>JBCEWE010000485.1:965000-1687167 GCA_039877035.1 Silurus lanzhouensis | reverse complement strand
TTGTTGATGAGATTTGACTTTCTACACCTGATTACTTCAGTTTTTACTGTTTTAATAGTTTTTCATCAAATTATGATCCAGATATGAAATCATATTTTTTCATAATAACCATTAAAGTCTTTTTTTTTTAAGTATTTTTTTTTGCCAATTTAATGTTTTATATGTAATATCTGATCATAAACATGTAAAAAAATGTGGTCAATTGCATGTTGTCAGTGCAGATGTGCCTTAGTTCGAAAAACCGCTTTCTGTTTGAGCTACGAAGCTGAGACTTGCGGAATCGCATTTTCAGAATTTAAAAGCTTCATTCTTTCAGCAATACACGGTTATACAAAACATGAGCAGTTGCATTGTTGATGAATTTTGACTTTCTACACCTGATTACTTCAGTTTTTACTGTTTTTAATAGTTTTTCATCAAAATATGATCAGAATATGAAATCATATTTTCATAATAACTATTAATTTCTTTATTCAAAGTTTTCTTTTGCCAAACATGTTTTTTTTTTGCAATATTTGATCATAAACATGTAAAAAAAAATGTGGTCAATTGCATGTTGTCAGTGAGATGTGCTTAGTTCGAAAAACGTTTCTGTTTGAGCTACGAAGCTGAGACTTGCGGAATCGATTTTAGAGTATCAAAAGCTTATGCTTTACAGTATTACACGATTTTACAAACATGAGCAGTTATGAATTTTTACACATGATTGTTCAGTTTTTACTGTTTTTAATAGTTTTTCATCAAATTATTATTATGAATATGAAATTATATATTTTCAAAAACTATATAATTTTTATTTGAGAAAACATTTTGCCAAAACTGCTTTTAGATGTAATATCTGATCAGGAACATGTGAAAAAAGTGTGGTCAATTGCATGTTGTATGTGCAGATTTGCCTTAGTTTGAAAACTGCTTTCTCTTGAGCTACGAAGCTGAGACTTGCGGAATCGTTTTTCAGAGTATCAAAAGCTTCATTCCTTTCAGCACATACACGGTTATACAAAACATGAGAAGTTGATGCATTGTTAATAATTATGACTTTCTACACCTGATTACTTCAGTTTTACTGTTTTTATTAGTTTTTTCATCAATTTATGATTCAGAACATGAATTATATTTTTCATGGAACTATTAAATTTCTTTATTAAAGTATTTTTTTTGCAGAACATGGTTTTATATGTAATATCTGATCATAACATGTGATAAATTGTGGTCAATTGCATGTTGTATGTGCAGATTTGCCTTTGTTCGAAAAAACCGCTTTCTGTTTGAGCTACGAAGCTGAGACTTGCGGAATCGCATTTTCAGAATCTCAAAGTTCATTCTTATCAGCAATAACGGTTATACAACATGAGCAGTTGATGCATTGTTGATGAATTTTGACTTTCTACACTGATTATTCAGTTTTTACGGTTTTTAATAGTTTATCAGCAAATTTTTATTATGACTATGAAATGATATATTTTCAAAAAAACAATCAGATTTCTTTTATTGAAGTAATAATTTCGCCAAAAATGCTTTTATATGTTATATCTGATCATAATATGTGAACAAATTGTGGTCAATTGCATGTTTTAAGTGCAGATTTGACTTAGTTCGAAAACCGCTTTCGTTTTTGAGCTACGAAGCTGAGACTTGCGGAATCGCATTTTCAGAGTATCAAAAGCTTCATTCTTATCAACATTTAAACGTTTTTACAAAACATGTGCAGTTGATGCACTTTTGATGATTATGACTTTTTACATATGATTAGTTCAGTTTGACTGTTTTTAATAGTTTTTCATCATATTATGATTATTAATATAAAATTATATTTGCTCATAAAAACGTTTGAATTCTTTATTTGAAGAAATCATTTTGCCAAAACATGCTTTTATATGTAATATGTGATCATAAAAACGTGAAAAAAGTTGTCAATTGCATGATGTATGTGCAGATTTGCCTTAGTTAGAAAACCGCTTTCTGTTTGAGCTAGGAGCTGAGACTTGCGGAAACGCATTTTCAGAGTATCAAAAGCTTCATTCTTATCAGCACTTAAATGTTTTTACAAAACATGATCAGTTGATGCACTTTTGATAAATTATGACTTTCTACACCTGATTACTTCAGTTATTACATTTTTTAATAGTTTTTCATCAAAATTTGATTCAGAATATGAAATCATATTTTTAAATAATAACTAATAAAGTTCTTTTTTTAAAGTATTTTTTTGCCAAAACATGGTTTTATATGTCATATCTGGTCATAACATGTGAAAAAATTGGTCAATTGCATGTTGTATTGCAGATTTGCCTTAGTTCGAAAAACCGCTTTATGATTGAGCTACGAAGCTGAGACTTGCGGAATCGCATTTTCAGAGTATCAAAAGCTTCATTCTTTTCAGCAATATACGGTTATACAAAACGAGAAGTTGATGCATTGTTGATGAGATTTGACTTTCTACATCTGATTACTTCAGTTTTTACTGTTTTAAATAGTTTTTCATCAAATTATGATCCAGACTATGAAATCATATTTTTCATAATAACTATAGTCCTTTTTTTTTAAGTATTTTTTTGCCAATTTAATGTTTTATATGTAATATCTGATCATAACATGTAAAAAAAATGTGGTCAATTGCATGTTGTCAGTGCAGATGTGCCTTAGTTCGAAAAACCGCTTTCTGTTTGAGCTACGAAGCTGAGACTTGCGGAAACGCATTTTCAGAGTATCAAAAGCTTCATTCTTATCAGCATTAAAGTTTTACAAACATGATCAGTTGATGCACTTTTGATAAATTATGACTTTCTACACCTGATTACTTCAGTTATTACATTTTTTAATAGTTTTTCATCAAATTTGATTCAGAATATGAAATCATATTTTTAATAATAACTAATAAAGTTCTTTTTTAAAGTATTTTTTTTGCCAAAACATGTTTTATATGTAATATTGGTCATAAACATGTGAAAAAAATTGGTCAATTGCATGTTGTATGCAGATTGCCTTAGTTCGAAAAACCGCTTTTGATTGAGCTACGAAGCTGAGACTTGCGGAATCGCATTTCAGAGTATCAAAAGCTTCATTCTTTTCAGCAAATAACGGTTATACAAAACACGAGAAGTTGATGCATGTTGATGAATTTGACTTTCTACATCTGATTACTTCAGTTTTTACTGTTTTAATAGTTTTCATCAAATTATGATCCAGATATGAAATCATATTTTTCATAATAACTATAGTCCTTTTTTTTAAGTATTTTTTTGCCAATTTAATGTTTTTATATGTAATATCTGATCATAACATGTAAAAAAAATGTGGTCAATTGCATGTTGTCAGTGCAGATGTGCCTTAGTTCGAAAACCGCTTTCTGTTTGAGCTACGAAGCTGAGACTTGCGGAATCGCATTTTAAGAATCTAAAAGCTTCATTCTTTCAGCAATACACGGTTATACAAAACATGAGAAGTTGATGCATTGTTAATGATTATGACTTTCTACACCTGATTACTTCAGTTTTACTGTTTTTATTAGTTTTTCATCAAATTATGATTCAGAATATGAAATTATATTTTTCATGACAACTATTAAATTTCTTTATTCAAAGTATTTTTTTTGCCAGAACATGGTTTCATATGTAATATCTGATCAAAAACATGTGAAAAAACTGTGGTCAATTGCATGTTTTATGTGCAGATTTGCATTAAGTTTGAAAAACCGCTCTGTTTGAGCTACGAAGCTGAGACTTCGGCAATCGCATTTTCATAGTCTCAGAAGCTTATGTTTACAGCACTTACACGTTTTTACAAACATGAGCAGTTATGACTTTTACACATGATTAGTTCAGTTTTTACTTTTCTAATAGTTTTCATCAAATTATGATCCAAATATGAAATCATATTTTTCATGATAACTATTAAATTTCTTTATTTAAAGTTTTCTTTTGCCAAAACATGCTTTTACATGTAATATCTGATCATAAACATGTGAATAAATTGTGGTCAATTGCATGTTGTATGTGCATATTTGCCTTTGTTCGAAAAACCGCTTTCTGTTTGAGCTACAAAGCTGAGACTTGCGGAATCGCATTTTCAGAATCTCAAAAGCTTCATTCTTATCAGCAAATACACGGTTATACAAAACATGAGCAGTTGATGCATTGTTGATGAATTTTGACTTTCTACACCTGATTACTTCAGTTTTTACGGTTTTTAAAAGTTTATCAGCAAATTTTTATTATGACTATGAAATGATATAGTTTCAAAAAAACAATCAGATTTCTTTTATTGAAGTAATAATTTCGCCAAAAAATGCTTTTATTTGTTATATCTGATCATAAATATGTGAACAAATTGTGGTCAATTGCATGTTTTAAGTGCAGATTTGACTTAGTTCGAAAAACCGCTTTCGTTATTGAGCTACGAAGCTGAGACTTGCGGAATCGCATTTTCAGAGTATCAAAAGCTTCATTCTTATCAACATTTAAACGTTTTTACAAAACATGTGCAGTTGATGCACTTTTGATGAATTATGACTTTTTACATATGATTAGTTCAGTTTTGACTGTTTTTAATAGTTTTTCATCATATTATGATTATTAAGATAAAATTATATTTGCTCATAAAAACGTCTGAATTTCTTTATTTGAAGAAATCATTTTGCCAAAACATGCTTTTATATGTAATATGTGATCATAAAAACGTGAAAAAAAGTGTGGTCAATTGCATGATGTATGTGCAGATTTGCCTTAGTTAGAAAAACCGCTTTCTGTTTGAGCTAGGAAGCTGAGACTTGCGGAAACGCATTTTCAGAGTATCAAAAGCTTTATTCTTATCAGCACTTAAACGTTTTTACAAAACATGATCAGTTGATGCACTTTTGATAAATTATGACTTTCTACACCTGATTACTTAAGTTATTACATTTTTTAATAGTTTTTCATCAAAATTTAATTCAGAATATGAAATCATATTTTTAAATAATAACTAATAAAGTTCTTTTTTTAAAGTATTTTTTTTGCCAAAACATGGTTTTATATGTAATATCTGGTCATAAACATGTGAAAAAAATTTGGTCAATTGCATGTTGTATGTGCAGATTTGCCTTAGTTCGAAAAACCGCTTTCTGATTGAGCTACGAAGCTGAGACTTGCAGAATCGCATTTTCAGAGTATCAAAGCTTCATTCTTTTCAGCAAATATACGGTTATACAAAACACGAGAAGTTGATGCATTGTTGATGAGATTTGACTTTCTACATCTGATTACTTCAGTTTTTACTGTTTTAATAGTTTTTCATCATATTATGATTATTAATATAACATTATATTTGCTCATAAAACGTTTGAATTTCTTTATTTGAAGAAATCATTTTGCCAAAACATGCTTTTATATGTAATATGTGATCATAAAACGTGAAAAAAAGTGTGGTCAATTGCATGATGTATGTGCAGATTTGCCTTAGTTAGAAAAACCGCTTTCTGTTTGAGCTAGGAAGCTGAGACTTGCGGAACGCATTTCAGAGTATCAAAAGCTTCATTCTTATCAGCACTTAAACGTTTTACAAAACATGATCAGTTGATGCACTTTTGATAATTATGACTTTCTACACCTGATTACTTCAGTTATTACATTTTTAATAGTTTTCATCAAATTTGATTCAGAATATGAAATCATATTTTTAAATAATAACTAATAAAGTTCTTTTTTAAAAGTATTTTTTTTGCCAAAACATGGTTTTATATGTAATATCTGGTCATAAACATGTGAAAAAAATGTGGTCAATTGCATGTTGTATGTGCAGATTTGCATTAGTTTGAAAAACCGCTTTCTGTTTGAGCTACGAAGCTGAGACTTCAGCAATCGCATTTTCATAGTCTCAGAAGCTTATTGTTTACAGCACTTACACGTTTTTACAAAACATGAGCAGTTATGACTTTTTACACATGATTAGTTCAGTTTTTACTTTTTCTAATAGTTTTTCATCAAATTATGATCCAGAATATGAAATATTTTTCATAATAACTATTAAATTTCTTTATTTAAAGTTTTCTTTTGCCAAAACATGCTTTTACATGTAATATCTGATCATAAACATGTGAATAAATATGGTCAATTGCATGTTGTATGTGCATATTTGCCTTTGTTCGAAAAATCGCTTTCTGTTTGAGCTACAAAGCTGAGACTTGCGGAATCGCATTTTCAGAATCTCAAAAGCTTCATTCTTATCAGCAAATACACGGTTATACAAAACATGAGCAGTTGATGCATTGTTGATGAATTTTGACTTTCTACACCTGATTACTTCAGTTTTTACGGTTTTTAAAAGTTTATCAGCAAATTTTTATTATGACTATGAAATGATATATTTTCAAAAAAACAATCAGATTTCTTTTATTGAAGTAATAATTTCGCCAAAAAATGCTTTTATTTGTTATATCTGATCATAAATATGTGAACAAATTGTGGTCAATTGCATGTTTTAAGTGCAGATTTGACTTAGTTCGAAAAACCGCTTTCGTTATTGAGCTACGAAGCTGAGACTTGCGGAATCGCATTTTCAGAGTATCAAAAGCTTCATTCTTATCAACATTTAAACGTTTTTACAAAACATGTGCAGTTGATGCACTTTTGATGAATTATGACTTTTTACACCTGATTACTTGTTATTACATTTTTTAATAGTTTTTCATCAAAATTTAATTCAGAATATGAAATCATATTTTTAAATAATAACTAATAAAGTTCTTTTTTTAAAGTATCTTTTTTGCCAAAACATGGTTTTATATGTAATATCTGGTCATAAACATGTGAAAAAAATGTGGTCAATTGCATGTTGTATGTGCAGATTTGCCTTAGTTCGAAAAACCGCTTTCTGATTGAGTTACGAAGCAGAGACTTGTGGAATCGCATTTTCAGAGTATCAAAAGCTTCATTCTTTTCAGCAAATATACGGTTATACAAAACACGAGAAGTTGATGCATTGTTGATGAGATTTGACTTTCTACATCTGATTACTTCAGTTTTTACTGTTTTAAATAGTTTTCATCAAATTATGATCCAGACTATGAAATCATATTTTCATAATAACCATTAAAGTCCTTTTTTTTAAGTATTTTTTTGCCAATTTAATGTTTTATATGTAATATCTGATCATAAATATGTAAAAAAAATGTGGTCAATTGCATGTTGTCAGTGCAGATGTGCCTTAGTTCGAAAAACCGCTTTCTGTTTGAGCTACGAAGCTGAGACTTGCGGAATCGCATTTTCAGAATCTTAAAAGCTTCATTCTTTGACCAAAATGTGGTCAATTGTGGTCAAAATGTGGTCAATTGCCAGTTGTCAGTGCAGATGTGCCTTAGTTCGAAAAACCGCTTTCTGTTTGAGCTACGAAGCTGAGACTTGCGGAATCGCATTTTAAGAATCTTAAAAGCTTCATTCTTTTCAGCAAATACACGGTTATACAAAACATGAGAAGTTGATGCATTGTTAATGAATTATGACTTTCTACACCTGATTACTTCAGTTTTTACTGTTTTTATTAGTTTTTCATCAAATTATGATTCAGAATATGAAATTATATTTTTCATGACAACTATTAAATTTCTTTATTCAAAGTATTTTTTTTGCCAGAACATGGTTTTATATGTAATATCTGACCATAAACATGTGAAAAAACTGTTGTCAGTTGCATGTTTTATGTGCAGATTTGCATTAGTTCGAAAAACAGCTTTCTGTTTGAGCTACGAAGCTGAGACTTCGGCAATCGCATTTTCATAGTCTCAGAAGCTTATTGTTTACAGCACTTACACGTTTTTACAAAACATGAGCAGTTATGACTTTTTACACATGATTAGTTCAGTTTTTACTTTTTCTAATAGTTTTTCATCAAATTATGATCCAGAATATGAAATAATATTTTTTAATAATAACTATTAAATTTCTTTATTGAAAGTAGAAATTTTGCCAAAATATGCTTTTATATGTAATATCTGATCATGAACATGTGAAAAAATTGTGGTCAATTGCATGGTGTATGTGCAGATTTGCCTTAGTTCGAAAAACCGCTTTCTGTTTAAGCTACAAAGCTGAGAATTGCGGAATCGCATTTTTAGAGTATCAAAAGCTTCATTCCTTTCAGCACATACACGGGAATACAAAACATGATCAGTTGATGCACTGTTGATGAATTATGACTTTCTACACCTGATTACTTCAGTTTTTACGGTTTTTAATAGTTTATCAGCAAATTTTTATTATGATTATGAATTGATATATTTTCAAAAAAACAGATTTGTTTTATTGAAGTAATAATTTCGCCAAAAAATGCTTTTATATGTTATATCTGATCATAATGTTTTAAGTGCAGATTTGACTTAGTTCGATAAACCGCTTTCTGTTTGAGCTACGAAGCTGAGACTTGCGGAATCGCATTTTCAGAGTATCAAAAGCTTCATTCTTATCAACATTTAAACGTTTTTACAAAACATGTGCAGTTGATGCACTTTTGATGAATTATGACTTTTTACATATGATTAGTTCAGTTTTGACTGTTTTTAATAGTTTTTCATCATATTATGATTATTAATATAAAATTATATTTGCTCATAAAAACGTTTGAATTTCTTTATTTGAAGAAATCATTTTGCCAAAACATGCTTTTATATGTAATATGTGATCATAAAAACGTGAAAAAAAGTGTGGTCAATTGCATGATGTATGTGCAGATTTGCCTTAGTTAGAAAAACCGCTTTCTGTTTGAGCTAGGAAGCTGAGACTGCGGAAACGCATTTTCAGAGTATCAAAAGCTTCATTCTTATCAGCACTTAAACGTTTTTACAAAACATGATCAGTTGATGCACTTTTGATAAATTATGACTTTCTACACCTGATTACTTCAGTTATTACATTTTTTAATAGTTTTTCATCAAAATTTGATTCAGAATATGAAATCATATTTTTAAATAATGACTAATAAAGTTCTTTTTTAAAGTATTTTTTTGCCAAAACATGGTTTTATATGTAATAGCTGTCATAAACATGTGAAAAAATTTGGTCAATTGCATGTTGTATGTGCAGATTTGCCTTATTCGAAAAACCGCTTTCTGATTGAGCTACGAAGCTGAGACTTGCGGAATCGCATTTTCAGAGTATCAAAAGCTTCATTCTTTTCAGCAAATACACGGTTATACAAAACATGAGCAGTTGATGCATTGTTGATGAATTTTGACTTTCTACATCTGATTACTTCAGTTTTTACTGTTTTTAATAGTTTTTCATCAAATTATGATTCAGAATATGACCTTATATTTTTCATGACAACTATTAAATTTCTTTATTTAAAGTATTTTTTTTGCCAGAACATGGTTTTATATGTAATATCTGATCATAAACATGTGAAAAAACTGTGGTCAATTGCATGTTGTATGTGCAGATTTGCATTAGTTCGAAAAACCGCTTTCTGTTTGAGCTACAAAGCTGAGACTTGCGGAATCGCATTTTCAGAATCTCAAAAGCTTCATTCTTATCAGCAAATACACGGTTATACAAAACATGAGCAGTTGATGCATTGTTGATGAATTTTGACTTTCTACACCTGATTACTTCAGTTTTTACGGTTTTTAATAGTTTATCAGCAAATTTTTATTATGACTATGAAATGATATATTTTCAAAAAAACAATCAGATTTCTTTTATTGAAGTAATAATTTCGCCAAAAAATGCTTTTATATGTTATATCTGATCATAAATATGTGAACAAATTGTGGTCAATTGCATGTTTCAAGTGCAGATTTGACTTAGTTCGAAAAACCGCTTTCTGTTTGAGCTACGAAGCTGAGACTTGCGGAATCGCATTTTCAGAGTATCAAAAGTATAATTCTTATCAACACTTAAACGTTTTTACAAAACATGTGCAGTTGATGCACTTTTGATGAATTATGACTTTTTACATATGATTAGTTCAGTTTTGACTGTTTTTAATAGTTTTTCATCATATTATGATTATTAATATAAAATTATATTTGCTCATAAAACGTTTGAATTTCTTTATTTGAAGAAATCATTTTGCCAAAACATGCTTTTATATGTAATATGTGATCATAAAAACGTGAAAAAAAAGTGTGGTCAATTACATGATGTATGTGCAGATTTGCCTTAGTTAGAAAAACCGTTTATTCATAATTTCAGAATTTTGTTATCACTTTTTTATTGTTCTTTCTGTTATTGCCAATTTGACCGGTTATTCAGAAAATTATGCTTGTAAAATATAAAAATTCGTTTTCATAATAACTATTGTTTATTTGTTTTTTTTTGTTTTTTTAATTAAAAGTTATCTTTGTCCAAACAGGATTTGTCAAGTCACCATTTAGTTTTTCGTTCCGTTATTTAACCTTTTAATGGTCTTAAATGAAATTATGCTTACAATTATCAAAATTCAGATTTAACAGTATTTAGGAAAATATGCTAATGAACATACAAAATCAAAGTTTCATAACAACTATAATTGTTTTTTCATTTTTGTTCAACATGTTTTGTCAGCAGTTATTGCCTATTTTACTGGTTATTCATAAAATTATGCTTAAGAATATAAACATTCACATTTTATAATTATTTTTTTTTTTTTATAATTATTTTTTTTTGTCAAAACATGGTGACGTTTTTGTTTTCATTCACTTTTTCATAAATCTATGCTTAATATGAAAGATCATATTAAATATATTTGTTTTAATGAAAATAGTCATACTTTTGTCCAAACATGATTTGTCATGTCATAATTTTGTTTTTCGTTTAGTTTTGTAACCTTTTAACAATAATGAAAATTTGCTAACGATAATCAAACTTCAGATATGATAATTTAATATGAAAATGTATATTCTCCACAATTATTTTTTTTTTTCATAATTATATTCATGAATAAAGTCGAAGTTTTCGTCAAAACTTTACTTATGTCACCTTTTGGTTTTTCGTTTTTTTATTGCCCCTTTTTATTGTTGAGATTATTGGTTATTGTTGAGAGATTTAGCTAGTTCGGTTTATAATATAATGATAACAAATATAAATATAATAACATTTTTTATAAAACAATAAATGGTTTATCTCCCATGTATCTCTTCAGTCTTTTAACACGCTACAATTCATCACGCTCCATGAGATCTCAAAACTCTGGACTTTTAGTAGTTCCTAGAATAGCAAAGTCCACTAAAGGCGGTAGAGCATTCTCACATTTAGCTCCTAAACGTTGGAATAGTCTTCCTGACTGTGTTCGGGGCTCACACACACTCTTCCAGTTTAAGTGCAGATTAAAAACGTATCTTTTTAGCAAAGCCTACACATAACATACGTCACATATCATAAACTTGTGCTCCAGTACATCTGATCAAATGCACATTATCAACTTGTGCTGTTAATATCATAAACAACAGCTACACTAATTTCTCTCCACTGCTTTTCTTTCTCTTCCCATCCCGAGGCATCCGGAGGTGTGGCCAGCTCCAGTCACGTCCCACCTCATGAAGATTATGGACCTTTAAAGAAATAGATGCCGAACTCGCAAACTTCCGGTACCACCCAGAGACATACCAATGCCAATTGGATCCCATTTCATTTGTGGAGATTTGACATTGGACCCCCTGGAGTGATTAAAGGTGCTGGAATGGAGAAGCTGGTGTTGAATCTGTGATGATCGCAAATGTTAAACTATTTTATGAGTTGCTCAGTAGCTCCTTGTTTTATAACCATAATGAACATCACTTATAATCACACATTCCAGTGCTCATGTTAGTTCTCACTCTCCAGTGTTCTGTATTGTTAAATGACTATAATCAGACTCTTGATGTCAGACAAATGAGGATGGTTCCACTTTTGAGTCTGGTTCCTCTCAAGGTTTCTTCCTCATGACATCTAAGGGTGTTTTTCCTTGCCACAGGCTTGCTCATCAGGGAAAAATGCACACCATTCACATTGACTGTTGATCTCTGTAAAGCTGCTTTGAGACAATGTCTGTTGGAAAAGCACTATAGAAATAAACTTGACTTGAAAGTCGGGTTTAATAGGGTTGGTGAGTGCAGGTGCATCATGCACTGTGCAAAATTCAGTCAGAAGTCATGTATGGAGCTGCCTATGCGGTTAAACACATTGGCTATGCAGAGAAAACAGAGAGATTGCATGAGACTAGACTCTAGACTCATCGTGATAATAGGGTGCAAAAAAAGTTCACCCATGTAAATTAACTTAGGTCAGCTTCAGCTATCAGTAGTAAAATCTAGTAATATATAATATAATTTAGCAATATGCTTCAGATAACATACAACATCGCTTATATTCAGGATACACCAAATTGAGACTGAGTCTGCCCCCCGAGCGAAACCAAAATGTAGTAATTTCAGAAAGTCTGTTTAAGTAACCTGATTAACATTAAATTAAATAGGACTGAACGCACAGCCAGCACCTCTGATCTACAAATAGAATTGTTAAATCTCTCACGTCAAAAGCGTTTACTACAAACGAAATTATTACCGACCAGTAGTTTAAAATAATGTGTTTGACAGAAACGTGGATTAAACCAGCATGTATGTAGCATTAAATGAAGTCCTTTCGGGTATAGTTACATACACCAACCCTGTCTAAATGGCAGAGGAGGCGGAGTCGCAGCTATTTATAATAATAATCTAAGCGTCACACAAAAGACTAAACACAAATGTAAAACATTTAACGTTCTTTACACCAACACAAAATATATAGTGTCCAAAAGCAGGTCCAGTCAGTCAATTCCACTCATTATTATTTATAGACACCCAGGGCGCTACTCTGATTTCTCATAGAATTTGCAGATTTCATCACAAATTTAGCTACTTCTTTAGACAAAGTATTAATTGTTGGTGACTTTAATATTCATTTTGATAATCGGGAAGACTCCTTAAGAGCAGCAGTTGTATACATTCAAGAGATTAAAAATAATAAACTTAGTTATAGTTCCACGGTCTAAAGCTATTTAAAAGCCATTATCTCATCACTTTTATCTGCCTCAGTCATTGCATTAGTACCTCACCACGTTACCGTGTTAAGCGTACATTCACGTCAGCTACAGCAGCGCATTTTATCAATAATCTTCCAGAAATTACACTCATAAATAGATCTCCGTCTGACCCCGCAGAGCTTGACTGGGCCACTAAATACCCAGAATCTAGATGATTTAGCTCCTCTTAGGACCAAAATGATCAGGGAGAAAAAATTTGCACAGTGGTATAATGATCATACGCGCACCTTAAAACAGACCTCTCAGAAATTAGAACGTAAATGGCGTCAAACAAAATTAAAAGTATTTCTAATAGCATGGAAGGAGAGCCTCCTAAATTATAAAAAAATCTCTTAGTGTTGCTAGATTAGCATATTTCTCCACCCTCATAGAAAATAACAAGCATAGTCCTAAAAATTAACAGGAAATAAAAGCACTGCACTAACATGCACACCATCATTAGGTAGTAATGATTTCATGAACTTTTTTAATAATAAAGTTCAAAACATAAGGCAAGAAATCCAGACGGTTAATATAAATCCAAATTATTTTACAAGTAACCCTGTAGACAGCAGTGCAATTATAACAATCAATTACAAAGCTTAACTCCTATTCATGAGAATGACTTAATTTCATTGATTTCCTCATCAAAATCATCAACCTGTATTCTCGATCCCTTGCCTACAAGATTCCAAAAACAGATAATTCCAGAGGTAATTGAACCGGTTTTAAAAATAATAAACTCTTCCATTAGCACTGGTTATGTACCTAATACTTCAAACTGGCAGTTATCAACCCCCTAATTAAGAAACCTGACCTTCACCCATGTCAGCTGTCCAACTACAGGCCAATATCAAATCTCCCCTTTATATCCAAGATTTTAGAAAATGTTGTAGCACAGCAGTTATACTCCCATCTACTTATGAACATTTTTGAAATGTATCAGTCAGGATTTAGGCCTCATCATAGCACAGAGACGACGCTAGTTAAGGTGGTAAATGACCCGCTATTGGCCTCTTATCAGGGAAAAAGCTCTCACTTGGCTCAGGTCTTATTTGACTGATCGCTATCAGTTTGTTGATGTAAATGGTGAGTTCTCCACACTCTCTGAGGTAAAGTTTGGTGTTCCGCAATAATCTGTCTTAGGCCCACTGCTTTTCTCTTTATATATGCTGCCTCTGAGTGAATTTATACATGGTATTCGCTTCCATTGCTATGCTGATGATACACAGCTGTATATTTCAGCAACGCCAGATGAGAGAGATCAGCTTAACAATGTTGAGGAGTCTGTAAAGGACATGAGACAGTGGATGCTTGATAACTTTCTTCTGCTCAACTCAGATGAGACAGAAGTACTTTTACCAGGACCACATGCAGCTAGAAGCAAACTTTCCGATTATGTAGCATCTCTGGATGGTGTTTCTGTCTCAGCATGTACAGCTGTCAAAGACCTTGGTGTTATTATTGACCCTAGTCTATCCTTTAAGGCTAGCATGAATAATATTACCAGGATCGCCTTGTTTCACCTTAGAAATATTGTTAAAATTAGAAATATGATGTGGTTACAGGGTGCAGAAAAACTAGTTCACGCTTTTGTTACTTCTAGATTAGACTACTGTAAGGCTTTACTGTCTGGGTGTTCGAGTAAGTGCATTAATAAGCTTCAGTTAGTTCAGAATGCAGCAGCAAGAGTCCTCTCTAGATCTAGGAAATATTACCACATTACTCTTGTTTTAATCAGTCTACACTGGCTCCCAATCAAATATCGCATTGATTATATAATACCACTACTGACGTATAAAGCACTTAATGGTCTCGCACCGCAGTATCTGAGGGAACTTCTGTTCCAGTATGATCCTCCACGCCTACTTAGATCAAAAGGTGCAGGCTATCTTTTGGTTCCTCAAATAATGAAGACTACAGCAGGGGGCAGATCTTTCACTTATAAAGCCCCACAGTTATGGACTGCACAGTGACATTAACTTTTATACAACAATAAAGACACATAATAAACCATATCCTTCTCCTCCTCTTCTCTCTCTCTCTCTCTCTCTCTCTCTCTCTCTCTCTCTCTCTCTTTCTCTCTCTCTCTCTCTCTTCGACTGGAGGCCACTCTGCGCAGCTTGGGATGGTTTCTCATCAACGCCTTGGGTGGTTCCATGAAATTCCGGAGTAAGAACGGGCGCTTTGAGGATGGATTGGACTGTAGTTAATGTCAACAGTCTGCTACATTCACTCAGGACTACTTTTCGCTTCTGATCATCATCACTGTACCCCGCAACATCGTATATCTGCTATTAATGGACATTCGGTGCAACCCAGATGAGGATGGGTTTCCTCTTGAGTCTGGTTCCTCTCAAGGGGTCTTCCTTATGCCATCTCGGGGAGTTTATCCTTGCCACAGTCGCCAATGGCTTGCTCGTCAGGGACAAACTTACTTATAAAGAACATATTCAATTTTAATCACCACATTATCTGTGTAAAGCTGCTTTGAGACAATGTTCATTGTTAAAAGCGCTATACAAATAAAAATGAATTGAATTAAATTATATTAGTTTAAATCTAAGCTTTATACATATAACTATTACTCAGCATTAATACTCAGCTTCGCAGAGAACTTTCATGCTTTAGAGTAAAGTTTATCATATATATAGTTTAGCATACTTTATATAATCAAAATTCTTGTAAATGTAATTCATGTTATATTGGCGAGTGAGCAGATACGGCTGACTGATTAGGTTAGGGATTAGAAAAACAGGCAGTTGTAGAAAAATATGGGGAAAACTGTAAAGGCGCCATTAGTATGAACCGGAAGAGATATTCGAGGTGGAAAATAGAGACGCATATAAGGACCAATAGTCACTCCAGAAAACAACCCAGCCATTAGGGAGGCACAAGCCAGTGCACTCTTAGTGCCGGTCCCAAGCCCGGATAAATGGGGAGGGTTACGTTAGGAAGGGCATCCAGGGTGAAACATGTGCCAAATCGAATATGCGGATCACAAATAAAAATTTCATACCGGATCGGTCGAGGCCCGGGTTAACAAAGACCGCCACAGGTATCGTTAGCCAACAGGGTTTTGGTGGAAATTGGACTACTGTTGGCCGAAGGAGGAGAAGGAGAAACAAGGAAGACGTCTACAGAGACGGCAGGAAAAGGAGAAGTGTAGGAGAGTGGAGGTTCGGGTTGGTACTTTAAATGTTGGTAATATGACTGGTAAAGGGAGAGAGATAGCTGATATGATGGAGAGGAGAAAGGTAGATATGTTGTGTGTTCAGGAGACCAAGTGGAAAGGGAGTAAGGCCAGGAACATTGGAGGTGGGTTTAAACTGTTCCATTATGGTGTGGATGGAAAGAGAAATGGTGTAGGTGTGATTCTGAAGGAAGAGTACAGTAAGAGTGTAGTGGAGGTGAAGAGAATTTCTGATAGAGTGATGATCGTGAAGCTGGAAGTTGAAGGGATGATGATAAATGTCATCAGTGCCTATGCTCCACAAGTCGGCTGTGAGATGGAGGAGAAGGAAAGATTCTATGGTGGTAGATTTTGCTAAAAGGATGAAAATGGCAGTGGTGAATACGTATTTTAAGAAGAAGGATGATCATAAGGTGACCTATAAGAGTGGGAGAAGGTGCACACAGGTGGACTATGTTCTATGTAGGAGATGCAACCTGAAGGAGATTGGAGACTGTAAGGTGTTGGCAGGGGACAGTGTAGCTAGACACCATCGGATGGTGGTCTGTAGGATGGTTTTGGAGGCGAAGAAGAAACTGAAGGAGGAAGAGTGTAGTGTGAGGTTTAGAGAAGAGGTCAGACAGGGGCTCGGTGGTGGTGAAGAGGTGTTGGATGATTGGGAAACTACTGCAGGAGTGATGAGGGTGGCAACTAAAAAAGTACTTGGTGTGACATCTGGAAATAGAAAGGAAGACAAAGAGACGTGGTGGTGGAATGAGGAAATGCAGGAGTACACCGAGATGTGGCAGCGGGTAAAGAGGGATGTGGCGAAGGCCAAGGAAAAGGCATATGAGGAGCTGTATGAGAGGTTGGGCACTAAGGGAGGAGAAAAGTATTTGTACCGATTGGCCAGGCAGAGGGACCGAGCTGGGAAGGATGTACTGCAAGTTAGAGCAATAAAGGATGGAGATGGAAATGTGTTGACTAGTGAGGAGAGTGTGTTGAGAAGGTGGAGGAAGTATTTTGAGCAGCTGATGAATGAGGAAAATCAGAGAGAGAGAAGGTTGGATGATGTGGAGTTGGTGAAGCAGAATGTGGATAGGATTAGTAAGGAGGAAGTGAGAGCAGCGATTAAGAGGATGAAGAGTGGAAAGACGGTTGGACCAGATGACATACCTGTAGAAGCGTGGAGATGTTTAGGAGAGATGGCAATGGAGTTTTTAACCAGATTGTTTAACTAGATTCTGGAAGGTGAGAGGATGCCTGAGGAATGGAGAAGGAGTGTGCTGGTACCGATCTTTAAGCATAATTGAGATGTGCAGACCTGCAGTAACTACAGGGGAATTAAGTTGATCACTCACACCATGAAGTTATGGGAAAGAGTAGTGGAAGCCAGGCTGAGAGAAGTGGTGACCATCTGTGAGCAACAGTATGGTTTCATGCTGAGAAAGAGCACCACAGATGCATTATTTGCTTTGAGAATGTTGATGGAAAAGTATACAGAAGGACAGAGGGAATTGCATTGTGTGTTTCTGGATTTAGAGAAAGCGTACAACAGAGTGCCAAGAGAGGAGTTGTGGTATTGTATGAGGAAGTCAGGTGTGTCAGAGAAGTATGTGAGGGTGGTGCAGGACATGTATGGGGACAGTGTGACAGCAGTGAAGTGTGCAGTAGGAACGACAGACTGGTTCAGGGTGAAGGTTGGACTGCATCAAGGATCGGCCCTGAGCCCTTTTCTGTTTGCAGTGGTGATGGACAGGTTGACGGACGAGGTCAGACAGGAGTCTCCCTGGACTATGATGTTTGCGGATGATATTGTGATATGGGGTGAGAGTAGTGAGCAGGCTGAGAGAAGGTGAATAAAAGTCACTAGGAGTAAGACAGAGTACATGTGCATAAATGAGCGGGAGGGCAGTGGAGTGGTGCGGTTACAGGGAGAAAAGGTGGAGAAGGTGGAGGAGTTCAGGTACCTGGGGTCAACAGTGCAAAGTAATGGAGAGTGTGTTAGGGAAGTAAAGAAAAGAGTGCAGGCAGGGTGGAGTGGGTGGAGAAGAGTGACAGGAGTGATTTGTGATAGTAGGGTATCTGCAAGAATGAAAGGGAAGGTTTATAGGACTGTGGTGAGACCTGCAATATTGTATGAATAAAATAAAAATAGTAAAATAGTAAAATAAGCAAGCAGCATTCAAGCAAAATGCCTTAATTATACCCAAACAGCATATGCACATATATTCAAAACACAAGTAGAAACTTAAGTTCAAAAATCATGTCATAAGTTTTGAAACTAAATGGTAATTGATTAGTAAATAGGTAAACGACATTATTCAGATAATTATGCTAATGAAAATACAAAATCATGTTTTCAAAATACATTTTTTTAAATCAAAAGTCATATTGTTGTCCAAACGTTTTTTATTTCACCTTTTTTTTTTTCACTTATTGTACCTTTCAATGTTTTTCTCATGAAGATTTCTCAAGAAAATGAAAATTCATAGTTTCATGATTATCATTTGTTATGATTTATGTCAAAACATGATTTGTCATTTCACTTTTTCGTTTTACATTCACTTATTGTACTATTTAATGTTTATCAGGAGAGCAGACACAGCCTCTTTTTGCCTTCATGCACAGGGGGCCCCAATATACTTGGACACGTCTGCCACAAGGATTCATTGACTCCCCAGCAGTCTTTTCCGCTGTGGTAAGGGACGCACTCTGTGATCTTGCATTCCCCTCTGACTCTGTTGTCTTACAGTATGCAGATGATCTCCTGATCTCCACAGTCTCTGAGGACCTCTGTGAACAAGCCTCCCTGTGCCTCCTGCATCATCTGGCAAGAAAAGGATTCAAGGTATACAAAACCAAACTCCAGTTTTGTAGAACCTAGGGTTCGAACTCTCTCAAGGCATGAGGTATGAGGCTTTGCGGTCAGCTCTGTGTTCAGCTCCTGTTCTCGGACTGCCAAAATATTATAAGGTTTTTCACCTTTATGCGTGTGAACAGGATGGAACTGCCTCTGCTGTCTTGGCTCAGGAGCATGGGGGGGCATGAGACCATGTGCATTCCTGTCCAAAACACTTGACACCGTGGCTCAGGGTTTACCAAAGCCAAAGGCAATTCCTTGGCTGACAAAGTGGCAAAAAGTGCGTCTCAACCTCGGGTATTCCTCCCCGCTCTTAGCACTCCTATTAATACCTGTCTTCTTTCCTCCGCTCTCATTCCTGATTTACATTTGCCATCTGTCCACCCCTCAGCCACCCCGAATGATTCTGCCTTTTGGCAATCACACAATGCCTACGTGGCCTCCGATAGCATTTGGTACAGTGCAGATGGTCGCCTATGCCTTTCATCTCACTGTGTTCCTTTCCTCGTGCGTGAGTTTCACGGTGTTACACATCGCGCACAACGGGGGGTGAGGGAAGATATGAACCGATTTTTTTGTATAGCTAACTTAAACTGCATGATAGACTCAGTTTTATCTAGATGCCACTCACATGGGTCCCTGTGGTCCATTCAAGTATCTCCTGGTGATGGTAGACAAATTCTCTAGGTGGGTTGAAGCTTTCCCTTGTCAACGAGAAAATGCTAAGGTCGTCACACGTATCCTAGCCAAAGAGATTATACCACGATGTGGTGTTCCTCACGCGATTGATTCAGACAAAGGAACACCATTGACTGCGAAGGTAACGCAGGACTTATGTAAATACCTATCCCTGTCATGGCATTTCCATATTTCCTATCACCCTCAGTCCTCCGGTATCGTAGAGAGAACTAACTCCGGTTAAGGACAAACTGACTAAGGTCATGCAAGCTACAGGTAACAAAAAATGGGTAGCCTTACTACCTGCAGTCCTTGCCGAAATGAGATTGACTCCGCGAAAAGACGTCCACCTATCACCACACGAAATTATTTTTGGGCGACAATTTCCAAAGCCCTGAAGAAAAGGTAAACCAGCAAAAGGTACAGCTGATCTGGATGTGCACATCGCCGAGTGTTCTGCTGCCCTGATTGACACACATTGTCAAAACATTATGAACAGATCTCTAGATCTATACCTGTCATTTCTGTTACACCATCCCATCCCTTCCGGGTGGAAGATGCTGTTCTGATTAAATCTCTAAAACCCAGGCGATTGGATAAATGCAAATATGAGTGGCCAGGAGAAATAGTCGCAATCATACGCACAGGTGTATTAACTGACCTTTTTCCACAGTGGATTCATGCTACCAGAATCAAGAAATGTCCCACTGGAGGTGATCCCTCTTAAATTTTGTGTGTACATGTTCACTGTGTATCACTATTTTTCTTTATGTTACAGAAACATAGCCTTTTGACCTCCCCATGAGTTCTCTAGGAGACGTGTATCGGTTCCTGTTCCCCTCTGTCATCATCTATCGAGGTCCAGTGACAACTCCTCAGTCCTTTCTGTGCCAACTCTTCGGGCATACTCACAACTGCAGGACGTGTCAAGGAAAGCTGCGAGGAATGGGAAAACAACCTCTCATCAATAAGGGAAGTAAGATTAGATTAGATTAGATTCAACTTTATTGTCATTACACATGTACAAGTACAATGCAACGAAATGCAGTTTGGGTCTAACCAGAGTGCAATAACAGCAAGTGCAGGATATATAGATTTAACATGAATTTACATAGTTAAATAAAATAAAGACTATAAACAGTAATTTAGAGGTGAATATGTACTATAAATGTTGTATACAGATGAATATATGTTATATATGTAAAACACAATATACAGAGTAGTGTATATATATATATATATATATATATATATATATATATATGTACTATAAATATAATTACAGATGAATATATATGTACTATGAACAATAATATACAGATGAATATATATATATATATGTATTATGAACATGCTATACAGATGCCTATTACTATACACAGAGATTTACAGAAGAATGTAAGCGGTGAACATAATAATATTGCTATAGCTATAAACAGAGAACAGGTATATGTACAGTGGTGATAGTTTATGGTGAGCAGCAATAAAAAAAAAGAGCAGTGTGCAAATGAGCAAGGTTTGTGTAAACAGTCCGTGCAACAACAAAGTGTGAGGTGAGGAATGATCAGTGTCTTGGTGAGCATAAGTTTTTGTTCAGAGTCCATTAGCAAAGAGTGTGAGGTGTGGGGGGAATGTAGTAGTGTATCAGTGAGTGTTAGAGTTCACTAAAGAGACAGCTCTAGGAAAAAAGCTGTTCTTTAGTCTGCTGGTTCTGGTCCGGAGGCACCTGAAACGCCTGCCAGAGGGCAGAAGAGTGAACAGTCTGTGGGCGGGATGAGAGGAGTCCTTAAGAATGCTGCGAGACTGTCGACGCAGACAGCGTTTCTTTTGGATGTCCTCCATGGCTGGGAGTGGAGTCCCTGTGATGCGCTGGGCAGTTTTCACCACCCGCTGCAGTGCCTTACGCTCTGCAGCAGAGTGACACAGACTGTTCACAGCTGGTCAGGATGCTTTCTACTGCGCAGCGGTAGAAGTTCACCAGGATATCCGAGGAGAGCAGATTTTTTTTAAGTGTCCTCAGGAAAAAGAGGCGCTGGTGAGCCTTCTTGACCAGGCTGGAGGTGTTGATGTTCCAAGACAGGTCTGCCGAGATGTGGATCCCCAGGAACTTGAAACTGGAGACACGCTCAACAGCCATCCCGTTGATGTGGGTGGTGTCATGTGTGCCTCTTGCCTCCTTCCTGAAGTCCACAATAAGCTCCTTTGTCTTGGAGGTGTTAAGGAGCAGGTTGTTGTTGTTGCACCATGTGGCTAGGTGCTGGATCTCCTCCCTGTAGGCAGTCTCATCATTGTTGGTGATGAGACCAATCACGGTAGTGTCATCTGCAAACTTGATGATGGAGTTAGATCCATTCACAGGCCTGCAGTCGGAGGTGAAGAGGGAGTAGAGGAAGGGGCTCAGCACACAGCCCTGTGGTACACCAGTGTTGAGTGTGATGGTGTTGGAGCAAATGGAGCCAGATCGAACCTGCTGGGGTCTTTTGGTCAGAAAGTCCATGACCCAGTTGCAGGTGGAGGTGTTAATGCCCAGATCTAGAAGATCATATTAACTTGGATGGAATGATGGTATTGAATGCTGAGCTGAAGTCAACAAACAGCATACGTGCATAGGTGTTCTTATTGTCCAAGTGTGTGAGCACAGAGTGCAATGCCATGGAAACTGCATCTTCTGTGCTTCTATTGCTTCGGTAGGCAAACTGGTGGGAGTCAAATGTGGTTGGCAGAGAGTCCTTCAGGTGTGCCACTTCATGACAATGGGTGTCAGTGCTACAGGGCGGTAGTCGTTTAGGCACGTTGGGTTAGAGTGTTTAGGCACTGGCACAATGGAGGTACATTTAAAGCAAGTGGGAACAGCTGCTTGGGCAAGAGACAGGTTGAAAATGTCAGTAAAGACCCCAGCGAGCTGCTCAGCACATGCCCTAAGTACGCGACCAGGGATGTTGTCTGGTCCAGCGGCTTTGTGAGCGCTGATCCGGCTCAGTGCATTGCAGACATCTGTGGAGGAGAGTTTGATTGGATAGTGATCAGCCGAGAGTTTGAGCTTTGTGGCAGTTTCTTTGTTGTCTCTCTCGAAGCGAGCATAAAAGTCATTAAGCTCATTCAGAAAGAGGACATCAGTGGCAGCGGGGGTGGAGTGGGAGGATTTGTAATCACTGATGGCCTGGATGCCTTGCCACATGCGTCGAGGGTCAGAGTTAGAAAAATGCTCCTCTATCTTCAGCTTGTAGCAGTGCTTGGCCTCTTTGATGCCCCTCTTCAGGTTAGCTCTGGATGTGCTGTAGGCCTGAGCGTCACCTGACCTGAAGGCAGTAGTGCGTGCCTTCAGCAGGAGGCGCACCTCCTTGTTCATCCATGGCTTCTGATTAGGGTACGTGATGATCTGTTTCTGGGTAGTAACACTGTTTGTGGTAGAACTGATGTAATCCAGAACAGAGGAGGTATAGCAGTCAATGTCTGTGTGAGAGTCACTGGTGGGCTGAGAAGCAAATGTACTCCAGTCTGTGTGTAGAAACCTTTCCTGAAGTGTGAAATCTGCGTCTGCGGGCCACACCTTGATGGTTCTCACTGATGGCCCGCAGACGCAGTAACACAACCAGTGACCGGTATGGTTGTCTTTCTAGTCAGTCTTGGGGCTGGGATACCTGCCCAGGCTCACCCACACAACAACACCTTCTGGCAATACGCCAACTGGACGGCTCGTCGGCACACAGCAGGTCCATGCTACGCGTGTCAGCACCGTACATTTCTTTGATAATCCCGACTGTTATTGTTTTCCTGTTACTATGCCTCATTGGACCATGTATTTTTCAATGTATCCAGCGATCATTCACCCGTATGCTTTCTGGTTATCAACCTGTCCCTCGTGTTTCTGATTATTATCCTATTCCTATGCGACATGTCTGTTAGTTTAAGTTGTGATTTATCCATTCTTATTTATCATGGATAAAACGGGGGAATTGTAAGATATCCTTGATCACTAGTCCTAGATTAGGTTGACCAAGAACACTCAGTTCTTGTCTATATCCTCTCTTTATACGCTTATGCTGTGAGAATACCCAAACTGTTGCCTTTTGGTATGGATAATCCACGCTTTGTTGCTTCTGCTAAATGAATAACATGACCAGATGTGGAGTTATTATCGTTAACCGTTTTTATGTTCTCACAGTATGGTAATATGTATCTTGTTGCCATTAGTAGTTATAGTAATTCTGCTGTATGCTTCTAGAATAACCTTTATGTATGTTTCTGTTGACCAAACCCTGAACTATCCTTTTTTTGTGGCATGTGTTACTTTGCTCGTACACACATAGTGGTTCCTGTATTTTTGTTTTAGGCTTATCTTTTGCAGGCTCAACATAACCTTGTGGAGTTGTCTCTCCTAACTTTCTTTTCTATTCACACACACACACACACACACACACACACACACACACACACACACACACACACACACACACACCTGGCAGCCCTCCCTTTTTCTCTCCATCTCTTTGGAAGTATATCTTCATGTGTGAAACAATAAACTTCGGAACTTCTCTCTGAAAGCTGACTCGTGTGTTTCATTGAGACTTCCCCATATACGTAGGAGAGCAGAGATTAAGAGGAAAGGCTGAATTCAGAGATATCCTATCCAGGGGACAGAAGGCAATCCTGCCCAAGCGGCAGAGGATAAAACATTCCTTACAGCCATAGTCGCCACAGCTTGCTCATCGGGGATAAATGCAAACCATTCACCTTGACTGTTGATTTCTGTAAAGCTGCTTTGAGACAATGTCTGTTGTGAAAAGCGGTATAGAAATGAACTTGGGTGAACTTTATGCACCCTATTATGCACGATGAGTCAAGACGTCATGCGGTCTCTCTATTTTCTCTGCATAGCCAAGGTGTTTAACCACATAGGCAACTCCATACATGACTTCTGATTGACTTCTAACTGTTTTCTGGAGTGACTATGCGTCCTTATATGCGTCTCTATTTTTCACCTCGAATATCTCGCTGCGAAGCTGAGTATTATACTATATCAATGGAGAGTAATGGTTATATGTATAACGCTTAGATTTAAACTAATATAAGCGATGTTATATGTTATCCTAGACGCATATAAGGACCAATAGTCACTACAGAAAACAGGCCAGTAGAAAGTGGTGACCCCGTACACCAGGCAAAGGGTGTCGGCCGTAAGAAAAAGATAGGAAAGTATAACATAAAATAAAAAAAGAAAAATAAACTTTAAACAGGTTTTCATTAATTTCTTCTCACGAATATGAAAATTCATATTGTCATAATTTTTGAATTTGAATGAAAAAAATGCATAACTTTGTCAAAACATTATTTGTAATGGGACCTTTTCGTTTGTCAATCACTTAATGCACATTTTAATGGTTTTGCATTAAATTATTTTAAAGACGATTAAACTTTTTTTTTATTGTACCATTTGAAAGTTTTTCATCAAATTTTCTCAAGAATATGAAAATTCATATTTCCATATGTTCATATATTTCATATGTTTTTCATGAAAACATTTTTTTGTAAAAACATAATCTGTCATGTCACCTTTTCGTTTTTTGCTCAGATATTGAGCCTTAAACGGTGTTTAATGAAATTATTCTTATGATTATGAAAATTAGTAATTTCATAACTATCAGTTCTTTTTATGAAAAAGTAATTTTTTTGTCAAAACATGATTTGTCATGTCAGCTTTTCGTTTTTTGTTCACATATTGCACCTTTTTTTTTTGTATCAAAATATTCTCAAGAAAATAAAAATTAATATTTTCATATTTATAGTTTTTTTAAGAAAACAGTCGTATTTTTGTAAAAACATGATTTGTCAGTCATCTTTCTGTTTTTCATTTACATACTGGACACTTTAACAGTTTTCATGAAATTATGCTAATTAACAAGCAAAAAAAAACATAAAATTATGTTAATGAACATTCAATATCATTCTTTATTTTCATAATAATTATATTTTTTTATCCAAGGTCATATTTTTGTCCAAATTTTTGTCATTTCAATTTTTTATTTTTCGTTTTTAATTTTTCGCACTTATTGTATCTTTTAGCTTTTGTTTTCATGAAATTATTCTCAAGAATATGAAAATTCATAATTTCAGCATTATCAATTATTTTTAAGAAAACAGTCGCATTTTTCTAAAAACATGATTTGTCATGTCATTTTTTTTATTGTTAATTCATTTTTCCTATTATTCATAAAATGTAGAATATTAAAATTTATTGGTTCATAAATACTATCGTATCTTTATTTATTTTTATAAAGGTTAAATTTTTTGACAAAACATGGCATGTGACAGTTTTTCGGTTACGTATTAAACATTTTAACAGATTTGGTTTTTCACTTATGTATTGCACCTTTTAACGTTTTTGTTCATCACATCATTAACACGAATGTGAAAATTCATTTTTTTCATCATTTTTTTTTAAATGAAAAAAGTCATTCTTGTCAAAACATGATTTGTCCAGTTACCATTTCATTGTTGTTCATTTATTGAACCTTTTAATGGTTTTTTATTAAATTATTATAATTTTTTTGTAATGAAAATCTTTGCCAAAACATTGTCATTTCACCTTTTTGTTTTTCGTTAAATCATTTTACCATTTAACCCTGTTTAATGAAATTGTGCATACGATTATGAAATTAATAATTTCATAAGAACTACCTTCTGTTTATAAATACGGTGATTTTTACAATATATATATATATATACATACATTCTACAAAAAAGTCATTTTTCATTAAAACTTGATTTGTCATGTCAACTTTTTGTTTTTTTGTTTAGATATAGAAACTTGTTACGTTTTTTAATAAAGTTATGTTTGAGATTATGAAAATTCAAAATGTCATTATTTTATGGCTTTTTATTGTTCCCTCAGTTATTGCCCATTTTACCGGTTATTCATAAAATCATGCTTAAGAATATAAAAATTTATGTTTTCATAATTATCTTTTATTTATTTATTTATTTATTTATTTATTTATTTAAATCAAAAGTCATAATTTTGTTCAACGTTTTGTCATTCCACATTTTTGTGGAATGACATTTTCAGAGTCTCAAAAGCTTCATTCTTCACAGCACCTACACGTTTTACCAAAACATAAGCAGTTGATGCACTTTTGATGACTTATGACTTTTTACACATGATTAGTTCAGTTTTTACTAGTTTTTCATCATATTATGATTATTAATATGAATTTATATTTGCTTATAATAACGATTGAATTTCTTTATTTGACGAAATCATTTTGCCAAAACATGCTTTTATATGTAATATCTGATCATAAACATGTGAAATAAATGTGGTCAATTGTATGTGCAGATTTGACTTAGTTCGAAAAACCGCTTTCTGTTTGAGCTACGAAGCTGAGACTTGCGGAATCGCATTTTCAGAGTCTCAGAAGCTTCATTCTTTACAGCACTTATACGTTTATACAAAACCTGAGAAGTTGATGCATTTTTTATTAATCTTTACTTTCTACTCATGATTACTTCAGTTTTTACTGGTTTTAATAGTTTTTCATCATATTATGATTCAGAATATGAAATAATATTTTTTAATAATAACTATTACATTTCTTTATTGAAAGTAGAAATTTTGCAAAAACATGTTTTTATATGTAATATATGATCATAAACATGTGAAAAAAATTGTGGTCAATTGCATGTTGTATGTGCAGATTTGACTTAGTTCGATAAACCGCTTTTTGTTTGAGCTACGAAGCTGAGACTTGCGGAATCGCATTTTCAGAGTATCAAAAGCTTCATTCCTTTCAGCACATACACGAATATACAAAACATGATCAGTTGATGACTTATGACTTTCTACACCTGATTACTTCAGTTTTTACTGTTTTTAATAGTTTTTCATCAAATTATGATTATTAATATGAAATTTTTTTTTCTTATAATAACGTTTGAATTTCATTATGTAAAGTAATACTTTTGCCAAAACATGCTTTTATATGTAATATCTGCTCATAAAAACGTGAAATAAATGTGGTCAATTGCATGTTGTATGTGCAGATTTGCCTTAGTTCGAAAAACCGCTATCTGTTTGAGCTACGAAGGTGAGACTTGCGGAATCGCATTTTCAGAGTATCAAAAGCTTTATTCTTCTCAGCACTTAAACGTTTTTACAAAACATGTGCAGTTGATGCACTTTTGATGAATTACGACTTTCTACACCTGATTACTTCAGTTATTTACAGTTTTTAATAGTTTTTCATCAAAATTTGATTCAGAATATGAAATTATATTTTTATGAAATTATGGTTTTATATGTAATATCTGATCATAAACATGTGAATAAATTGTGGTCAATTGCATGTTGTATGTGCAGATTTGCCTTTGTTCGAAAAACCGCTTTCTGTTTGAGCTACGAAGCTGAGACTTGCGGAATCGTATTTTCAGAATCTCAAAAGCTTCATTCTTTTCAGCAAATACACGGTTATACAAAACATGAGCAGCTGATGCATTGTTGATGAATTTTGACTTTCTACACCTGATTACTTCAGTTTTTACTGTTTTTAATAGTTTTTCATCAAATTATGATCCAGAATATGAAATCATATTTTTCATAATAACTATTAAATTTCTTTATTTAAAGTTTTCTTTTGCCAAAACATGTTTTTTTTTGCAATATCTGATCATAACATGTAAAAAAAATGTGGTCAATTGCATGTTGTATGTGCAGATGTGCCTTAGTTCGAAAAACCGCTTTCTGTTTGAGCTACGAAGCTGAGACTTGCGGAATCGCATTTTCAGAGTATCAAAAGCTTCATTCTTATCAGCACTTAAACGTTTTTACAAAACATGTGCAGTTGATGCACTTTTGATGAATTATGACTTTTTACACATGATTAGTTCAGTTTTGACTGTTTTTAATAGTTTTTCATCATATTATGATTATTAATATGAAATTATATTTGCTCATAATAACGTTTGAATTTCTTTATTTGAAGAAATCATTTTGCAAAACATGCTTTTATATGTAATATGTGATCATAAAAACGTGAAAAAAGTGTATATGACATGAAATTATATTTTTACATAATAACTATTAAAGTTCTTTTTTTAAAGAATTTTTTTTGCCAAAACATGGTTTTATATGTAATATCTGATCATAAACATGTGAAAAAATTGTGGTCAATTGCATGTTGTATGTGCAGATTTGCCTTAGTTCGAAAAACCACTTTCTGTTTGAGCTACGAAGCTGAGACTTGCGGAATCGCATTTTCAGAGTATCAAAAGCTTCATTGTTGCTGCAAGTTGATGCATTGTTGATGAATTATGACTTTCTACACCTGATTACTTCAGTTTTTACTGTTTTTAATAGTTTTTCATCAAATTATGATTCAGAATATGAAATTATATTTTTCATGACAACTATTAAATTTCTTTATTTAAAGTAATATTTTTGCTAAAACATGGTTTTATATGTAATATTTGAACATAAAAAAACCATCCCCAGGCACTCTCAGTGCCGGTCCCAAGCCCGGATAAATTGGGGAGGGTGCCTTAGGAAGGGCGTAAAACATGTGCCAAATCAAACGTGCGGAGGATCCGCTGTGGCGACCCCTAAACGGGGCTTTTTCAATCTTTTTTTTATATGAAAAAAGTCATTTTTGACAAAACGTGATTTGTCCTGTTACTATTTTATTTTCGTTCATTCATTGTAAACTTTTAATGGTTTTTCATTAAATTATTCTCAAGAATATGACAATTCATATTGTCATTATCATATATTTGTTATGAAAAAAGTCAGCTCTTTGTCAAAACATGATTTGTCATTCACCTTTTTTGTTTTTCGTTCAATCGTTGTACCTTTTAACCCCGTTTAATGAAATTATGCTTACGATTATGAAATTAATAATTTCATAATAACTACCATTTCTTTTTATGGTAACGGTCATTTTTTTTGTCAAAACATAATTGTGACATTTCACCTTTTCGTTTTTCATTTGCTCATTGTACCTTTTACCCGTTCGCAATTATTCTCAAGAATGTGAAAATGTATATTTTCATATAATTTTTTTATGACAAAATTTAGAAAAGAATTATTTGTTGATTCAGCTTTTCGTTTTCGTTCTCTTATTGCACCGTTAAACGTGTTTTCTTGAAATTATGCATTAGAATATGAAACGTCATTTTTACAAAATAACTATCATTTCATTTTATGAAAAAAGTCGTGTTTTTATCGAAACTTGATTTGTCATGTCACCTTTTCGTTTTTTGTTTAGTTATTGACTTTTTTTTAATGATGTTATTTTTAAGATCATGAAAATTCATAATTTCAGAATTTTGTTATCACTTTTTTATTGTTCTTTCTGTTATTGCCAATTTGACCGGTTAGTCAGAAAATTATGCTTGTAAAATATAAAAATTCGTTTTCATAATACCTATTGTTTATTTTTATTTTATTTTATTTTTTTTTATTAAAAGTTATCTTTTGTCCAAACATGATTTGTCAAGTCACCATTTTGTTTTTCGTTCCGTTATTTAACCTTTTAATGGTCTTAAATGAAATTATGCTTACAATTATCAAAATTCAGATTTAACAGTATTTAGGAAAATATGCTATTGAACATACAAAATCAAAGTTTCATAACAACTATAATTGTTTTTTCATTTTTGTTCAACATGTTTTGTCAGCAGTTATTGCCTATTTTACTGGTTATTCATAAAATTATGCTTAAGAATATAAACATTCACATTTTATAATTATCATTTTTTTTTTTTTTTATAATTATATTTTTTTTTTGTCAAAACATGGTTTGGCATGTGACGTTTTTGTTTTCATTCACTTATTACACATTTTCACAGATTTTCATAAATCTATGCTTAATATGAAAGATCATATTAAATATATTTGTTTTAATGAAAATAGTCATACTTTTGTCCAAACATGATTTGTCATGTCATAATTTTGTTTTTTCGTTTAGTTTTGTAACCTTTTAACAATAATGAAAATTTGCTAACGATAATCAAACTTCAGATATGATAATTTAATATGAAAATGTATATTCTCCACAATTATTTTTTTTTTCATAATTATATTCATGAATAAAGTCGAAGTTTTCGTCAAAACTTTACTTATGTCACCTTTTGGTTTTTCGTTTTTTTATTGCCCCTTTTTATTGTTGAGATTATTGGTTATTGTTGAGAGATTTAGCTAGTTCGGTTTATAATATAATGATAACAAATATAAATATAATAACATTTTTTATAAAACAATAAATGGTTTATCTCCCATGTATCTCTTCAGTCTTTTAACACGCTACAATTCATCACGCTCCATGAGATCTCAAAACTCTGGACTTTTAGTAGTTCCTAGAATAGCAAAGTCCACTAAAGGCGGTAGAGCATTCTCACATTTAGCTCCTAAACGTTGGAATAGTCTTCCTGACTGTGTTCGGGGCTCAGACACACTCTTCCAGTTTAAGTGCAGATTAAAAACGTTAATTTTTACGTAAAAAATCTTTTTAGCAAAGCCTACACATAACATACGTCACATATCATAAACTTGTGCTCCAGTACATCTGATCAAATGCACATTATCAACATGTGCTGTTAATATCATGAACAACAGCTACACTAATTTCTCTCCACTGCTTTTCTTTCTCTTCCCATCCCGAGGCATCCGGAGGTGTGGCCAGCTCCAGTCACGTCCCACCTCATGAAGATTATGGACCTTTAAAGAAATAGATGCCGAGCTCGCAAACTTCCGGTACCACCCAGAGACATACCAATGCCAATTGGATCCCATTTCATTTGTGGAGATTTGACATTGGACCCCCTGGAGTGATTAAAGGTGCTGGAATGGAGAAGCTGGTGTTGAATCTGTGATGATCGCAAATGTTAAACTATTTTATGAGTTGCTCAGTAGCTCCTTGTTTTATAACCATAATGAACATCACTTATAATCACACATTCCAGTGCTCATGTTAGTTCTCACTCTCCAGTGTTCTGTATTGTTAAATGACTATAATCAGACTCTTGATGTCAGACAAATGAGGATGGTTCCACTTTTGAGTCTGGTTCCTCTCAAGGTTTCTTCCTCATGACATCTAAGGGAGTTTTTCCTTGCCACAGGCTTGCTCATCAGGGAAAAATGCACACCATTCACATTGACTGTTGATCTCTGTAAAGCTGCTTTGAGACAATGTCTGTTGTGAAAAGCACTATAGAAATAAACTTGACTTGAAAGTCGGGTTTAATAGGGTTGGTGAGTGCAGGTGCATCATGCACTGTGCAAAATTCAGTCAGAAGTCATGTATGGAGCTGCCTATGCGGTTAAACACCTTGGCTATGCAGAGAAAACAGAGAGATCGCATGAGACTAGACTCTAGACTCATCGTGATAATAGGGTGCAAAAAAAGTTCACCCATGTAAATTAACTTAGGTCAGCTTCAGCTATCAGTAGTAAAATCTAGTAATATATAATATAATTTAGCAATATGCTTCAGATAACATATAACATCGCTTATATTCAGGATACACCAAATTGAGACTGAGTCTGCCCCCCGAGCGAAACCAAAAGTAGTAATTTCAGAAAGTCTGTTTAAGTAACCTGATTAACATTAAATTAAATAGGACTGAACGCACAGCCAGCACCTCTGATCTACAGATAGAATTGTTGAATCTCTCACGTCAAAAGCGTTTACTACAAACGAAATTATTACCGACCAGTAGTTTAAAATAATGTGTTTGACAGAAACGTGGATTAAACCAGCATGTATGTAGCATTAAATGAAGTCCTTTCGGGTATAGTTACATACACCAACCCTGTCTAAATGGCAGAGGAGGCGGAGTCGCAGCTATTTATAATAATAATCTAAGCGTCACACAAAAGACTAAACACAAATGTAAAACATTTAACGTTCTTTACACCAACACAAAATATATAGTGTCCAAAAGCAGGTCCAGTCAGTCAATTCCACTCATTATTATTTATAGACACCCAGGGCGCTACTCTGATTTCTCATAGAATTTGCAGATTTCATCACAAATTTAGCTACTTCTTTAGACAAAGTATTAATTGTTGGTGACTTTAATATTCATTTTGATAATCAGGAAGACTCCTTAAGAGCAGCAGTTGTATACATTCAAGAGATTAAAAATAATAAACTTAGTTATAGTTCCACAGTCTAAAGCTATTTAAAAGCCATTATCTCATCACTTTTATCTGCCTCAGTCATTGCATTAGTACCTCACCACGTTACCGTGTTAAGCGTACATTCACGTCAGCTACAGCAGCGCATTTTATCAATATTCTTCCAGAAATTACACTAATAAATAGATCTCCGTCTGACCCCGCAGAGCTTGACTGGGCCACTAAATACCCAGAATCTAGATGATGTAGCTCCTCTTAGGACCAAAATGATCAGGGAGAAAAAATTTGCACAGTGGTATAATGATCATACGCGCACCTTAAAACAGACCTCTCAGAAATTAGAACGTAAATGGCGTCAAACAAAATTAAAAGTATTTCTAATAGCATGGAAGGAGAGCCTCCTAAATTATAAAAAAAATCTCTTAGTGTTGCTAGATTAGCATATTTCTCCACCCTCATAGAAAATAACAAGCATAGTCCTAAAAATTAACAGGAAATAAAAGCACTGAACTAACATGCACACCATCATTAGGTAGTAATGATTTCATGAACTTTTTTAATAATAAAGTTTCAAAACATAAGGCAAGAAATCCAGACGGTTAATATAAATCCAAATTATTTTACAAGTAACCCTGTAGACAGCAGTGTAATTATAACAATCAATTACAAAGCTTAACTCCTATTCATGAGAATGACTTAATTTCATTAATTTCCTCATCAAAATCATTAACCTGTATTCTCGATCCCTTGCCTACAAGATTCCAAAAACAGATAATTCCAGAGGTAATTGAACCGGTTTTAAAAATAATAAACTCTTCCATTAGCACTGGTTATGTACCTAATCCTTCAAACTGGCAGTTATCAACCCCCTAATTAAGAAACCTGACCTTGACCCATGTCAGCTGTCCAACTACAGGCCAATATCAAATCTCCCCTTTATATCCAAGATTTTAGAAAATGTTGTAGCACAGCAGTTATACTCACATCTACTTATGAACATTTTTGAAATGTATCAGTCAGGATTTAGGCCTCATCATAGCACAGAGACGGCGCTAGTTAAGGTGGTAAATGACCCGCTATTGGCCTCTTATCAGGGGAAAAGCTCTCACTTGGCTCAGGTTTTATTTGACTGATCGCTATCAGTTTGTTAATGTAAATGGTGAGTTCTCCACACTCTCTGAGGTAAAGTTTGGTGTTCCGCAATGATCTGTCTTAGGCCCACTGCTTTTCTCTTTATATATGCTGCCTCTGGGTGAATTTATACATAAACATGGTATTCGCTTCCATTGCTATGCTGATGATACACAGCTGTATATTTCAGCAACGCCAGATGAGAGAGATCAGCTTAACAATGTTGAGGAGTCTGTAAAGGACATGAGACAGTGGATGCTTGATAACTTTCTTCTGCTCAACTCAGATGAGACAGAAGTACTTTTACTAGGACCACATGCAGCTAGAAGCAAACTTTCCGATTATGTAGCATCTCTGGATGGTGTTTCTGTCTCAGCATGTACAGCTGTCAAAGACCTTGGTGTTATTATTGACCCTAGTCTTTCCTTTAAGGCTAGCGTGAATAATATTACCAGGATCGCCTTGTTTCACCTTAGAAATATTGTTAAAATTAGAAATATGATGTGGTTACAGGGTGCAGAAAAACTAGTTCATGCTTTTGTTACTTCTAGATTAGACTACTGTAAGGCTTTACTGTCTGGGTGTTCGAGTAAGTGCATTAATAAGCTTCAGTTAGTTCAGAATGCAGCAGCAAAGCGTCCTCTCTAGATCTAGGAAATATTACCACATTACTCTTGTTTTAATCAGTCTACACTGGCTCCCAATCAAATATCGCATTGATTATATAATACCACTACTGACGTATAAAGCACCTAATGGTCTCGCACCGCAGTATCTGAGGGAACTTCTGTTCCAGTATGATCCTCCACGCCTACTTAGATCAAAAGGTGCAGGCTATCTTTTGGTTCCTCAAATAATGAAGACTACAGCAGGGGGCAGATCTTTCACTTATAAAGCCCCACAGTTATGGACTGCACAGTGACCTTAACTTTTATACAACAATAAAGACACATAATAAACCATATCCTTCTCCTCCTCTTCTCTCTCTCTCTCTCTCTCTCTCTCTCTCTCTCTCTCTTTCTCTCTCTCTCTCTCTCTCTTCGACTGGAGGCCACTCTGCGCAGCTTGGGATGGTTTCTCATCAACGCCTTGGGTGGTTCCATGAAATTCCGGAGTAAGAACAGGCGCTTTGAGGATGGATTGGACTGTAGTTAATGTCAACAGTCTGCTACATTCACTCAGGACTACTTTTCGCTTCTGATCATCATCACTGTACCCCGCAACATCGTATATCTGCTATTAATGGACATTCGGTGCAACCCAGATGAGGATGGGTTTCCTCTTGAGTCTGGTTCCTCTCAAGGGGTCTTCCTTATGCCATCTCGGGGAGTTTATCCTTGCCACAGTCGCCAATGGCTTGCTCGTCAGGGACAAACTTACTTATAAAGAACATATTCAATTTTAATCACCACATTATCTGTGTAAAGCTGCTTTGAGACAATGTTCATTGTTAAAAGCGCTATACAAATAAAAATGAATTGAATTCAAATTATATTAGTTTAAATCTAAGCTTTATACATATAACTATTACTCAGCATTAATACTCAGCTTCGCAGAGAACTTTCATGCTTTAGAGTAAAGTTTATCATATATAAAGTTTAGCATACTTTATATAATCAAAATTCTTGTAAATGTAATTCATGTTATATAGGCGAGTGAGCAGATACGGCTGACTGATTAGGTTAGTGATTAGAAAAACAGGCAGTTGTAGAAAAATATGGGGAAAACTGTAAAGGCGCCATGAGTATGAACCGGAAGAGATATTCGAGGTGGAAAATAGAGACGCATATAAGGACCAATAGTCACTCCAGAAAACAACCCAGCCATTAGGGAGGCCAAAGCCAGTGCACTCTTAGTGCTGGTTCCAAGCCCGGATAAATGGGGAGGGTTATGTATCACAAATAAGAATTTCATACGGATCGGTCGAGGCCCGCCACAGGTATCGTTAGCCAACAGGGTTTTGGTGGAAAATGGGCTACTGTTGGCCGAAGGAGGAGAAGGGGAAACAAGGAAGACGTCTACAGAGATTGCAGGAAAAGGAGAAGTGTAGGAGAGTGGAGGTTCGGGTTGGTACTTTAAATGTTGGTAATATGACTGGTAAAGGGAGAGAGATAGCTGATATGATGAAGCGGAGAAAGGTAGATATGTTGTGTGTTCAGGACACCAAGTGGAAAGAGAGTAAGGCCAGGAACATTGGAGGTGGGTTTAAACTGTTCTATTATGGTGTGGATGGAAAGAAAAATGGTGTAGGGGTGATTCTGTAAGTAATGGAGAGTGTTTTAGGGAAGTAAAGAAAATAGTGCAGGCAGGGTGGAGTGGGTGGAGAAGAGTGACAGGAGTGATTTGTGATAGCAGGGTATCTGCAAGAATGAAAGGGAAAGTTTATAGGACTGTGGTGAGACCTGCGATATTGTATGGATTAGAGACAATGGCATTGAGTAAAAGACAGGAGGTGGAGCTGGAGGTAGCAGAGCTGAAGATGTTAAGGTTTTCGTTGGGAGTGATGAGGATGGACAAGATTAGAAATTAGTTTATTAGAAGGACAGCGCATGTAGGATGTTTTGGTGACAAGGTGAGGGAGGCGAGATTGAGATGGTTTGGACATGTGCAGAGGAGGGACATGAGTTTTATTGGTAGAAGAATGCTGAGGATGGAGCCACCAGGAAGGAGATAAAGAGGAAGGCCAAGGAGGAGGTTCATGGATGTGGTGAGGGAAGACATGCAGGTAGTTGGTGTGAAAGAGGCAGATGTATAGGACAGGGTGGTATGAAGAAGGATGATGCGCTGTGGCGACCCCTAATGGGAGCAGCCGAAAGAGGAGGAAGAAGAAGAAGAAGTCACTCCAGAAAACAGGCCAGTAGAAAGTGTTTGCACGTACACCAGGCAAAGGGTGTCAGCCGGAAGGAAAAGTTAGGAAAGTATAACATAAAATAAAAATAGTAAAATAAGCAAGCAGCATTCAGGCAAAATGCCTTAACTATACCCAAACAGCATATGCACATATATTCAAAACACAAGTAGAAACTTAAGTTAAAAAATCATATAAAAAATATATAAAAATATAAAAAATGAGGAGAGTATTAGGTTAATAAACACAACACTTTATCAGATAATAATGAACGTATGAGAATTGCTGCATGAACTTGTATAAGAGGTACAATATCCAGAACACACATGAAGTAAGACGTTTCTATGAGAGCATGAGCTTAAGATGCAGGCAGGATGAGAGTAAGACAGGAAAAGTTATATAACGAATTGTTATGGCATAAGAAATATATTTTAAGGAGATTTTAAGAAAAACTTTGTAAAAGATGAGAGCTTTAAAAAATAGGAAAAGCATTTGGAGAAAAGTGCTGGTGTGTTAAAACTAAAGCCCTGGTTTGTAAAACTAGTAAAAAAACTAACACATTTCTATAGCAAGTCTACACAAAACAAAACAAAGGATTATTTGCAGACATAAAATAAAAACCAGACGAGATTTTATGAAAAGGCGTGAATATTGCGGTGGATGATCTGTTGCATTGTTGTGTACAAAGTGCACGATCGGGGGATTTTTTTTAAGACAAGGTCACTATCAATAGATATTTTTGTACATGTAAATTAGAATCGTATGGAGGTGAACTAGGCCTCCTGGAAATGGGTGGAATTTGACTAAGAATAAGTATAAACTTACCAGAAAACACGTGAGCAAAAGGTGGGATATGCAAAGCCCCGTAAAATGATTGGTGTACGTAAATTGTGAGGGAGGAAATATTAGACAAAATATGTCAATTTTACTAGGTGTGAGATATAAAAAGTAAGGATTGTTTAGATCAAATTCGCACTCGCATGTGAAAGCTGACGGGTGCCATTGCTGTTAAGATGGTTCTCAACCGAGAGCTCCAAGGGACGGGCCTGAATTGACTGCAATAAAGTTGATTTGCTCCTTCTCATTTGTGACTGGAAGATGTCTCAATTTGGTTTGTTTGTATATTATTTGAAGTTTTGAATCTTAATGGTAATTGATTAGTGAATAGCTAAAACTAATTTGAGTATTGAGTCACTCAATTGTAATTTCTACTCGGACATGGGGTCTGAGTAACGACATTATTCAGATAATTATGCTAATGAAAATACAAAATCATATTTTCATAATACATTTCTTTTTTTATCAAAAGTCATATTGTTGTCCAAACATGTTTTATTTCACCTTTTTGTTTTTGTTCACTTATTGAACCTTTCAACATTTTTCTCATGAAATATTTTTCAAGAATATGAAAATTCATAGTTCCATGATTATTTTTTATGATTTTTGTCAAAACATGATTTGTCATTTCACCTTTTTGTTTTCCATTCACTTATTGGACTATTTAATGTTTATCATGAAAATATTATCAAGAATTTAAAAATTAATATTGTGAAAATAATTTATATTAGAAAAATATTTTTGTAAAAACATAATTTGTCATGTCACATTTTCGTTTTATGTTCAGTTATTGCACCTTTAAACAGTTTCTCATGAAATTATTTTTAAGAAAATGAAAATTCATATTTTCATAATTATTCTTTAAGAAAAAAATCATATTGTCATCAAAACTTGATTTGTCATCTCACCTTTTAGTTTTTCGTATGTTTATTGCCTATTTTTTATGGTTATTAAAATAATTATGCAATTGAACATAAATCTTATTTTCAATTGGCTTATCCACGCTTTGTTGCTTCTGCTAAACGAATAACATGACCAGATGTGGAGTTATTATCGTTAACCGTTTTTATGTTCTCACAGTATGGTAATATGTATCTTGTTGCCATTAGTAGTTATAGTAATTCTGCTGTATGCTTCTAGAATAACCTTTTTGTATGTTTCTGTTGACCAAACCCTGAACTATCCTTTTTTGTGGCATGTGTTACTTTGCTCGTACACACACAGTGGTTCCTGTATTTCTGTTTTAGGCTTATCTTTTTCAGGCTCAACATAACCTTGTGGAGTTGTCTCTCCTAACTTTCTCTTCTGTTCATACACACACACACACACACACACACACACACACACACACACACACACACCTGGCAGCCCTCCCTTTTTCTCTCCATCTCTTTGGAAGTATATCTTCATGTGTGAAACAATAAACTTCGGAACTTTTCTCTGAAAGCTGACTCGTGTGTTTCATTGAGACTTCCCCGTATATGTAGGAGAGCAGAGATTGAGAGGAAAGGCTGAATTCAGGGGTATCCTGTCCAGGGGACAGAAGGTAATCCTGCCCAAGCGGCAGAGGATAAAACATTCCCACAGTTGCCACAGCTTGCTCATCGGGGATAAATGCAAACCATTCACCTTGACTGTTGATTTCTGTAAAGCTGCTTTGAGACAATGTCTGTTGTGAAAAGCGGTATAGAAATAAACTTGACTTGAAAGCCGAGTTTAATAGGGTTAGTGAGTGCAGGTGCAAAATTCAGTCAGAAGTCATGTATGGAGTTGCCTATGTGGTTAAACACCTTGGCTATGCAGAGAAAACAGAGAGACCGCATGACGTCTTGACTCATCGTGCATAATAACATCGCTTATATTAGTTTAAATCTAAGCGATATACATATAACCATTACTCTGCATTGATATAGTATAATACTCAGCTTTGCAGCCAGATATTCGAGGTGAAAAATAGAGACGCATATAAGGACCAATAGTCACTCCAGAAAACAGGCCAGTAGAAGGTAGAAAGAAAAACCTTTTTTTTATTGTACCATTTGAAAGTTTTTCATCAAATTTTCTCAAGGATATGAACATTCATATTTCCATAACTATCATATGTTTTTCATGAAAAAAATATTTTTTGTAAAAACATGATCTGTCATGTCACCTTTTCGTTTTTCGCTCAGATATTGAGCCTTAAAACGGTGTTTAATGAAATTATTCTTATGATTATGAAAATGTATAATTTTATTCATTTTTCATGAAATTATGCTAATTAACAAGCAAAATCATATTTTTATAAAAGCTGTCATATTACAGTTTTTCTCAAATGCTAAAACGCATTTCACAAACGTTTCCTCCATGTTCCCCAATGTCTAAACACAACACCCTTTTCTAAAGCTACATAAACACAACCACACCTTCTCACTTCAAAACTCAAACTTTCACACCAAAAGAGCAGCTCGAAGCTTTCAAAAATGTAAACACTATACACATCATTACACACTACAGCAAAACAATTGAAAACACAATGCTCAATTTGTGAGAAGGTTCTTTTTTTAAAAACTGCCAATGCATATTTTTGAAACATTACAGTAATGGATGTTCTTAGATCTCTGCAGAGGATTAGGCATTTAGATTTGAGAGTTTCATATAAAGAGTATAAATCTATAGTAAATTCTGCATGTACACTACTATAACACAACTCAATGCAAAAACAGAATCAATTGCACACAACAGTACTCTTGAAAACATGATCAGGGTGTGAAGTTTTTTTATTTACTTTATTTACACCACACACACACACACACACACACACACACACACACACACACACACACACACACACACCACAATCACTGTGCAGCATCATGTTGCTGAGCTGCATCGGGCCACATCACCTCATCCACATCGCAGGCTTTATTGTCACTTGCCTGGCACCACGGGGAAAACGCCCTGGAATGGCGAATCCATCCTTGGAAGGCCTCCACTGGGATGTCAACACAGGCCAGCTCCATTGCCATTAGTATTCACGTATTACACATTTTAACAGATTTTTATAAATGTAAATAATATGAAAAATATATTAATGTATATAATATGGAAAAATCATATGTTCAAAATAACTGTTTAATGAAAAAAGTCATTCATTTATCGATTCGATTTTAAACCTTTTGACAGGCTTTAATAAAATTATGCTTTCGATTATTAAAATTTATATTTTTATATTAACTCTTTTGTGATCCACATATAATAATAACTATCTTTTTTTTAAAATATATCTATAGAAAAGTCATTAATATAAAAAATTAGACACTTTAACTGTTTTTACAGTTTTTCTAAAATGCTAAAACGCATTTCACAATTGTTTCCTCCATGTTCCCCAATGTCTAAACACAACACCCTTTTCTAAAGCTACATAAACACAACCACACCTTGTCACTTCAAAACTCAAACTTTCACACCAAAAGAGGAGCTCGAAGGTTTCAAAAATGTAAACACTATACACATCATTACACACTACAGCAAAACAATTGAAAACACAAAGCTCAATTTGTGAGAAGGTTCTTTGTTTCATAACTGCCAATGCATATTTTTGAAACATTACAGTAATGGATGTTCTTAGATCTCTGCAGAGGATTAGGCATTTAGATTTGAGAGTTTCATATGAAGAGTATAAATCTATAGTAAATTCTGCATGTACACTACTGTAACACAGAATCTATTGCACACAACAGTACTCTTGAAAACATGATCAGGGTGTGAAGTTTTTTTATTTACTTTATTCACACTACACACACACACACACACCACAATCACTGTGCGGCATCATGTCGCTGAGCTGCATCGGGCCACATCACCTCATCCACATCGCAGGCTATATTGTCTCTTGCCAGGCACCACGGGAAAAACGCCCTGGAATGGCGAATCCATCCTTAGAAGGCCTCCACTGGGATGTCAACACAGGCCAGCTTCATTGCCCTTAGGAAGTCCTCTCTAGTGTATGGTTGTCTGTCATAAACCTTCCATCTCCATGATGAGAAGAACTCCTCTATAGGGTTCAGGAAAGGGGAGTAGGGTGGCAGACAGACGTTTAAAAAGTGGTTACTGTTGGTGGTGAACCACTCTCTGATTTGGTTTGTTTTGTGGAAGCGTACATTGTCCCAAATGATCACATAAATTTGATGTGCGGGCCCAGGATGGTGTTGTTGGCGGTCCAGGAGGATGTCTTTTAGCTCCTCTAGGAAGGTGAGGAGACGTTGGGTGTTGTAAGACCCAAGGACAGCATGCCGGTGGACAAGCCCCTCCAAACCCATGGTCGCACAAAGAGTAATATTACCCTCCCCGTTGGCCAGGAACCTCAGTGATGGCTCTTTGGCCAATGATATTACGGCCTCTTTGCCTTCATTTCTGCAGGTTGAAGCCAGCCTCATCCAGGAAGAGGTACTCATGAGGTCTGGCCATCGTGTCCAACTGTAATATCCTCTGTGAAAATGTGAAAGTGCACAGGTGTTTAGAACAACAGTCAATCAGGTAGCACAGTATTGTCCAGAAGTAATGTAGGCCACTGAGCAACACAGTATGTCCACTAACTGAACTGTGAACATGGATGTATACTTACTTGCACATACTCGTAACGTAGGTCTTTGTGTCCCGCAGAGTTGCGCTCAAAGGGAACCCTATAGACCTGTTTCATCCGCATCTTTTGGCACCGGAGAACTCGGTCTATTGTGGCCAAGCTGACATCATCAATGCTCTCAAAGTTGACATTATCGGCAATGACTTTGTCTCTGATCTCCCGGAGTCTGATGAGGTTGTTTTCACGAACCATATCCACAATGAGGGTTTCTTGTGCCGCTGTAAATATGGCAACCCTCCCACCTCTATGTGGCATTCTTTCAACTCTAAAGAAAAAAACATGTGTTGTCAGTTTTACAATACAGTAACAACTGATTTGAAACCAATAGACTACTTTCACAGGCTTGTAAAATTGTATTGTGACAAAGAAAGCAATAGAGTACAATACCTGTTGTGTGGTCTGAATGCCCTGATAATGGTGGCCACGGTGAACCTACTCAGGTTTGGACGGACTCGTAGTCCTGCTTCAGCCATTGTCATGCCATGGACAATGACATTGTCAATGACTGTTGCTCGCATCTCGTCCGTAATGATGGTGCGAGGTTGTCTTGCTCTCCCTCTTGGACCTTCTCCTCTCCCTTGTTGGCCTGCTCCTCTTCTTCCATGGCCAGCTTTTCTCCTTTCTCTGACTCGAATTCCTCTTCCCCCTGACTCTGCCCTCAACCATTGTGTTTGTTTGGAATCTTCAGCAAACTGTGCACTCTGAACTTGCTTTTGTACATGTGGTCACAGCATTAGCAACAAGTGTCTTCAATTTTGAGTCGTTGTGTGTAATAAATGACGCCAGGTGTGTTCATTGTGTTCAAATATTGCTGACTGTGGCAAGCATTTTGCATCACATGAGCTTTCATTTGAGAATATGAGCAGAGTTCTTTTGCAACTTGTGTTTTAGCAAAGAAAAATGTGTTAAGATTTATGAGAACGAAAGATTGTGTTTTGTGAATTGTGTCTTTATGTGAAATGTGTTTATGATATTGGAAAATGATGGCTAGATTTAGTAAATGTGTTTAGACAACTGGTCATTTGGTTTAGAGGATTGGCTTTTATGTTTTAGCATTTGAGAAAAACTGTAATGTAATTTTGCTTAAGATAATGAAAAAAAATTTTTTTAATGAAAAAAGTCATTTTTGTCAAAACATGATTTGTCCAGTTACCATTTCATTTTCGGTTATTTATTGAACCTTTTAATGGTTTTTCATTAAATTATTATAATTTTTTTTGTAATGAAAATCTTTGTCAAACATTGTCATTTCACCTTTTTGTTTTTTGTTAAATCATTGTACCATTTAACCCTGTTTAATGAAATTGTTCATACGATTATGAAATTAATAATTTCATAAGAACTACCTTCTTTTTATGAAAACAGTCATTTTTACAATATATATATATATATATATATATATATATATATATATATATATATATATATATATATATATATTATACAAAAAAGTAATTTTTTATCAAAACTTGATTTGTCATGTCAACTTTTTGTTTTTTGTTTAGATATAGAAATTAGTAACGTTTTTTAATAAAGTTATGTTCAAGATTATGAAAATTCATAATTTCATTATTTTATGACTTTTTATTGTTCTATTGTTTTATTGTATTGTTTTATTGTTATTTTTTTTATCAAGTCATATTTTTGTTCAACGTTTTGTCATTCCACATTTTTGTTTTTTATTCACTCATTGTACATAATTTCATAATTTATTTCTTTTTTAATCACTTTTAATTGTTTCTTCAGTCAATGCCTATTTTACTGGTTATTCATGAAATTATGCTTAAGAATATGAAAATTCATATTTTATAATAACTATTGTTCATTTATTTTTTATTAAAATTAAATTTTTTGTCAAAGCATCGTTTGGCATGTGACTTTTTAGTTTTCACCCCCTTGGAGAAACGTTGTCTCGTTTTTACTGTGTACTGTGTACCACTGTGTATAGTAGAAATGACAATAAAAGCCTCTTGACTCTTGACTCTCTTGACTCTTATTACACATTTTCATATGAAAACTCATATTTTCATAATAACTATAATTTTTTCATGAAAAAGGTCATATTTTTGTCCAAACAAGATTTGTCATGTCACCATTTCGTTTTTCGTTGTTATTTAACCTTTTAACGGTCTTCAATGAAATTATGCTGACAATAATCAAAATTCAGATTTTCATAATAACTACGATTTCTTTTTATGAAAAAGGTCGAATTGTCAAAACTTTTGTCATTTTACCTTTTTGTTTCCATTAACTTATTGTACGATTTATCGTTGCTACATGAAAATGTTCTCAAGAATATAAAAATGTATATTTTCACAATTATTTTTGTAAAAACGATTTGTCGTCACCTTTTCGTTTGTCATTCACTAATTTTAACGGTAATTCATTAAATTATTCACAAGAAAATGAAATTTCATATTTTTATTATCATATTTTATGAAAAAAGTTATATTTTGTCAAAAACATGTTCACGCCACTTTTTTGTTTTTCGTTTACTTATTGCACCTTTTAACGAGTAATTATACTAATGAACATACAAAATCATATATTTATAATAACAATTATATTTTTAAACAAAATTCATATTTTTATCCAAACGGTCTGTCATTTCCAACTTTCATTTGTCATTGACTTATTGCACCTTTAAACGTTTTGTCATTAAATTATTCTCAAGAATATGAAAATTTATATAGTCTATCATTATTATAAAAACAGCAAATACACACTTTTACGATTACTTCAGTTTTTAATAGTTTTTCATCAAATTATGATTATGAATATGAAATTATATATTTTCATAAGTATCAAATTCCTTTATTACAGTAGAAATTTTGCCAAAACATGCTTTTATATGTAATATCTGATCATAAACATGTGAAAAAATTGTGGTCAATTGCGTGATGTATGTGCAGATTTGCCTTAGTTCGAAAAAAGGCTTTCTGTTTGAGCTACGAAGCTGACACAATGCTCAATTGGTACTAATGGGCCCAAAGTGTGCCAAGAAAATATCCCTCACACTATTACACCACCATCACCAGCCTGAACCGTTGATACAAGACAGGATGGATCCATGCTTTCATGTTGTTGATGTCGCTCACTGGATAATTTCTCTTTTTTGGACCATTCTCTGTAAACCCTAGAGATGGTTGTGCATGAAAATCCCAGTAGATCAGCAGTCTCTGAAATACTCAGACCAGCCTGTCTGGCACCAACAAACAAGCCACGTTCAAAGTCACTTAAATCAGCTTTTTTCCCTATTCTGACGCTTGGTTTGAACTGCAGCAGATCGTCTTGACCATGTCTACATGCCTAAATGCATTGAGTTGCTGCCATGTGATTGGCTGATTAGAAATTTGCGTTAACGAGCAGTTGGACAGGTGTACCTAATATAGTGGCCGGTGAGTGTATATTCAAAACACAAGTAGAAACTTAAGTAGAAAAATCATATAAAAATATAAAAGATGATAAGAGTATTAGGTTACTTATGTGGTAACACATTGGACACAACTGCAGTCAGACCCAGAATCTTTAAAACTGTTTCACAGTGAGTGACTGGCCTTCTCTCACTCTCTTGATGGCCGTGAGAATGGATTCGATCCGAGCAGGAGACAACTGTGCCTGCATTATGTTTGAATCCCATTCTACACCTAAGTAGGTGGTTAACTGTGATGAAGAAATCCTTAACCCCAGCTCTTCATGGCGGAAATGACATCTTGATGCCGGACCGCCAGTTGCTCTGATGGAGCCAGTATCAACCAATCGTCGATATAATATCGAATGCAGAAGCCCCGGGATACTCAGTGGGACCATTGCCACATCCACACATTTTGTGAAGGCAAGACCAGATGGAAGGACACAGTATTAGTAAGTTTTGGCCCCCGAAAGTGAACCTCAGGAACTTCCTGTGAGACGGAAGGATGGATACATGAAAGGATGTATGCATCCTTCAGATCTATTTTTGCTTGTCCCTGCCCCCACCCCGGAAGACACGAAGCAGGACAAACCCTGACCTCTCCAGCTGACTTCAAAGCAGCATTCAACTGATAACACAAACCAGTCTCTATACCTTACACAGTCCACACACACACACACACACACACACACACACACACACACACACACACACACACACACACACACACATATTGTGCTTTATGCTCCATCCGTTCAAAAGCCTTCAGTTTGTACTATCCTGGTCATAGATTTGTGGTAACACCAGACCACATAATCAACTAGATATAAATGATTTCAGGAGTTAATCAAGAATTATACATTTATTTGCCAGGCAATAAGCAATAAACAAATGTCACATCTAAAACAAATTATAGAAGAAAGTTACATAACATGATCAGCATAAAACCAAATAATTTAGCAATGCAGTTTACTAAAGAATTGTTAAAGAATTACTGTACCTGGCAATAGAGACACACAGAGACTGTGTGGGAAGTTCTGACTACAGATAGCTTCCCGGAGTGTTTCGCCAATTTTGCTTAAATACCCAAACCATCGTAAACACTTGTAAATCTAAAGTGATAAAAGATTTTTTTTTTTTTTTCCCAAGATTTTGGGAAGGGTCTTCACAAATGTTTCTGTTTTTGTGTCCATGTAACAGAGTATCGGTCAAAGGTCCCATTGCTAATTGGGACTAATGTGATAAGGGTTTCCAGAGATGACCTCAGAGGGTCATATGGCAAAAAATGTCTGGCCAAAGTGAAATAGGCTTATCATAAGTGGCACACTGCATTCATGGCTCTAAGGAAAAGTAAACCTGGTGGAGCTAAGGGCAAAGATGTACAGTACACTATGCTAGCCACAGAATAAAAATACCAGCTGGTAAAGAGCAGGATGTTATTGGTAGAGCTATGGGTGGGCCAAAGTAACCACAGTACACAGTTCTGCTGAAGAATGAGCCCTCAAAAAAACTTCCAGAAGGCCTTAAAATTGCTAGGCTGCTTGCTAATGGAAAAAAAAAAAAAAGGTTGTGTATGTCTGCCTTTTGAATCTGTCTGAGAGAGATGTGATAGTTAACCCAAGGACCCTGTTGGAAGATGGTTTTCTCATCCAAAATATTTATTCAAATTAGAGTTTTTAAATCTAAAGTGGGCAGTTACATGACCACCTCTTTAATTTCAAACCTCTTCTTTCCAGCCAGTAGCATTATGGAAAAACAATGGCCGATGGAAAAAAAAAAAAAAAAAAAAAAAAAAAAAATAAATTATATATATATATATATATATATATATATATATATATATATATATATATATATATATATATATATATATATATATATAGCGGAACCCAGCCATTAGGGAGGCACAAGCCAGTGCATTCTTAGTGCCAGTCCCAAGCCCGGGTAAATGGGGAGGGTTGCGTTAGGAAGGGCATCCAGCATAAAACATGTGCCAAATCAAATATGCGGATCACAAATGAGAATTTCATACCGGATCGGTCGAGGCCCGGGTTAACAACGACCGCGACAGGTATCGTTAGCCGACAGGGTACCGGTGGAAATTGGGCTACTGTTGGCTGAAGGAGGAGAAGGAGAGGAGGAAGACGTCTACAGAGACGACAGGAAAAGGAGCAGTGTAGGAGAGTGGAGGTTCGGGTTGGTACTTTAAATGTTGGTACTATGATGGGTAAAGGGAGAGATATAGCTGATATGATGGAGAGGAGAAATGTAGATATGTTGTGTGTTCAGGAGACCAAGTGGAAAAGGAGTAAGGCCAGGAACATTGGAGGTGGGTTTAAACTGTTTTATCATAGTGTGGATGGAAAGAGAAATGGTGTAGGGGTGATTCTGAGGAAAGAGTACAGTAAGAGTGTAGTGGAGGTGAAGAGAGTTTCTGATAGGGTGATGAACATGAAGCTGGAAGTTGAAGGAATGATGATAAATGTCATCAGTGCCTATGCTCCACAAGTTGGCTGTGAGATGGAGGAGAAGGAAAGATTCTGGAGTGAATTAGATGAAGTGGTAAATGGTGTACGAGTAAACGAATGGTGATTGGGGCAGACTTTAATGGGCATGTTGGTGAAGGGAACAGAGGTGATGAGGAGGTGATGGGTAGGTATGGCCTTAAGGAGAGGAATGTGGAAGGGCAGAAGGTGGTAGATTTTGCTAAAAGGATGGAAATAGCAGTGGTGAACACTTATTTTAAAAAGAAGGAGGATCATAGGGTGACATATAAGAGTGGAGGAAGGTGCACACAGGTGGACTATGTTCTATGCAGGAGATGCAACCTGAAGGAGATTGGAGACTGTAAGGTGTTGGCAGGGGACAGTGTAGCTAGACAGCATTGGATGGTGGTCTGTAGGATGGTTTTGGAGGCGAAGAAGAAGAGAAAGAGAGTGAGGACTGAAAGAAGAATAAGATGGTGGAAACTGAAGGAGGAAGATTGTAGTGTGAGGTTTAGGGAAGAGGTCAGACTGGGGCTCGGTGGTGGTGAAGAGGTGTTGGGTGATTGGGAAACTACTGCAGGAGTGATGAGGGAGGCAGCTAGAAAAGTACTTGGTGTGACATCTGGAAATAGAAAGGAAGACAAGGAGATGTGGTGGTGGAATAAGGAAGTGCAGGAGAGCATAAGGAGAAAGAGGTTGGCAAAACTGAAGTGGGATAGACAGAGTGATGAGAAAAGTAGGCAGGAGTACAAGGAGATGCGGCAGCAGGTAAAGAGGGATGTGGCGAAAGCCAAGGAAAAGGCATACGAGGAGCTGTATGAGAGGTTGAACACTAAGGAAGGAGAAAAGGATTTATACCGATTGGCCAGGCAGAGGGACCGAGCTGGGAAGGATGTGCTGCAAGTTAGAGCAATAAAGGATGGAGAGGGAAATGTGTTGACTAGTGAGGAGAGTGTGTTGAGAAGGTGGAGGGAGTATTTTGAGCAACTGATGAATGAGGAAAATCAGAGAGAGAGAAGGTTGGATGATGTGGAGTTGGTAAAGCAGGATGTAGATAGGATTAGTAAGGAGGAAGTGAGAGCAGCGATTAAGAGGATGAGGAGTGGAAAGTCGGTTGTACCAGATGACATACCTGTATAAGCATGGAGATGTTTAGGAGAGATGGCAGTGCCGTTTTTAACCAGATTGTTTAACAAGATTCTGGAAGGTGGGAGGATGCCTGAGAAATGGAGAAGGAGTGTGCTGGTACCAATCTTCAAGCATAAGGGAGATGTGCAGACCTGCAGTAACTACAGGGGAATTAAGTTGATCAGTCACACCATGAAGTTATGGGAAAGAGTAGTGGAAGCCAGGCTGAGAGAAGAGGTGACCATCTGTGAGCAACAGTATGGTTTCATGCCGAGGAAGAGCACCACAGATGCCTTATTTGCTTTGAGAATGTTGATGGAGAAGTATAGAGAAGGACAGAAGGAATTGCAATGTGTATTTGTGGATTTAGAGAAAGCGTACGACAGGGTGCCGAGAGAGGAGCTGTGGTACTGTAGGAGGAAGTCAGGTGTGTCAGAGAAGTATGTGAGGGTGGTGCAGGACATGTATGAGGACAGTGTGACAGCAGTGAAGTGTGCAGTAGGAACGACAGACAGGTTCAGGGTGAGGGTTGGACTACATCAAAGATCGGCCCTGAGCCCTTTCCTGTTTGCAGTGGTGATGGACAGGTTGGCATGTAGGATGTTTTGGTGACAAGGTGAGGGAGGCGAGATTGAGACGGTTTGGACATGTGCAGAAGAGGGACATGAATTATATTGGTAGAAGAATGCTGAGGATGGAGCCACCAGGTAGGAGGAAAAGAGGAAGGACAAGGAGGAGGTTCATGGATGTGGTGAGGGAAGACATGCAGGTAGTTGGTGTGAAAGAGGCAGATGTGGAGGACAGGGTGGTATGGAGACGGATGATCCGCTGTGGCGACCCCTAATGGGAGCAGCCGAAAGAAGAAGAAGAAGATATATATAGAGCGGGGAAAATAAGTATTTGACAATTCAGCATATCAGTAAGGGGATTTCTAAGTGGGCTATTAACACACAAATTCCACCAGATGTAGCCATTAAGCCAAATATTGAATTCATACAAAGAAATCAGAACATTTAAGTATACAAGTTGAGTCATAATAAATAAAGTGAAATGACACAGGGAATAAGTATTGAACACACTTTATGTAATACTTTGTAGAAAAGCCTTTGTTGGTAATTACAGCTTCTAGACGCCTCTTGTATGGAGAGACCAGTCGTCTGCATTGCTCAGGAGTGATCCTGGCCCATTCTTCCACACAAATGGTCTTTAAATCTTGAAGGTTCCTTGGGCATTTTTTATGAACTCGCGCTCCTTGCGGTTCTGCACCGCTTTCCCTGAGGCGAAGCAGCACGGCAGTTCCTGGACCTCGCAACGGGGGTTTCGAGATGGGCTCCAACCTTACCTGCTTGGTCCAACACTCGCTCACAGGCTCAGAAGCACGCCTTTTGGCGGTTTCTTCTCCCCTGCGACGAGAGCATTAGCTCCGCCTCTCTTCCTCTGATGGGGGGGTTGCGAGCTAGGTTTGAGGAGCTATGGAGTTGGGAGCGGAGCTAGGTCGGTTCCCGGGGGATGTTGCTGAGCACATTCTGCCACGCTCATTGTGCCGCGCACATTCTGCTCGCATTTTCTATGCGATCTTTCCACTTCCTAAGAGCACTCCTTGAGAGGGGTGCTCTCACTCTTCGTAGTAAAAAAAAAAAAAGCATAATAAAATAAAATAAAATAAATAATGTTAATAATAATAATAATAATAATAATAATAATAATAATAATAATAATAATAATAAAGAAAATAAGCAGTAAGCATTTTTGGGGTTGTGACCTGTGCCGTAGCCAAGCTACATAACTTGGCCGGCTCATAAGCAGAAAGTCCCTCCGTCCAGTAAGCTGGACGAGCACTTTCTGACACCGGGTCGCCACCTCCATGTCGGGATCTCCCGTTCTTTCCAGACATGTACACTGAGGTGTCATGGTCATGGGCGAAGCCCCTTTCAACGTTGTATTCACACGTCATGGGGCGGAAAGTACACGGGTATAGAGCGGTGCTGCGGGTTCAGGATGCTGCGGGTTAAAGAGACGCTTGTGCGATATCTCTCTCCCAGGATCGCTTCCTCCCTCAAGACCCTGACATAAGAGTGGGAGGTGCCCCAGGCAGCCATTTTGATGAGCTACGCTGTACGGCGGATCTGGCACTCAAAACCACTAAAGAGATCTCCAGGGCCATTGTCTGATCTATAGCTGCCATGGTGTCCACAGAAAGGCACCTGTGGCTCACTCTATCAGAGATGTCTGATAGAGACAGGGCCATACTGCTGGATGCCCTGCTAACACCGTCTGGCTTCCTCTGCGAATCCCTAAGCTAATAGCAGTGGTTGAAAGGTTTCAGGAGAATAATAAAACAGGTGGCGGCATTCCAGCGATACCTTCACACCCATGGAACAGAATTAAACTCTCTCCTGAGGAAGGAGGCCATCAAGGTGGTCCCCATCTTAGATCGTCAGCTGGATCCAGTCCACTGCCCAGTTGGTTCAGTGCTGGATTCCTCCAGGGACAGTTTACCAAGGGTCTGCCATTTCGGCTTATCACGCCCCTGTGTCTGGGCAATCTCAGGCAGAGACTCACTGGTAACGCGTTTTCCTGATGGCACCCAGAGGCTGAGGCCCCTGGTACAACCTAGAGTGCCTGGGTGGAACCTGGCTGTCGTGGAGGCATCTTTCAATCAAGACCGTGTTCTTGTTGGCCATCTGCTCTTTTAAGAGAGTAGGGGACCTGCAGGCCTGTGGCCCCCTTCTTTCTGTACCCCTGTATGGGTTACATCCCCAAGGTGCCCTTGGTCGTCCCCCGGTTACAGGCATTTTATCCTCCTCGATTCCAGGCCCCAGACCAGGAGAAACTGAACCAGCTCAATTCAGTGCACGCACTGGTCACCCACGTCCACAGAACGGGTCATTGGAGAAGGACAGATCAGCTGATCGTTCGCTATGGCCCTTCCAAAAGAAGCCTCCCTGCTAATAAGCAGACTCTGAGCAGGTGGATTGTTGAATCTATCACATCATCTTATGAGTCCTCTGGTCTCCCCGCTTCCTTCGGGGTCAGAGCTCACTTTACACCGGAGTGTGGCTGCCTCAAAATCTCAAAGTCCTCTGGAGTTCCCCTCCAAGACATATGAAACGCTGCAGGTTGGTCTACCCCACTGACATTTGTGCGGTTCTATAACCTAGACCTTAGTGCCACTCCTGGCCCTCGAGCTGTGACTCGTCAGTCTAGCTTGATTGGACACTCGTTCCCAAATTGTTAAGACACAGCTTTAGTTCCTGAAAGGGAACATCTCTAGGTTATGTATGTAACCCTAATTCCCTGAGGGAGCGAGATGTTGCATCTCTATGCCACACCTCTGGCATCCCTGCAGCGCTTCATTCGCCCTTACAGAAGCTGCTGCTGCCTTCACTCGATATGCGTTTTATACTCCTGGTCGTGATGTCACCCCGCGGGTGACGGCCAGCGTCCAATTTTTGACTGATTACACATTTTATTTCAGAGCGTAAACGCTCGGGCACGTTCCCAAAGCATTTTGATGCAGCGTCTCGCTCCCTCAGGGAACTAGGGTTAAATACGTAACCTAGAGACATTCTTAAAGAGTCTTCCTGATTATCAAAATGAATATTAAGGTCACTAACAAGTCTAAAAAGTGATAAAGTCTGCAAATTCTACAAGAAAATCAGTGCAGGGCCCTGGGGGTTTATAAATAATAATTAATGGAATTGACTGACTAGTCTTGCTTTTGTACACTAAATATTTTATGTTGGTGTAAAAAACTTCGAATGTAATGCATTTGTGTTTAGTTTTTTTGTGTGACCCTTAGATTATTATTATAATAGCTGTGACTCTGCCTCCACTGCCATTTAGACAGGGCTGGTGTATGAAACTATACCCAGGAGGACTCATTCAATTTAATATATATTTGTTTGATTTAATCCACGTTTCTGTCAAACACATTACATTAAACTCCTGGTTGGTCATTCTTATTTAATGTTAATTAGGTTACATAAACATACTTTCTGAGAATTTCTACATTTTAGTTTCGCTCAAGGGACAACCACAGTCTTTATTTGGTGGACCCTGAGTGATGACTCCATGTTAGCACACGGTCAGTTTAGTCTGTCTGTAGCTCACTGGCCTTGGCTCTGAACAGTCACTCATTAACTAGTGCTGTTCAGAGACTATGACCTATACTACAAGAAATTAGAGCTGCACCTTCCTGGGTGGGATGGATACCGGCCAACGTTGCCCTCAAAATAGCTCCAAATTTTTATGAAGCCCACATTGTTTTTAGATCACCACTCGGACATGCAGCAGTTCAGCGACCATAACCTGCTGTAGGATGCATCACCACACCAAATTGGGATAGGGCCAGAGCATATTACAGCATCGGACATTGCCTTTGCTAACTGACACACTTTTATAATGTTACTCTTTGTAACCTCTGACTGTTGAATGTGTATATTAGCAGCTCCTCTGTGAAAAATCTTACAGAACCTCTGCTTTCATAAAAACCTAAGCTGACCTGCTATGTCCTGCACCCTGTCTCTGGTATACACCTAACCTGCACTGCTGCCCCTAAAGGTCCAGCTAATTTCATGTGCCTCAGAATAGAATCTCCCATAACCAGAGCTCTTTCAGGTTTCTCAGCAGGTGAATTACTGTACAATCAGTACTTCATTTGGTAGATACTCTTTCCTCAGATTACCATTGGAATTGTCTCTGCATTATTCACTATATAGAATTATTCCACAAAGCAATGGAGAACATCATCGAAAGACTTTAAGAGTCAGAGAATACATTGATTAGATTATCATTTTGAAGATATTCACTATAAAATATATTCACAATAATATACTGACCAAAGTCCTGCAGAAAATCTAATTGAGTGAACTGAAACTGAAAAACAAATGTCAGTTTGGTGTTCAAGAACTTGTGTTTCTTGAAGATCAAGTAAAGGGATACAGTCAGACATAGAGAAGATCAATGCCATTCTAGAAATTAAAAGTCCCACAGACAGAAGAAAAGTGCAACGTGTTATGGGTATGGTGAACTGCACAGGAATATTGATTATGAATCTTTCTCTCTAAAACATCATGCCGGTAACCGATTAATCAACAGTTTAGCTCAGGTTTTGTCTGGTTTGTAAATAGGTATGTCTGTTTTCTGTCCTACACACAGAAAAATAGGGGTATTGTTTCTGTACCTAAAGTTACATTTGCCATGAAATTACCCTGTAAGGTACAGGAAATGGTCCTTAAGGTGACAACTGTGAACCTTCGTTTTAATTTAAAGGTACAAAATTAGTTCTGACAGCAAAGGGTACATAATTGTACTTTTAACAAGCTTAAGGTACATTATGCAGCAAATCAGAGATCACAAAATCATAATTTAAAAGCCATTGGCTCGTCTATTCAGAAGGCGGGATATCTTCTTTGCGCGTTGCACAGTGAGTGCACTTTCTCTCTCACTTGCAATAGGAGTGCGAGAAATGAGCGAAAATAATAAAAAGTAATTAGAAAGTAATTGAAGCTGGAATACAGATTAACGAAGAAGAGGCAAGGAAATTCAGGGGTAAGTAACCGAATCTTGATTTTTTTTTTTTTGTTCATAGCATGCTACTGTTAGCTATCAATAATGTTTAAAAGCATAACTTAAACTATCGTTAACTACACTCAGCATGTTATGGCTTTTTGCTAGTTGGGTTACACAGTTATTTTGTTCATTTTGTCAAGTAAGCCATGTAAAATGCTTCCACTTAACATCGCCATTTAGCCCCTGCAGAATTGGGCAGCACAACCCATTTTTCCCGCTTCGCGCCGTCTGCTGTGGAATATCGAAATCTGCTCGAATTAAGCTTCTTTTTTTGGGGGATTTTACAACAAAAACGTACATAACCTATCCTATAAATGTTGTTTCTTATGCTCAAACAGCGTTTAGATTTTTTTTTCAGGCTAGACTATCACGTCTTGCGTCTTGAACAAGAGCTCAGCATTTTTATGTTGCCTTCATGAGCTATCGGAATAAGGGTAAATATTAGTAACTAGTTAAATACTATTGGTCATGAACACACTCTCAAGTTAAAATTTGAATGTGATGAGCTCGTAATCATACGGAGCCACGGACATAACAAGTAGGCTAAGACGTGCGCACGATTTACTATTTTTTTTCTTGCATGTCAGGTGCGGGGTTCCGTATAACCACGAATTCAAAAGTGGGAAGTAGGAAGTTTTCGGTAGCACGTGAAGGCAGCATAATTAAGTGCACGTCTCAGGACACTGACTGTTTCTATAGAAACCGGAGGCCGAAGCTTCAGTGGCAGCTGAATGTTAATGTCTGTTAAAGTCTTTACAGTTATTCGTCTATAACTGTTGTAATTTTCTGTGTGATCAGAAAATGACATAGATGGAGAAAAGGGAAAATTTAAAGCAGAATGTGCACCACTTGTCAGCGACAGTGAAGTAAGAAAGCTGAAGGAGAAGTTTGGCCATACAAAGCAGTCCAGATCCACCAGTGCACCTGCGAGTTTGTTTCGAAAGCCAGCTAGTGTAGCATATGTAAGCCCACTGACATATGCATATCTTATTTTCCATAATTTTTTTATATTTATATTTACTTTTAATGACTTTTACATTTCACTTAGTGCAGGACAATGTAAGGCAGATATCACAGACATTAAAATATTTTTTGCATACACCTAACTCTTTCACTGACTGAACATTAGGGCCCGGATTCACTTTTCACTTTTTCACTTTTCTGCCATTATCTGTCACAGTTTAAGCATTCTCTGTTTGTTGTTCTGACAAAGGAAACTTGTGTTGGGGAGGATTCAATGTCTGTTGAGGCCCATGTAAATGTTCTACAAAGTGAGTATCAGAAGAAACATCCAGACATCTTGAATGTCAAAGACCGCATGGCACGAACATTCTCCTGGAGACGTCGATAAATCATGAAAGGAATGTCTGTGGAGGATGTAGTCAAAAAGCACCCATACTTAAGAACGCCTGATGGAGTGAGTATTGAAAACATCTGAATGATACAGGGATGCAATTACGATTTTGGAAATTGCAGACATGTTGATTGCTGTCACGGAAAATAAACATTTAATTAAATAAAACATTTAATTAAAATAAATTTGCATTCAGTGATGCACTGAATGTTAATCATGTCTTCACATTCTACAGTTTTTGATGAGATTGACCGAATCCATCCCTCACCAAGCAGCTTCTGTCAACACTTCAGAGAGGGCTTTGCTAGAGTTCTGACAAATGTGCTGAAACTTGCCAACAGCAAAATCCCCCCTAGCAAAACAGTACACTGAAACAAGACAGGATGCCCTGGCTGAAGATCTGCCAGGAGGAGACAGTCACTTTGCTAGTGAAACTCACAATATATGTAATTTGCTTTACCACATTGCAAAATATGTGATTGAGAAAGTAGGATATTTTTCCACGTTGCAGGAATTGACTTAAGGGCTGTGCTTATCTTTTTGCCATCCATCTTCAGAGAAAAGATCGATTACTATGAAAGAGGTAGGCTTCTGAATTATCCTGCAATGCTGGCTGGTGGACCTCATGTTAGTACATGAACAGAAAAAGATAGCTTGGATTTGCGACTTTTCTGTCTCCGGTAGATTTGCTTCATTTTTGCCATAACTTTTATTTTTTTATTTAAGACGTCTCCAGCTTTAGTATGAAAATTCTAGAGTAAATGTACCTGTAAAACCATCTACAATATATACACGGAATTTTTAAAATATAATAAAAGGCTAAAATGACTGACTTATTTATTTACATTTGAAAATGTAGGACGACCCTGCTACCCCCTTTCCAACCATTTAACTGATGAAGAATGATTGAAAGATGGCAATCATTGGAAGAGAGCACAGCGTGGTGAAGGTGGATGGCATGGTTGTGTGCCAGTGCACCAGCCTAGACGAGGCCTTCATGACTGCCTTCTGTATGTATTTTACTTTTAACATCACATATCCACCACACCTGTAGAACACTCTCACTTTCCTTCAAAGGCGCATTGTCAACATCGTGGATGAGGAAGACAAGCCACTGCCCAAAGTGCACATGGAGGACATTCAGTCTCATTAAATTAATCCAACATGTTGGAATCGTTCATGCGCATCAATCAAATTTTAATATCACCTGTAGTATAAATAAGTGCCAGTCAACTTTTTCGCGTTATCATTCTTATAGAAAACATGTTTACAGGAAGCACAGATCCTTTGTTTTTGGACAATCTGATGACAAAAATGACTGTCTCAGTGAAGAAGAGTGAGCAGTACAGCAACACAGCTTGAACCCTGATCAGCAAAATTAATCTGATCCAATTTCTCTGATCCTCAATTTATTGTTAATGTGTAGTACAGAATATCCAGTATGAGTTCTAAAACTGAATTGGAAATGGTCTGTACTTTTATACTAAGAAATGTGTTACTTTTGTGATAAAAAAAATGTGAAAAATGCACTGCCTCTGTTTTGTATTTAAACAGGTAACAAAATGCTCAAAGCCTAATGCTTCTGAAGGAATTAAAATTGAGTCTTTTCCCACCCATGCAAGTGTCTTTTTTTTTTCAGTTCAGCTGGATATTAGTGAAGGGCCCTAAGAGGATGTAATTTTAAACCGTAACATAAAGGTACATTTCTATCACTTGGGGTGCAAATTGTTCTTTTAGAGGTACAAACAAGAAGGTACAAAAATGTACCAGTGTTTAGAGGTACATTTCTGTACCCTGCTAGGGTACAGCTGGGGCGACAAAGCATTTGTACTCTTTTAGGTACATTACTGTACCTTGATTTTTCTGTGTGTATAATATCATCATAACAAGATTAGTGATATAGCTAAATACATACCTTTATCTTTTGCACATGTCCCCTCTTATTCTTTCCTCTTTTTTTTTTTATTGGGCTCCTGATGAGTTCGATCTTTTTTGGCATCCATAATTTGAATTTAGATTCAGCTCTTTACTGATGTGACATCACTCCAGGTCTTGTCAGTTCTTTCACTGGAAACACTAAAGGCTGAGGTGACCCAATCCCTGCCCTTTCTAAGTGAATGAGTGAGGGTACTTCTCCGGCTGGTGTGTGCACACTCCTGAGTAGGTTCATTGACCCCACACAATGACTTTATATTATTATTGACATGACCGTGCAAATGATATAAATTATTATTATAAAAAGTAAAAAAAAAAAAAAAGATCTGCCCCAGCAGGATGCAGCTCTGGGCAGCCGCCCATGTCGCTCATACTTAATCCGCCACTGATAGCTTATTTAATCCATGAGTATATATACTCTTTTCCTGTCTAATGAGTGTATATATTTTTTTCCTGCTCAATGATAGGACAATTGATTAACACATTCACCAACCACATACAAGCAACCAGAACTTCATTAGACCTGCCACACACAGTTTAAACATTTAGGATGTTTTCCTATGCTCTATTGTGAATAATATAAGGAGATTTCAACTTTTTTGAAACTGGGGTATTAGAATCCCACTAAGATTAAAGAGTATTGCAGGATTGTTTAGAATATGACTATGCAAATGTTAATATTGTTGGATGGCAACGTGGATAAGGGGGTACATCAAATAGGAAAAAGTTGTTTGCTCCTCTGTAGTTTTCTGGTGTTACCTTTATTGTAATTTCCAAAGCTTTCAATTGACCTCCAATTGTTTTGGTATGTAAAGGTTAGAAACAGACTAATAGTTTTGTAAGCATACAATTGTATGCCATTATTGGATCATAAATATTTATCAGTAGTCCACACATATACATATGGGTCTAAGGATGCCCCTACAGGTTACACAGCAGCAGGAGAGCATAAATTAACAAATGATGTCTAACAGATTAAACAATAAAAAGGCTTATTGGCGCTACAATTGGTGAAAATGGTCAATCTACTTAAAGCTGTGGTGCATTCTGATCCTTATTCAGCACTATCAAGTTGAAAATGTAGCAGGATGGAAGTACAGGCAGGACATTAATCAGAGATAATACAAAGTATTTTTAGGTCAACCAAGAACAGTCATTTTCTTTCTGTGTTCACCTGATTATATTGTGTTAGCATGAAACAAGAGGTGGATCATATAGCCAAACAGGTAAAACAACCAAAAAAAAGTCAGACATGGAGCTAATTACATGAGCTGTACATGGAATGTGGCAAAGATAATTGGATTGTGCAACAAATAGGTGACGTTTGGACAATATTCAGAAACTCTTTGTTTTTGGAACAGTTGGAACCCAGCCATTAGGGTTGCACAAACCAGTGCACTTTTAGTGCCAGTTCCAAGCCCTTAGACATTGGGAGGGTTGCGTTAGGAAGGGCATCCAGGGTAAAACATGTGCCAAATCAAATATGCGGATCACAAACCAGAATTTCATACCGGATCAGTCGAGGCCCGGGTTATCAACGGGTATTGTTAGCCAACAGGGTACTGGTGGAAATTGGGCTACTGTTGGTTGAAGGAGAAGAAGGAGAGGAGGAAGACGTCCAGCAGGGAAAAAAGTGGATAGTGGAGGTTAGGGTTGGTACTTTAAATAGTGGTACTATAACTGGTAAAGGGAGAAAGGTAACTGATATGTGTAAGCGGAGAAAAGTACCGGTAAATATGTTGTGTGTCCAGGAGACCAAGTGAAAAGGGAGGAAGGCCAGAAACATTGGAGGTGGGTTTAAACTGTTTAAATTTTGTGTAGAAATGATCTTTCTAAAACTCATAAACATGTACTAAAAAGTGTGAAGCAGGGCAATCGATAGCTATAGGGGCCTCAATAACTGTAATAAAACACTAGTTCACCAATCAAGACAGGCAGTGTAAGACTGGGCTCTTTGTCCAGAAGTGGAACCAGGCTAATATCACTGTTGGGTCCCCACCCTTTAAATGAAGAGACTATGTACAGTACAGTACAAAATCCAACTTTTCTGCATCCTGACCTGATGGCGCATGAAACAAATGCACCTGTCGTGGGCTGTTAAGGGAAAAGCTAAACAGGCATGCAATAAAAGCACAGCTCCTGATGCAGGTATGTGAGACTACATCATCTTTGAGTGTATTTACAAGTACACCTAAATGTATATACAAGTATACAAATTTGTAAATGAGTATTTGACTCATTAATATCATTCTATTAATAGATTGGTGTGCTAAGAGTAACATTCAAGTCTTTTCACATTAACTGAGTTTATTAAGCAAGAGTCTTGTTACAAAAATTATAATAGGAACATTATAACCATATTAAATAATAGTAATTTAGATACTTAAGTATATTTAAAAGCAAATAATTGTACCTTTTGTCAAGTGAAAGTTAAAGGGAGCACTTTTAAGTTTACTTTATTAATATTTTACCATGAGTATCTCCACTTTAACTCAACTAGATGGTTTGTGTACTTCATCCACCAGTAGTTTTACAGCAGAGTCTTTTAAATAAGGATTTTTCTTCTTCCTTTAGCTGCTCCCAGCTATAAACTATAAACCTATAAACTTTCCCTTTCACTCTCGCAGATACCTTTCTTTTACAAACAACTCCTGCCACTCTTCACTTCACTCCACTCCACTCCACCCTGCCTGCTTTCTTTTCTTGAATACACACTCTCCATTACTTTGCACAGTTGACCCCAGGTACCTAAACTCATCCAGCTTCACCACCTCTTCTCCCTGCAACCACACCACTCCACTCCACTTCAATTCAATTCAATTCATTTTTATTTGTATAGCGCTTTTAACAATGAACATTGTCTCAAAGCAGCTTTACACAGATAATGTGGTGATTAAATGTAAATATGTTCTTTATAAGTATGTTTGTCCCTGATGAGCAACTGTGGCAAGGAAAAACTCCCCGGATGATACTGTGATTTGTAGCGAGAGTAGGAAGCAGGTTGAGAAGAGACTGGAGAGGTGGATGTATGTAATGAGTTCACTGCCCTCTCTCTCATTCACACACATGTACTCTGTCTTACTCCTACTGACTTTTATTCCCCATCTTTCCAGCACATACATCCACCTCTCCAGTCTCTTCTCAACCTGCTTCCTACTCTCGCTACAAATCACAGTATCATCCGCAAACATCATAGTCCATGGATATTCCTGTCTGACCTTGTTCGTCAACCTGTCCATCACCACATCAAACAGTAAAAGGCATAGAGCCAATCCTTGCTGAAATACCACCATCACCTTGAACCAGTCTGTTGTTCCTACTGCACACTTCACTGCTGTCACACCGTCCTCATACAGGTTCTGCACCACCATTACATACTTCTCTGCCACACCTGAATTCCTCATACGATACCACAACTCCTCTCGGGACCCTGTCGTACACTTTCTTTAAATTCACAAACACACAATGCAACTCCTTCTGACCTTCTCTATACTTCTCCATCAACATTCTCAAGAAAAATATTCTGTCTGTATTGCTTTTCCTCCGCATGAAACTATACTGTTGCTCAGAGATGGTCAACTTCTCTCCAATACTCTTTGATGAAAAAAAAACTTCAAGATCAACTTTATTCCCCTGTAGTTACTGCAGGTCTGCACATCTTCCTTATTCTTAAAAATCGGTTCCAGCACACTCCTTCTCCATTCCTCAGGCATTCTCTCGCTTTCCAAAATGTAGTTGAACAACCTGGATAAAAACTCCACTGCCATCTCTCCTAAACATCTCCATGCTTCTACCGGTATGTCATCTGGTCCAACCGACTTTCCACTCCTTCTCCATTCCTCAGGCATCTTCTCACCTTCCAGAATAAATTAAGATGGTTAAATAGCTAAATGAGAGAGACTTGAACGGGATTTAAGAGTGATTATTGCCCTAATCAAGGCAACGCTCTACACTCCATACCAGCAGGTGGCAGAATACTCATCCATAAACTATTTCGCCCACCGCCAAAAACAAAGATAACGAGGAAGAAACAAAACCAAACACATCCGCATGCTGTATTTTGATTGTTTGTTAACAGCGTTTACTTACTTATTACGTCTTATTCACCATCAACTTAAGAAACTTTTGTAAAGGTTTCAGTGAAGTCCCGAGGCAGTGGCTGTAAGGTGTAATGGCAGGTATGATCCGGAGATTGAATGAGACGGTTGTGAACCGCATCGCTGCTGGAGAAGTCATTCAACGACCTGCTAATGCGATTAAAGAAATGATTGAGAACTGGTGAGATGCGCTGTGCCATACTCTTAACTACGCTTAATAATATATATACTGAACTAAATTATAAACGCAACACTTGTTTTTGCCCCCATTTTTCATTAACTGAACTCAAGATCTAAGACTTTCTATGTACACAAAAGGCCTATTTCTCTCAAATATTGTTTACGAATCTGTGTTAGTGAGCACTTCTTTTCCGAGATAATCCATCCCCCTTACAGGTTTGGCATATCAAGATGCTGATTAAACAACATGATTATTGCACAGGTGCTTGCTTTAGGCTGGCCACAATAAAAGGCCACTCTAAAATGTGCATTTTTATCACACAACACAATGCCACAGATGTTGCAAATTTTGAGGGAGCGTGCAATTGGCATGCTGACTGCAGGAATGTCCACCAGAGCTGTTGCACATGAATTGAATGTTCATTTCTTTACCATAAGCCGTTTCAGAGAATTTGGCAGTACATCCAACTGGACTCACAACCGCAGACCACGTGTAACCACACCAGCCCAGGACCTCCACATCCAGCATCTTCATCTCCAAGATCGTCTGAGAGCAGCCACCCGGACAGCTGCTGCAACAATCTGTTTGCATAACCAAAAACAATTCTGCTCAAACTGTCAGAAACCGTCTCAGGGAAGCTCAACTACATGCTAATCATCCTGACCTGACTGCAGTTAGACGTTGTAACCAACTTGAGTGGGTAAAGCTGCTTTGAGACGATGTTCATTGTTAAAAGCGCTATACAAATAAAATGGATTGAATTCAATTATTGTGGCCAGCTTAAGGCACACCTGTGTAATATCATGCTGTCTAATCAGCATCTTGATATGCTACACCTGTGGGGTGGATGGATTACCTCGGCAAAGTAGAAGTGCTTACTTACACCGATTTAGACAGATTTGTGAACAATATTTAAGAGAGAAATAGGCCTTTTGTGTACACAGAAAAAGTCTTCAAACTTGAGTTCAGCTCATGAAAAATGGGGGCAAAAAAAAAAAAAGTGTTGCGTTTATAATTTTGTTCTGTGTGTGTGTGTAAGTGGGAGAACTTGCAAAATAGCAGGGTGTTCAAATACTTATTTTCCTCACTCATATATATATATATATATATATATATATATATATATATATATATATATATATATATAATATACACCCTGCTATTTTGCAAGTTCTCCCACTTAGAAATCATGGAGGGGTCTGAAATTGTCATCGTAGGTGCATGTCCACTGTGAGAGAAATAATCTAAAAAAGAAAATCCAGAAATCACAATATATGATTTTTAAACTATATATTTGTATGATACAGCTGCAAATAAGTATTTGAACACCTGTCTATCAGCTAAAATTCTGACCCTCAAAGACCTGTTAGTCTGCCTTTAAAATGTCCACCTCCACTACATTTATTATCCTAAATTAGATGCACCTGTTTGAGGTCGTTAGCTGCGTAAAGACACCTGTCCACCCCATACAATCAGTAAGAATCCAACTACTAACATGGCCAAGACCAAAGAGCTGTCCAAAGACACTAGAGACAAAATTGTACACCTCCACAAGGCTGGAAAGGGCTACAGGGGAAATTGCCAAGCAGCTTGGTGAAAAAAGGTCCACTGTTGGAGCAATCATTAGAAAATGGAAGCAGCTAAACATGACTGTCAATCTCCCTCGGACTGGGGCTCCATGCAAGATCTCACCTCGTGGGGAAGGGAAGGTGAGAAATCAGCCCAGAACTACACGGGAGGAGCTGGTCAATGACCTGAAAAGAGCTGGGACTACTGTTTCCAAGGTTACTGTTGGTAATACACTGAAATCATGCATGGCACGGAAGGTTCCTCGCTTAAACCAGCACATGTCCAGGCAGCTCTTAAGTTTGCCAATGACCATTTGGATGATCCAGAGGAGTCATGGGAAAAAGTCATGTGGTCAGATGAGACCAAAATAGAACTTTTGGGTCATAATTCCACTAAACGTGTTTGGAGGAAGAAGAATGATGAGTGCCATACCAAGAACACCATCCCTACTGTAAAGCATGGGTGTGGTAGCATCATGCTTTGGGGGTGTTTTTCTGCACATGGGACAGGGCGACTGCACTGTATTAAGGAGAGGATGACCGGGGCCATGTATTGCGATGTTTTGGGGAACAACCTCCTTCCCTTAGTTAGAGCATTAAAGATAGGTCGAGGCTGGGTCTTCCAACATGACAATGACCCGAAGCACACAGCCAGGATAACCAAGGAGTGGCTCTGTAAGAAGCATATCAAGGTTCTGGTGTGGCCTAGCCAGTCTCCAGACCTAAACCCAATAGAGAATCTTTGGAGGGAGCTCAAACTCCATGTTTCTCAGCGACAGGCCAGAAACCTGACTGATCTAGAGAAGATCCGTGTGGAGGAGTGGGCCAAAATCCCTCCTGCAGTGTGTGCAAACCTGGTGAAAAACTACAGGAAACGTTCGACCTCTGTAATTGCAAACAAAGGCTACTATACCAAATATTAACATTGACTTTCTCAGGTGTTCAAATACTTATTTGCAGCTGTATCATACAAATAAATAGTTAAAAAAATCATACATTGTGATTTCTGGATTTTTCTTCCCCCCCAAAATAGCAGGGTGCTCAAATATTTATTTTCCTCACTGTGTATATATATATATATATATGTGTACTAGAGCTGTTGAGCTGTAGAGTAATATACCGATTATTCCAACGATTAATCGAGTAATTGGATGAGGTACTTTTTCTAAATATAGTATATTTATATAGTATACTAAATATACAAAAGAAAAGAAGACGGATCTCTTAACAAGTAATTTTTTTCATTTTTAATAAAAAAAAAATTTATTGCTGAAATTGCATACAAGAAAACAAAGTTTGTCTAATACGCAATTCCTAGTTAGTTTTTTATAATTCCAACATTATTTCTCATAATCCAGTTATATAGTAGTAATGAAACATAGCAACTACAGGTTTGTCAGTGTAGCTTTATAAAAGTTCTCAATAAATATATTTATTTATGAATAATATTTTTTTACAGTCTGGATGCAAAGTCCACGAACATTCAGGTGTCTGTCAAAGAGGGAGGTCTGAAGCTGATCCAGATTCAGGATAATGGCTCTGGAATTAGGGTAACACCATCGTGATTCCATTTTCACCACCTCTATTCCCTGCAACTCCACCACTCCACTGTCTTCCCTCTCATTCACACACATGTACTCGGTTTACTCCTACTGACTTTCATTCCCCTTCTCTCCAGCACATACCTCCACCTCTCCAGGCTCTTCTCAACCTGCTCACTACTTTTACCACAAATCACAATATCATCCGCAAACATCATAGTCCAGGGAGACTCATGTCAGACCTCGTCCGTCAACCTGTCCAATCACCACTGCAAACAGGAAAGAGCTCAGAGCCGATCCTTGATGCAGTCCAACCTCCACTCTGAACCAGTCTGTTGTTCCTACTGCACACTTCACTGCTGTCACACTGTCCTCATACATGTCCTGCACCACCCTCACATACTTCTCTGACACACCAGACTTCCTCATAGAATACCACAAAACCATGTCGTAGGCTTCTCTAAATCCACAAACACACATTGCAACTCCTTCTGTCCTTCTCTATACTTCTCCATCAACATTCTCAAAGCAAATAATGCGTCTGTGGTGCTCTTCCTCGGAATGAAACCATAATGTTGCTCACAGATGGTCACCTCAAAAAAAATTATTAATTTAAAATTTATTAAGTAAACAAAATTCTAAAATTAAACAATTTCTGGGCAATGAATTCTCATTCATAGCAAGTACTACAAGTAGTAGTTTGAAGTGTGTATGATGTATGTTTTTTGTATACGTGTTTAATGGTTTAGGCAGTGAAATACAAGTTAAAGCATATGTGATATGTTCAGTGTTGATTGGTTATAAAGAAAAAATTTGAATAAAATTTTGGTCCTTTTTGACAGCAGTGTCAAAAATATGGTTCCCAAGAAGTTGAAGGAGTATAGTGTCGACAGCAGAGTCGCAGAGTATGATGAAGGAGAACGGGGCTGGTTTTGTCCTGAAGTCGATCACCATCTCTACTGTTCTCCAGGTTGTTCTGACTGCACAAGGCCACCAGATGGTTAATTTCCCAATAACATTCTACATAAGCTGTTTCTCTATTTATGAACATTTAAAAGCTCTGGCATAGAGGAGTTGTTGTTGGATCTATAATGATCTCAGATGTTGAGCTAATTTATGTGTTGCTCAGGAGGTCCACAACTTCAACTGAATGTTTTATATATGAATGTATCAACTGTAGAAATTACACACTCTGGTGCTCATTGTATTTCTCACTGCCTCACTTTGTATTGTTTTTATGGTTATATAATCACACTCTAAGTGTTCCCCTTTTGAGTCTGGTTGCTCTCAAGGTTTCCTCCTCATAGCATCTAAGGGAATTTTTTTCTTGTCACAATTTTCCAGACTTGCTCGTAAGGGATAAATACACATTCACATATTTATAATTTTTTTGTTCTATTATTCTTACATTCTGTAAAGCTTATTTGAGACAATGCCCATTGTAAAAAGCTCTATAGAAATAAACTTGAAATTAAGCTGTAGGAAGACTCAGGCCCTTCAAAGATGAGAACAAGGACAGCAGTGTCTTCTGCAAACTTGGACTGGAGATTGTAAGAACTCCTCAAGATTGTTGGAAAACCCTTCCAAGTGACTACTTTATGAGGCTGAATGATAGAATGCAAAGATGTAATCAAAGCAAAATGTGGTTACTTTGAAGAATTGAAAATGTAACAATCTTCAGGGTGATTGAACAATCTTTTTTTTATTATTTACTACATAATTCCATACATGTTCTTTCATAGTTTGGATGTCTTTAGTATTAATATACAATTTTGAAAATAAATAAAGACACAAATAAACAAAAAACACTGAAAGATATTTACATTTACATTTGCGGCATTTAGCAGACGCCCTTATCCAGAGTGACGTACAAAAGTGCTTTAAATCTCTAGTAATGAATAAATCTACACTGGTACGCAAGATTACAAACTCAATATAAATATAACTCGAATTCTACAAACTTGGAAAGTGCTAAGATATGTGTAAAAAACTGGAAGAGATGGTGTTGTTTAAACTGTATATACTATAGTATTTTCACAGCTTCATCAATAACGATGAACATGCACAATCAGGATGAATCTTTTACAATGATTTGAAACCTACTATAAATTAACAGGCAACAAAACATTGTATTTGAGAAGATTATCTCCATGTTGGCGAGTAGAAATTTACAATTAAGGGGGCATTATTATTATTTTCACTTGTTGACTGTGAGGATTTACTAGTTTGAGTAAAACATACCATACTTTAGCGGCAAGGCAAGTCGTTTAAACTGGGTTGAGGAAACGAGAATTTCTACAATAAAGAAATTAAATCAATATGTCTTAAAGCAGTCCGTGGGTCAATTGGTACCGGGCCGCACAGAAAGAATACATAATTTACATTATTTCTTTTTGATTTATCTGATTTTGAACGATGTATTATTTTGGAAAATTACCGGATTCTCTCTGTCTGCCATCTGTCTATGACTCACTCTTGATGCATGTCAAGATGCTTGCCTCGGTCACATGTCTTACCGACATCTGCTACCTTCTTAAAAGGGGCTCCGGCCGGTAACACACAATACATTGGCGCTAAATTGAAACTCCCAAACTAGCAAAATGAACAAAAAACAACACGGTGGATTCATGTTTATTATTATATTTAGAAAATACCAGTTTTTATGCTGGTCATATCATTTTATTTAGTTGTATTTATCCGCCACACCTTAAATGCCAGTCCGTGAAAATATTGTCTGACATTAATCCGGTCCGTGATGCAAAAATGTTTGGGGACCTCTGTTTTAAAGTATTAACAAAAACATAACAAACTGCTGTTCATCCCAGGTGTCATGGACTAAATGTCAGGATTTGGTGAGCTTCCTTAATTCCTTGTGGACTTAAATTCTCTTATGGTCACTGCTTGCAACTGTGGTGTAAACCATGGACAATCAACTTTCCTTTTGCTAATCTGACACACTCTAGATTGCACAGCAACCTTTACAGCATTAGAAGAATTGTTCTATTTCTGTCCACACAAGCCACTTGTTTGCTCGTAAAATATTTTTGTCAATTCAGGGCAGGACTTTTGCAACTCGGTCTTGGCTGCTGTTGAGTGACATTTAACTTTTCCAGCTGATTTAAAATGCTACTGTGGGATTTGTTTTTAACCTTCCTAAATGCATAAACTCACACCCATCCTATTGCTATCACATTTCCTCAGCTAGCTTCCGGTAGCTGCCCACTTCAGATTTAAAACACTAATGTTGGCCTACATAGCCAAAAATCGATCAGCATCCACCTGGCTCTCTGCATAGGACCATTCTCTCTCTGATCCACTTGCACTGCTTGACTGGTCCCTTAATATTTAAGGGTAGAAAAAATTTACACCTCTCTGTTCTGGCATATAGGGGGAAAAAAAAAAAGCCACTAAAAAAACTTTAGATAATGTCTGAAGACTTGTCTCTTCCTGAAGTACTTAAATTAGCACTTTGAAAAGAAAAAAATGTATTATACAACACTCATTCCAAAAATAGCTGGGACACTGTAAAATGTAAATAAAAACACAATGCCATGCTTTACAAATCTCATAAACCCATAGACATGACAGTGGTAAACGTGGCAACATTTTTGAGACATGTTGCAGTCATTAAATTCAAGAGGGCCTTTTTCCTTAAAATGGTATATATTCTATATTAAGGGTCCCTGGTGGTCTAGTGGTTAGGATGCGGCGCTCCCACCGCTGCGGCCCGGGTTCGATCCCCGTTCAGGGAACCAACCCCAGCCACCCTTAGTGCCAGTCCCAAGCCCAGATAAATGGGGAGGGTTGTGTTAGGAAGGGCATCCAGCGTAAAAACGTGCCAAATCAAACATGGGGATGATCCGCTGTGGCGACCCCTAATGGGAGTAGTCGAAAGAAAGTTTATTCTATATTGTTATTCTGTCTTAGTTACATTTTCCACTCTGCACGGCAGAAAGAAGACCTGCAAATTGTATGTGAGCGGTTCACAACCAGCAAGCTTCAAACCTTTGAGGATCTTGCATCTATTTCAACCTATGGATTCAGAGGAGAGGTAGGTTATAGTGAGGGATTTCTATTCATTGGAATCTGACTAGATTTACAAATGACTTTCTGTTTTAAGTTGTGTTTTTTGTTTTTAAAGAAGAAACAATTTTTGCTTAATTTGCTTTTAAGTTAATTGTGAGCCTTTCATTTTTATGGCAGGCACTTGCCAGCATAAGCCATGTAGCCCATGTTACAATTACCACAAAAACAGCAGAGGAAAAATGTGCTTACCGGTAAGTGCAACTTCATGTGTATATTATTATTCATTTATTTTTCATTTATTTTCCAATTGCTGATTCAATGGTGTTTGTCTCATAATACAAGACAAATATGTTATCTTTTAATTAGACATAGTCACTGTAATAACTTGTGCTACATGTTGGGCATACTGACAGTAAGTAAATAGGTGAGCTATTTACTTGCATTGTTTGCATTGAACTGCTGTTAGAAAAGTGGTATTCCCTAATTAAACGAAGTGCTTTAGGATTTTTGTGTTTAGTGCAAACGTCATCCTTTTCATGTGCACAAAACATGCTTATCTCAACCTGGATTAAAATGTGGTAGATTGATAACAAAACTCCTTAAACAATCACTTTGGCATTTGTTGGCTCTAGTTGGCATACCAGCTTTTTAAGACAATCTCCTGAAATCCAAAATAATAAAATTGTTTACCGTATTTTTCGGACTATAAGCCGCTAATTTTTCCCCATGTTTTGAACCCCGCGGCTTAAACAAGAAGCGGCTTCTTTATTAATTTTTCCTGGGTTTTTCCCGGTTTCACAAACTTCAAGAAAAAAAACTTAACCCCATAACATTAGACCAATGAAATTTCCGAACGGAAACGAAAAAACGCACCTCACCTGTGTTCTGAGCTACACGGCTTTGGGAGAAAAAATGTTTTTTTTTAAACGCACGACGATGCCAAAAGATAAACTCTCGAGAGTAATAGTTGTAAAAGGAAGGAGGAAGACAGTAAACAATGACTTTCTTGGTAGGCTACTGTTTAGATACAAGCCGTTGTAACGCGTCGAGTCTGGGTCAAGGGATAGCTCGCTATCTCCAGTTGCAACAGAAATCATATAAGCACAGACAGGTTTCCAAAACTCATGCTTTTTTATTTTTCTTGGCAACAGCGTTACGGGTTAGTCAAAGAAACTTAAAAATGAGCATCAGAAAATAATAAGGACATATTCCTCGGCCTTGCACACATGCAGTAATACCGGAAAAATGCAGCGGCGGCCTATTCCCAAAATGCCGCTCTGCTTTTAAAGGAGCCACAACATATTTCACCCATTACACAGTGTAACAGACACTGTCTTTCGTTAAAGCCTGTGTAAAGTTCATTAGTTTCAGTGTAGACAGGTGCGGTTTCTTCTTCTTCTTCTTCTTTCGGCTGCTCCCATTAGGGGTCGCCACAGCGGATCATCCGTCTCCATACCACCCTGTCCTCTACATCTGCCTCTTTTACACCAACTACCTGCATGTCTTCCCTCACCACATCCATGAACCTCCTTCTTGGCCTTCCTCTTTTCCTCCTACCTGGTGGCTCCATCCTCAGCATTCTTCTACCAATATAATTCATGTCCCTCCTCTGCACATGTCCAAACCATCTCAATCTCGCCTCCCTCACCTTGTCACCAAAACATCCTACATGCGCTGTCCCGCTAATAAACTCATTTCTAATCTTATCCATCCTCGTCACTCCCAACGAAAACCTCAACATCTTCAGCTCTGCTACCTCCAGCTCCACCTCCTGTCTTTTACTCAATCTTTTACATCGCAGGTCTCACCACAGTCCTATAAACTTTCCCTTTCAATTTTGCAGATACCCTACTATCACAAATCACTCCTGTCACTCTTCTCCACCCACTCCACCCTGCCTGCACTCTTTTCTTCACTTCTCTAACACACTCTCCATTACTTTGCACTGTTGACCCCAGGTACTTGAATTCCTCCACCTTCTCCAGCTCTTCTCCCTGCAACCGCACCACTCCACTGCCCTCCCTCTCATTCACACACATGTATTCTGTCTTACTCCTACTGAGTTTCATTCCCCTTCTCTCCAGCGCATATCTCCACCTCTCCAGGCTCTTCTCAACCTGCTCCCTACTCTCACAACAAATCACAATATCATCCGCAAACATCATAGTCCAGGGAGACTCCTGTCTGACCTCGTCCGTCAACCTGTCCATCACCACTGCAAACAGGAAAGGGCTCAGGGCCGATCCTTGATGCAGTCCAACCTTCACTCTAAACCAGTCTGTCGTACCTACTGCACACTTCACTGCCGTCACACTGTCCTCATACATGTCCTGCACCACCCTCACATACTTCTCTGACACACCTGACTTCCTCATACAATACCACAACTCCTCTCTTGGCACCCTGTCGTACGCCTTCTCTAAATCCACAAATACACAATGCAATTCCTTCTGTCCTTCTCTATACTTCTCCTTCAACATTCTCAAAGCAAATAAGGCATCTGTGGTGCTCTTCCTCGGCATGAAACCATACTGTTGCTCACAGATGTTCACCTCTTCTCTCAGCCTGGCTTCCACTACTCTTTCCCATAACTTCATGGTGTGACTGATCAACTTAATACCCCTGTAGTTACTGCAAGTCTGCACATCTCCTTTATGCTTAAAGATCGGTACCAGCACACTTCTTCTCCATTCCTCAGGCATCTTCTCACCTTCCAAAATCCTGTTAAACAATCTGGTCAAAAACTCCACTGCCATCTCTCCTAAACATCTCCATGCTTCTACCGGTATGTCATCTGGTCCAACCGACTTTCCACTCTTCATCCTCTTAATCGCTGCTCTCACTTCCTCCTTACTAATCCTATCTACATCCTGCTTCACCAACTCCACATCATCCAACCTTCTCTCTCTCTGATTTTCCTCATTCATCAGCAGCTCAAAATACTCCCTCCACCTTCTCAACACACTCTCCTCACTAGTCAACACATTTCCCTCTCCATCCTTTACTGCTCTAACTTGCAGTACATCCTTTCCAGCTCGGTCCCTCTGCCTGGCCAATCGGTACAAATCCTTTTCTCCTTCCTTAGTGTCCAACCTCTCATACAGCTCCTCATATGCCTTTTCCTTGGCTTTCGCCACATCCCTCTTAACCTGCTGCCGCATCTCCTTGTACTCCTGCCTACTTTTTTTATCACTCTGTCTATCCCACTTCTGTTTTGCCAACCTCTTTCTCCTTATGCTCTCCTGCACTTCCTCATTCCACCACCACGTCTCCTTGTCTTCCTTTCTATTTCCAGATGTCACACCAAGTACTTTTCTAGCTGCCTCCCTCATCACTCCTGCAGTAGTTGCCCAATCATCCAACACCTCCTTAACACCACTGAGCCTCTCTCTGACCTCTTCCCTGAACCTCACACTACACTCTTCCTCCTTCAGTTTCCACCATCTTATTCTTCTTTCAGTCCTCACTCTCCTCCTCTTCTTCTTCGCCTCCAAAACCATCCTACAGATCACCATCCTATACTGTCTAGCTACACTGTCCCCTGCCAACACCTTACAGTCGCCAATCTCCTTCAGGTTGCATCTCCTGCATAGCACATAGTCCAGCTGTGTGCACCTTCCTCCACTCTTATACGTCACCCTATGATCCTCCTTCTTCTTAAAATAAGTGTTCACCACTGCCATTTCCATCCTTTTAGCAAAATCTACCACCATCTGCCCTTCCACATTCCTCTCCTTAAAACCATACCTACCCATCACCTCCTCGTCACCTCTGTTCCCTTCACCTACATGCCCATTAAAGTCTGCCCCAATCACCAACCGTTCTTTCCTAGGTACACCATCTACCACTTCATCTAATTCACTCCAGAATCTTTCCTTCTCCTCCATCTCACAGCCAACTTGTGGAGCATAGGCACTGATGACATTTATCATCATCCCTTCAACTTCCACCTTCACGATCATCACCCTATCAGAAACTCTCTTCACCTCCACTACACTCTTACTGTACTCTTCCTTCAGAATCACCCCTACACCATTTCTCTTTCCATCCACACCATGATAAAACAGTTTAAATCCACCTCCAATGTTCCTGGCCTTACTCCCTTTCCACTTGGTCTCCTGAACACACAGCATATCTACCTTTCTCCTCTCCATCATATCAGCTACTTCTCTCCCTTTACCCGTCATAGTACCAACATTTAAAGTACCAACCCTAACCTCCACTCTCCTACACTGCTCCTTTCCCTGCCGTCTCTGTAGACGTCTTCCTCCTCTCCTTTTCCTCCTTTGGCCAACAGTAGCCCAATTTCCACCGGTACCCTGTCGGCTAACGATACCTGTCACGGTCGTTGTTAACCTGGGCCTCGACCGATCCGGTATGAAATTCTCATTTGTGATCCGCATATTTGATTTGGCACATGTTTTACGCTGGATGCCCTTCCTAACGCAACCCTCCCCATTTACCCGGCCTTGGGACCGGCACTAAGAATGCACTGGCTTGTGCCTCCCTAATGGCTGGGTTACAGGTGCGGTTTATTTATGTTTATGATAAAAATCTTTATCAAATTCAGTGGGTGCGGCTTATATATGGGTGCGCTTTATAGTCCGGAAATTACGGTACCTATAATGGCATGATCTTTTAAAATGAAAAGGCATGCAGGAGAAAATGTTTAATTGTAAGCTAAATTATGTATAGATTTGAACATTATAACGTGATGGTATGGAACACCATTTCATTATACTTTTTTGTCATCTTAAATATTTCAACTGATGTCATGAAATTCTCCCTTTTTTTTTAATCTTCAGAGCAAGTTACTGCGATGGGAATCTAAAAGCCCCAGCAAAGCCTTGTGCTGGAAACCAAGGGACACTGATCTCAGTAAGTCAATACAATATTTTATATATATATATATATATATATATATATATATATATATATATATATAATATAAAAATATGACACATAAGCTCTATTTTAACTGAATTAGTTGAATGTGTTACAATTTAGTTAATGCTGATAATTCTCTAGGATTTAAGTACTAGATCAAGTGTTCAAAATATTTTTTAAATGTTTTTTATTTAGTATTTATTATTTAATATTTATTATTTTAGTTAGTTTACCAAAGGGACTCACCAGAAACATGTTCCCGTGCTCGTTCATTAATTGACTTCACTCATGGGACCCATTCCTCATACATTGCATTGCACCATTGTAATAAAATTACGAAGTTAATTTATAAGTATCAATTATTACAAGTTCATCTAATTGTGGTAATTATGTTCTGGCTAATTAGGTTCTTCAAACACACATGGCCAAAGTGTGCACACAGTTTTAATACTGCAGAGTTAGATTAATTGCTCTAAGGTTAATTGCTCTATTAACCTTAATTGCTCTATAACACAACCCCCCACCCCTCCCTTCCCACCCCCCTCATTAATTTATATATAGTAACAGTCAAATGTTTAGACACCTTTAGCGTTTTTTCTTATTTTCAACATTGTATAATAATACTAAACAATCCAAACTATTATGTACAGTGGTCTTCCAGTTATCGAACTTAATTCGTCCCTTAAAACCGTTCGGAATCCGATATGTTCGAAAACCGGACCTAATTATCCCATAAGAAATAATGGAAAACCAATTAATCCGTTCCCGAACTCCACCAATAATTAACCATTTTTCCTGTTTTTAGCCGTATTAATAGTCAGGAATCCCCCTGCCACGCCCCCTACGGTGGCTGTCATGGTGCTTCAGGGAATGCCCTGTTCCTTCGCTCATGCGTGCCCCGCCCACATTGAGCTCATCGCAATCTGGCTAATATTGTTCACAAACAGAAGTTGCGATAGATGCTTACTCAGCGATGGGTGAAGCGGAAGCAGTTTCTTCCCCTCACGCTGGGTGGGGCAGCGTGGGTGGCGTTCGGTAACTGGAACTTTGTTCGTTCACCGGACCGAAATTTCGTTCGGAAAACCGTTCGCTAACCGGAATGTTCGATAGCCGAGCCGTTCGATAACCGGGGGACCACTGTACTAAACAAACATTGTTAAACAACCCAGTGTAGATTTTCAGTTCTTCAAAGTAACCACATTTTGCTTTCATGACTACTTTGCATACTCTTCCCATTCTCTCAGTCAGCCTCATAAGGTGGTTATTTGGAATGGTTTTCCAACAAGCTTGAGGAGTTCCCAGAGGTGTTGAGTGCTTGTTAACTCTTTGTCCTGCACGTTTCAGTGTAACTCATCCCCGGACATCTCAACTAGATTTGTATTAAGTGATTTCTGGAGGCCAGGTCATCTGATGCAGCACTTCATCTCTTGAACTTCTTAAACAAATAGCTGTTACATAACCAAGAGGTTTTCTTGGGGGCCATTGTCCTTTTGGAATACAAATTATGCTCCCACTAAGTGCAAACCAGATGGGATGCCGTGTCACTAGAAAATGCTGTGGTAGCCATGCTGGATATGTGTTCCTTTGCTTTTGACTAAATCACCAGCAAAGCACCTTCACACATCAAACCTCCTCCTCCATGCTTCACAGTGGGAACCACACATTCAGGAATTGTCTTTTCACCCTCTGTACATCTAATAAAGACAAAACGGTTAGAAACGTAAATCTAAATTTTAAAAATCTAAGTGATAACACCAAAGGACAGTTTAAGATAATGTCCATGTGTTTCTTTCCATGCATCACTTCTAATAGTGGTGCTTCCAAAGTAATGATTTCTTTGCTACAATTCTACCATGAAGGCCTAACTCATGGATGACCACAATGTTCAACAACAGTTGTTGATGAAATATGTCTGCCAGTTAAACTCCGGGATCTTGGGTTTTCTGAGGCTGGTAATTGTAATAAACTTAAGCTCTTAATAAGTTCTTGGTGTTCCATTCATGGGATGTTTCATTATAGGTAGCTCTTGGTGTTTCTTTCATGGGATGTTTCATCATGGCATTAAATGGTTTTGGCTACTGCATTTTGGGTTTAAGGTTTTAACCTAAGGTTTTTTTTTTAAGGTTTACTTCATAAAGTAATAATGGATCTTTTGTCTTTAATTAAATGTTTTTTTATTTATTTAAATTTTTTTGGCCACAATATGGATTTGTACACTAGTTGTAGTAACCCTAATTGGGGTTTTAACTCTGAACCCACCCTACCTCTGCACAAGACAACTAATGGTCTAAAACACCTTAAGAAGGCAATAGATTTTAAATGAATTCTTGACAAGATACTCCTGTGACCCGAAACCAATTCCAGGTGACTACCTCATGAATATGATGAGAGAATGACATGAGTTTGCAGAGCTAGCAACAAATAAATGTATCTCTTTGGGACTAAAATTCAAAACATATTCTGGGTTATTTGACTTTTTGCTAACTACAATATTCCATACAAGGTATTTTATAGTTTGAATGTCTTCATTATTAATGTACAATGATGAAAATATTAATAATAATAAACGAAGAACTGTGTGTGTGAAAAAATGCTGTAAAGTATTGATGCTTTCAACAATAAAGTGTTAGTAATTAATTTATTAATTAACAAAATAGAAAGTAAGAGAAGAGAAGTGAATTCTAATTAAATCATCACTTCCAAAACTCCTTGTTCTTCTTTTCTGGCCAGATAGTTCTTAATGACGTTGTCTTTGTTTGTGGGCGTTGTCCTGATACAGAATAAATTTGGGGCCAATCAGACACCTCCCTGAATGTACTGCATGATTGATAAGTATATCCCTGTATTTCTCAGCATTGAGTACACCATTAATCCTGACCAAATCTCCAAATCCATTTGCAGAAATACAGCCCCAAACTTGCAAGGAACCCCAACTTTGCTTCACTATTGCCAGCAGACACTCAGTTCTATGAACAAACTGCCTCCTGCTACAGCCAGACCACCTAATACAATTTTTTCTGCACCCCATTTCCTATGTATTGTCCATAGATGAGTTGCTTAGCCTTGTTTTCACAACAGAGGCTTTCTCTGGCTGAAATTCTTCCATGAAAACCGCCTGTGGCCAGACTTCTTCAGATACTTACCAGTAGATATGTGTACCTGGGTTCCAGTGCTTTCTACCAGTTCTTTGCTGATGGCACTGCTGGACATTTTCTGATGTTGAAGGGAAGTACAGTATTGTTCAAAATAATAGCAGTACAATGTGACTAACCAGAATAATCCAGGTTTTTAGTATATTTTTTATTGCTACGTAGCAAACAAGTTACCAGTAGGTGCAGTAGATTCTCAGAAAACAAACAAGACCCAGCACTTATGATATGCACGCTCGTAAGGCTGTGCAATTGGGCAATTAGTTGAAAGGGGTGTGTTAAAAAAAAATAGCAGTGTGGCATTCAATCACTGAGGTCATCAATTTTGTGAAAAAACAAAATTGTCCCTATTTAAGGATGAAGCCAGCACTTGTTAAACATGCATTTAAAAGCCTGAGGAAAATGGGTCGTTCAAGACATTATTCAGAAGAACAGCATACTTTGATTAAAAAGTTGATTGGAGAGGGGAAAACCTATAAAGAGGTGCAAAAAATTATAGGCTGTTCAGCTAAAATGATCTCCAATGCCTTAAAATGGAAAGCAAAACCAGAGAGACGTGGAAGAAAACGGAAGACAACCATCAAAATGGATTAGAAGAATAACCAGAATGGCAAAGGCTCAGACAATGATCACCAGGATGATCAAAGACAGTCTGGAGTTACCTGTAAGTACTGTGACAGTTAGAAGACGTCTGTGTGAAGCTAATCTATTTTCAAGAATTTCAAGACGTTGCCTCCCTCTGTTAAAAAAAACGGCATGTGCAGAAGAGGTTACAATTTGCCAAAGAACACATCAACTGCCCTAAAGAGAAATGGAGGAACATTTTGTGGACTGATGAGAGTAAAATTGTTCTTTTTGGGTCCAAGGGCCACAGACAGTTTGTGAGACGACCCCCAAACTCTGAATTCAAGCCACACAGTGAAGACAGTGAAGCATGGTGGTGCAAGCATCATGATATGGGCATGTTTCTCCTACTATGGTGTTGGGCCTATTTATAACATACCAGGGATCATGGATCAGTTTGCATATGTCAAAATACTTGAAGAGGTCATGTTGCCTTATGCTGAAGAGGACATGCCCTTGAAATGGTTGTTTCAACAAGACAATGACCCCAAACACACTAGTAAACGAGCAAAGTCTTGGTTCCAAACCAACAAAATTTATGTTATGGAGTGGCCAGCCCAATCCCCGGACCTTAATCCAATCGAGAACTTGTGGGGTGATCAAAAATGCTGTTTCTGAAGCAAAACCAAGAAATGTAAATGAATTGTGGAGTGTTGTTAAAGAATCATGGAGTGGAATAACAGCTGAGAGGTGCCACAAGTTGGTTGACTCCATGCCACACAGATGTGAAGCAGTTTTAAAAAAACTGTGGTCATACAACTAAATATTAGTTTAGTGATTCACAGGATTGCTAAATCCTTGAAACAAAAATGTTTGTACAAAATAGTTTTGAGTTTGTACAGTCAACGGCATACACTGCTATTTTTTTTTAACACACCCCTTTCAACTAATTGCCCAATTGCACAGCCTTAAGAGCGTGCATATCATGAATGCTGGGCCTTGTTTGTTTTCTGAGAATCTACTGCACCTACTGGTAACTTGTTTGCCACGTAGCAATAAAAAATATACTAAAAACCTGGATTATTCTGGTTAGTCACATTGTACTGCTATTATTTTAAACAATACTGTAAGCATGATGTGCGTTTCATGTGTTGCATAGTCATTCTTTGGCCTGTGTCTACAGTTATTTACATTGCCCATTTGTGCGTGTACAAAATAGCTTGAACAGCACATCTTGAAATCCCGATCTGCTTTAAAATCTGCATGAAAGAGATCTTGCTGATGCAGTATAACTACCCTGCGTCTTGTTGCATTGCTCAATCTTGCTATGGTGTCCACACCCAGTTTTTCAGCCTCCTACACAGCTATTTCTTTTTCAGTACATTTTTTTTTTTCTTTGAAATGTTTTATTTTAACAGAGCATTATAAACAATAAACAATTCAAAATTTTTATATTTAATATTTGAAAGCATTCTTACATTACAACATTTTTCTATACCTGCCTAAAACTTTTGAACAGTACTGTATGTAAAACATCTTGCATCTTATTTACAGAACCTGCTAAAACTATTTTATGTATCTAAAACTTTCAAAATATAAAATTTTATTTGTAGATCACTTTTAATGATTGACATTGTCCCAAAGCAACTTAACACAAATAAATACAAAATGGTTATTTTGTCACTTATACTTCACTTGAAAAACTTAACATTTAATAACATATTTACCGTAATTTCCAGACTATAAAGCGCACCCACTGAATTTGACAAAGATTTTTATTTTTAACATAAATAAGCCGCAACTGTCTATAAGCCTCAGGTCTACACTGAAACTAATGAACTTTACACAGGCTTTAACGAAAGACACTAAATGCAATATGTTGGGCTTCTATTAGGAGCATAGCGGTATTTTGGGAATAGCCTGCCAATGCATTCTTCCGGTATTACTCTGTGTGTGTGTGTGTAAGACTGAGGAATATGTCCTTATTATTTTCTGATGCTCATTTCTAAGTTTCTTTTACTAACTCATAACGCTGTTGCCAAGAAAAATAAAAAAGCACGAGTTTTGGAAACCTGTCTGTGCTTATATGATTTCTGTTGCAACTGGAGTTAGCGAGCTATCCTTTCACCCTGACGCTTTACAATGGCTTGTATCTAAACAGTAGCCTACCTAGTAAGTCATTGTTCACTGTCTTCCTCCTTCCTTTCACAACTACAGTGGTACCCTGACCTAAGAGTGCATTAATGTACGAGTTTTCCGAGGTACGAGCGGTCACTCAGTCGATTTTTTTGCTTTGTTACGCAAGCAAAAAATTGAGGTACAAGCTCGAGACACCGCTGCTAGATGGCGAAGCGAAGCCAGAAAGCGAAGATTGTGACGAAAATTAGGATAAGCAAAGAAGAAAAAGTAAAAATTTGAAAGTTTAGGGATACAAAGTGTACAGGAGTGATAGTGAAAAACGAGTTTTCCCTCCGCCTCCGCTTATCGCCTCTACCAACACCAGCACCCCCCCCCCCCCCCAACCCCCAAGTCGCCTCATCTCCAAGGAAAATACACTACATAAAACTTTATTATATATTTACATACTCATTCTATTATGTTTTTATACAAGATTTGTTATTTAGAAATGTATTTTCCAATTTAATAACATGAAACATAAACATTTTGAGGGTTGGAATGGATTAATGCGATTTGAAGTATTTTCAATATGGAAAACTGATTTGATGTGCGAGCAAATGGAGATACGAGCTCGTCCACGGAACAAATTAAACTCGTAAGTCAAGGTTCCACTGTATTTCTCTGGGGAGTATTGAAATTTTCCGGTGGAAGCTTTTTCTCCCGATGCCGTGCATTTCAGAACACAGGTGAAGTGCGTTTTTTCGTTTCCGTTTGAAAATGTCATTGGTCTAATGTTATGTCGCTCAGTTTTTTGGCTTGAAGTTTGTGAAACCGGGAAAAACCCAGCAAAAATCCATATATTAGCCGCTTCATTGTTTAAGCCGCGGGGTTCAAAGCGTGGGAAAAAAGTAGCGGCTTATAGTCCGAAAAATACGTTAACAGGTAAATGATTCACGTGGAAGAAAAATAATATCTTAAAAAGTCAACTATTGTGCTGCACTAAAAGATTTAATCCTGCATTACACACTAAATTCAGATATCTCTCCATATTTTTCTTGCTTCTTCCACAACAGGTTGCTCTTGTAAAATTGAAAAGGACATGGCTGCAACAGACTTCCCATATAATCTGCACTTATAAAGCTAAGAGCTATTTACTTGAAATAAGCTTGCTCTTGAGCAGGGCTGAGCTTCAGGATGAGCTTTGCTTTCACTGATGCTACCAAACTAAGGACTGGTGCCACCAGTGGAGCCAGTAAAGGAGCTAAACTCTTAATTCAAAAGCTTTGAAGTTAGCCAATGAACCAGCTGTTAGCATTTAACTAATGTGACCAACTATGACTGACACCTCTTTATTTGCAAGATCACTGTCCATTATAAGAATTTAAATATATGAATAATAATTTGAACTGCTCATTATTATTATTAACAGGTAGAAGACCTGTTCTATAATGTACAAACCCGAAGGAAAGCTCTCAAAAGCCCCAGTGAAGAATATTCGAGGATTGTGGAAGTAGTGAGTAGGTCTGTTCATTTTGATGCATTATTTCGCAAATTAGATTGGATCAACATAAATGTTCTATGTGTCAGTAAGCTTTGTTCATTTTAATCCTTATAGATATGCCATTCACAATTCTGGGAAAAGCTTTACTGTCAAAAAGGTAAAATGTCCTTTTCTTAGAACATGATTAAGAACTTCTGGGGAAAAGCGTAACTGAAAGAGTAAAATGTCCTTTGCTATAAACATAATTAGAATATTATATTAAAAATATTTTTCTATATTGTTACAGCATGGAGACTTGGTGGCTGATGTGAAGACTTTGGCTAATGCCTCAGTTTTGGACAACATTCGTGTGATATTTGGAGTAGCACTAAGCAGGTATTAACATAGTAAAAGCACATAATGAAAGTAATGATTTAACTCTATGGACTTTTCATGATGCCATGGTGTCATCCAGATGAGCATAAGGTTCCATTTTGAGTCTGGTTCATCTCAAGGTTACTTCCTCATCCCATCTCAGAATGATTTTCCTTGCCACTATTGCCACTTGCTCATTGCTTGCTAGGGATGAACTTTATAGCTTAATTTGTAAATGATTATCTTTAGAGAGCTCCCTGGCTCAGGGTGGAAGAAAGAACAGACAGGTAACCGGGTGCACCAACGAAAGAAAACTAGCTTTTTTTTCCACATGCATGCACACTGCGTTTGGTGTCTAGCTCTCTCTCTCGGCTCTTTCCTCTCCCGTTTTTAACCTCTTCCTCATTTTCTGTAACAGTGTACATTGAGTAGTTAAATCACCCACAGGTGTGTAATCCCTAACACTTGTTTCTTCCTGCTTTGCCTTTCATTCACAAACCGGTCAACCAACTTTCAGCTGAAGAATACCATCGGGCACTCCTCTGCCTCCATCACCTGGGACAACCCGGGTTGTCACCTGCATCAGTCGGAAAGACAAAAGGGAGAGAGAAGTCAGGGGAATTACAGGATGGTCCACCACAGAGTGCAGCCTACCACCTGTGTGAAAACCTGCTGCTATTGGACTGGGCTAAAAAACAACTCAAATAGAAAAGTGATGAACTGGTGTAAACCAAACAGAGTGGAAAAGGCTGTTTTTTTCCTCACAAGACGTTGGAGTTAAGGGGATCTGCTACTATCCCTTTGTTAATTCCACTGTTGAATAAAAGTGTGCTGTGCCTATCCAATCAAGCATTTTGCCAATGAGAGGCATGGATGAGTGTCAGATTTATACACCACGTTGAATTAAAAAAAAAAAATCCTCACAGAACCTGACCAATCCATTGTACTTGCTAGGTTTTTACTAGGGATCTCTAAGTTTTGTGCTTCTGTTAGGTATCTAGGGCTGTCATTCTTGAGTATGTAGCAATTTACCAATGTTTATTGACCCAGTGTGTGTAGTTTTGCTTACATTGCATAGATTACATAGATGTCATCCAAGAAAACTTTCTTCTAATAGTAAAAACTAAATTAAATACATCCTTGAAATGTAAGCAAAACTACAAACATTGAGTTAATTAACATTGTTAAATCGCTATACTATGCCGTGCAGCTTACTGCCATTTAATATTTCAAATGGAGAAAATACCACGGAGGCATGTGGGACCCCTCGTGCTGCAATTAATAGGGGCTTATTCAAGTTGCGTGCATCTTTTGTCAAAAAACATCTGAATCATATTTTTGCAGATTTTATATCACTCCACTAAACTGAATTTCTGCAGATGATAAACGGTCATTCAGATTGATTTAATCCCAATAATTCGTAAAGTTTGTGCAGTGTCTGTGACATAAATGATGCGTTTCCCCGGCCAGGATCTGTTTTGGGATCCTGACTCGGGAGATAACACAAAAGAGTGCTTTCACAACACTCCATGCAGAGATCCTCATGAGACGCCCTGCTTCCGGGTGGAAGTGCTGATTCTGCACATGGAGGAGCAATTAATGTTGTCTGCTGGAGCTCTGCTAGGGCTTTGACCAGCTCACTCAGTGCTTATAAACTCTATACTGGTTTTTGGCACCAGTATGGAAAGTTTGCTGGCTCAGGGTGGAAGGAAGAAGAGACGTGATGGGTTCACCAACAAAAGAAAACTCGCTTTTTTTGTGAAAAACTAAATCTTCAAATTGCTAAAACGATTTAAAAAAGGACAAGAAAGAAAACACCAGTTTTTATTATAAAACACACCAGATACCAATTTGTTAATATACTTCTTGTCTAGATTTTAAACTCAACTACTGGTATTACAAATAAAAATTACATTGTAAGGAAATGCTGCTCTCTTTTAATATACTGTTGCCTTACTGTTTACAGGGAGATGATGGAAGTGGGGTGTGAGGATCAGAAGCTTGCTTTTAAACTAAAGGGTTATATATCAAATGCTAACTACTCAGTCAAGAAGTGTACCTTTATCCTGTTCATCAACCGTATGTTTTCTGTCTTTTTCATGATTGTTTATAATGATGCCTTATTTTTATAACATTCTTATTCTCCTAAATAGTAGTAAACATTATCACTCTAAGTATAATATGTTTTACAGATCGTTTAGTGGAATCCAGTGCCTTGAAAAAAGCCATTGAAGCGGTCTATACAGCATATCTTCCCAAAAACACACATCCTTGCCTTTATCTCAGGTATTTATAGATTAGCACCTATGTCTTATAAACAATATTTTCATGTTTGAATGCTAGTGAATATTGTTCTGAATATTCAAAAAGTTTTCGTCTGAGTGAATTGTTTCACAGTGACACTTTCACACCCAACAGGGTATTATAAGATAACTTCTATCCTTTATCCTATTTTGGTATATTTTCCCTTTAAGTATTTTTAAGTATCTTATTTAAATGATCCATTCAAGAGAGTGAAACTTTAAAGTGCTTAAAAATTGCCATTAGGCTGACCTAATCTAAAAGGCCAGAGTAATAAAATGTATGTATGTATAGAAGTACATATGATAAAATTGTTTATTTAGTTTTATTCTTTTTCCTTAGTTTAGAAATTGCACCTCATAATGTTGATGTGAATGTGCACCCCACTAAGCATGAAGTGCATTTTCTACATGAAGACTGCATAATTGGAAGCATTCAGAAACACATTGAGAGTAAACTACTTGGATCCAATTCTTCCCGCACTTATTTTACACAGGTATAAAAGAAAACTTTGTAACTACATGCACCTATAATATGAATCTTATCACATTTATATGCTCATTTAATCATGTTTGTTTCTTCTTAATAGGCTTTACTGCCTGGGCTTTCAGCATCTGTCAGTGGTGTAAAAACCTCAAGCAGTTCAACTGCTGACACCAGTGATCGTGTCTGTGCTAATCAAATGGTGCGAACTGACAGCAAGGCCCAAAAACTAGATGCTTTTCTACAGCCAGCAAATAACCTTTCTTCAGTTCCGTGCCTCGTAGCAAGTCTTCCGGAACCTGCCCCAGCTACTGAGAAGTTTGCATATGAAATGAACAATTGTCCTGAGGATTTTCTGGCCAATGCAACAAATGACATGATGCCTGATGGTGCACAGGTCCAGTCAGAGGCACCCGTGAGGTGAGGAGGAATTTCTACAATTTATTTCCATTCAAAATTGTAATGCATAATTGCTAATTGAACTGCAAAATAATTGCAAAAATCGGACATTGTCCCTCATTTAGTTAATAAAGTTTAGGAATTAGAGTTAACCTACTAAAATTCTATTTTTATGTTGTCACGTTGCACAGTTGATGTCGGCGATCTGTGTAAAACATGGTGAAAAGTGATCCTTCTGAACTGCCGTTTCACATAAGTACCAAGGTCCTAGCAATATCAATATTTATTACATGAGAATGGGTGTAAATTATTTTGCAATCCTTGCAATAAAATGTTAGTTAACAAAAGAAAGTCTACTGTTGACTAACATTTCCACAGAAGCTGACACCTATAGAAAAAACTGTGGAATGATAGGAAATGCAGGCAAAAAGTGATGTTAGAGTTAGCTTCTAGGATGACTGCCAAAGGAGAAGAACAAAATAAATTTGGCAACAAAAGTGCTTGTAGTTTTAAAAGTAATAGTCTTTTTTTTGCAAAGCTAGTTAGTATACAGTAAGATGTTAGTTGTCTGCAAAATGATGGTGTTGATGATGTGAAAGTTTATATATTGTTTCGTTAAGAAAATTAGCAAAAATAAACATAGATGATGTGGGAATAAAAGTATCATAAAATTAACAACATAACACAGGATTTAGTAACAATAGAGTAAAATAAGAACACTGCAGAGGATAAGAGGTAAAGTAATGTTTATTGCAGTCATGTCATATGGAATTACCTATTAGTAGTCAGTATTGTAATCAGTGTGGCTTAGGGGGTCATAGTCTGAGTCCTTGCTGGAGGCAGGGGATGTGGGAAAATCAGGACAAGAACAAGACACCTCAATCTGTGTAAAAGCATCTGGCAAGCTGTGATTTAATAAGGGTATAGGGAGGGGAGGCGAGGTTCTCCAGAATAACAGCCAAATGCATAACCTGATGAGCAGGTGAGGCCAAGATGACCTGAGACCTGAAAGTTGAAAAAGGAGATATCTGTTCATTGTGTAAGTCCATGTCTAAGGACAAATGTATGAGATCACAAATGCATATTATATAAGTCTTATCAGTTGTTGCAAATTTCCTTTCAGTAAAAAGGTGTCAGGAAAGATTAAACAGTGAAAAACAGGGGACAAAAGGATACCAAAATAAATAAATTAAAAAAATGTAAGGGAGTTAAGAAAGGAAAAAACAAACACAATGGAACTTGGGATAGAAAGGTATGGATGAAGGAGAGGCACCAGAGGCACAAATGTATAAAGGCACGTGATTAATTATTTTTTTTAACAGAGCCATTTAACGCAATCAAATTGGATTGGAAAGATCTTCAGGTATAGCTTATCCACTCAAGTACTTTCAGTACTCTTTGCTCTATGTTTTGTGTTGGTATTGGGCTAAAAGGCAACCAATCTGAGATTTTCTTCAATGGAGTAGCTTTTTTCATAAGAGCCTTTTAGCTGCATTCATCCCTCAATTCCAAGACCAGGCTCTCAGTCTCTGCTGCTAAGAAGCACTCCCCTACCCACCACCAGGCTTAACCATTAGACAGATGGTAAGCAGGACCTGGCTGTTGCCAGATATGTCACTTAAACTTTAGAAAAAGTTTGAGTTTTATCGGAGAATATATTTTTGTTGGTTTAGGTTTTTTTCCCCCCGAATGCTTCATTAAGTTTTGAAGTGCCTCTTATAAGTACCACTAAAAGCTCTGATTTATTGGGAATACCACTTATGGTTTGAGGGCATTACCAAACACAAATGATCTGTGGTGTGCACATCACATGTGATGTGATGTCTCCAATAATATACAGGGGATTTCCATTTGTCAACCTACACTTTTTTCGGCTTCTCTCGTTAGGGGTCACCACAGCGGACCATCCCAGGAAAAAAGTATTGGGACACCTGACTTATCTAGCCATTTGTGGCTCTTTCTCAAACTGTTGCGACAAAGTTGGAGGCACACAATTGTATCTCGTTTTCTTCTTTTGTCTGCTTCTGTTAGGGGTCGAATAAACAGTGAATAAACCATCTCCATATGATCCTGTCCTCTACAACTGCATGTTTTAAACCAACCACCTACATGTTTCTCCTCACCACATCCATAAATCTCTTCCTTAGCCTTTCTCTTTTCCTTCTTTCTGCTGGCTCCATCCTCAGCATTCTTCTACCAATAGTTTCATCTCAATCTAGTGTCTCTTACCTCGTCTCCAAAATGTTCTACCTGCATAAACCTAATAAACTAATTTCTAATCCTGTCCATCTGGTTATCACTCCCAGTGAAAATTGCAGCATCTTTAATTCTGCCATCTCCAGCTCCACCTCCTGGCTTTTTGTCAGTTTTGTCATGCTGTATAGTCTCTAAACCATACAACATAGCAGGTCTCACCACCATCATATAAACTTTCCCTTTTACTCTTTCAGATACCCTTCTATCACAAATCACTCCTGCCATTCTTCTCCACCCTGCCTGCACTCTTTTCTTCACTTCTCTAACACATTTCATCTCTTTGTACTGTTGACCCCAGGTACTTGCACTCATCCACCTTCACCACCCCCGGTTCCTTACAACTGCACCACTCCATTGCCTTCTCTCTCATTTTACACATGTACTCTCTCTTACTCCTACTGGCACTCTCGAGCATGTACCTCCACCTCTCAAGGCTCGTCTCAACCTATTCCCTACTCTCACCACAAATTACTTAAATACTCCTGTCTCTCCTCATTTGTAAACTTGTCCATTACCACTGCAAACAGCAAAGGGTGTTAAGAGCTCCTTGATGCAATCCCACCTCCACCTTAAAAAAGTCATTCCTACTGCACACTTTACTGTTGTCACACTGTCCTCATATATATCCTGCACCATCCTCACATACTTCTCTGCCACACCTGACCATGGCATGTGCTTTTTTTTTTGCTTTTTTTTTTTTACTCTTGTAAGCAAAAAGAAAGTGAAAGAAACCACAATTGACAAATCTTGACAAAAAAGAACTCTTTTATATTGTCAGCCCCTTCCAATATGAAAGAAAAAAACAAGAACCTAAGAATTACAATATAGTACAAGAATTGTTTACCAAAGCATAAATTGTTAAAACAAAGCATTATTTCAGTGGTTAACAGTTTAAAAGAACAGAGCAAAGTCCATGGGCAAGTATTATTAGTATTACTATTTTTATTTTTGTATTTATTTTCTTTGTAATTAATAACTTTAGGCGCTGCAACAACTTATTCGATAATGAATTTAGTTTTCAATGAATGCCTTTATCGATTAGTTGGCCTGCTCAAGTTACGGTTTAGCATGTCTGTAAGATAACCTCATATAATCCTCATTATGTGAAAATGTTATAGTTTAATGAAGTGCTATTTTATAAACTGTGTATCTGTTAACTCCGGGACAGTCGCACTGAATCTGTTCTGTCGTGACTCGCAGGATCGGATTGCACAATCGGCTCGCTCACGACATTAAAATGGTGTAAACAAACACTACATCTAAAAGCATCAAATATCAGCAGCAGTAAACTATTACATTTTATTCACTGTTGTGGTTTTCAGTGAATGCTTGGGCATTTGTACCCCAATGCATATTTTTTTCCTTTTTTATTAATTAAGCCTGCTAGCTTGCTGCGTTTCTCCATTCCATTCTCTTTTCTATTACATTTGTCTAATACTGTGCACTTATCTGTTTTTAAATGTGATTTATTGAGACTTTACTTTCAAATGCTTGTTTTCAGTTTTTGTATATTTAATTTATGCATATATCATTTAATTATTATACAAAATTTAATTATTTATATATTCTAGATTCTTATATTGTTACAAATTTTAAAAAGTCTGTATTTTATATAGATTTTTAAACCATGGTTGTCAACTTTCTATCTGCAAAATACAATTTGAATGTTGATTTACACAAATGTACACCTTGTATACTCAAATGCTGTTTTTTTGTTTGTTTGTTGTTTTGTTTTGTTTTTTTGGGGGGGGGTTGTCTGTTTTATACATAGATACCCTGAATTTGAGTTTTATATAATTATAATAAGCAAAATATCTAATTAAAAATATTTTATTTTTATTAGATTAATCGGAAACAAACAACATCAAAAAACAAAAATAACAATCATCCAATTAATCGATTATCAAAATAATCATTAGATGCAGCCCTAATATATTCTGATTTATAGATATAATGATGGTGGCTAATCAGTTTAGCAGATGGCATAAGCTTAATGGAATTTGGTCTCCATATGTGTATTTGTGAAAGTGAGAGTTGAATAAATATAGACAGGTAATTTGTTTAGTTGCTTTTCCCATGGTCTACATACATAATAACAGATAATAACTTGGAAATTTACCTACTATTATGAATAGCAGTTAATTTTTTTCTAAATATATGAGGAAGAAACTACACATGGTTTGAGAAGCATAATTGTATGACAAAATATCTACTGACTAAGCTGTTTTCTAGTACAGCAGTACTATTGATTCTGATGTGGAAATGGAAGATGTGACCGTGTCCTGCACTCCCTTGAGACGTGTCATCAGGCTAACCAGCGTGAAGGAGCTACAAAATGAAATCACAGATCAAGTTCATAAAGGTTAGATAGTAGGGCAATTGGTGCATACCAATTACTTAAGGTTTGCCGCAGTCAAGAGTTGCTGATTTTTGGAGTAGCACATTTATAAACTATGACTTATAGCTTGTGGATATTTAACACCACTGTGTCTCTTTTTGTACCTTCAGGTTTGCAGGAGATGCTGCATAATCATTCATTTGTTGGATGCATCAATCCCCAGTGGTCTCTAATCCAACACCAAACCAAACTGTACCTGTTAAACAATACTAAGCTCAGGTTAGAAGCTGAATCCTTATTTACCCTTTTGACATTCAATCCGAGTAAATTTGTCTGTGTAACTCTTTCCCCTGTTAATCCAACAATCCTAGATGTTTGTGGGATGATATCCAGAAGAGAAAAGATTGTGTTTTCCTCTAGATCTTACCAGAGCAAGATTACAGACATAAAAGGGTTATGACATTTGAAAGTTTAGTGCCTGTAAGTTTGTTGTTATCCATAGGCCATCAAATACTGTAAATGGTAAATCTGGGACTAGTAAGAGAAAAGTTGACTTTCTATACAGCAGAGAACTTTCCAGTCTTTAGCAGAATTTCTAAATCTTTTCATTTTCTAACTTAAGACTTAATAATTTAAAAACTTTTATTGAAACTAAAAATACAATTATTAATGGAAAAAACAACTGTTATACAAGAATTTGCATTATGTGCATGCTTTGTGAGCCATGACTATGATTTGTTTTTCCCTAGTCAGGAGCTGTTTTACCAGATTTTGATGCATGATTTTGGTAACTTCAGTGTTCTTTGGTTCTTGGTAAGTGTATGTGCATTTTGAATTTATAAACTGAACATTCTGTATGATATTGGTATAGAATTTTTTTAGGACAACTTTTTTATTTTTTTTATTTTGCCTTTGATATATTTAAAATATATTTAAAACAATAGTTTCTATGAAACAAAACTGCACATGGGAGGATTTTCTCATTTCTGCCTCAGACTGTAAACCTACTGTTAACACTACACATGTGTACTAACAACAAATTACATAAAATTCACCCAAAATTTCAACACACTTTCAGTCTCTTTCAAAATAAAACTCGATCAAGCGTTGTTTAGTAGATGTCATATAGGCAATTCACAACTGACCCTAAACAAACCATTGGGGTTGCACAAGCCAGTGCACTGTTAGTGCCGGTTTCAAACCCAGATAAATGGGACGGGTTGGGAAAGGGCATCTAGTGTAAACATCTGCCAAATCAAATATGTGGATCACAAACCAGAATTTCATACCGGATCGGGCGAGGCTCGGGTTACCAACAACCGCCACAGGTATTTTTAGCCAACAGGGTATCGGTGGAATTTGGACTACTGTTGGCCAAAGGAGGGGGAGAAGAAGAGGAGGAGGAAGACGTCTACAGAGACAGCAGGAAAAGGAGAAGTGGAGGAGAGGCGAGGTTAGGTTTGGTACTTTAAATGTTGGTACTATGACAGTTCAAGGGAGAGCGTTAGCTGATATGATGGAGCAGAGAAAGGTAGATATGTTGTGTGTTGAGACCAAGTGGAAAGAGAGTAAGGTGAAGAGAGTTGATAATAGGGTGATGAAGGTGAAGCTGGAAGTTGATCATCAGTGCTTATGCTCCACAAGTGGGTTGTGAGATAGAGGAGAAGGAAACATTCTGGAGTGATTTAGATGGAGTGGTGGAGAGTTTACCTAGGAAAGAAAGATTAGTGATTGGGGAAGACTTTAATGGGCATGTAGGTGAAGGGAACAGAGGTGATGAGGAGGTGATGGGTAGGTATGGCCTTAAGGAGAGGAATGTGGAAGGGCAGATTGTGGTAGATTTTGCTAAAAGGATGGAAATCGCAGTAGTGAATACTTATTTTAAGAAAAATGAGGAGCATAGGGTGACATAAGAGTGGAGGAAGGTGCACACAGGTAGACTATGTTCTACGTAGAAGTTGCAACATTAAAGAGATTGGAGACTAAGATGTTGGCAGAGGACAGTGTAGCTAGACAGCATCGGATGGTGGTCTTTCGAATGGCTTTGAGGGTGAAGAAGCAGAGGAAAAGAGTGAGGAATGAAAGAAGAATAAGATGGTGGAAACTGAAGGAGGAAGGCTTGGTGGTGGTGAAGAGATGCTGAATGATTAGGAAACTACTGCAGAAGTGATGAGGGAAACAGCTAGAAAGGTACTTGGTGTGACATCTAGAAATAGAAAGGAAGACAAAGGTATGTGGTGGGGAATGAGAAAGTGCAGGAAAGTAAAAGGTAAAAGAGGTTGGCGAAACAGGATTGGGGTTGGCATAGAGATGAGAAAAGTACTTAGGAGTACAAGAAGCCACGAAAAAGGCATATAAGGAGTTATTTGAGAAGTTGGACACTAAAGATGAAGAAAAGCATTTGTACCGATTGGCCAGGCAGAGGGACCGAGCTGGGAAGGATGTGCTACAAGTTAGAGCTATAAAGCATGTAGATGGAAATGTGTTGAAACTGTCCACTCTCTCCACTGGGGTCCCGTTGATGTTTAGCGGTTGGTATGACCGCTCCTGCTCAGTGCTAAAGTCCACGATCAACTCCTTAGTCTTGCTGACGTTCAGGAGAAGATTGTTCTCCTGGCACCATCTCTCCAGGTTTTTAACCTCCTGTAGGTAGGCCATCTCGTCGTTGTTGGAGATCAGGCCCACCACAACATCATCAGCCAACTTGATGATGGTGGTGGAGTTGGAAGTGGCCACACAGTCATATGTGTACAGTGAGTACAGCAGGGGGCTCAGAACACAACCCTGGGGAGCTCTAGTGCTGAGGGTGAGGGTGGATGAAGTGTGTTTTCCCACCCGTACGGCTTGTAGTCTGTCTGTCAGGAAGTTAGAGATCCATTGACACAGCGGCAGGCTGAGTGCCAGGACCTCCAACTTAGAGGTGAGTGTGGAGGGAATTATGGTGTTAAATGCTGAACTGTAGTCCACAAACAGCATCTTTGTATAATTCCCATTTCTGTAGTCCAGGTGGCTCATCGTAGTGTGAAGGAGATGAGCAATGGCGTCCTCAGTAGAACGGTTCTGACGGTATGCAAACTGTAGTGGGTCCAGTGTGTCTGATGGTGAGGCAGTGATGAAGTCTCTGACCAGTCTCTCAAAGCACTTTATCACTACTGAGGTCAAAGCTACAGAGTGGTAGTCGTTAAGGCAGGTGGGCTGGGGTATCTTCGGGACAGGAACAATGGTGGACTGTTTGAAACATGAGCGGGATCTCAGAGCGTCGCAGATAGTTTTATCCACCCACGGCTTCTGGTTGGGAAACGTTCTGATAGTGTTTTTTTGCACCGTATTATCCGCTAGTTTCCCAATGAATCCCACAACCGCTTCCGTAAACATGTTGTAGTCATCAGAGCTGCGCCTGAACATGTCCCAGTCTGCATCATCCAAAGCGTCCAGCAGAGCGGCCACCGATTGGTCAGTCCAGCACGCGACCTCCCTCTGAACCGGAGCTTCCTGTTTCAGCCTTTGTTTGTAAACAGGCATGAGGAAGATGGCGGCATAGTCCGATTTCCGATAAGGTGGACGTGATTTTTAACAGTGGTCCAGTGTCCTTTCACCCCTGGTGGGGCAGGTGATGTGCTGATGAAAGTTCGGTAGTGCGCGCTTGAGGTTGGCACTGTTAAAGTCTCCTACCACAATGAGCACAGCGTCCCGATGCTGTGTTTGGTGAAGAGTTATTGTCTTGTGTAAGTCCTATACTGCAGTGTCCGTGTCCGCTTGAGGTGGGATATAAACGGCACTGACTATGACCGAGCTGAATTCCTTAGGTAGATAAAAGGGCTGACATTTGATGGTCAGTAGTTCCAGGTTTGGTGTGCAGGAGCATGAAACAGGAACGATGCTTGCGCTGTCGCACCACTGGTTGTTCACCATCAGACACACTCCACCTCCTCTTGACTTCCCCGACTCCAGTGTTCTGTCCATGCGGTAAACCGAGAAAAACTCGGCCGGCTGGATAGCGTGGTCCGGTACCGCTGGGTTGTGGGTGGTGGACAGGTTGACAGACGAGGTCAGACAGGAGTCTCCATGGACTATGATAGTAGGGAACAGGTTGAGAAGAGCCTGGAGAGGTGGAGGTATGTGCTGGAGAGAAATGGAATGAAAGTCAGTAGGAGTAGGACAAAGTACATGTGTGTGAATGAGAAGAAGGGCAGTGGAGTGGTGCGGTTGCAGGGAAAAGAGGTGGTGAAGGTAGAGAAGTTTAAGTACCTGGGGTCAACAGTGCAGAGTAATGGAGAGTTTGTTAGAGAAGTGACGAAAAGAGTGCAGGCAGGTTGGAGTGTGTGGAAAAGAGTGGCAGGAGTGATTTGCAATAGAAGGGTATCTGCAAGAGTGAAAGGGAAAGTTTATAGGACTGTATGGTTTAGAGACAGTGGCATTGAGTAAAAGACAGGAGGTGGAGCTGGAGGTAGCAGAGCTGAAGATGTTGAGATTTTCATTGGGAATGACGAGGATGGACATGTTAAGAAGCGAGTTTATTAGAGAAACAGTGCATGTAGGACATTTTGGAGACACAGTGAGGAAGGTTAGATTGAGATCATTTGGACATGTGCAGAGGAGGGACATGGAGTATATCAGTAGGAGAATGCTTAGGATGGAGCCACCAGGATGGAGGAAAAGATTAAGGCCAAGGAGGTTGTTTATGGATGTGGTGAGGGAAGACATGCAGGTACCGTAATTTCCGGACTATTAAGCGCACCCAAATATAAGCTGCACCGACTGAATTTGACAAAGATTTTTATTTTGAACATAAATAAGCTGCAGGTGCCTACATTGAAACTAATGAACTTTACACAGGCTTTAACGAAGGACAGTGACTGTTACACGGCTTGTATCTAAACAGTAGCCTACCAAGAAAGTCTTTGTTCACTGTCTTCTTCCTTTTACAACTACTTTTCTCGGGACTTTATCTTTTAGCATCGTCGTGCATTTAAAAATCTCCATCTGTGAAGCTTTTCTCTCGATGCCGTGCAGCTCAGAACACAGGTGAAGTGCGTTTTTCATGCCCGGTTGTTTTCAGCGTGACGAATGATTCGCTTTTCCTGTAGACAGTCCGAGTGAGCGGCAGGTCAAACGTCAGAGGAACCGCATCCATATTTATGATGTGGTGCGGCCTGATTCGGTGGGAGCGCACCCGATTTGATATAAAGAATTTCATCGGTTCACTTTTACCCGTTCGGCAATTTCATTGGTCTAATTGGGCACAGTTTTTTGGCTTGAAGCTTGTGAAACAAAGCGTGTTTTCAAAGCGTGGGAAAAAACTAGCGGCTTTTAGTCCGGAAAATACGGTAGTTGGTTTGAAAGAGGCATATGTAGAGGACAGGGGTATGGAGACTGATTCATCTGCTGTGACAAACTCCTATTAGAAGCAGCTGAAAGAAGACGACGATAACTGATTCTGGTGAAGACCCAGTATGTTCTGTCCCCTTTCTGTTTTTTTTTTTTTTTTTTTGGACTGTCCCACTTTTAGTGCAAGTAGACACAATTTTTATGTAGTAATCTCATTTAAGGTCTTCTTTAGAAGGATATCACCAAAAAAAATGTTTTTATATAACGTGTGTTATATAATCTATTTCTATAATTTCTAGCATTTAATATATAATCTAAACTGCTGTATTCTTCTTTCTGTTTGCTTAAATTATTTGTTTTATTGTATTTGTGACTCTATGTTACTTAATGGCAAAAACTTTTTTGTAACCTCAAATGCTAACATGGGAATAAATCTACTACTAATTAATGGAACTATGGATATTATGTATTACTGTGGATTAATATTTTTTTTACAAATCTGTTTTTGCACATGATAAGGAAACTTTTAAATTGTATTGTTGTGACGAATAAAAAATTTTTTTGTGAGTTTCATAAAATAACATCAGTCACAACTGATTATTTAATTTTAAATTGCTAAAATTGATATAAGTAAAAGTCAAAATTTTCACTTACTTTTACTTATATACATTTTAGCAATTTAAAATTAAATAATAAGTTGTGACTGATGTTATTTTATGAAACTCACAAAAAAAATGTTTTATCTAGTGTGGTGATTTACTGATTTTGAGGTTTCTAAGTCACTATTTGTGTCCATTAAAGTGTTTTTCCTCTTGGAGGAAAAAGAAAAGTAGAAAAGTATTGATGCAAGCTATGTTTATTACAGAATCCAGCCCCCCTGTATGATTTAGCCATCTTGGCACTGGACTGTGAGGAAAGTGGCTGGACAGAGGAGGATGGGCCTAAAGAAGGGCTGGCCCAGTATATAGTAGATTTCTTAAAAAAAAAAGCTGAATTGTTAGAAGACTATTTCTCTGTGAAGATAGACATGGTAAGAGTTTCATTCTGGGTTTTTTGCCCAATATTCTTCTGTATATATCTTCCCTTCTCTATATATAGTTCTTATAAATATTCAAATATTGATGTTTCAGATTCATGTTGATTTAAAACTTTTTTCTTTGTTTACATTTTCACTGTATCTACTGGGTCACACAACAAAATATTTTTTTTATGTTGATTAGTTGAAGTTTTAAAGTTAGATGCAAAATGTGTATAGAGCACAAACTGAAAGATTATATAGTGAGTGATTGGACTTTAAAGCAGTGTTATAAAGTCATATTCATAAATCTTGACTTGAGTATTTATGATTGGGCGTACCATATGTAACAATGTTTGGATCTGGATTTATCTTTTACCAGCCTGCAAACCTAGCATTAAATGCTTAGCAAATGACTTGCTAGCAGTAAATGACTTCTAAACTATTGCTAGCTAAATGTAATTGAAGCCACAACAGTGTTTGCTGATAACATTTTTTGCAATGAGGCTAACACAATATTAATACAGAGTATAGCACCTTGTAGAAATTACACATTGTAGAAATGACTGGACACAAACTTGTGTCCAAACTTAAATGTTAAAAGGTTTTAATCGCAATGATCTGTTGTAAACAGCATTTTTTTTGTAAGTTTGGCACCAGTGGTGTTTTCCATAAGTAAATTAGTTTATAAATTAAGGTAGACTTTATATGCAGGTTGGCATCTGTATTAAAAATACTTTGGCTTTGTACTATTTTAACATGTATCAATTTTCATTTGTCTCGGTCAATTAAAGCATTTAAAGCAAATAAAAAACATTGAATCCAATTGAAGACAAATCTGAGTTTTTCCTTTTTTTAAATAGATTTTTTGTTAGGTGGTTAATGTGCATTTTCTAGTTTGGTTCCATTGGAAACTAAAAAACCATTAACTAAAAAGTCCTCGTTTGGTATGGGTAGGAGACTGCGTAAAAAGTGTAGACATTGTCTTGTGATCCTGTTATCACCTTTATTTCATTTTCAGGACGGGAATCTGACTGGTCTTCCACATTTGCTGGATAACTATAGTCCTGCAATGGAGGGTCTGCCATTGTTCATCCTGCGCTTAGCCACAGAGGTCAGAGCTACTTGTTAAAATGACTAATCAACAAGTAAATGTGAAACTACACCATTGTTGTAAACAAAATATTTTATTTTTGTAATTCAGGTGAATTGGGACAGTGAGAAGGATTGTTTTCGTGACTTCAGTAAAGAGTGCAGTTATTTCTACTCCGTAAGAAAAGAGTACATATTGGAGAAAGAAACAGTAAGCAGATAGTGCATTTCTCTTAATTTTAATCATAGTTTTCATTTTGGGCAGACCTTTAATGCCATTTTGGTTGCTTCACATCTCTGCACTGAAATAGCCTTTATATTTATTCACTGTATATACTCCATATATATACCACTGCTGTAAATATGCCAGATAGTTATCTGCACTGTAAATATGCTAGATATTTATCTGCACTTTTGCACGACTGCTACATTTTGCACTTCTGGTAGATGCCAAACTGCATTTCGTTGCTGTGTACCTGTACAATGCAATGACAATAAAGTTGTATCTATCTATCTATCTAATCTATCTATTCAAAAGAAACTTTTTCTAGGGATCTCATGAACAAATCTCTTATTATTTTGGGCTGATCTTGTATAAGTGTTAAATATTTTTCCCTTTATTGGCCATCAACTAAATACATTAGGCCTTGTTTCATGTGCTGGTATGGTAGATTTGATAAATGTGTGACGTTGCATCTGTGCAGATCAGGCTTAGATCATTAATCAACTGTACTAAAAGAGCTGCCTTTTTTTATATCAGTCTGCAAATTTTATTAATCAGATGTAGGTTGTTGCTATGTCAAATTTGTGCTTATTTCTGTACATGTTTCATAAATAAGGAGCATTGATGTTAAATTACATATTCTTGTAGGAGGCAGAGAAGAGCTGGCTGTGGAAGGTTGAACACATTCTCTTCAAAGCATTGCGCTCTCTTAGCCCGCCTAAACACTTTAGTGAAGATGGCAGCATCCTCCAGATAGCAAACCTTCCTGACCTCTACAAAGTGTTTGAGAGATGCTAAAACCCACTGTAGAAACTTTTTTATGTAACGTTTGTGCTTTGATGGAAAAAAAAAAAAGACAGGCTTCATGAGTCTGAGATCCTTATTCAGGCTTATCTTCGTTTTCTTTATTTCTTTATTTTTTACCTGTTTCCATCTATATTCTACCTATATTCGTATTTTGTTGAATGAATAGATTAATATCTGTATACAAATGTTTATACATTAAATGTGCCAATTTGTAGTGTCCTTAAAACTAATAAAAATTTTTATTTTTTAATTGTTTTTCATATTTCTATTCTATTTCATTTTTCAGCCTTTTTTTGTGCTTTTCCCAACTTTGAGATGTGTTGCAGTCGTCATCATATATTATATATATATATATCCAGAAATCACAATATATGATTTTTAAACTATTTATTTGTATGATACAGCTGCAAATAAGTATTTGAACACCTGTCTATCAGCTAGAATTCTGACCCTCAAATACCTGTTAGTCTGCCTTTAAAATGTCCACCTCCACTACATTTATTATCCTAAATTAGATGCACCTGTTTGAGGTCGTTAGCTGCATAATGACACCTGTCCACCCCATACAATCAGTAAGAATCCAACTACTAACATGGCCAAGACCAAAGAGCTGTACAAAGTAGGGATGTCAACGATTAATCGACGATCGATTAATTGTCGATAAATATTTTATTCGATAAACCTTATCGACGGCCGATTAAGCATGATCACCATTAACGTGCATAGTTTGAGACGTAGGCAGCTAGCTGGTTTGCCAACCGCCAAAAGAGGACGACGCACGCGGCTTATGCCAAAACATGTAAAGTACAGCAGTTGTGAAAGAAAATGAAGCGAGCACGCAAGAGTTTTGTTTGGGATCATTTTATTTCAAATTAAGGAATTTCCTAAAATGCAAAAACTGAAAAAGTGTATTTGATTTTCATTCACTTTATTTCCGTGAAAATAGCTGCCGTTGTTGTTCAATAGAATATTCAAAATAGGCTCATTAAAACACAAACGCACACACTCACACGAGATGAAATATGCGTAGATCTTTACAAAATACACATGGATTATAAAGCATGTAAAAAGCACACACAAGATAAAATGCATTTAGAACGCTTGGATTATGAACTGGGTTGAGCGAGTGGAGTGGAATCTTCAGAAAGGCGCTCTGCGCTCTTAAGGAAATATTACCACTCCGCTTCGCTCAGCTCATATGCCAGAGTGCATCTGAGTCTGTGTTATATTAGTCATTGTATTTGAATTAAATAATTATATGAAATGATCAATCGATTCATTTTATAATCCTACTAGCCTTTTATTTACAGTAAAAACCCTTTCCTTTGTGGGAGGACGCTTGCGTTTTTAGTGTCATTGCACAACAATTCATGCGATAACTACTGTAGACGCATCTTGCAGTATGAAGGTTAACGATTAATCGATTAATTGATCGTTAATTTAAACGACGATCGATCATGAGAATTTGTCGAAATTGACATCCCTAGTACAAAGACACTAGAGACAAAATTGTACACCTCCACAAGGCTGGAAAGGGCTACGGGGAAATTGCCAAGCAGCTTGGTGAAAAAAGGTCCACTGTTGGAGCAATCATTAGAAAATGGAATAAGCTAAACATGACTGTCAATCTCCCTCGGACTGGGGCTCCATGCAAGATCTCACCTCGTGGGGTCTCAATGATCCTAAAGAAGGTGAGAAATTAGCCCAGAACTACACAAGAGGAGCTGGTCAATGACCTGAAAAGAGCTGGGACCACCGTTTCCAAGGTTACTGTTGGTAATACACTAAGAGGAAGAAGAATGATGAGTACCATCCCAAGAACTGTGTGGAGGAGTGGGCCAAAATCCCTCCTGCAGTGTGTGCAAACCTGTGAAAAACTACAGAAAACGTTTGACGTCTGTAATTGCAAACAAAGGCTACTGTACCAAATATTAACATTGACTTTCTCAGGTGTTCAAATACTTATTTGGGCTGTATCATACAAATAAATAGTTAAAAAATCATATATTGTGATATCTGGATTTCTAAGTTGGAGAACTGGCAAAATAGCAGGGTGTTCAAATACTTATTTTCCTCACTATATATATACTCGCAATCAGAAATATTCAACCCCCTCACCTTAATAGAAAAAAAAATCGTGAAATAACAAACAATATTTATTGATACATATTTACAGAAGTTGACTTAACATTGAAGTTCAAATGAAAATTGTAAGTCTTGTAACACATGAGCATGTGCAGTATTATTCAACCCTCAGCTTCAGTACCTTGTGGAGCGCCCTTTAGTTTTTATAACTTCTAACAAGCGTTTTTGATAAGTGCTGACAAGCTTCTTACACCTCTCGATTGGAATCTTTGCACATTCTTCACGTGCAAAAGCCTCTAAGTGATGTTTGATGGCTTCCGTGCTGCAACTGCCTTCTTCAAATCCCACCAAAGATTTTCAATTGGATTTAAATCTGGTGACTGAGAAGGACACTTCAGGACACTCTAGCATCTTTTCCCCAACCAAGCTTTGGTTGATTTGGAACTGTGCTTGGGCTCATTGTCTTGCTGAAAAATCCAATGATCACCAAGGTTTAATTTGTCAACAGAGGCATCACGTTCTTCTTCAAAATGACCTGGTATTTCTGGGAATCCATGATGCCAGGTACACAATCAAGATTGCCAGTTCCTGCCACAGAAAAACAGCCCCACATCATTATTGACCCACCGCCGTGTTTGACCGTGGGGATGGTATTTTTCTGGTCATAAGCCTGACCTTTTGCACGCCAGACATACGCTGGTCCATATGTCCAAAAAGTTGCAGTTTGGTTTCATCAGTCCATAGAACTGTCTCCCAGAACTCTGTAGTTTTATACAAATTCCTCCTTTCATATTCTAGTCGACTCCTGATGTTCCTTGAGGTCAAGAGTGGAGTGTGTCTTGGGGTCCGGCCATAAAGTCCTTGATTATTCAGTGCACGTCTTATAGTTGCCACTGAAGCACTTTTACCAGCCTTCATCATGTCATCCTGTAGCTGTCTTGCAGTCACACGGGGGTTTTTCTTAGCTGTCCTGACTAAGTTGCTAAGGGCCCTTGATGAAATTGTGAACTTTCTTCCACGACCAGGCAGGTTTGCAGTTTTAAACTTCCTTATAATGCTCCCAATGGTGTCTCTTGGAATGTTAAATCTTTTGGAAATCTTCTTATACCCAAGGCCCTTCAGATGTAATGAAATAATCTCCTCTCTTAGCTTTTGTGGAAGCTCCTTTGTCTTTCCCATGATTTTATGTATCACTAAACTCATTAAGAAGCGATCCAAAGCAGAATCCTGCACTTTGAAAAGATTTTTATTTATAAATCCTTAAAACTCTTTAGGGGTTGAAAGATGAATGTGGCCAAGTACAGGGATATCCTGGACGAAAACCTTCTCCAGAGTGCTCTGGACCTCAGACTGGGCCGAAGGTTTACCTTCCAACAAGACAATGACCCTAAGCACGCAGCTAAAATAACAAAGGAGTGACTTCACAACAACTTTGTGACTGTTCTTGAATGGCCCAGCCAGAGCCCTGACTTAAACCCAATTGAGCATCTCTGGAGAGACCTAAAAATGGCTGTTAACTAACATTTACCATCCAACCTGACGGAACTGGAGAGGATCTGCAAGGAGGAATGGCAAAGGATCCCCAAATCCAGGTGTGAAAAAAAGACTCATGGCTGTATTAGATCAAAAGGATGCTTCTACTAAATACTGAGCAAAGGGTCTGAATACTTAGGACCTTGTGATATTTCAGTTTTTCTTTTTTAATAAATCTGCAACAATGTCTGTCAATATGGGGTGCTATGTGTACATTAATGAGGAAGAAAAAAAGAACTTAAATGATTTTAGCAAATGGCTGCAATATAACAAAGAGTGAAAAATTTAAAGAGGGGTCTGAATACTTTCCGTTCCCACTATATATCTTCTTCTTCTTTCGGCTGCTCCCATTAGGGGTCGCCACAGAGGATCATCTGTCTCCATACCACCCTGTCCTCTACATCTGCCTCTTTCACAACAACTACCTGCATGTCTTCCCTCACCACATCCATAAACCTCCTCCTTGGCCTTCCTCTTTTCCTCCTTCCTGGTGGCTCCATCCTCAACATTCTTCTACCAATATAACTCATGTCCCTCCTCTGCACATGTCCAAACCATCTCAATCTCACCTCCCTCACCTTGTCACCAAAACGTCCTACATAGGCTGTCCTTCTAATAAACTAATTTCTAATCTTGTCCATCCTCGTCACTCCCAACGAAAATCTTAACAACTTCAGCTCTTCTACCTCCAGCTCCACCTCCTGTCTTTTACTCAATGCCACTGTCTCTAATCCATACAAAATTGCAGGTCTCACCACAGTCCTATAAACGTTCCCTTTCATTCTTGCAGACACCCTACTATCACAAATTACTCCTGTCACTCTTCTCCACCCACTCCACCCTGCCTGCACTCTTTTCTTTACTTCCCTAACACACTCTCCATTACTTTGCACTGTTGACCCCAGGTACCTGAACTCCTCCACTTTCTCCACCTCTTCTCCCTGCATCTGCACCACTCCATTGCCCTCCCTCTTTTTCACATACATGTACTCTGTCTTACTCCTACTGACTTTCATTCCCCTTCTCTCCACACATACCTCCACTGCTTCAGGCTCTTCTCAACCTGCTCACTACTCTCACCACAAATCACAATATCATCCGCAAACATCATAGTCCAGGGAGACTCCTGTCTGACCTCGTCCGTCAACCTGTCCATCACCACGGCAAACAGGAAAGGGCTCAGGGCAGATCCTTGATGTGCAGTCCAACCTTCACCTTGAACCAGTCTGTCGTTCCTACTGCACACTTCACTGCTGTCACACTGTCCTCATACATGTCCTGCACCACCCTCACATACTTCTCTGACACACCTGACTTTCTCATACAATACCACAACTCCTCTCTTGGCACTCAGTCGTACGCTTTCTCTAAATACACAAATACACAATGCAATTCCTTCTGTTCTTCTCTATACTTCTCCATCAACATTCTCAAAGCAAATAAGGCATCTGTGGTGCTCTTCCTCCACATGAAACCATACTGTTGCTCACAGATGTTTACCTCTTCTCACAGCCTGGCTTCCACAACTCTTTACCATAACTTCATGGTGTGACTGATCAACTTAATTTCCCTGTAGTGACTGCAGGTCTGCATATCTCTCCTTATGCTTAAAGATCTGTACCAGCACACTCCTTCTCCATTCCTCAGGAATCTTCTTACCTTCCAGAATCTTGTTAAACAATCTGGTTAAAAACTCCACTGCCATCTCTCCTAAACATCTCCATGCTTCTACCGGTATGTCATCTGGTCCAACCGACTTTCCACTCTTCATCCTTTTAATCGCTGCTCACACTACCTACTTACTAATCCTATCCACTTCCTGCTTCACCAACCCCACATCATCCAACCTTCTCTTTCTCTGATTTTCCTCATTCATCAGCTGCTCAAAATACTCCCTCCACCTTCTCAACACACTCTCCTCACTAGTCAACCCATTTCCATCTCCATCCTTTATTGCTCTAACTTGCAGCACATCCTTCCCAGCTTGGTCCCTCTGCCTGGCCAATTGGTACAAATCCTTTTCTACTTCCTTAGTGTCCAACCTCTCATACAGCTCTTCATATGCCTTTTCGTTCATTCCTAGGTACACCATCTACCAATTCATCTAATTCACTCCAGAATCTTTTCTTCTCCTCCATCTCACAGCCTGCTTGTGGAGCATAGGCAAATTTATCATCATCCCTTCAACTTCCAGCTTCACATTGATCACCCTATCAGAAACTCTCTTCTCCTCCACTACATTCTTACTGTTCTCTTCCTTCAGAATCACCCCTACACCATTTCTCTTTCCATCCACACCATGATAGAACAGTTTAAACCCACCTCCAATGTTCCTGGCCTTACTCCCTTTCCACTTGGTCTCCTGAACACACAACATATCTACCTTTCTCCTCTAAATTAAATAAAATTCAATTCAGTTTTTAATTGTATAGCGCTTTTAACAATGAATATTGTCTCAAAGCAGCTTTATGCAGATAATGTGGTGATTAAAAGTGAATATCTTCTTTATAAGTAAGTTTGTCCCTGATGAGCGAGCCGGTGGCGACTGTGGCATACACAGTACGACATGCAGTTAAATGCTTTATACGACTGTCCAGTATGAGGGAATAGGATGGGGAAAAAAATAAAACAACAAAATAGAAGGCAGATAAATAAAGAGTATAAACTATGTAAAATATATAAAGATATACACAGATATATATATATATATATATATATATATATATATATATATATATATATATATATATATATATAAGGAAAAAGTGTATATACAAGGTATGTTTATGGATACAAGGTATGTTTATGGATACAAGGTATGCTTATGTACAGTAAACAGTAATCACATAAGTTGGTTGATGTGGTTGTCCTTAAATTGACCGTGTGCGGAGTGGTGTGGTATAAAGTGCACTGTGCTGTGCAAGTCCACAGTTAAAGTGACAGTCCAGAGTTCAAAGTGTTGTAGTGCAAAAGAAAGATATATATATATATATATATATATATATATATATTGTTACAACCCTAGGTAGCCCATGTCCACATTGGTGTTCTGTATGTGTGCCTTGTGTGCAGGTCCGATCCACTCCAGAGTTTGAGGCCTGCCCTAGCCTGGCTGATCCCACCTCCTTCACGATGACATCATCCACCAGTTTCCTATTTAGGGAGGAAGGACTGAAGCAATCGAAGAGAGTTGTTGTAGTGGCGTTCTGACTGGTTGTTTTGGTGTTCAGGGTATAGCTTGGTTGTTGATGTTCGTGATTTTGACCTCTGCCTGTTTACTGACTTTGAACCTGTTTAGCCCCTTGGACTACTGTTGTTTTTATATATTTCTTTTGTATTATATTGTAATATCTTTGGGCACTGTATATATTTTTTTCACTGGCATTAGGGGTGTGGCTGCCATTTACTTTGGGTGAGGGATTGTTTTGTCTTTGTTTTTGTAGCAGGGAGTTAGGGAAGCTGTTTGTGTTTTCCTTTTCTTTGTTTTCAGGAAAGGTAGCTTCCCCAAAACAGTCCTTTTTTGTTTATTGTTTTGGCCTTGGTCCGCCCTGAAGACAAGCCTGTGAGTCTGTGTACATATATTTCTGTGTTACAATATACCAGCACCTGTGTAGCAAACCTTTTTGTGTGTGTTTGTGGTTTGTGGTATGTTTGGGTTGTCAATTTATAAGATCCATTCTTTTGAATTCCGAGCTAAATACTCTGTCGGGCCTAACCATAGACTGGGTCGTAACAGATTTGGGGGCTCGTCCGGGATATCTTATATTTCGTGTGTCTTTGTGTATCGGATTGCGGTATAATGGCATTTGATTTAATCACATTCACTTTGTGTCCTTCATTAGAGGTATTTGATGGGTGTAGGAAGGATGATCTCCTCTTGATTGCTGACTTTTTTAATGTGTCCCTTTGTCGGACTGCTAGCAAGAAGGTAGTCAAAGCGGCACTATATGAGGCACTCGTGGCTCAACAGGTCTTACCTGAAAGAGAAGCACCTCCAGGAGGTGCTGCGCAGATTACCCAACCTACCCAGGCTCCTGGCAGAGCGGAAGCTATGACTGAGCCGGAGGAGGTTGAGTTAAGTCGTGAGCAGCCCCATGCCCGTACAGTGGATCCCGGTTGGCAGCTTGCGCTCAAAGAGCTTGAAGTGGAGATTAAGCGGCAGAAGTACCAAACACAGTTCTTGCGAGTCAGAGAACGGGAGTTGGAAATTGAGGGGAAAAAGCTTGACCTGGCAGATCAGTGGCGGAAGCCGGAGCCTCTGCCACGGACATTTAGGTCCTCAACCGTTGCCTCCCCGTCTCCTGTTGCCGCTGAGCACTCCAGGCCACCGTCCACCCCAGCCGAGTCCTCAACGGTAAGCCCGCTTGCCTTTGATGTTAGCCGACACATTGGGTTAGTGCCAGTATTTCGGGTAAACGAGGTTGATGCTTACTTTGCTGTATTTGAGAGGATATAACTTTAAACTTGCCAAAAAGTTTGTGGACTCTGTTATTACAGTATAAACTGTCGGGTAAGGCACAGGAAGTGTGTTCTGCACTTACTCTAGAGCAGAGTTTGGATTATGAGACCGTGAAAGCTACAGTGCTCCGTGCATATGAGCATGTGCCGGAAGCATATTGGCAAAACTTCAGGAACACTGTGAAGTCTGCTAGCCAGACTTATGTGGAGTTTGCTCGTGAGAAAACCACGCCATTGGATAAATGGTGTTCAGCTAGTGGGGTTAGAGATTTCAACCAGCTTAAAGAACTTATTTTGCTGGAAGAGTTTAAGTCATGTCTACCTGAGCAGCTGGTGGAGGTTGAACTGTTCACCGGGAATTTTGTTTGTATCGGCGTTTAAAAAATTGTTTATAGATCGTTTTTTCTCGCTTTTCTCGCTTTAAAATATCAAAATATCGTGTTGATCTCCTGCATCCTTCACTTTCCGTTGGCTCCGTCTCGACTATTTTTGCTTTCGGAAGAGCGTTTTTTCTTCCCTGTTTGAGGGTTTGAAAGCAGTGAGCGGAGGACATTCACCAGAACTACGAACACACACTACAGTAATCACATTAAGGTACGTAATTTCTCTATTATGGCGAACATCCAGTTTACTCAGTGTGTGAAGTGTGACATGTTTAGTCAGTCTTTCTCCGTTGTTAGCGATAATTTTATCTGTGAGAAGTGTAAGCTAGTTTGCTCTTTGAGCCCGAGGGCTCTAATGCCGGAGTCGGGGGAATATTACCTTCACCTAGGGAATCCAGACTTTCCCCTGCAGAACCTGGACTGCTCTCACACTCACTACTTCTCTCTAGACTCTGGATGCGCTCCTCAGCGGGGCGAATGGGTGACGACTCGGCGGCATACTCGCAAAGCCAAAGCTAACGCTAAGGCTCACCCACGGGAGCACCATTCCTCTCCGCTTCGCGTGTCCAACAGGTTTGCTCTCCTCAGTGAAGCACCCGCTGAGAAACCTGAAAGAGCTCTGGTTTTAGGAGATTCCATTCTGAGACACGTGAAATTAGCTAGACCTTTAGGGGCACCAGCAGCACAAGTTATGTGTATACCGGGAGCCAGGGCGCCGGACATAGCAGGTCAGCTTAGATTCTTAGGAAAGCACAGGTTCTCTAAGATCTCTAAGGTATCCATCCCACCCGGGAAGGTGCTGCTCTCATTTCTTGTAGTATAGGTCATAGTCTCAGAACAGCACTAGTTAACAAGTGACTGTCTAGAGCCAAGGCCAGGGAGCAGACAGACAGGCTAAACCGACCGTCTGCTAGCTGCACAGAGTCGTCACTCAGGATCCACCATATTGAGACTGTGTCTGTCCCCCGAGCGAAAACAAAACATAGGAATTTTCAGAAAGTCTGTTTAAGTAACCTGATTAACATTAAAATAAATAGGACTAAACGCACAGCCAGCACCTCTGATCTAAAGATAGGATTGTTGAATATTAGATCTCTCACGCCAAAAGCGCTTATTATAAACGAAATTATTTCCGACCAGGAGTTTAATATAATGTGTTTGACAGAAACATGGATTGAATCGAATGAATATGTAGCATTAAATGAGGCGAGTCCTCCTGGGTATAGTTACATACACCAACCCTGTCTAAATGGCAGAGGAGGTGGAGTAGCAGCTATTTATAATATTAATCTAAATGTCACACAAAAGACTAAACAAAAATGTAAAACATTTGAAGTTCTTTACACCAACATAAAATATTCAGTGTCCGAAAGCAGGTCAAGTCAGTTAATTCCACTAATTATTATTTATAGACCCCCAGGGCCCTACACTGATTTTCTGATAGAATTTGCAGATTTCATCACAAATGTAGCTACTTCTTTAGACAAAGCATTAATTGTTGGTGACTTTAATATTCATTTTGATAATCAGGAAGACTTCTTAAGAGCAGCAGTTGTGTCCATTCTAGATTCAGTTGGAATTAATCAGAATGTTATAGGACCCACTCATAGTGGTGGACACACTCTCAATCTGTTGTTAACATTTGGATTAAAAATAAAAAACTTAGTCATAATTCCACAGTCTGAAGCTATTTCAGACCATTATCTAATCTCGTTTAAAATTTGCCTAAGTCATTTCATTTCTACCTCACCACGCTACCGTGTTAAGCGTACTTTCACGTCAGCTACAGCACCGCGTTTTATTAATAATCTTCCCGAAATTACGATATTAGATAGATCTCTGTCAGACCCCGCAGAGCTCGACTGGGCCACTGAGCATCTAGAAACAATGTTACGTTACACTCTAGATGATGTGGCTCCCCTTAAGACCAAAATGATCAGGGAGAAAAAATTAGCACAGTGGTATACTGATCATACGCGCACCTTAAAACAGACCACTCGAAAATTAGAACGTAAATGGCGTCAAACAAAATTAACAGTATTTCAAATAGCATGGAAGGAGAGCCTCTTAAATTATAGAAAATCTCTCAGTGCTGCTAGATCAGCATATTTCTCCACCCTCATAGAAAATAACAAGCATAATCCTAGATTTTTATTCAGCACGGTAGCAAAATTAACAGGGAATAAAAGCACTGCACTAACATGCACACCATCATTAGGTAGTAATGATTTCATGAACTTTTTTAATAATAAAATTGAAAACGTTAGGCAAGAAATCCAGACGGTTAACACAAATCCAAATTATTTTACAAGTAACCCTGTAGACAGCAGTGTAATTATAACGGACAATCAACTACAAAGCTTCACTCCTATTCATTGAAAATGACTTAATTTCATTTATCTCCTCATCAAAATCATCAACCTGCATTCTCGATCCCTTGCCTACAAGTTTCTTTAAACAGATAGCTCCAGAGGTAATTAAACCTGTTTTAAAAATAATTAACTCTTCCATTAGCACTGGTTATGTACCTAAATCCTTCAAACTGGCAGTTATCCACCCCCTTATTAAGAAACCTGACCTTGACCCATGTCAGTTGTCCAACTACAGACCGATATCAAATCTCCCCTTTATATCCAAAATTTTAGAAAAGGTTGTAGCACAGCAGTTATGCTCACACCTACTTATGAATAACATTTTTGAAATGTATCAGTCAGGATTTCGGCCTCATCATAGCACAGAGACGGTGCTAGTTAAGGTGGTAAATGACCTGTTATTGGCCTCTGATCAGGGTTTTGTCTCCTTACTTGTTTTGCCTTAGTGCAGCTTTTGACACCATTGATCACACTATACTGCTTGCTAGACTTGAGAACGTTGTAGGAATAAAGGGAACAGCTCTCTCTTGGCTCAGGTCTTATTTGACTGATCGCTATAAGTTTGTGGATGTAAATGGTGAGTTCTCCACACTCTATGAGGTAAAGTTTGGTGTTCCTCAAGGATCTGTCTTAGGCCCACTGCTTTTCTCTGTATGTATGCTGCCTCTTGGTGAAATCATTCATAAACATGGGATTCGCTTCCATTGCTATGCTGATGACACACAGCTGTATATTTCAGCAAAGCTAGATGAGAGAGATCAGCTAAACAGTGTTGAGAAGTGTGTAAAGGACATTAGACAGTGGATGCTTAATAACTTCCTTCTGCTCAACTCAGATAAGACGGAAGTACTTTTACTAGGACCACATGCAGCTAGAAGTAAACTTTCCAATTACGTAGCATCTCTAGATGGTGTTTCTGTTTCAGCGTGTACGGCTGTCGAAGACCTTGGTGTGATTATTGACCCGAGTCTTTCCTTTGAGTCTCACGTGAATAATATTACCAGGATCGCCTTCTTTCACCTTAGAAATATTGCTAAAATTAGAAATATGATGTCGTTACAGGATGCAGAAAAACTAGTTCATGCTTTTGTTACTTCTAGATTAGACTACTGTAACGCTTTACTGTCTGGGTGTGCGAGTAAGTGCATAAATAAGCTTCAGTTAGTCCAGAATGCGGCAGCAAGGGTCCTCACTAGATCTAGGAAATACAACCACATCACCCCTGTTTTAATCAGTCTACACTGGCTCCCAATCAAATCTCGCATTGATTATAAAATATTACTACTGAAGTATAAAGCACTTAACGGTCTCGCACCGCAGTATCTGAGTGAACTTCTGTACCAGTATAACCCTCCACGCCTACTTAGATCAAAAGGTGCTGGCTATCTGTTGGTTCCTCAAATAATGAAGACTACAGCAGGGGGCAGATCTTTCTCTTATAAAGCCCCACAGTTATGGAACAACCTTCCAACCAGTGTTCGGGACTCAGACACAGTCTCAGTGTTCAAGCGAGGTTGAAAACTTATTTATTTAGTCAAGCCTTTTATCAGTAGATTTTTCTTAGGTAAAGGCTCAGATCTGGAGGGAGCATGGATATAGAGTGTTTGGTGAACTGATATATTGGTATGCTGTCATCCCCTCACATTCACACGTTCACTCAGGTTTGTTGACGGTGGTGTGGTGGGTTGTCTCTTATCCCAGAGATCCCTCATGTCTGTGTTACCTTTTGGTTCTCCCTTTTAGTTATGCTGCCATAGCGAGTCTTGCCGGAGTCCAAACTGCACAGTGACATTAACTTTCATACACCAATAGGGACACTTAATAATCCATATCCTTCTCTTCCCGTCACCCTCTCTCTCTCTCTCTCTCTCTCTCTCTCTCTCTCTCTCTCTCTCTCTCTCGGTCGAGTTAAACATGCTCCTGAGGTTCCAGTGACCACTGTTCCTGCCCCTCTCCCCTCCGTGGATCTTCACACTTCTGTGCATCTTAGGACGGTCTCTCATCGACACCTTGGGTGGTTCCATGTAATTCCGGAGTAGAACAGGTGTTTTTTAGGACGGATTGGACTGTGGTTGGTGTCGGCGGTCTGCTGCACTGACTCGGGAGTGCAGTTTGCTTCTGATCGTCATCACTGTACCCCGCAACTTTGTATATCTGCTTCAAATGGACATTTGGTGCAACCCAGATGAGGATGGGTTCCCTCTTGAGTCTGGTTCCTCTCAAGGTTTCTTCCATATGCCATCTCGGGGAGTTTTTCCTTGCCACAGTTGCTCATCAGGGACAAACTTACTTACAAAGAACATATTTACGTTTAATCACCACATTATCTGTGTAAAGCTGCTTTGAGACAATGTTCATTGTTAAAAGCGCTATACAAATAAAAATTAATTGAATTGAATTGGTGGTTCATTTAAATGAGCAAAAGATCGACACGCTGGCCAAGGCCGCTATATTTTCAGATGAGTTCGTATTAACTCAAAGTTGTATTCAGTCCTCCGTCATCTCGATTGCCCCTTTGGCCAATCCTGCCAGTAAAATTCGTACTGTCCCTAACTCTTTAGATGGTTCCCGCCGCTGTTTTTATTGTCATGAGGCAGGGCATGTTATCGCAAACTGTCTAGTGTTAAAGCGGAAGCAATTGAAACAGCAGACGGAGATCAAAAAGGTGAACGCAGTAGTTGTTCCTCAAAGCACCCCTGATGAAATAAAGCCAGAGTTTAAATCATTTGTGTTTTCAGGTTATGTATCTTTTGGTGTTGGCCAGGATAAACAGCCTGTAAGTATATTGAGAGATACAGGCTCAGCGCAGATGTTTGTGATGGAAAACACACTACCAGTTTCTGAAGCTTCGTATGCTGGTAGTGATGTACTGATTCAAGGTTTCGGTATGGAGGTAATTCGTGTGCCATTGCACAAAGTATATTTAGAAATGGAGAATCTTTCCAGGCTAGTGAAGGTAGCTGTGCGCTCTGAGCTACCAGTTGCAGGTGTTTCAGTCATTCTAGGGAATGACGTAGCTGGAACTAGGGTCTTCTCCTTACCTGAAGTAGTTTCAGAACCTGTGAGTATTTCCCCTTCACTTAATGACATGCACTCCTCTGTGTTCCCTGTTTGTGTGTTGACACGGGCCCAGCAAAGAAAATTGGGTGATGTGGTTGATCTTTCTGTGTCTTTTCTGTCTCAAGAGGAGCCTGTTGAAGAGTCTAGCGAACCGCTTGATGTGTTGCATGAGGGATGTGCTGATAACGGCTTTGAGATAGACCAACCAGTGACACGTGACCAGTTACTGGCTGCTCAGAAATCTGACCCTTCATTAACACAGTGTTTTGAGTTGGCAGCGAATTAATCTAGTTCCGAGAGGTACCAGTCAATGTATTGTATTGAAGCTGGGGTGCTGATGAGGAAATGGTCCCTTGTCAGTCCTGATGATCGTTGGTAGGAAGCATGCCAGATGGTGGTTCCTTGTTTTTTTCGGAAGCATGTTCTTAGTTTGGCCCATGATCATCCTTGTTCAGGACATGCAGGGATTCGCAAGACCTATCAGCGTATCCTGCGTTATTTTTTCTGGCCTGGTATTAAATGTGATGTTATAAGGTACTGCAAGACCTGTCATACCTGTCAGGTAGTTGGCAAACCCAATCAGGTTGTTCCGCCGGCTCCCCTAAACCCCATTATGGTCGGTACAGACCCGTTTGAACTGATCATTGTGGATTGTGTTGGACCATTGCCTAAAACCAGCTCTGGTAACTGTTCTTTGTTAACTGTCATGTGTGCTGCCACACAGTTCCCTGAGGCGTTTCCCATGCGTACACTTAAATCAAAAGCAGTGGTTAAAGCTCTCATTAAGTATTTTACTACCTTTGGACTTCCGAGATATGTACAAAGCGATCGTTGGACAAACTTCACGTCACAGTTGTTCTCACAAGTGATGCGTGTGTTGCAAATTTCCCACCAGTGTTCGAGTGCTTATCATCCAAGGTGTCACAGGGTGCCTTGGAGCGCTTTCACCAGATGTTTAAAACCATGCTGCGCACCTTCTGTGTTGAATCGGGCAAAGATTGGGATGAGGGGGTGCCTCTCTTACTGTTTGCTGTTCGTGATGCGGTACAAGAATCTCTTGGTTTAGCCCTTCGGACCTTGTGTTTGGTCACACCGTAAGGGGTCCCTTAAAAGCATTGCAGGAACAGTGGTTGGCAAAGGGTCCTCCTCCTCTGGTAAGGACCATTTTAAAGGATGTTCGACTTCTTCGTGAGCGTTTGCAGTTAGCCAGGGAAAAGGCACACATTGATCTCGGTTCTTCCCAAGATGCGATGAAAAAGCGGTATGATCGTAAGGCTGTCTCACGCTCTTTTTGTGTTGGAGACTTTGTATTGGCCTTATTACCTGTGCCAGGATCGTCTCTCCAGACACGGTTTGCAGGGCCTTATGAGGTAAAGCAAAAATTTAGTCCAACTAATTATGTCCTTAGCACACCTGGATGTAGAAGTAGTACCCGTGTGTGTCATATAAACCTGTTGAAAAAGTATCATGCTCGTTCTTCACCTATGCAGTCCAAACCGACTTCAACCGTAGTACCGGTGGTTACTGTTTCAGTGGACGGGCGAATTTCTCCTGCTGAGTACTCCCCTGAGGTTGATGAGTTACACCTTGGTAGGAACTGCATGTCTTCTCTTCAGGTACCCAACTCTGAGGCCTTAGAGTGGTTGTCAGAGAAGTTGAAAGGGTTGCCCCAATTGTTCCAGAAAGACATTAAGGAGTTAATAAGCAGGTTTCCCAAATTGTTTGCTGATGTGCCATCCCTTACTAATGTCTTGAAAAATGACATTGATGTTGGTGGTCATGAACCGATTAGACAACACCCGTATCGCGTAAGTCCTGCTAAGCAAGCAATTATGAAGCAGATAGATTATCTCATAGAAAATGGTTTAGCTGTTCCAAGTGTGAGCCCCTGGTGCTCCCCTTGCCTGTTGGTACCAAAAGCTGATGGTTCTGTTCGTTTCTGTACAGATTTTTAAAAGGTGAATGCTGTGACAAAGCCTGATTCGTTTCCTCTGCCACAGATGGAAGATTGTGTTGATTCTGTTGGTGCATCTAAATTTACTACTAAGTTGGACCTCCTTATGGGTTGTTGGCAGGTTCCCCTTTCCCACCGTGCAGTTGAGATCTCTGCATTTGCCATGCCAGACAATTTCCTCCAGTATACCGTGATGGCGTTTGGCCTTCGTAATGCCCCAGCGACCTTCCAGCAGTTAATGAATAGAGTCCTTGGGGATGTTTCGAACTGTGCTGCTTACCTAGATGATGTTGTCATTTATTCAGATACCTGGGAACAACACTTGGAAAAACTAGAACTCGTCTTTACACGTCTTTAAATGCATCTTTAGTTTTGAATTTGGACAAATGTGAGTTTGGCAAAGGAGTTGTCATATTTAGGTAAACAGGTAGGACAAGGGGTGGTAAAGCCGTTAAGTGCCAAGGTTCAGGCCATATGCATGTTTCCAGCTCCTAAGACAAGGCGTGATCTCCGTCGGTTTTTAGGAATGGCTGGATATTACCAATGTTTCTGTAAGAACTTTTCGGATGTGGTTTTGCCCCTTACCAATTTATTACGGAAATGTGTTTCGTTCGAGTGGTCCCAAGAGTGTCAGTCAGCTTTTGAGGCAGTTAAACTCTTCCTAACTAGCTCCCCAGTTCTGTCTGCTCCAGACCTGAGCAGACCATTCAAGTTGGAAGTTGATGCCAGTAACACAGGTGCAGGTGCAGTGCTTCTACAGAAGGATGATCAGGGGATAGAGCACCCTGTTTGCTACTTCTCAAAGAAGTTTTTAAAACACCAGCTTGACTATAGCACGATTGAAAAAGAAGCTCTTGCTTTGCTGTTGGCCGTCCAACACTTCGAGGTCTACCTTAGTGACTGTCTTATTTCTGTTCAAGTTGTAACTGACCACAACCCCCTAGTTTTCTTGAACCGCATGTGTAATACCAATTAGCGGTTAATGCGATGGTCTTTAATTATACAGGGATTCAACTTGGTGATTAGCCATAAAAAGGGAAAACTAAATGTTTTAGCTGACACCTTATCCCGTGGTTAGAGGGGATAAAGTTGTTGTCTTTTTTTTTTTGTGTGTGTGTGTGAACCCAGTGGGTTCACACTTAGGTGGGGGGGTGTTACAACCCTAGGTAGCCCATGTACATAAACAAAAAAAAAAATCCAGAAATCACAATGTTTTTTTAACTATTTATTTGTATGATACAGCTGCAAATAAGTATTTGAACACCTGAGAAAGTCAATGTTAATATTTGGTACAGTAGCCTTTGTTTGCAATTACAGAGGTCAAATGTTTCCTGTAGTTTTTTACCAGGTTTGCACACACTGCAGGAGGGATTTTGGCCCACTCCTCCACACAGATCTTCTCTAGATCGGTCAGGTTTCTGGACTGTGGCTGAGAAACACAGAGTTTGAGCTCCCTCCAAATATTCTCTATTGGGTTTGGGTCTGGAGACTGGCTAGGCCACGCCACGCCAGAACCTTGATATGCTTCTTACAGAGCCACTCCTTAGTTATCCTGGCTGTGTGCTTCGGGTCATTTTAAAGGCAGACTAACAAGACTCTGACCTCTTCCCTGAATCTCATATTACAGTCTTCCTCCTTTAGTTTCCACCATCTTATTCTTCTTTCAGTCTTCACACTCCTCCTCTTCTTCTTCACCTCCAAAACCATCCTACAGACCACTATCCGATGCTGTCTAGCTACACTGTCCCCTGCCAACACCTTACAGTCTCCAATCTCCTTCAGGTTGCATCTCCCACATCGAACATAGTCCACCTGTGTGCACCTTCCTCCACTCTTATACGTCACGCTATGATCCTCCTTCTTCTTAAAATAAGTATTCACCACTGCCATTTCCATCCTTTTAGCAAAACTTAACACTATCTTCCCTTCCACAATCCTCTACTTGAGGCCATACCTACCCATCACCTCCTAACACCTCTGTTCCCTTCACCTACATGTCCATTTAAATCTGCCCCAATCACCAATCTTTCATACCTAGGTCCACCTTCTACCACTTCATCTAACTCACTCCAGAATTTTTCCTTCTCATCCATTTCACATCCCACTTGTGGAGCATAAGCACTGATGACATTTGTCATCACCCCTTCAACTTCCAGCTTCACGTTCAGAAAATCTCTTCACCTCCACTACACTCTTACTGTACTCTTCCTTCAGAATCACCTTTACTCAATTTCTCTTTCCATCCACACCATGATTGATCAGTTTAAACCCATCTCCAATGTTCCTGGTCTTACTCCCTTTCCACCTGTACTTCTGAACACACAACATATCTACCTTTCTCCTCTCCATCATATCAGCTAACTCTCTCCCTTTACCAGTCATAGTATGAACATTTAAAGTACCAACCTGAACCTCCACTCTCCTCCACTTTTCCTTTTCCTGTCGTCTCTGTAGATGTTTTCCCCCTCTTCTTCTCCTCCCCCAGCCAGCAGTAGCCCAAATTCCACCGGTACCCTGTTGGCTAACAATACCTGTGGCGGTCGTCGGTAACCTGGGCCTCGACTGATCCGGTATAAAACTCTGATTCGTGATCCGCATATTTGATTTGGCACATATTGGATGCCCTTCCTAACGCAACCCTCCCCAATTATCCGGGCTTGGGACAGGCACTAAGAGTGCACTGGCTTGTGCAACCCTAATAGCAGGGTTTCACTATCCCTATGCATACATACATACATACATACATACATACACACATACACACATTATATTCATATATATATATATATTATAACATTATTTCGTCTGTTTGTGCTGATCTATCGTTGACTGACACATGTTTTTTTTTTTTATCCAGACAGTAAAGACTATACGGCAGAAAATCACAGAAAAGATCTCATAATTATAACTTATCTTATAATTATGAGATCCCGATCTCATAATTAACTTAATATCTCATAATTATGACTTATCTCATAATTATGATTTATTATTTCATAATAATCTCAGCGGCCTCTCCGGTTCCAAAAATGGTGCTTTTACCATATTTAGCCCATTTTTTACAATACATGCATACCAGAGACAGCTGTGTTCATGTGTACGACCACTAGACGCTGTTACTGTACAGGAATCATGCAACCACTAATCTGCATAATGAAGTAATAAATAACCTTCGCAACCTCGGCTTGCTGTGACCTCGGCCACAAAGACCAGGCCCCAGCCCTCGGTGTCACCTGATGCCGGTAGGCTAAATGCTAACCCTAGCTGGCTGGCCCTCCCATCCATTCTTCTTTCAAACATCTGCTCCCTGGACAATAAACTGTATTACATTCGACTCCAGCGGACCACGCGGCAAGAGTTCAGAGACAGCTGCGTCTTTGTTTTTACGGAGAACTGGCTCAGTGACAGAATCCTGGAAGCCGCCATTCAGCTAGACAGGCTAACCGCGTTTTGTGCCGACAAAACCCACAAATTCACTATATAAAAAAATTTGAATACTTTATAAGACCCATCAAAAAACATTGTAGTGAATTGTTTGCCTACTGTAAGTATGTTTTTTTTTATGATATTCTAATTTATTGAGATGCACAAACGGCAAAAAGATTTTATTATCTAACAGTTTACTTAACCAATGCTGTAATACTACAAAGTCATAACAATACATTTAGCACCTTTTACAGCAACCACTACAATATTTGCCTTACATTTTGGCCAAATTATTTCACGTTTGAATAATACACGGCATTTTGCCTAGAAAAAAAACGAACACAAAGTATTTGCTTATAAATCTAAATAAAAATGGAGGTAAAAGTATAAACAGAAAATTAAGTCATTGTTATATTGAGCCCAATTTGCACTGCTGGTTCTTCTTAAGTGTTAATTTGATGCTAGGCATCTCAACTTGACATTACCATACCCTCACTATGTAGATTATCGCAATCAAAAAGAAACTCTTAGTCTCTGGGGAAATCTGAACTATGCATCTAATTTGATGATGCTGCAGTGTCTTTTAACATAAGTGGACAACATTGAATTGGCAAATGAATTGTTGTTTGCAACACTGTGTTCTTTTCCCTTATACTAAATTGTTCAAAAGATACTGGATATGACTGGAAATTGGTTTCTGTAAATTATGTAAATAAAATTGCGTTATTGTTCACATAAATGAACTTTGTGGTAAAATTTACATGTTTCACTACAAACTATATGAAAAAATTATGTATATAAAAATAATAATTATTTGGAAGTAGCTACATGGTTTTTTTATGCAAAGTGCAATTATTAATTAAATATGTTACTTCCAGAAAATACTGATACAGCAAATGCTATAATACTGTTTTTGCAAACACGGGCACTTTTGATTTTATTTTCTAAATTTTCTATTTCAAGCTAGTGAGCCCATGCAAACGCATTTGTCATTTCTAACACAGAATTTTTTTTAAATCCGCTTCCCTTTAATGTTTCAAGTATTTAACAGTTATAACATTTAACATTTTACAGCTACTGGACCTCCTGCTATGTAATGTATGTGCATTGTCTCACTACACACTATCCATTGTGTAGTAGTTGCTGGTCAGTACATTCTCAATTTCTACATGTAGCTCTGGGTAGGAATTGTATGTACAAGGTAACTCCATAACAGATCCACAGGTGTGTGCAACTGGTCGACATGCAAGTTTATCCAAAGTTGTAAACACAATGCGAATATTTGTAACGCAAATGACATCTGACCCTGTCAAAAAATCTCAGCATTCTTCTAAGATCCACCTGATCCAATCAACGTATGTACTGCTGTAGAAATTTAAAGGCTTGGTTCTCAGCTGGTGTTGTTGGACTTGCACTTTGCTGGTGTGGTTAATGTGGTCCTCAGGGGTTGGGCTGCAACTGCTGACATGTTATCAAGTGCATATTTTGGTTGCTGAATTATTAGTTTGTGTGCTACTTGAATAAGGACTGCTTTAAGGTTGTATTGTGTTGGGACTGTTTTTGCTCCTAGTCAATCCAGCAGATCTAATAACTCCTGACCATCACTTTCAAGGTCCTGCTGTAAATAGCAATGACTGATACAGTAATATCAGTAGATACAGTATGTTCTCTGAATAGCAGTGCAGTGGTAAATGCTGGGGCAATGCACAATGAAAAGTAGCCTTGGCCAATATTCTTCCCACAGATTTCTATACATCCTCTTGCCATTTTGGTAAAAGAGATGGCACTCTCATTTCTGCACTAGAAATTCTAAAAATCCCTCGACACACCAGCTGCATCATGGCCTTTTTCATAAAAAAAGCTGTATTTTAAGGGGTAGTTAAGAATAAACTAATCTTTGAGTTGAAAAAGTATTTCCTCTAACATAGTGGTCCGGCACCGGTCCATGGGTCAATTGCACAGAAAGAAATCATAGCTTACATTATTTCCGTTTTATTTATTATCTGATTCTAAACGATGTTTTATTTTGGAAAATTGGAGAAAAAAAAAATTGAATTCTCTCTGCCACATCTGTCTATGTCTTACCTACATCAGCTACTTTCTTAAAGGGGCTGCTCCGACCGGTAACACATAATACATTGCCGCTAAATTGAAACCCCCAAGCTAGCAAAATGAACAAAAAGCAACACAATGGATTCACGTTTATTATAATATTTAGAATATTCCAGTTTTTATGCCGGTCGTATCATTTCATTTAGTTGTATTTATCTGCCACACCTTAAAGGTCGGTCCGTTAAAATATTGTCTGACATTAATCTGGTCCGTGGTGCAAAAGGTTGAGGAGAAAGAGTTGAAAACGCTGAAAAGTGAAAGTTATAGGTCCATTTTTCACATTATTAACGGTTGTAATTACCACAGTGTATTGCTCCGGAATGCTGAGAGATCATTTCAGCCAGAAGGCCACTGAATAACTCAAACTTTTATCAAGTGGACAGTCAGAACATGTATTAGAAGTCAATGTTAAAAAAAAAAATATATATATATATATATGTATATATATATATATATATATTGTTATGTGGAGATATGGAGGCGAAAGCCGAAATACCAGCAAACAGAGTTTTAATTCAAACAAAAGGCAAAGCCAACTCAAAACACTCACACCAGATACGGAGAGTCACAAACCGAAAGTATATATCCGCTCGGGACGAGTAATCCACAGATGCGCGTGGGAAAGCGCGGTGCTGGACAGGAACATACTAAACTTAATCCACACTGGGAAAACAAATGCAGCCGTACCGGGTGGATCGGAGTAATCCAGGGTGCGCTCCGGAAGGGCAAGCGCAGCCGTGGAGAGAGAGAAGTCCGAGAAAACGGGTATGGAGCGGAAAATGCGCATAGAGCGATAAACACGCACATGAACCTAAGCGAACATGCGTGAACACACATTTAATAACAGACAGTGAGTGTGTGGGAGTGAAGGGTTTAAATAGAGGCAGGTGATTAAAGTCAATGAGCATCAGGTGTGTTCATTGAAGCCGAGAGTGCAACATCTCCGTGCGGGCGGGACACGCACGAGAGAAGAAGCGGAGTGCTTTGGGAAATGCCCAGGTGTGACAGCCCGTGAAGGGGGCGTGGCAGGGGGATTCCTGACCCCCCCCCCCCCCGAAGGGCGGCTCCAGATGCCCCCCCCACCCCCTCCCCCGAAGCCGGTGGGCCAGGCACTTGGAGGAGGGCCCCTCTAATCGTCCAGGGTCGAAGGGGACCCCCGGAACGGAGCGCAGCCCAACTCGGAGTCCTGGAGCGGAACGACGCCCACGGCGGAGACAGGAGGCGGAGAGACGACCCCCCTGGAGATCTGGAGAGGAGCGACGCCCTCGGCGGAGACTGGAGGCAGAGAGACGACACCCACGGAGGCCAGGAGCGGAACGACGCCGTCAGCGTAGACTGGAGACGGAGAGACACCCACAGCAGAAACTGGAAGCAGAGCGACCACCCTCATGTAGACCGGGAGCGGAGAGATGCCCTCCGCAGAAACAGGAGGCAGAAAGACGACCCCCCTGGAGACCTGGAGCGGAGCGACGCCCTCGGCAGAGACAGGAGGCGGAGAGACGACCCAACTGGAGACCTGGAGTGGAGCGACGCTCTCGGCAGAGACAGGAGGTGGAGAGACGACCCCCCTGGAGACCTGCAGTGGAGCAACGCCCTCGGTGGAGATAGGAGGCGGAGAGACGCCATCCACGGAGCTCTGCAGCAGGCTGGCGCCCTCGGTGGAGACCGGGAACGGAGCCACGCCCTCAGCGGAAACTTGCAGCTGAGCAGCGGTTCGATGTTCCCTTTCGCAGTCTCGGAGGTGAGTTGAGTGTTCTGGGGACCCCATGAGCAAGGAGGAGGTCTGTGACATAGCTTCGCCTTCTGAGTGCTGGTGGGGCGAGCCTTCCCCTCTTGGGAGACTGTGGGGCGAGCCGTCTCCTTCGGTGGAACCCGGGGGCAACGGGACGACTTCCCTTTCGCAGTCTCGGAGGTGAGTTGAGTGCTCCGGGATCGCCTTGGGTAAAGAGGGGTTCTTGGGGATGCGCTGGCGCGGAACCGGGCTCTCCTTGGGACACTGGAGCAGAGCGGAACCTTTACGGAAGTCCTGGGACAGAACCGAGCTCCCCTCCGAATCAGGAGCTATGCCGAGCCCTCCTCAGGGACCGGAAGCAAAGCCGAGCCCTCCTTAGGGACCTGGAGCGAGGAGGAGCTTTTCTGGAAGCCTAGGAGCGGAGAGGAAGCCGCCTGGAAGCCTAGGGGCGGAGAGGAAGCCGCCTGGGGACCCTGGAGCGGAGAGGAGCTCTGAGAGGTGGCGTCGCCTTCGGGGAGACTGTGAGGCGAGCCGTCGCCTTCGGTGAAGCCCAGGGGCAGCAGTTCAACTTCCCCTTCGCAGTCCCAGAGCTGGGTTGTGCCCTCTAAGGAGCTCTGGAGCGGAGCTGTGCTCTCTGAGGTGCTCTGGAGTGGATTTTGTCTCTTGTGTCTTTGGACAGCTCTTTGGTGTTGGCCATGTTAGTAGTTGGATTTTTACTGATTGTATGGGGTGGACAGGTGTCTTTATGCAGCTAAAGACCTCAAACAGGTGCATTTAATTTAGGATAATAAATGTAGTGGAGGTGGACATTTTAAAGGCAGACTAACAGGTCTTTGAGGGTCAGAATTCTAGCTGATAGACAGGTGTTCAAATACTTATTTGCAGCTGTATCATACAAATAGTTTAAAAATCATACATTGTGATTTCTGGATTATTCTTTTTAGATTATGTCTCTCACAGTGGACATGCACCTACGATGACAATTTCAGACCCCTCCATTATTTCTAAATGGGAGAACTTGCAAAATAGCAGGGTGTTCAAATACTTATTTTCCTCACTGTGTATATATATATATATATATATATATATATATATATATATATATATATATATATATATATATATATACAGTGGAACACGGTCATGTCGATGTCCTAGGGGTCGCCAAAAAGCATCGAGGTAACCGATGATCGAGATAAACAAAAAATCAAAATGACGGCAATATATTAACGTGCTTGAAATTTCTTTATGTACATGATGTGCGTTAATAAATGAGAATGTGCATACACGTGTTTTTGAAGGGTTTTTTACACAACAGCGTTGCTGCGATTTGTTTGATGAAGGCATGCTATAAAAATACATACAGTACATGTTTATCTGTCAGGAATCCACCTGCCACGCCCCCTTCGGCCCCCTTCAGCGTGGCAGGTGCTTTCTCGGCCGCTTTCTCTGACGCTCCGCTTCAATCGCGCACATATGGTGCTCGTTTAGCATCATCACCAGCTCCTATTTAAACTTCCACACTCTCACTCTCCGTTATTGTTGGTTCACGGCGGTCGTTGTTATCGCGCATGAGTATCCCTGTCTGCATCACTGGCCTTCCCACCGGCACTCTCTCAACGGCTGCTCTTTTCTTCCCAAAGCGCACCGCGGATTCCCCCCCGATCCTGCCGGTGTTCATTCTATGATTTTGCTGGTCATCACACGTTCCGCGCCGCCAATCGCGGCTTTCGCCTCCCGTTCATCGCATAACATTTAACCACAAAAGGCATATGTGCAACTAACAGCAGAAATTCACCAGTATACAATACAACACCTGTAGCAGCTGTAAGGCTTGATTTTTCCGTCACTTCCGCGAGTTCTTCTGTGGCTGCACCGAGATAACCGACGTTAAATGGCAGATTTTTCCCCCCTTGTGCTCGAGATATTAGGGTTCGGCGACATAAAAAACGATAAAAAAATGCTTAGAAAAAGCGAGAATTTGGCGGTTCCACTTCAAAAACGTCGACTTAATAGGGTTGTTGAGGTAACCGAGGTCGAGATAAGCGGAATCCACTGTGTATATATATATATATATATATATATATATATATATATATATATATATATATATATATATATGTGTGTGTGTGTGGTGTGTGTGTGTGTGTGTGTGTGTGTAGGGATAGTGTAATTTGCTCTCCCTTTGGAGGGAGCTGTGTGTTCTTTGTTATTAGTGGATCAAACCTTTATTCGCAAGGGTGGAGCTGTTTCCCCCAGTTCTATTTCCTTTGTGAAAAGATAAGGAGGATTTTCACTGTTCTCAATAATATATGTTAAATTTATCCAATTATGTTAGCCATCCATGTTATTCAAAGAAATATATTGTTTTACAAAGGGTTTAATAAAATGTTTGTGAAATTATATTGGATGGATTGTTTTATATGTTTTCTGTGTTCCATGTGGTGCAGCATATTTTATGTAATGTCGTGATGTGTTATTCTTTTTATTTTGGCTACAGCCAACATTTGTCTGTTACATGCAGTAGTTTAATTTTGGTTTTCAGTGAATTTGTGAACCATGACTTACTATTTAGCTGTAGCCACATCCATATTTAGTGTAAATCTAATGTGTTATAAATGTGTGTATGTATGTATATGTATCTATGTTGGACATTGTAATGAGCCAGTTCTATTTCCTTTGTGAAAAGGCTGTTGCAGTGTTGGTTCTGCTGTGAAAGTGACTAAGTTGGATAAAGAAGCCTAATTAAAGAAAGCTGCTCTGTTTGACTCAACAATCGTGGTGTCCTCCTCGTTCATCCTTCATTCAAACACAACGCAGAGACAATTTGGGGAGCACACCGGCGAAGAGGGTTACATCTTTGGTGCCATGACCCGGATTGTTGGTTTTCTATGTCAATGGAAGTAATTTTCGGATAATTAGTAAAAAAGAAAAAAATGTCCTGTATTTAAATAGTATTTAGTATATAGTTAAAGTGGGTAATTGTATTTCATTGTTTATTTTATTTATTTTCTTTTTTTTCTTTTCTCATACTGTGTGTTTTAAAGGTTGATAAAGTTCTTTTTGAGTAGAAAACACATGATGCCCCTAGTAAACTTCCAACCACCATGCATATGTCTGCAGTTAGTCTGCACCAGCCTAATTTGACGAATGGCCAATTCCAAGCTAACATGAATGACCGGGTCACCAACAGTCATGCTTCACCAAATATGGCTAGCGGAACGACACCTGACCAGGCCCCTTTCCCAAATGACCCACACCCACCCCAAGCATCATCTATGCCACCTAAAGCCAACATTCCTTATTATCCCAATATGTACTTTTACCCAGATTGTCTGAATTTTTCTGAATCAAAGGTTGTTACACCTCAAGCTAATTTGACTGGCCATCCAATAGGGATTCCGGCTCCTCAGTCCTCATGCCATGGTGTACCAAATGCCATGTACTCAACACCACCTGACCCATTTCTCCCAGCAGTAACGACTGTCTTGACGGATACCAGCTTTTCTCGGGAAATAGACGCAATTAATGTGAACAAAAATTACAATGATCAACAGCACACATTACATTCGAACTGTGGCATTGTGTCAACTTCCTTAACTCCCGTGCATGTTCCTATGACTGTGCCAGTGTATCGTGGTTCACAAATGTATGCCCAACAACCCATTCCCTTGATACAACCCGGTTTTACTCAGACACACCAGGTACGTAATGTGCAAATATTCAGTGGTGGTCCAGATTGCAGGATTCTTATTGAAGACTGGATACGGGACATGCAGTATCTTATTGATGCGGGAGGGATGCCTGAAAATCTGGGTTTTGCCACAGTGGTGTGACATCTGAGTGGCGAAGCCAGAAGGCTAGTTTTGAATCTCTCTCCCAATGAGCAGAATACCAGCAGAGCTTTTGAAGAACTACGAGCCGAGTATAGTGATATGCAGACATCTCTTGACCCATTAGCTGATTTTTATGAGAGATACCAGTGCACTGGTGAATCTGCATGTTCATATGCCATTGCTTTGGAGGCAACCTTATGTTCAGTAGAAGGGGCACAGTATGAAGGCCGTCCTTTCCCAGATCGAGATAGCAAACTGACTCGTCAGTTTATGAGAGGATTAAATGATGAGGAAGTTTATAACAGGCTGGCTCCAATGATGCCTAGACTCCTAAGTTTTCGTGAACTTCAAACAGAGCTTCATAACCTTGCTCGAGAGACAAGAAAGTTCCAAACGCAGCCAAAAGCCAAAAAGACATATGCCCAGGCTCAGTTTACGACTGGCTGCAGTAACCAGAATGGAGAAAATCAGATCGCTGAGAAAGTGAACCGACGGAACTCAGATCTGTCTGAACTAACTGCCTTGGTAAAGAAACTGGTATGCAGCCAAGAGGATCAAAAGAATAGGTTGATGCAGCTGGAGGCTAGATTTGGAGCATCGCCATGGACTGTGGTTACTCAGGCCCGGAGATCTCAAGGGGGTAATGACACTGATGCAAGGGGCATAGTGTGCTATCGTTGCGGGAAAACAGGACACATTGCACATTGCACATTGTTTGTGTCGGACAGTGATGACTGATGTGACAGCCCAGGCTGAAAATGGAGCAGAGACCAGGCAGGATTTAAACATGTAAAGCCTGTGGTTACCGGGGCAACCACAGGCAGGCAACAAAGTCCCCAGCAACATGAGACGGGCAAGTCTAAACTAGCTGATACCCCGCTAGTAGGTCCCTGTAATGAAGGGGTGGTTGAAGTGGATGGAGAGATGTGTAAGGCTCTCATTGATTCTGGCTCTCAAGTCACGACAATTACTGATGAGTTTTGGCGACAGCATCCTGTTCTGCGTACTCAGGAGTTGAAGCCAGACATCCCCATTGAAGGTGCCGCTGGCCAGCCCGTATCTTATGTTGGTGTGCTTTGTATCAACCTAAAGTTTTTGGGGAGGGTGTATTCAAATGTTCCTGTTTTTGTTGTCCCTGTAACAGAATACCGGTCCAGTGTTCCATTGCTAATTGGGACTAATGTGATTAGGGTTTCCAGAAATGATCTCAAAGCATCATATGGCAAAAAAATATCTGGCTGAAGTGAAATTGTCTTATCCTGAGTGCCACTCTGCATTCATGGATCTAAATAAGAGTGAGCCTGGTGGGGCTATGGGCAGGGTAGGTCAAGTTCAGTATGCTGGGCACAGAATAAAAATACCGGCTGGTATGGAGTAGGATGTTATTGGCAGAGTTATGGGTGGGCCAAAGAAAACAAAGTACACAATTCTGGTGGAGGATAAGCTCGAAAAAAAAAAATACCAGAAGGCCTTATAGTTGCCAGGCTGATTGCTGATGTGAAAAAAGGTTGTGTTCCTGTCCGTGTTTTGAACCTGTCTGGGAAGGATGTCATAGTCAATCCAAGGACCCTGTTGGCAGATGCTTTCCTAGTCCAAAATGTTTTTGAAAGTGGAGACAAGTGCCGACTGCCATATCAAAATCAATTCATGTGTCAGAGTCACTGTGAGAACTCAGTGTCTTTTCAAAGTCAACAGCAGATAACTAGTGCTGAGCCTGACCAGAGTGTGACATGTGGAGTTGATCTCAGACCTGCAGCAGTGGAAGGTGAGGAGCAGTTGATATTGCTGAAGGATTTGTTGTGGAGGAATGCTGATGTCTTCTCCAAACACTCCATGGACTATGGACATACCACCACTGTGCAACATGAGATTCCACTAATAGACCCAAAACCTTTCCGCCTCGCTTATTGGAAAATACCTCCATCTCAGTACCAGGAGGTACGGAAGGCCATATCACAGATGGAAAAAGCCCATATGCATCTCCCATTGTTGTTGTGTCTAAAAAAGATGGCTCTTTAAGGATCTGTGTGGACTACAGGAAATTGAATTCCTGTAGCACCAGAGATGCTTTTCCTCTACCACGAATAGAGGACGCATTGGAGGCATTGGGGCAGGCAAGGTTCTTTTCGACTCTTGATCTCACATCTAGTTACTGGCAAGTTGAAGTGGCTGAGCAGGACAAGCACAAAACTGCCTTCAGTACCCCCATGGGGTTATATGAGGCCAACCGTATGCCATTTGGTCTGCAAAATGGCCTATCAACATTCCAAAGATTGATGACCTGTTGTTTTGGTGACTTGAATTTTGAAAGTCTTTTGATCTATCTTGATGACATAATTATCTTCTCTAGGACCTTTGAAGAGCACCTTGAGCGGTTGGAAGTAGTGTTCAGCTGGCTCCGCGAACATGGTTTGAAGCTAAAGCCTCAAAAGTGCAGCCTGTTGAGAAAAGAAGTTCAGTACCTGGGCCATGTGGTGTCAGCGGAGGGTATTCATACAGATCCTGAGAAGATAAGCAAAGTCAAGGACTGGAAGCGGCCGTCAAATGTGAAGGAGGTGCTGTCGTTTGTTGGTTTCGCTGGGTACTATAGACGGTTCATTGAGGTATATGCAACATTAGTGGCACCCCTGTATAGACTTACTTCTGGTGACCCAAAGAAAAAGAAAAGAAGTTCAAAAAGAGCTTATGGACCTGTGAAGCCATTTGAGTGGTCCGACGAATGTGAAAAAGCTTTTGAAGCGTTGAAGGGGAGATTGACTATTGCACCAGTTCTGGGCTACCCTGACTACAGCTTGCCATTTGTTCTGCAAACGGATGCTTCTGGTGAGGGTCTTGGGGCTGTACTGGCACAAGTTCAAGACGGTGAGGAAAAGGTGATTGCTTATGCCAGCAGAGGATTGAGACCGCCAGAAACCCGCTACCCTGCACACAAATTGGAGTTTTTAGCTCTAAAGTGGGCAGTTACAGAAAAGTTTTTTGACCACCTCTATGGACACAAGTTTTCTGTGCTGACTGATAACAACCCTCTTAAATATGTGATGAGCACTGCAAAGTTGGATGCCATGGGCCAGCGCTGGGTGTCACAACTTGCCATGTTTGACTTGACATTGAGTATAGGTGAGGGAAGTCTAACTCAAATGCTGACACACTCTCAAGAATGTTGAGGCAAGAGGTTACAGAAACTCTTCAGTCATGTCCACAGTTAATTTCTTCAACTCAGAGAAACCAGTCCTGGGGAGCTGACTCAGGTGGAAAGCAGGCAGATGCTAGTGAGCAAGCAGAGAGAACTGATGAATGCACAGGGGGCGAGTTTGTCCAATTTATTGATAAGCCAGCTAATCTGTTTGATGGGGCAGGAACTGATGCACTGCCTGTAATGACAAAGTTAGAGATCAGAGGGTATCAAAAAGAGGACCCTGTCTACTACAAAACATTGAACAGAAAGCCAAGACGTGGAGAAAGGTTGGAGAAAGGAAGAGATACACTGGTTCTCTTAAAAGAATGGAGGAGACTGATGGTCAAAGATGGAATTCTATACAGACAAGTTAAACATTCCCAGGGACAGTCCGTGGCCCAGCTGGTGTTACCAGAGAAAATGAGACTTATAGCTAAAACAAGTCTTCATGATGATTCTGGCCATTTGGGACTTGAACGTACTGTGAATCTGGTCGAAGAACGGTTCTTTTGGCCAAGAATGCATCAAGAGGTAAAGTCCTGGTGTGAGCAGTGTGAAAGATGTTGTCTGAGAAAAACTCCAACAGCTGGAAATAGGGCTCCGTTGGTGAGCATTCACACTAAAGCCCCTATGGAACTCATTTGCATGGATTTTCTTGTCTTGGAAAAGTCTAAGGGAGGAATAGAGAATATTCTGGTGGTAACCGATCATTTTTCGAGATTTGCTCAGGCTTACCCCACAAAAGACCAGAAGGCTGTCACGGTGGCAAAGGTGCTGTGGAAGAATTTATTCTGCCGATTTGGGTTCCCAGCAAGACTCCATGCTGATCAGGGCAGAAATTTTGAAAGTACTGTGGTGAAAGAGTTGTGCAAGTTGACTGGAATCACAAGGACTCGTACCAGCCCTTACCACCCACAGGGCAATGGAACCACAGAGAGATTCAACAGAACTCTGATGAATATGCTGGGCACTCTCGATCCTGATCAAAAACCCAGGTGGCATGAATATGTTGATGCACTGACACATGCATACAATTGTACTCAACATGATTCAACTGGTTTCTCGCCATACTTTCTGATGTATGGAAGACATCCACAACTGCCTGTTGATCTTATTTTCGGGCTGACAACTGAAAAACCGCCATGTGAATACAGTGAATATGTCCAGTCGCTGCGTGAATGCCTGACATACACTTATGGTGAGGCAGACAGAATGTCGAGGCATGCTAAGGATCTTCAGAAGAAGCACTATGATAAGAAAGCCAGGAGTGATGTGTTTCAACATGGTGACAGAGTGATGGTGAAAGTGTGTTATGTTGAGGGAAAACAGAAGCTGGCTGACAGGTGGGAACCACATCCATATATTGTAGTAAAGAAACAGCCAGACATTCCGGTGTATGTGGTTCGTTCAGAAGATGGTGACAGGGAAAGAGTTATCCACCGCAATCTTCTGGCCCAGTGTATGTTTTTCCCGGTGGGCTCAAAGCACCTAGCTGGAGATGAGTCTGACATTGAAGAAGTGTCTGGGATAGGCTCAAGTGATGCTGAGGGAGAAGTGGAAGTGGTGGAAACTGGCGAGAGTGGAGAAAGTGGCAGAATTACAGAGTGCAAACAGAATAAGAGTCTGTTGGAAGAGATTGTGGGAGAAAGGAGAGCGCAAAATGAGCAGACACCACTGGAAGTCTCGGATCCTGGCTGTCCAAAGAGGAGATATCCTGACCGGAAAAGGTGCCCACCAAGTAGACTCTCTTTAGACATTCATGCTGTAGATGGTGAAAGTGACCAGGAGAAGTTAGCGAGAGGAAGGAAATTGTGGGAAGCTGCCAAGGCCAGGAAGACCTGCTTTAGAAACACTGTTAGTCATGCGCATACTTGATAGTGTCTTAAGTTCTACATTTGCTTGATTTCAATTATTTAGGTTTAACCTGAGTTTACAGATGACTGGGACAACATCATTTAAGGTGGGGGTGGATGTAGGGATAGTGTAATTTGCTCTCCCTGCCTTTGGAGGGAGCTGTGTTTTCTTTGTTATTAGTGGATTAAACCTTTATTCGCAAGGGTGGAGCTGTTTCCCCCAGTTCTATTTCCTTTGTGAAAAGGTAAGGAGGATTTTCACTGTTCTCAATAATATATGTTACATTTATCCAATTATGTTAGCCATTCATGTTATTCAAAGAAATATATTGTTTTACAAGTCAAGTCAAGTCAAGAAGCTTTTATTGTCATTTCAACCATATATAGCTGATGCAGTATACAGTGAAATGAAACAACGTTTCTCCTGAACCCAGGTGCTACATAAAACAACATAAAACAACAGTCACAGAACAGAAGAACACAGGGCCAGGAACTAAGATCCTCGCCATATAAAGTGCATGTGTGCAACTGGTGCAAACAGTGCAAGAGACAACACAGGACAGTGCAAGACAACACAGGACAGTGCAGGACAATACACAATACACAAAATATAAAAATTAAAAACAGCAGTAGCTCCGCCAGTCAAACCTGTCATGACAGGATAAGGTGCACAGTAGCAGAAATGTAAACAGAAATGTAAACAGAATTTTGCAATTCTATAATAGTATAAAAATATGATAGCAGAGTATAGAGAGTTCAGTCCAGATGTTTGTTCAGGAGCCTAATGGCTTGCGGGAAAAAACTGTTGCACAGTCTCAAGTCAAGTCAAGTCAAGTGGCTTTTATTGTCATTTTTACTATACACAGTGGTACACAGTACACAGTAAAAACGAAACAACGTTCCTCCGAAACCCTGGTGCTACACTAAACAACAAAACAACATAAAGTGCATCGAGTGCAGCCTGGTGCAAATAGTGCAAACAAAAGAACAGTACAGACAGACAGAGTGCAGACAGACAACACAAGACAAGACAAAAGACAAAAACAAGTATAGCACGACTAGTAAACTACTGTATACTAAATATACAGTACTGTGAAGGAGAAATGTAAAAACTATACCAGAAAAAGTACAACAGAACAGAGCAATGTAGTGCAAAAAAAAAAAAAAAAAAAAAAAAAAAAACAGCAGCAAGGAGTGCAAAGACAGCATGTAAACATTTTACTGTAGTATAAAAGGTGCAAAAACAGCATGTAAACATTTTACTGAATATAGGTGCGAGTATAAATAATAATAAATATAAATGGTGGTGAGTGGATCGAGATGAGTGATGATTGTGTTTAGTCCAGTTGTACGTTCAGTACAGTAACACACAGTGAGTGTGTGTGTGTGTGTGTGTAAGTGAGTGTGTGTGAGTTCTGTTCAGTTCTTAGTGTTGAGAAGCCTGATGGCTTGTGGAAAGAAACTGTTACACAGTCTTGTTGTGACGGCCCGAATGCTTCGGAACCGTTTTCCTGATGGTAGGAGGGTGAAGTATGTGTGTGATGGGTGTGTGTGATCGTCCACAATGCTGTGTGCTTTGCGGATGCAGTGTGTGGTGTAAATGTCCATGATAGAGGGGAGAGAGACTCCGATGATCTTCTCAGCTGTCCTCACTATCCTCTGTAGGGTCTTGCGATCCGAGACGGTGCAATTCCCAAACCAGGCAGTGATGCAGCTGCTCAGGATGCTCTCAATGGTCCCTCTGTAGAACATGGACAGGATGGGGGGAGGGAGATGGGCTTTCCTCAGCCTTCTCAGGAAGTAGAGACGCTGCTGGGCTTTCTTGGTGATGGAGCTGGTGTTAAGTGACCAGGTGAGGTTGTCCGCCAGATGAACACCAAGGAATTTGGTGCTCTTGACGATCTCCACAGAGGATCCATCGATAATCAGTGGAGATTGGTCGCTCTGTGCTCGCCTGAAGTCCACAACCATCTCTTTGGTTTTGTCCACGTTCAGAGACAGGTTGTTTGCTCCACACCAGGCAGTTAACCGTTGCACCTCTTCTCTATATGCTGACTCATCGTTCCTGCTGATTAGACCCACCACGGTCGTGTCATCAGCAAACTTGATGATATGATTCGAGCTGTGCGTTGGTGCACAGTCGTGAGTCAGCAGAGTGAACAGCAGTGGACTGAGCACACAGCCCTGAGGGGCTCCAGTGCTCAGTGTGGTGGTGCTGGAGATGCTGTTCCCGATCCGGACTGACTGAGGTCTCCCAGTCAGGAAATCCAGGATCCAGTTACAGAGAGAGGTGTTCAGGCCCAGAAGGTTCAACTTCTCGATCAGGTGCTGAGGAATGATTGTGTTGAATGCTGAGCTGAAATCAATGAACAGCATTCGTACATACGAGTCCTTGTTTTCCAGGTGGGTGAGGGCCAGGTGGAGGGTTGTGGAGATGGCATCGTCCGTGGAACGGTTTGGACGATACGCAAACTGCATGGGGTCCAGGGAGGGTGGAAGCTGTGTCTTGATGTGCCTCATGACGAGCCTCTCGAAGCACTTCATCACGATGGGAGTGAGCGCGACGGGACGATAGTCATTGAGGCAGGAGACAGTCGATTTCTTTGGCACAGGAACAATGGTCGTTGTCTTGAGGCACGTGGGAACAACGTTACTGCTCAGGGAGATGTTGAAGATGTCAGTGAAGACATCTGCTAGTTGTTCTGCACATTCCCTGAGCACTCTGCCAGGAATGTTGTCAGGTCCAGCAGACTTCCGTGGGTTAACTCTGCATAGAGTTTTCCTCACTTCAGCTGTGGTTAGACAGAGCACCTGGTCAGTGGGAGGAGGGATGGTCTTCCTCGCCACCACATTGTTCTGTACCTCAAACCGGGCGTAGAAATCGTTCAGCGCATCTGGGAGGGAGGCGTCACGGTCACAAGCAGGTGATGTGGTCTTGTAATTCGTGATCGCCTGGATGCCCTGCCACATGCGCCGGGTGTCTCCACTGTCCTGGAAGTGGCCATGGATTTTCTTCGCGTGCGTGCGCTTTGCCTCTCTGATAGCACGAGACAGTTTGGCCCTTGCTGTTTTTAAGGCTGCCTTGTCCCCTGTTCTGAAGGCAGAGTCTCTTTGATCTCTTTGGTCTTCCTCGCCACCACATTGTTCTGTACCTCAAACCGGGCGTAGAAATTGTTCAGCGCATCTGGGAGGGAGGCGTCACGGTCACAAGCAGGTGATGTGGTCTTGTAATTCGTGATCGCCTGGATGCCCTGCCACATGCGCCGGGTGTCTCCACTGTCCTGGAAGTGGTCGTGGATTATCTTCGCGTGCGTGCGCTTTGCCTCTCTGATAGCACGAGACAGTTTGGCCCTTGCTGTTTTTAAGGCCGCCTTGTCCCCTGTTCTGAAGGCAGAGTCTCTTTGATGTTACGGCCCGAATGCTTCGGAACCGTTTTCCTGATGGTAGGAGGGTGAAGTATGTGTGTGACGGGTGTGTGTGGTCGTCCACAATGCTGTGTGCTTTGCGGATGCAGTGTGTGGTGTAAATGTCCATGATAGAGGGGAGAGAGACTCCGATGATCTTCTCAGCTGTCCTCACTATGCTCTGTAGGGTCTTGCGATCCGAGACGGTGCAGTTCCCAAACCAGGCAGTGATGCAGCTGCTTAAGATGCTCTCGATGGTCCCTCTATAGAACATGGTCAGGATGGGGGGAGGGAGATGAGCTTTCCTCAGCCTTCTCAGGAAGTAGAGACGCTGCTGGGCTTTCTTGGTGATGGAGCTGGTGTTAAGTGACCAGGTGAGGTTGTCCGCCAGATGAACACCAAGGAATTTGGTGCTCTTGACGATCTCCACTGAAGATCCATCGATGATCAGTGGAGAATGGTCACTCTGTGCTCTTCTGATGTCAACAACCATCTCTTTGGTTTTGTCCACGTTCAGAGACAGGTTGTTGGCTCCACACCAGGCAGTTAACCGTTGCACCTCCTCTCTGTATGCTGACTCGTCGTTCTTGCTGATTAGACCCACCACGGTCGTGTCATCAGCAAACTTAATGATATGATTCGAGCTGTGCGTTGGTGCACAGTCGTGAGTCAGCAGAGTGAACAGCAGTGGACTGAGCACACAGCCCTGAGGGGCCCCAGTGCTCAGTGTGGTGGTGCTGGAGATGCTGTTCCCGATCCAGACTGACTGAGGTCTCTCGGTCAGGAAGTCCAGGATCCAGTTGCAGAGAGAGGTGTTCAGGCCCAGTAGGCTCAGCTTCTCGATCAGGTGCTGGGGAATGATTGTGTTGAATGCTGAACTGAAGTCTATGAACAGCATCCTTACATAAAAGTCCTTGTTATCCAGATGGGTGAGGGCCAGATGGAGGGTTGTGGAGATGGCATCGTCCGTGGAGCGGTTTCGACGGTACGCAAACTGCATGGGGTCCAGTGCGGGTGGGTCTTTATGTGCCTCATGACAAGCCTCTCGAAGCACTTCATCATGATGGGTGTGAGTGCAACGGGACGATAGTCATTGAGGCAGGACACAGAAGACTTCTTCGGCACAGGAATGATGGTCGTCGTCTTGAGGCACGAAGGAACAGTGGCACTGCTCAGGGAGATGTTGAAGATGTCAGTGAAGACATCTGCTAGTTGTTCTGCACATTCCCTGAGCACTCTGCCAGGAATGTTGTCAGGTCCAGCAGACTTCCGTGGGTTAACTCTGCATAGAGTTTTCCTCACTTCAGCTGTGGTTAGACAGAGCACCTGGTCACTGGGAGGAGGGATTGTCTTCCTCGCCACCACGTTGTTCTGCACCTCGAACCGGGCGTAGAAGTCGTTCAGCGCATCTGGAAGGGAGGCATCACGGTCACAAGCAGGTGATGTGGTCTTGTAATTCGTGATCGCCTGGATGACCTGCCACATGCGCCGGGTGTCTCCGCTGTCCTGGAAGTGGCCATGGATTCTCTTGGCGTGTGCGCGCTTTGCCTCTCTGATACCACGGGACAGTTTGGCCCTTGCTGTTTTTAAGGCCGTCTTGTCCCCTGCTCTGAAGGCAGAGTCTCTTGTTTTTAGCAGCGCACGAACCTTGGCGGTCTCCATGGCTTCTGGTTGGAGCGTATAGTGATGGTCTTGGAGATGGTCATGTCATCAATGCACTTGCCGATGTAACTGGTCACTGTTGACGTGTACTCCTCCAAGTTGATGAAATCGCCATTGGTTGCAGCTTCCCTGAACATGTCCCAGTCAGTGCATTCAAAACAGTCCTGGAGAGCAGACATGGATCCTGCTCCATAGAGCACGCTGAGCGCTTCCTTAGCATTAGCGCTAGGTGGTATGTACACTCCGAGCACAATAGCGGTGGTGAATTCCCGTGGTAAATAAAAAGGTCTGCATCTCACAACAATAAACTCCAGCAGCGATGAGCAGTAGGTAGAAACAAGCACAGAGTTCCTACACCATTCCATGTTGATGTAAACACACAGACCGCCTCTGTCGCTCAGCCACGTCTCAGTAAACACAAAAACGCAACAGTGTCTGTACTCACGCCGAGTAGCTTGTTGGAGTCTGATGTAGTCTAATTTATTGTCCAGGGAGCAGACATTTGCCAGCAGTAGTGATGGTAGAGCGGGCCGGCTAGGGTTAGCTTTTAGCCTAGCATTAGCACCCGCTCGCTTTCCGCGTTTCTGCTTCCTTGCGCAACGCTTCCGATTCCCCCTTCTCCGTCCGTCCTCCGCAGGCGATGCCGAGGTCTGGAGGCCTGGTTCTCGGAGCACGCCGAGGTCGCGTAGCTTCTGCCGCAGGTCATCATTAATGGTGTTGTTTGGGTTGTTTCTGAGTTCTTTCAATGTTTTGCGGTTGTACACAGGGACACCGGTTGCTCCGATGTCCATGTGTTGTGTAGGGCGGGCTACAGAATAACGTACAAAGGGTTTAATAAAATGTTTGTGAAATTATATTGGATGGATTGTTTTATATATTTTATTTTTTGCATGTTTTCTGTGTTCCATGTGGTGCAGCATATTTTATGTAATGTTGTGATGTGTTATTCTTTTTATTTTGGCTACAGCCAACATTTGTCTGTTACATGCAGAAGTTCAAAGCTTTATTTATCCCCATGGGGCAATTGATTTAAGCTGTCATCATGGTGCTTCACACAATCAGAACACACATACAAATGTTAAAAAATAAATAAATAAATAATAATAATAATAATAATGATTTATCTAATTCAACTGGATTCGTTACATAACCGTATTGCTTCCGGCACAAAAGTAAATTTGTACCGGTTTGTGGAACATTTAATTGATCTTAAACGTCGCCCAAGGGCCATCCACTCAAAATAGTCATTTAAAGGGTGTGTACAGTCACCAATAATTTTATGTGCCATTCTCATCATTTGCTGTTCATAATAAAATGCGAGACTTCGCAAAGGAACACCTACAATTTTTGAGCACAGATTTACCATACATTGCAAGCGATTCCTATTCTTTACAGACAATAAAGAAAACCAACAAATAAAGGAAAAAGACAAGATACTTTCCACAAAAGGTCATAAGAATACGTCTCTGTACATTAAAAGAATTTAACTTCCTCAGCACAAATAATCTTTGATGTGACTTTTTACTAACTGCATTTGTATTTTGTTCAAACTTCAACCTGTTATCAATAATTGTTCCTAGATACTTGTATTCATCCACTACATCGACCTGAGTGTTATTAATAATTACTCTTTGAGGTGCAAGTGTTTTCTTACTAAAATTAATAATCATCTCTTTCGTTTTTGACACGTTAGTATGGTACACCATACCATAAAATCGTCCAAAACCGGACCATATTCCTGATCTGCATATGACAACAAAGATAAAAGCACCGTATCGTCTGCATATTTTACCAGATAACTGTTATTATACGAACTTTGGCAATCATTTGTATACAATATGAATAGAACAGGAGAAAGTACACAGCCTTGTGGTGAACCTATAGAAATATTTGTTGTGTCTGATAGGACACCATTGACTCTTACCCCTTTGTTTTCTATCTGTTAAAAAATTCATAATCCATAAAACTAAACCATAATTGAGATTAAACTGACTAATAAGTTTCTGTCCCAAAATCATAGGTTACAAAAAATTGAATGCAGACGAAAGTCCACAAACAAAAGGCGCGCAAAGGCTCCACTATTTTCTAGATGTCGACTAAGAGCATTCAACAAAAACAGTTTTGCATCATCTACACCTCTCCCAGCGCGATATGCAAACTGCAATGGATCTAAGAGTGGTCCAACAACTGTCATCAACTTCTTTTTAATCTCTTTTTCAAAAGCCTTCATGACTAAAGAAGTCAAGGCAATTGGACGATAATCATTTAACGCTTCCGGCTTTGCTTTTTTCAGTATAGGTACAATGATTGATGTTTTCCACAAATCAGGAACCAGCCCCAGGTCTAGAGAAGATTGAAAAAGTAAGTGGAGAACTCCACTAAGCTGTTCTGCACAGTGACTCAGTGTTCTACCACATATACCATCTGGGCCTGGGGCCTTATTAAGCGGTATAGCCTTTAACTGTTTCAATACATCAGATGGATTCAATTTAAAATTATTAGAAGAACTAATATCATCTTTAAAAAGTGCCATCATACTACTATTTTCTATAAAAAGTGCCATCTCCTCACCAGAAACAGATGTATCAAAATGAGAGAAGAAATCATTGTAATTATTAGATAAAGGAAAATTAGCCTCATAATTCTCTATAGGAGTTTGTTGATTTGATACCCTTATACTGACTTCAGCCATACTCTTTATTCCTTTCCATGCAGCTTTAAGATTGCCTTGCAGAAACACACCCTCAATCTTATTTTTATAATTATTTCTAGCAATTTTTATTGCCCTTTTAACTTCCCTGTTTATCTGCTTCTTCTCCTCATTATTTCCTGAGAGAAATACTCTCTTCTTCATATTCAGTAAGCTTTTTAACTCCTTTGTAACCCAAGGTTTATTGTTGGGATACAAAGTGATCTTTTTTGTAGGTATGACAGAATCAACACAAAAAGTAATATAATTAGAAACGGTAAGCACCTGTTCATTAAGATCAGAACATGTGTTCAAAAACATAGTCCAATCTGTGCATTCAAAATAACCCTTTAAAACGTCAATATTAGAAGGTGACCATTCCCGTACAAATCGTACTTCTTTCTTCATTTGTTTAACAAAAGGAACATACACCGAAGATAACATAATTACATTATGATCAGATGAGCCAAGAGGTGGTAGTGGCAGAGATTTGTATGCTCCCGGAATCGGGCCATAACATCTATCTAAAACTTTATCAGCACAGGTAGCACATGTGACGTATTGATAAAAACCCTTTAAATATTTGTCCAAGATACAGTGATTAAAATCACCTAAAACCGTGCCGTATTACACCAGCTTTCTTTAATATAGACACACACACCACCTCCACGTTCTTTCCCAGTTGTGTCTTTATCTCGGCCCAGCCTGATAGGTGTTCCAAAACCTTGAATCCGTAAAGTGCTTTCAGCGACCGAGTCATCCAACCAGGTTTCAGTAAATGCCATTATGTGCGTGTTTCTATATTCGTGCATGAAACTCACATTGGCTTGTAGTTCATCCAATTTATGTCGAAGCGAGCGTACATTGCCTCAGAGTATTGTAGGCAAGGGAGTAAATCTTTCAGTCCTCTTTAGTCTGCATCGTACTCCACCACGATTCCCGCGTTTCCTTCTTATTTTCCTTTTTGGGCCTCGAAAATTAGCAGAAGGCCGGAGTAACTCTTCAGGAATATTCCAAGCGGGATCAACCGGAACAGCATTCGAACGCAAGCCCAGCAGAAACTCCCGATTCATCACTGGCGCGTTCTCCAAAACTCCGCCATGCGCCAGGGCTGTAATCGCATTTCCCCAACACGCCAACAGCAGCAAAAGCTAAATCTTCCACCGAATTAACATCTTCACTTTAAAATACTTCACTTTGGATTTTAAAAATACTTAAAATACTGGAATACTTAAAAAATTTAATAAAAAATCCCCTTAAACCCACTTATTAACATACAAACAACAAACAATGAAGCACACATGCAGCTCTGCCAGTCGCCACACGAGCAGTGCCCGGAAGTTATTATGCAGTAGTTTAATTTTGGTTTTCAGTGAATTTGTGAACCATGACTTTATTTAGTGTAAATCTAATGTGTTATAAATGTGTGTATGTATGTATATGTATCTATGTTGGACATTGTAATGAGCCAGTTCTATTTCCTTTGTGAAAAGGCTGTTGCAGTGTTGGTTCTGCTGTGAAAGTGACTAAGTTGGATAAAGAAGCCTAATTAAAGAAAGCTGCTCTGTTTGACTCAATAATCGTGGTGTCCTCCTCGTTCATCCTTCATTCAAACACAACGCAGAGACAATTGGGGGAGCACACAGACGAAGAGGGTTACATATATATATATATATATATTTAATAAAATAATAATAGTTCATGCCCCGTATCTTTAAACTAAAGCAAGACTAAACGTCTTAACTTACACATAACTACATTAATTAGCAGAAGGGGCAGTCAGCAAAGAAATGTCCAGTAGCTAATTTAACTACAATATAGTCATCAAGCTAAACCAAAAGATAGCTGCTACATTTGATTTGATTTTATTTCTTTTGTAAATGCAATGCGCTTCCTCTACGGCTCTACAATTTGTGAACGATGTATCTCACATCGATGCCCATTTATCTAATCATACACTCATTATTTTAAAAAATTTAAATCTTCTAAAAAATCTGAAGGTGGAAAGGGATTTTGGAAATTCAGCATTCAACTTCTTGAAGATGAACCTTTCAAATTATTGTACGGGAAATAGCAAAATAACTATTTGTGAACAAGACAAATAGTAAAAAAAAGAAAAAATATGAAACCAAATGGAAAAAGTTTCGGTTTGAAACAAAGCCATAAAAAGATCTAAAGAATTAAAGTACACCAAGAATTAAAAGGAAACTTACTGAACAAATGAAATACTTGATGAGTTTAGACTCTTACGGCTGAGGAAGAGACAGAATGAACTAGTATACAAATTAAACCTAATCAAACATATTCAGAATTGGCTAAGGTTCTTTCATTAGGTCTCGTGCCAAATGGCTTGAGAATAGTGGAAAAAAAAATACTAGCTATTTCTTTGCTCTAGAAAAGAGAAACTATAAAATAAAAATATTGTGCTCTCTTCTGATTAATGGTTTTCTTTGCACAGACCCTGTAGAAATCTCATGTGCTGTCTCCTCCTTTTATGAGGATCTATACAAGTCCAATTTATTAAAAATGGGTGCTTTGATTATTGTACTAAAATTAATAAGTTTGTACCAGTCATCACTGAGAAGGAGCAATCATATCATGAGGCAGATATATCACTCTCGGAAATAACTAAAGCTGTCTTCTAACTTAAAAAGTTTAAATCACCTGGTAAAGATGGTTTATCTTCTAAGTTCTACAAGCACTTTTGGGATGTGATTAAAATGCACATATTTCTAATGTTAAATGAGTGTATCAGTGAAAAAGAGATGATTGCATTAATAAAGCAGGGTGTCATTTGTTTAATTTCTAAGTCAGATAATGAACTCTTACTAATTGAAAATTGGCATTCAATCACACTTTAAAATGTTGATTATAAAATTATAGCTTTTTTCCCAATAGACTTAAAAAAGTACTTGATTCTTTGATTGGATTAACACAGACATAGCATTAGACACAATTTAACATGATTCTTTATTGCAGTCTCTGTCTCGGTGACACATTTATTGATATATTCGGCGTATTCTATAATGATGTAAACAGTTCTGTCATACTACAATCTGGTACCTCAAAGAGGTTCAATTTAGAACGAGGAGTCAGGCAAGGTTGCCCAATTCTCCCCTTTCTTTTTCTATTAGTGGTGGAGGTGCTGAATCGTGATATTCAGAATGATCCTATTTTTAAAGGCATCCCAGTTTTTGATAAAGAGATTAGCATCTCAGTTAGCAGATGACAGGAAAATCTTGTGTCATATGCTTAATCTGTGATTAAGCAATTCTCTATATCCTAAAGTTTTCTCACAGACTAAAGAAAGTATCTAGTATATGTAATAATTGGCTGTAAAGAGACTTGCCTATTTTTTGAAGAGTAATCTTGTCTAAAGCAGTTAAGTTGATCAGTCACATCATGAAGTTATGGGAAAGAGTATTGGAAGCCAGGCTGAGAGAAGAGGTGACCATCTGTGAGCATCAGTATGGTTTCATGCCGAGGAAGAGCACCACAGATGCATTATTTGCTTTGAGAATGTTGATGGAGAAGTATAGAGAAGGACAGAGGGAATTGCATTGTGTGTTTATGGATTTAGAGAAAGCATACAACAGGGTGCCAAGAGAGGAGTTGTGGTATTGTATGAGCAAGTCAGGTGTGTCAGAGAAGTATGTGAGGATGGTGCAGGACATCTATAGGACAGTGTGACAGCAGTGAAGGGAAGTAAATCACTTCTTCTTTCCAAATGGCAACTACTTATAACAAACCAACTATAGGTGGCGTACTCATCTCTAATAGAAAATGCAACAATAAACATATATATGTCAAACCATTCATAATCTAAACAAGAACGTTCCAAAAAGTACATTTTATTGGCCTTTAATAATTGATAACATAAACTGGCAAAAAAAAAAAAAAAAAAAAAAAAAAAACATTTTATACAAATATCCTGTTTTAAGCTTTTTGGCAGGAACTTGAACTTCATTCATGAATCTTTTAATTTCATGGTAAAGGTTTTTTTTTTTTTCCAGCAATGGTAACAACACACTTGAGCACATTGTCAACTTTTACATTTATTTAAAAATATGCATTTTCAAATTTATATAAATATAATTCTTTTTACAAAACTTTTTTTACTTGTTGAATCTAATAGAAAACCACAAATTTGTTATTGTCCTGACATTCAGATCTAATTTAGATTGTTTATTTATGTGTTTGTTTGTTTGCAGGTTTACTCTGTCTAGTAATATTTAATCACATTTTTTGTTTTTTGCTTATACTGTATATACTGTACTTATTTTTTGTTCTGTTAACTGTGGATAACTGTATATTATGTATATTCTATGTTAAGAATGTGCTATTAAGATGTGATTAATCGTGAGAACTCATGACAATCATGCGTTTAAACACAACTAAATATTTTCATCGATTGACAGCCCTAATATTAATATGATGTAAAGTCCAGTTACCAGTGTGACACTAAAACAGGTAGTAGTAGTAATTACTACTTTTTTTTTACTTAAGAACAGGTCAGAGCCTACACTTCTTTACTTCTACTTAAGTAAAAAAAGTATAGTTAGTATATCTGTACTTCTACTTAACTAAACAATTTGTGTAATTTTACCACCTCTAAAAATGATGCAATATAATGGCCCCACTCTTTTTTTCTTCTTTTCTTCTTTTTTTTTTTTAAACCTAAGACAAAAAAGAATTGTCATTGCCATTTTACAGAATTTGCCTGGGGATATACAATGAATATGTATTTTTAAAGATGGAGTGAAACAGGATTGGGATCAACAGAGAGATGAGAAAAAGTAGGAAGGAGTACAAGGTGATGTGGAAGCAGGTGAAGAGGGATGTAGCAAAAGACAAGGAAAAGGCATATGAGGAGCTGTATGAGAAGTTGGACACTAAGGAATTAGAAAAGCATTTGTCAGGATTGGCCAGGCAAGGTGAAGGCTAGATTGCATCAAGGATTGGCTCTGAGCCCTTTCCTATTTGCAGTGGTGATGGCACTGGTTGATGGACGAAGTCAGACAAGAGTCTCTGTGGACTATGATGTTTGCGGATAATATTGTGATTTGTGTTGAGAGTAGGGAGCAGATTGAGAAGAACCTGAAGAGGTGGAGGTTCACATTGGACAGAAGGGGTATGAAAGTCAGTAGGACAGAGTACATGTGTGTGAATGAGAGGGAGGGCAGTGGAAGGGTGTGGTTGCAGGGAGGTGGAGCAGGTGGATAAGTTTAGGTTCCTGGGTTCAACATGCAAATTAATGGAGAGTGTGTAAGAGAAGTAAAGAAAAGAGTGCAAGCAGGGTGGAGTGGTTTGAGAAGAGTGATAGCAGGTATGATTTGTGATAGAAGGGTATCTGCAAAAGTGAAAGGAAAAGTGTATAATACTGTGGTGAGACCTGCTATGCTGTATGGTTTAGAGACAGTGACATTGACTAAAAGACAGGAGGTGGAGTTGAAGGTAGCAGAGCTGAAGATGTTGAGATTTTCATTGAGAGTGACGAGGATGGACAGGATTAAAAATGAGTTTATTAGAGGGACCGTGCATGTAGGACATTTTGTAGACAAAGTGAGGGAGGCAAGATTGAGATGGTTTGGACATGTGCAGAGGAGGGACATGGGGTATATTGGTAGAAGAATGGTGAGGATGGAGCCACCAGGAAGGAGGAAAAGAGGAAGGCCAAAGAGGGGTTTTATGGATGTGGTGAGGGAAGACATGCAAGTAGTTAGTTTAAAAGGGGCAGATGTATAGGACAGGGGGGTATGGAGACGGATGATCCACTGTGGCAACCCCTAACAGGAGAAGCCGAATAATGAAGATGATGAAGCCTGAGGAAAATGGGTCGTTCAAGACATTGTTCAGAAGAACAGCGTACTTTGATTAAAAAGTTGATTGGAGAGGGGAAAACCTATAAAGAGGTGCAAAAAAATTATAGGCTGTTCAGCTAAAATGATCTCCAATGCCTTAAAATGGAGAGCAAAACCAGAGAGACGTAGAAGAAAACGGAAGACAACCATCAAAATGGATCGAAGAATAACCAGAATGGCAAAGGCTCAGCCAATGATCAGCTCCAGGATGACCAAAATCACCAAAAAAGCAGTGTCTCTACTTCCTGAGAAGTCTGAGGAAAGCCCATCTTCCTCCCCTCATCCTGACCACATTCTACAGAGGTACCATTGAGAGCATCTTGAGCAGCTGCATCACTGCCTGGTTTGGGAACTGCACCGTCTCGGATTGCAAGACCCTACAGAGGATAGTGAGGACAGCTGAGAAGATCATCTCCCCTCCATCACGGACATTTACACCACACGCTTTATCCGCAAAGCCAACAGCATTGTGGATGACCACACACACTTGTCACACACACTTTTCCACTTTTCACTCTCCTACCATCAGGGAAGCGGTTCTGAAGCATTCGGGCCGCCACATCCAGACTGTGCAACAGTTTCTTCCCTCAAGCCATCAGGCTACTCAACAAACAACTGAACTGAACTCACACACACACACACACACACACACACACACACACACACACACACACACACACACACAAAACTGTGTGACTAATCTGTACAACCCGGACTCAACACACACTCGTACTCACTTCACACACCCATGACATCAGTACCACTCACATTATATCATTTTATTACTACAAACTGTTTACATCATGTTTTTGCACATCTTTCCTAAACTGCTGCTATATTTGCTCTTTTTTTCACATTTTGTTTACATTTTGGCTACTTTTTAATTTTGTTCACTTTGTCTTGTTACAACAGGTTTACTGGCGGAGCTATTTTGTGTTTTGTGTTTTGTCCTGTACTGTCCTGTGTTGTCTTGCACTGTCTTGTTTTGTCTTTGCACCAGGTTGCACAAATGCACTTTATATGGTGAGGACACTTACTAGTCCTCAGCCCTGTGTTTTCTGTTTCTGTGATTGTTGTTTAATGTAGTATCAGGGTTCTGGAGGAACGTTGTTTTATTTCACTGTGTACTGCATCAGCTATATATGGTTGAAATTACAATAAAAGCTTCTTGAATCAGTCATTCCCTTTTATTTATGAGTGCATAAAAACTTTACCGGTCAAGCAAGCAGCAAGCCACCAATCAGTGTGGAGCATGTGTTTTGTTTCAAACTCATTACTTAACATGAACATACAGTTCAGCATCAGTTTAACAGCAAGCAGAACATTTTGAGAGTAAATAATGATGAAAGAAACTTCTGACTCTTACCACAACACCCATGGCCTTATTTGCACAATTTTTTAAAGTAGTTGAAAATAAGGTTTTTGACTCATGAAAATTGTAATAGATATCAATGTGTTTGACTCATTAAAGGGAGCACTTTTACTTTACTGGAGTAATATTTCACCCACTTTAACTCAAGTATATGGTTTGTGTACTTTGTCCACCACTGTTCATAAATCTGTAATGCAATTAATGCACAATAGTGGAAACAGAGTAAAAGCATTTATTTAAAACATGGGCAAAAAATCTGTGAAGAATCGTGAAACAGGCTATGGCCAGGCAAATAACAATACTAGGGCATGAACACGAGGACATGAAATGAAGGGAAACAAGATCCAAAAACAATGAAACAAGAAACAAAACAGCTTGGTAATCTTAGTAGAACTTGACAAGTTAGACTTTTGTATACATAATCCTGGGCAAAAGAAAATCAACCAAGCACAAAATGTCAAAATATTTAGCTTTTAATTAGTTTTAACATCAAATTGTCACATTAAACAAATACATTTCAGAGACTCAATGTATCACCATTTGTTCCTTTTGCAATAGTTAACTGTTCACAACTGGGAAATTCACAGAAGTCTTGTAGAAAAATGTACAATGGTAAAATCATGATGATGGTAATTTCTAGAAACTTAGGCCTTATAGTCAACAGTACACTGTCACATTTCGTAATATTTCAGATGTCCACAACACACCAATGGGATGGGTGAGATCAGACAATTACTTCAGTAGATCTGCAACAGAGTGCAAGCGGTTACTCACTGTCCCCAAGACTACAGAGAAATCTATTTACCCACACAAAAACTAAGCACAGTACGCCAGGGCAGAGACTCAGGAGGACTTATTCAATTCAATTCAATTCATTTTTATTTGTATAGCGCTTTTAACAATGAACATTGTCTCAAAGCAGCTTTACACAGATAATGTGGTGATTAAATGTAAATATGTTCTTTGTAAGTATGTTTGTCCCTGATGAGCAACTGTGGCAAGAAAAAAACTCCCCGAGATGGCATAAGGAAGAAACCTTGAGAGGAACCAGACTCAAGAGGGAACCCATCCTCATCTGGGTTGCACCAAATGTCCATTTGAAGCATATATACAAAGTTGCGGGGTGCAGTGATGATGATCAGAAGCAAACTGCACTCCCGAGTCAGCGCAGCAGACCGCCGACACCAACTACAGTCCAATCCGTCCTCAAAGCACCCGTTCTACTCCGGAATTACATGGAAGCACCCAAGGTCTTGATGAGATACCGTCCCAAGCTGCACAGAAGTGTGAAGATCCGCGGAGGGGAGAGGGGCAGGAACAGTGGTCACTGGAGCCTCAGGAGCATGTTTAACTCGACCGAGAGAGAGAGAGAGAGAGAGAGAGAGAGAGAGAGAGAGAGAGAGAGAGAGAGACAGAGAGAGAGAGGGTGACGGGAAGAGAAGGATATGGATTATTAAGTGTAACTATTGGTGTATGAAAGTTAATGTCACTGTGCAGTTTGGACTCCGGCAAGACTCGCTTATGGCAGCATAACTAAAAGGGAGAACCAGAAGGTAACACAGACATGAGGGATCTCTGGGATAAGAGACAACCCACCACACCACCGTCAACAAACCCGAGTGAACGTGTGAATGTGAGGGGACGACAGCATACAAATATACCAGTTCACCAAACACTCTATATCCATGCTCCCTCCAGATCTGCACCTTTACCTAAGAAAAAATCTACTGATAAAAGGCTTGACTAAATAAATAAGTTTTCAACCTCGACTTGAACACTGAGACTGTGTCTGAGTCCCGAACACTGATTGGAAGGCTGTTCCATAACTGTGGGGCTTTATAAGAAAAAGATCTGCCCCCTGCGGTAGTCTTCATTATTTGAGGAACCAACAGATAGCCAGCACCTTTTGATCTAAGTAGGCGTGGAGGATCATACTGGTACAGAAGTTCACTCAGATACTGCGGTGCGAGACCGTTAAGTGCTTTATACGTCAGTAGTAATATTTTATAATCAATGCAAGATTTGATTGGGAGCCAGTGTAGACTGATTAAAACAGGGGTGATGTGGTCGTATTTCCTAGATCTAGTGAGGACTCTTGCTGCTGCATTCTGAACTAACTGAAGCTTATTTATGCACTTACTCGCACACCCAGACAGTAAAGCGTTACAGTAGTCCAATCTAGAAGTAACAAAAGCATGAACTAGTTTTTCTGCATCCTGTAACGACATCATATTTCTAATTTTAGCAATATTTCTTAGGTGAAAGAAGGCGATCCTGGTAATATTATTCACGTGAGACTCAAAGGAAAGACTCGGGTCAATAATCACACCAAGGTCTTTGACAGCCGTACATGCTGAAACAGAAACACCATCCAGAGATGCTACGTAATCAGAAAGTTTGCTTCTAGCTGCATGTGGTCCTAGTAAAAGTACTTCTGTCTTATCTGAGTTGAGCAGAAGAAAGTTATTAAGCATCCAACTTATCATCTGGTACAAATCACAACTGCACAACATCATAAACATCATCAAAACTTCTAAATTCATCAAATCCATGTAAACATGTTTTGATCTCTAGGGAGCATGAAGTGAGACAGGGCTGCTGTTTAAGTCCCACACACTTCAACATCTACATCACTGAATTGTCCTCCATGTTAGAGCGATTTACAGCACCCTGTCTCACTGTACACCACCCAAAGATTGAACTCCTTCTGTATTCAGATGACATGGTCCTGCTGTCCCCTGCTGCTTAGGATCTACAGCAGAACCTGAACCTGCTGCAGCATACTGTCAGAGCTGGGCCCAAAATTATTATATTCCAAAAAAAGATCCAGCTATCAGGGAACTAAACACACATTTGGGTTAGGAACACATTTAATTGAGCCAAAAACTACACCTACATAGGACTAAACATGAGTTTAGGAAACTTCACACCCACCGACACACAACGTCACAGACACGCACATAGAGCTCGGCTCTTTTCTCTTCCCTCTTTATCCTCCTCCCAGAGAACCCTGAGTAGTTTTATCCGCCACAGATGTGATTCTCCATTCACACACGCTTGGCCATGCTGTCTGCTGCCACAGTGTGGACATCTGCAGTCTGGACAGTTCTGATAGATGTTGCATTGAAACTGTTTAGAAAATGGCCAAGAAGGTTTAAGTAATCAACAAAGTGGATGTTAGAAGTAAAGATGTGCAATAGAACAGCGAATGTTGCCTTTGAAAAGTACAATCTACAAGGGTACCAAAATGAACTTATATTAAAGGGCACAGTGGGTGTACCTTTGAGGGTACCTCACCATTGACAAGCTATTTTAAATCTGACATAGGCTTTTGGATTATAGTAATGCACTCCAATGAGCATTATGAAATTGGGTGTGTAATGTAATTGTTTAAGTAAAGAAAAAAAATAAATCACACTGACCTGAACTGCAAGAGCATGAAAGGAAACAATCAAAACCAAAGCCTTTTATTAAGATTTCTATTATGATGATCTAGAAGGTGTTATAAATATCTCCATACATAAGGGAAATAAGCACTAAATACTATTAAATATGTTTATTTACAAAACATTCTCTATATGACAGGCATTTTTTGTACATACACAAATTGGCCTTTACCTTCAAGTTTGGCAACAGTTTTGTATGTGACGTGGTATCTGGAACCAAGAGGTTAGCATCAGAACTTGCGACATGCGACCTCCATGGCTTAGACATTTTCCAACACATCCCACAGATAAATGTTGCAGCAAGTGCCATTAATGTCTCCAACATTTTCAATCATGAAAAATACTATTTTGATAATTGAACATTTTCAAATTTTTATCAATACTCATCCTTCTTCACCTGTTCCCAGCGTTTTACAGTCCAGTACAAGACTTCACCTTCATCCTCAGGAGTCTTAGGATTCATGCCACAGCATAGCAATGGTTTAAGGGATCCACATTTGCTCCATGCAGATTTTGCACTCTTCTGTTCTCCATCTATTCTTGATATCTCTGTGAAATAATACCTTCGCATGGGTTTTCATACCAATGATATGCTGATAAAACTCAATTATGGGCCCATGCCACTAACGCTCCACTGACCATTGAAGTTACTTTTAGTAGTAGACAGTGTGATCATGGATACTCTGGCAATTGTGCAGTTAAACAGCCCCATACACAGCAAGTGGCAAAACAATGATTTGATACCTTTCTGTCATAGCTTGTACCACAGCTTTCTTAAATTTTTTGTTGTTGTTGTTGTTTGTTTGTTCCTTAAGTAGGGTTGGAAGATGGAGATGCATCTTGAAGTATATAAGCCTCCACGTTCCAGCTTTTAAAGTCTACTTTGAACAAAGGTTTACAAAAACCCTCCCTGTGGATGTCTCGAAGTGTTGTTTGGGTTTTTTTCCTCATCTACCATAACATTTGCTAGTAACATCAGTAGTTACTCTTTCAGGGACATCCCAGTGTTCTGTTGGCTACAGTATACCTGAAGTTTGTGCTAACACTAACTTATCTAAGCTTCAAATCACTTGTTTTTTATAGACAGCTATAATGCAAGTGCATAAGTTATAGACAGCTATAATGCAAGTGCATAAGTGCACTTGCACAGCTAATGCAAGTGCATAAGTGTAACTAATGCACTTGCATTAGTTACAAGCAAAACACATGACTCAAACAAAGAGTAGACATTTAAAGTTATTAATTGTTTGATTACTTAATCTAACAAAGCAACTGAGCAACAATAAATACTTGCCAGTCACATGTTCCAATTATTTAAGCACTTAAAAAATGGATGGGTTAAAAATAAAAGTGCCACGTTCTAAATTAGTCTAGATGTAAATATCAGTAAATGAAAGCTTCTGATCATCAATCATCAATCAAATGGACATTTGGTGCAACCCAGATGAGGATGGGTTCCCTCTTGAGTCTGGTTCCTCTCAAGGTTTCTTCCTTATGCCATCTCGGGGAGTTTTTCCTTGCCACAGTTGCTCATCAGGGACAAACATACTTACAAAAAACATATTTACATTTAATCACCACATTATCTGTGTAAAACTGCTTTGAGACAATGTTCATTGTTAAAAGCGCTATACAAATAAAAATGAATTGAATTGAATTGAATCTTTCGATCTCAAACCAAAATGACTTAAGTGTATAATAAATGCAAAAGAATTTGCTTTGCTTCACCAATACAGTCAAAGAATATAGAATAATTTGGGTGTCATGACAAACAAAGTAACTACTAGTGGCCAGTGTGTGGAATCAATATTTTGTCAATAATTTATCAGGATTAATTGGAAGTATAAAATTCTTATACAAGTATGAAAATATTTTTTTTTTTTATGAAATATATCTGAAACACTCACTTTATTCAAAAATTCCAATTTTCTTTTATTTTAAATATTTTTGAATCCATAATGAAACCATTGTATAGAATTGGTTTGTACTACCACATCAAAATGAATCCCTATATTAAATATTTTTGTGTACCAATACCATTTCTTTCCTTTATAATGAAAACCCCTCAGTTCCCATGTGAACAAAGGCACATTGTTAAAAACATTTATCAATGTGTGCAGTTGTGTGAAAGTAATTTCAAATACACTTTTTCACTCATTCGGCCTATTGCTGAAGCAGGAGGAATCAAGCACCCAAATCACGCAATATAACGTAGGGGAAAGCCATGATATACAAAGCTTTCAAAACACAACACAACCAAAAAAGCCCTTGTCAAACAACAACAAAAAATCAATTAGACACAGTTACTCCCTTTCAGACAAACAGAGGTGTGCACCAATTCTTATGTTTAGAGAAAAAAAAGAAAAAAAAAAGAGAAAAATACTTTCTTTCGCTACGAAGTGTTTCTTTTTGGTTTTCCAGAGATGTGTTAGGTGGCAAAAGCAGCATTTGCAGTGTGTGGCAGTAAAGATTTCTATATTTAAGAGCAGTTAAGAATACAAATTGTCCAAAGCTAATCTAATCACTGATGAGAGAGTAGGGCATTGCGATTTGCTTTCATCTTCTCCAAGCGCTTCACCAGGTGGTTGTTGGTCATCTCCATTTCCTCAATTTTGTCCAGTGCAGTACGCAGCTGCAAAACAAGTTAAGAAGCACAAAAAACATTTAACATTTCATTAAAGAATGTTTTGTACAGCTCTCCATTTTAGTTTGATACATTTTAGATTCAAGCCATTTCTCAGCCATCAGCACAAAAGTCTCTCCTTTACTGATAGGTAACTTGCAAAATAGATAGTTTTGCAGTTATCTGAATAATTAATTTTCATTATGTCAGTGATTTGAAAGCACTTTTGATTAAGAAATGCATGCACTGATGTTCTGTCCTTTCTGACCACCTTCGCAAGTGGTTTAAGGTGGTGGACCATCCATTCAAAACCAAAAGTGTTAAGAGTGTACAGTAGCTAAAAGTCTATAAAATACCTTAGTGTAGTTTATATTTAACTGGATTCTAACAACGTATATGTGTGTGTGTGTGTGTGTGTGTGTGTGTGTGTGTATATATATATATTACAATACTATAGAAAGAAACATTTAATATAAAATATTTTAAAGTAGTTAATGTGCAGCTTGTATAGGAGTACAGATTTACTGTCCTCTGAAAATAACTCAAAATACAGCCATTATTGTCAAAATACCTGCCAACAAAAGTGAGTACATACTAAGTGATAACAGCTGCACTTCCTTTAACCATGCAAAACCATTGTGTTACCATACAGTGTTCAGGGTCATACAGAGGTTTTCCAAGACGGGTTCCACTCGGAACAGTCCTCACTAGAGTCGATCAAAGAAGTTGAAATCTCGTGCTGTACGTCAGGTGCAGAAGCTGCTTCAAAAAACAGACACATGAGTGTTGCAGCATTGCTTTAGAGGTTGCAGAAGTGAAAGTTCCGCTGTCAGTGCTCAGACCATACACCGCACACTGCAACAAGTCAGTCTGCATGGCTGTTGTCCCAGAATAAAGCCTTTTTGAAGCTGGCTCACAAGAAAACCCACAAATACACACGTGGCCAAAATTGTTGGTACCCTTCGGTCAATGAAAGAAAAATTTACAATGGTCACAAAAAAAACTTTAATCTGACAAAAGTAATAATAAATAAAAATGTTATGAAAGTTCCCCAATAAAAGTCAGACATTACTTTTCAACCATGCTTCAATGGAATTATAAAAAATAATAAACTCATGGATCAGGCCTAGACAAAAATGATGGTACCCCTAGAAAAGACTGAAAATAATCTGACCAAAGGGACATGTTAATTCAAGGTGTGTCCACTAATTAGCGTCACAGGTGTCTACAATCTTGTAATCAGTCAGTGGGCCTATATATAGGGCTTCAGGTAGTCGCTGTGTTGTCTGGTGACATGGTGTGTACCACAGTCAACATGTACCAGAGGAAGCGAAGGAAAGAGTTGTCTCAGGAGATTAGAAAGAAAATTATAGACAAGCATGATATAAGGCTATAAGACCATCTCCAAGCAGCTAGATGTTCCTGTGACTAAAGTTGCACATATTATTCAGAAATGTAAGATCCATGGGACTGTAGCCAACCTCCCTGGACGTGGCCGCAGGAGGAAAATTGATGACAAATCAAAGAGACAGATAATCCGAATGGTAACAAAAGAGCCCAGAAAGACTTCTAAAGAGATCCAAGGTGAACTCCATGCTCAAGGAACATCAGTGTCAGATCGCACGATCCTTCATTGTTTGAGCCAAAGTGGACTACATGGGCGACGACCAAGGAGGACACCATTGTTGAAAACAAATCATAAAAAAGCTAGACTGGAATATGCCAAACTACATGTGAAAAAAAACCATACAATTTTTGTGTTATCTGTCCATAGGACATTCTCCCAGAAGCTTTGTGGCTTGTAAAAGCCACAAAGCTTCTGGGAGAATGTCCTATGGACAGATAACACAAAAATTGAATTTTTTGCCAAGGCACATCAGCTCTATGTTCACAGACGGAAAAATGAAGCATATCAAGAAAAGAACACTGTCCCTACTGTGAAACATGGAGGAGGCTCTGTTATGTTCTGGGGCTGCTTTGCTGCATCTGGCACAAGGTGTCTTGAATCTGTGCAGGGTACAATGAAATCTGAAGACTATCAAGGGATTCTAGAGAGAAATGTGCTGGCCAGTGAAAGCTTGGTCTCAGTCGCAGGTCATGGGTCTTGCAACAGGACAATGACCCAAAACACACAGCTAAAAACACCCAAGAATGGCTAAAAGGAAAACATTGGATTATTCTAAAGTGGCCTTCTATGAGCCCTGACCTCAATCCTATTGAGCATCTTTGGAAGGAGCTGAAACATGCCGTCTGGAAAAGACACCCTTCAAACCAGAAACAACTGGAGCAGTTTGCTCATGAGGAGTGGGCCAAAATACCTGCTGAGAGGTGCAGAAGTTTCATTGACAGTTACAGGAATCGTCTGATTACAGTGATTGCCTCAAAAGGTTGTGCAACAAAATATTAAGTTAGGGGTACCATCATTATTGTCTAGGCCTGTTCCATGAGTTTATTTGTTTAAATAATTCCGTTGAAGCATGGTTGAAAAGCAATGTCTGACTTTCATTGGTTAAAATTCATAGAATTTTTATTTATTATTATTTTGTCAGATTCAAGTTTTTTCTGTGACCATTGCGAGTTTTTCTTTCATTGACCGAAGGGTACCAACAATTTTGGCCACGTGTGTAGTTTGCTCAAGACAACCTGTCCAAGAGCATGAATTACTAGAACCATGTCCTGTGGTCTGATGAGACTTAGATACACTTGTCTGGCTCAGATGGTGTCCAGCATGTGTAGAGACACTCTGGTGAGGAGAACCAATAAAATTGTGTCTTGCATACAGTCAAGCATGGTGGTGGTAACATCATGGTCTGGGGCTGAAAGAGTGCTGCTGATACCAGGGAGCTGCGGTTCCAACATGTACTGTGACATTCTGAAGCAGAACATGATGCCCTCCCTTCAGAAACTGGGCCAAATGGCAAATTTTCAACATGAAAACGACCCCAAACACACTGCCAAGATGACAACTGCCTTGCTGAAGGTGATGGAGTGGCCAAGTATGTCTACAGACCTGAACCCTATTGAGCACCTGTGGGCCATCCTCAAGCGAAAGGTGCAGAAGCAGCATGTGTCTAACATCCAGCAGCTCCCCGATTTCGTTATAGAGGAGTGGAAGAGGATTCCAATTCCAGTGAATTCCATGCCCAGTAGGATTAAGGCAGTGCTAGGCAACAATTGTACTCACACAAAATGTTGACATGTTCATATTTAGTTATTTTCAGAGGACAGTTAATCTGTACTGCTATACAAGCTGCACATTGCCTACTCTAAAATACAGAAGATATACTAAAATGGTTGCTGAAATGTGAGGGGTGTACTCACTTTTGTGTGATACTGTATATATATTTGAGAGAGTGTGTGTGTGTGTGTGTGTGTGTGTACACTGTTCATACACACAGAAAAATACACATACAAATTAACCTTTTATTCTTCTTTGATTTGCCAAATTATACATTCACTTTATTAGAAACTCCATGGAAAAACCATGGAACATTAAGTGCATGAGATACAACAGCAGAAGTTAAGATCAGGTTCCATGTCTGTCCCCAAGAGCACAGTTCTTTGGCTCTCATGGGCACAGACTCACCTAAAAGGGATCTGCATTTGTTTTTTTTGCAATTTGCTGCTAGCCAATTAGATATTTCATGAATGTGCAGTTATAAAATTGCAATTCTGAAAGTGTTCCTAATAAAGTACACTCTGTATTTTCATCATAGCTTTACTTGCATCCTTACCTCCCTTTGTAGTTTTCTTTTCTCAGCCTTAAGTTCATCTTCAATTTTCTCAGAGTTATCAGCTGCTGCTTTATATCTTAACACCTGCCCTTCAAGTCTGTTTATCTACATAGGGAAAATGTGCAGTATTAGAATGACTTCTATTAATTAAAAGCAATTTAACAATCATTAAGAAAACAGAACATGACAGACCGGATTACCAGACTCCCATACTAAATCTAAATCTTCTCATCTAAACAAGGTTACCTTTTATCAGAAAAAGCTCAGCTTTGTGCATTACAGTTGTAAAATGTTATAAATTGCATTTTTTTCATAGGAAGAGAGGTTAAAATATATTCAAAAACTAATATGAAAGTCATGCATAATACATTACACATAAATACATAAAATACTTTGTTCTTAACTGAAACACATAACCAGAAAGCAAAAAATTGTAATAAATGACTGTACTTTCTAAAACAGTTAAGGATTTTATTTTTTTTAACATTTGAATTTAAGGGGAAAGTGTATATGGTCAGTGCTGAATTCCAAAATTATTTGGATGGTATACAGAGGCAGAATCAACCAAAATTGTCACCTGGCTGCAATATTTTAGAAACTTACATTTTGTTCCATTGTACCCATTTCTTGTTCTGCCTTTGAAAGCTTGAATTTATAGTCAGTAATTTGTCGGTTGGCATCTCCTACAGATAATACAATAACAGAATTGAATTAAAACAAATAAATAAAAAAATTATACAGACACAAAGTTGTTTTTGTTTTTTCTTCAAATATACAAGTGAATTTAATTTATCTTTTTTCTTACATTTTATTTTATTTTTATTCATTGCCAAATCCCAACCTGCAGTTAGGTCTTTCCTATTACATGACAGAACCATGCATTTGAACGCTATTTAAATTTTTTGTTTGCAAAGCCCATCTTGTTACGAGGCTGGAATTACAAATGGTACCATAATATGACACCCTCTCCAGCAGAGAGGATTAGGAAAATGTACACAGCCAGGGTTTTCACACATATATAAATCTTATTACTGGCCTAAGCAGTTGTACTTTACCTCATTCAAAAATATTGTACAATTACCAAAGCAGGATGTGGTGACAGTGCGCAGCAACTTTCATCCAGTTCTTACCCACGTCATTACAAAGTGCTTCAATTGGCTGGTCATTTCTTATATAAAAGCCTGCCTACAACTATCAGTTGATCCTCAGTAGTATGTTTACTGTAATAACTGGCCAACAGAAGATGCCATTACCTCAGCCCTTTAGTCTGCTCTGACTCATCTAGAAAATAACTCCTTTATGAAGATGCTATTCATAAACTTAATCTCTGCATTTATAGTCATCCAATCAAAGATGACATCCAAAGTCCCCCACTCTTTAGCTGAACTCTGGACATTTTAACCAACAGACCAGAGTTTGTTTGACTTTGAAACAACACCCCATCCACCATTGACTCAAACACTCCTCTACTCAGATCATGATAAACTCTACCGCTGTACCATAAATACCATTCTTACAAACTGCATCACAGTTTGGTAGAATAACTGCAGAGTGCACAACCAAGGCACTACATCTGCTAGTGAAAACTACCCCATAAATTATTAAGACACTGTTGTGGAACATTAATATTTATCAAAAGTGTTGCCTACAAAGAATGAATGTTATTATCAAGGACACCTCCCATCCCCACCACTCACTGTTTTCTGTAGCATTTTTCTGATTGAAGACATGCAATTTGCACTCCCACAAAAAGAATCAAAAACAGCATTTTCCTTTTGGCTGTACAAATTCTGAACTCTAACTCTAACTGTAACACTAACTCTGACACTAACTGCCAGTATCTACCCAATAACTAAGCAAATGTTTCACTTAATTTATTTGGTATTTGCCCTACTGGTTAAGTGTTGTTTCTGATATTGAAAATAAAGTTAAACCTAGCCTTTTATATCTGTTAAGCTGTTTCAGAGAACGTTTCTTTGACAAACAATGCAACAAACTAAGTAATAAACAAAAAAACTACGTTGTCTCTTTAAAAAAGGATAAAGAACAGGGTGTTTCCAAAGTTTTGACATGCATTGTAATTCTGCTATTAAGTCTACCAATCTCAATTAACAACAGCCAAATAAACAGGTGCTCAAAATAGTTTAATGATTTACAGTATAATAAACAAATGTATAATAATGTACAGCCATGGCCAAAAGTTTAAGAATAGCACAAATATTGTTTTTCTCAAAGTCTGCTGCCTCAGTTTTTATGATGTCAATTTGCATATACGCCAAAATGTTGTAAAGAGTAATCAGATGAATTGCAATTAATTGCAAAGTGTGATTATTGACCCTAGTCTTTCCTTTGAGGCTCACGTGAATAATATTACCAGGATTGCCTTCTTTCATCTTATAAATATTGCTAAAATTAGAAATATGATGTTACAGCATGCAGATAAACTAGTTCATGCTTTTGTTACATCTAGATTCTTAGGGACTAAGAATATCCTTCTCTTCCTGTCACCCCTTTTCTCTCTCGGTCGAGTTAAACATGCTCCTGAGGATCCAGTGGCCACTGTTCCTGCCCCTTTTCCTGCCACGGATCTGGCCTGCCTCAGGATAGTGTTCTCTTCGATTGGAGGCCAATCTTTGCAGTTAGGGATGTTTCTCATCAACGCCTTGGGTGGTTCCATGAAATTCCAGAGTAAGAACGGGAGCTTTGAGGATGGATTTGGACTGTAGTTCATGTCAACAGTCTGCTACACTGACTAAGGACTACAGTTTGCTTCTGACCACCATCACTGTACCCCGCAACATCCTTTATCTGTAATAAATGTAAAAAAAAGACATTTGGTGCAATCCAGATGAGGATGGGCTCCCGCTTGAGTCTGGTTCCTTTCAAGGTTTCTTCCTTATGCCATCTTGGGGAGTTTTTCCCTGCCACAGCCCGGCTCACTCATCAGGGACAAACTTACACTTAAAGCATCTTTATGTGCTAAAATCATTGAAACACATGCAGTCATCATTGCTTTGCGCAAAAAAGGGATAGGCAAGGATATTGCTGCTAGTAAAGATTGCAAGGAGAGAGGTTCAATTGTTGTGAAGAAGGCTTCAGACCCACAAAGGTCCAGCAAGCACCAGGACCATCTCCTATGGGTTAAAGTAAGGTAAAGACTTTTGAAGGATGGCCAGGTGTCAAGATGGGCAGCTAAGAAGCCACTTCTCTCCAGGAAAAACATCATGGACAGACTGATATTGTGCAAAAGGTACAGGGATTGGATTGCTGGGGTAAAGTCATTTTCTCTGATGTATCCCCATTCAGATTGTTTTGGGCATCCAAAAAAAAGCTTGTCCGGAAAAGAAAAAGTGAGCGCTACCCATTAGTCCTGTATCATGACAACAGTAAAGCATCCTGAGACCTTTAATGTGTAGGGTTTCTTCTCAGCCAAAGGAACTTAAGAACATAGCCATTAATAAAGAACAGTACAAAAAGATCCTCCAAGAACAACTTTGTCACCATCTGTTCTTGGATGGTTGGGAAAACAATGCCTTTTCCAGCATGATAGAGCACCTTGCCATAAGGCAAAAGTGATAACTAAGTGGCTCAGGGAACAAAACATTTCCCCAAACTCCCCAGACCTTAAACCCATTGAGAAGTTGTGGTCAATCCTAAAGAGACTGGTGGACAAACAAAAACGCACAAATTCTGACAAACATTGACATAAAAATGATTATGCAAAGATGGGTTGCAAAACACTAAAGCAGCAGACTTTGTGAAAAGTAATATTTGTGTCATTCTCAAAACTTTTGCCTTTGCCGTTAATATGCCTTTCATGTACGCTGCCTTCAATTACTTACTTCGGTAAGGTATGCACTTTTGAAAGCATTGAAACGTGCAGTTGTAAGTATGACAGATCTTTTGGAAAGATGAAGATGGACATCAATAACCCTTTCAGCTGGTTGCAAGTGTAAACTTACTCTGCATTTCAATCAAGTTCAAGTCAGTGCCATTTTCTAGTTGTTCTCCATCAGGGTCAACACTTTCCATCTTCAAATGTTTCTGTTTTTCATCCTGAAGCTGTGTTTTTAGTTTCCTTATCTATGAGATGCCAAAACAGAATAATGTTACAAATACCCTCTTCTGGGGCAATTGCTCATTCTTTTATCATCAATCATTCTATTAAACACTTCAGATAATATTCGTACTTGGGATAAGAGTTCATCTTTTTCTTCAGCAAGCTTTCGTAGTCGAATATCTGTTATGGGGAAAAAAAAGGCATTTACAACTATGACATAATATTGCACCCCTTTAAAATAATGTGTTTATATAGTCACCTGAACCACAATACTAACATGAATTTGTAATTATGTTCTTTATATAAAATAAAATAATTAAAAACAAACAAATCTTTATTACATTGGACTCCACACCTAATAATCTACTAATAATCAGTAGTAGTCTCAAAGGTTGTCAAACACTGTTGGAGCAATCTGTTTTCATACCCAGAGGTCCATCTCCAGCAGACTCCAGCACTTGAGCAGCTTCCTGAGTGACAAGAGTAATCACTGAGGTGGGAGATTCATGACTAACATCCCCATTGTGAGTGCCCTCGGGAATGATAACCAGCCCATGTTTCTGTAGGAAGCAGAGTTATTACGTGAGTTATAATGCTTTCACGTAACAGAATATATGCCCTAACACGCAGCAGTAAAGATTACACATCACCCAGGGCATCTTATGCTAGAAGCCCTTTGGGAAACATAATGAGACCCTATCAACCCCAACTGAAACATTTCTTACTGCAATTTTTTTAAAGAAACTGTTAGAATATAAGAACACACAGTTTGGGCTAATATTCATGTTTACATCCTTGCTGTAAACTATATAATAATATCATTATATAGAAAAAGAAATATAATAAAATAAAGAAAACCTTTAATTTAAATAAAGGTGCTGGTATTTTCATCCTTAACTCTATACATATATCTAACACTTATGCAGTGTATATGCAATTGCAAGGTATTGGAATTTTAAAATATTTACCTAAACAGATATATAAACACAAAGCCCATTTACTTCAAACAAATATATGAGACTGTGATAAAGTAATTGCCCCTAAAGTAATCTGGGTTTTATATATAGATTTTATAAATACAAAATAATACAAGTAAACATTTTGTCTTCTAAGTAATTGTAAATGACTTTTCTGTGGAAAAATGTATTGCATAGTTTATTATTCATTCATGTGACAAAAATACTGGAACAGAATATATAGATAATTATTTAAACAACCAAGTTTGGAAAGGGTCACATATAGGACAGTGGTGAATTGCTTAAAAATGTCAATCATACCAAAGGTGAAAACCTCCGCTAAAGAAAATAAATATTAAGGTAGACCTTCCAGTTGAGTTAAAAACTTATTGTGACCAACATGTCAAACAAAACTCAGTAATCAGTTTAGAAGGACCATGTTTCAGGGAGAAATACATCATATAAAAGAGTTTTAAAAGGACAGCTCAGAAATGTTGAGTCAGGCTTTGCTAGTTGCTAGATGGAAAGCTTTTCCCGAAAAAAATATATGTGGTAAATATGTAAAGGGCAAGAGAAAAAGGAAAAATATTTTCTAGACTAAAAACTAGCTAAACTTTAAGCAATAGACATGGCAAAAGCAGCTATTTCTTCAAAATCCCTGTGGAGAAGCTGGGTGGTGCCAGCATCTAGGTATGGAAGTGCTTATTAGTGGTAGGGACAGGGAGACTGGTCAGAATTAGGAGAAGTACGAATGCAGCCTCAAGCTCCACAGTAACCTTAAAAAGCCTTGTTGAATTAAAATATGTATATAAAAAAATTCATATTCCATCCATCCACCAAAAACACATTTTATGTGGCTATTGATTTTTAAGTAATTTACAAACTTTCTTAAAAAAATTGTCACTTTTTCAGTTTAATCCACCTAAAATCAAACTATACTTATACATTAATTATGATTCAAGGAGGACCATTCATAATGAGCAAAATCTATTGTTAAAAAATATATTTTTTTCCTTTGGTATATTCCTTGGTCTTCAACACGAACATACCTCTACTGTTTTGGATTTCCCCTTGAGGTCAGCCAGCTCATCTCTGAGCTCGTCCCTCTCTTTCCTAATGCAATCAAAGTACTCTTTCTGCCTCTCTAAGGCCTAGCCAACAGCAGGGCAGGAAAGAGAGAAGAGCCATGAGGGGAACAAATGGAGACGGACAGGCCACATTGAAGCAGACAAGACAAAATTATCAGCATGCACAGACCGCAAGGTTAAGATGCAAAGTCTAACATAACAGCAAGCATTAAAAGGTGGTACGATTTTCACAAAGCATTACAGCTAAATGGTCTAAAATCTGATTGAAAGGAAAACTTATAATCATACATGTTTTAATTCATCTTAATTTTTCATCATATTAGGGCCTGAATATCAGATTTTTAAATTGTTTTTTTCTAAAAGTAATCTAACATTTAGAAACTAGGTGAGAAAAAATAAGTAAAAAAAATAATTCAGTAACATGTAGAATAACTTGGTTACAATAATCTAAAATTAATTTTTCACTCTAAGAATTTTTTTTGTAAGAAAAATTGTTTCTTCTTTACAACATTGCTTTAGTACATTGATATGATATGTGGGAAAATTAACCTTCTGAGGTCCTGAGTGCTGTGGAACAAGTTTTAATTGGGGAGATCTCTGTACTTTGCTCCATTCCGCTTTCCCTCAACCCTAACCACAATCGTGCTTCACTTTTGGAGTGGTGACTGGATTCCAACAGACATAACGTTTAGAATTGAGGCCAAACTGTTTAATCTTGGTTTCATCAGATCAGAGAATCTTGTTCTTAGTGTGAGAGTCCTTCAGGTGTTTATTGCTAAATCTAAGCGGGCTGCCGAGGTTTTTGCACTAAGGGGAGACTTTCGTTTAGTCACTCTGCCATAAAAACCCAGAGGGCTGCAGTGATGGTTGTCCTTCTGGAACTTTGTCCCATCTCCACACAGGATCTCCGAAACTCAATCAGAGTGACAATCGGGGTTCTTGTTCTAGTCCCTAACTAAGGCCCTGCTCTCCTGATTGCTCAGTTTGGCCGGCTGACCAGAAGAGTCCTGGTTGTGCCAAACCTCTTCCATTTGAGAATTATGGAGGCTGCTGTGCTCTTGGGAATCTTCAGTGCATCAATATTTTTGTAGATTTCTCCAGATCTGTGCTTTAAAAAATCCTGTCTCTGAGCTCTGCAGGCAGTTAATGGGTTGTTTTTTTCTCTGATCTGCATTGTCAGCTTTGAGGCCTTCTTTAGAGAGGTGTGTTCCTTTCCAAATCATGTCCAAACTTTTTATACAGGTGGATTTCAATCCACCTGTATAAAAAATGTCGTGTTCTTTAAAAAAAAATTATAGACATTTCTAAAATTGAGTTTTTATTATAATTATTTGTCACTATGGGGTACTGAGTGTGGATTAATTAGAAAAAGGAATTAACGATTGTAGTTTCAGATTGCAACATAAAGTTGAAGAAGTGAAGGGGGCTTGAATACTTTATGCACTGTACATATGTATTTTATTATAATGATAATAATAAAATTACATATAAAATCGATAATCGATAATAAATCTTGTCAACGAACACTGCTGTCTTTAGTTGGGCTGCTTAAGTTACGGGTTAGCATGATGGCAAGATAACAGCGGCTTGCGAAAAGGAACAAGAAAACACAGTGGTGTCCTGGATGAAAGTAAAACATCAGCACAGCAAGCAAAAACTGTACATTGTCATCAAGTGAGAATGGTATTAATAGTTTAATGAAGTGCTATTGTGTAAACTGTGTGTTTGCACACCCACTAAATCTGTTCTGTCGTGACTCGCAAGCATCAGGTTACGCAACCACCTCGCTAGCAACATAGTAATAAGCCCCTTTTAAGCCCTGGGTTGCTGTGTTTCTCCATTCCATTCTCTTTTTATAGCATTTGTCTGCTGCAACAGTTAACGTATCTGTTTTACTACGTTTAAATGCTTGTTAGCTATAAAACAGATATCCATCTTTTGCATTTTTAAAAATGGACCTGAATTAGCTTTCTATATAGTTACAATAAGCGAAACATCTTATAACATTTTTTAATCCAGTTAATCTACAAAAAAAATTATCGTCTGATTATTATCGTCCAAAACTGCAAAATAAGCAACCTTGTTTACATAGCAATATTAGCAGATCTAGCATCTAAATTAAGAAAAATATTATATTTATGACTTTGATAATGACTGTTGATTCTGGATAAGCTGGTTTAAGTATTTCAAAACACAACAAAAATCATCTCAGCATGCACACTGCCTTGAACTTTCACATGAAGTTTTTTGCTTTTTGCACCATTCTGTGTAAGCTCTAGAAATTGTTGTGTTTCTCAAATAAACCTGACCATTTGGGACCAATAACTTTGCCACATTAAAAACACAGAGCTTTACATTTCCCCTGTATGGCTATTTGATGTGAAATTTAACAAACTCTTGACCTGTATTTGCTTGATTTTCTGCACTGTAATGCTGTCACATGCTGTTTGGATAAGTGTATACATGTGCTACTGTAAAGGTGTTGTTAAAGCAAGCAGGGAGTGTATACACGCATACACATACAGATCACTCTATTATGGTATTGGTGGTCCATGCTTATAAAAGTCCTATTGTTGCTCAAATCTTCATACCGCAATCTTTTTGTCCTTCCAGTTAACAGTTTCCTGTAGGTCAAACACCTCCCTTGTGAGTGTATCTAACTTGTACTGAATGTTCTGGTTTGCCTAGAAAAGTCAAATGGAGAGCCATGAAATGGAAGAAGCAGAAGACAAAAGCAAGACAAAAGACATAGATAAGAGATAAAAATCCTGCATGTGGATCTTAGGTCTATAACTCATGGGGGGAAAAAAAAAACAGTTATACCATGTTTGAATAAATGTTTTCTGCAATGAGTAGATTTTTATATGAATTAAGAAGTTTCACCTCAATAAGTTCATCTCGCTGATGGATTCCCTCTTTTAGCTCCTCCTGTTTATGCAGCAGGACTGAACATGTGTGCTTTTGCCTCTCCAATTCCTGCAGGTAATATTTTTCAGATCATATAAGAAGTATATTAAAACTTCCTTATAACAATTTCTAAACTCCATAACAAAAACGGAATTTAAGTCAGTTTTGTTATCATGTTGTATGGGTTTAATGTAGATTTTACATATTATATATATATATATTTTACACATTAAACACATTATATATTACACACACACACACACACACACACACACACACACACACACACACACACACACACACAATACGGCTATACGGACAAAAGTATTGTGACAACTGACATTTACAGCCAGAAGCAGGTCTATCCCAAACTTTTACTATAACATTGGAAGCACACCAATGTATAGGTTTAAAGATGCAGTTGAATTAAATTTTCCCCTTAATTTAAACAAGGAGACCCAAAACTGACATGACAGTTCCAAGAATATATGGTTTACATGGGATGGAGTGGAAGATCTTGAGTGTGTGTGTGTGTGTGTGTGTGTGTGTGTGTGTGTGTGTGTGTGTACCTTTGATTTCTCTTCTGTTTCCCTGATCAGCTCTGACATCTGCTCTTCCATTTCCTCTATAACATCCTTGAGCGTGTCCACCTGGTAAATGAGGTTTGCCTTTTCATTGTCAAGTTGTGCGTTAGATACCATGGCCTTTTTATACTTTTCCTCCACCTCTGACAGAGATTCCTATAGAGAATATAAGATTTCTTAAAAACACAACTAATATAATAAAATAATTGCTAGATACAATCCTTATAATTATGGAATAATAACAAAGAGGGTGCATGGGCACTGAATTACAAGTGATTTTTTCGTATTTATTATAGCTAAAAAGGTTATGTTATCCAATTAACTTCTTAACCACTGACTTCTTTGTTTTAAGAGGTAAGTGGTTAAAGTACTGTGCATATATAAGGATATTTATATATTGATATATATAATCAACAACAACAACAACAAAAGATTTTGGATGCTAAATTATTGCAACTTAGTTTTAAATAATAGTACTTTTTCTTAATTAAATTATTAAAAAGGATGAAGATTTATTCTCATTTATAATATTTTGTGTCTCTCATCTGATTTTGCACTAGGTAAGCAGTTGGCAACTAATTACAGCTCATAATAACAGCAAACTAATAGTAGCAAGTCTCCAAACAAATTAAGACAAACCATGTTGAACCATGTTAAATGTTTAACTTTAAAAGATAAATGCTGATAAACTCTTAATTCAAGTTGGCATACAGGCTATGAAAGTAAAACAAAAAAAAAAAGTAAAAACAAGTTTCAAAATAAATAAATAAATAAATAGTTTCATGCAAGGTTCATGCTTTCACCCAAAATAACGGCAAAAGCAGTGAGGTTTGGATGCGAGTAAAAATGTGCCTCCAGACAGAGTTATCGGGAAAAAAAGAGATGACATGCACCGGATACAAGCCCCTCTACCTTCAGCTCTTTAAGACCCTGCATATATCGCCCCTCTACATCCTGAATCTGGTCCTTTAGATCATATATGTCCTGTTGTAGAGGAAGGGTTGAAATGAATATTTGTGAAATGCAGAAGCACTGAAGGAAAAAATGTGGGACATGCCTACTTTCCAAAGAGACACTAAAAGAAAAGACAGCAAATCAAAAGCTACCAGGGAGTTTTTAGGTTATAAATCTCAAAATAGAATTTATATGCTGGTTACAATGATAATGATCCACACTGCAAAATAAAAGACAGTAAAATATCATGACTATATATAAATGTACAAAATATAGTCACATTTATCTAGTATTTCATATTACAATAAACTAAACGTAAGATTATTAACCCTATTCCAAGCAATATGTACTAATTTCAAACTTTAATCATATTACTAGAAAAAAAAATTGTAAATGCAATTAATGTAAATATAAATTGTAATATTACAATAAGACATGCTAGATACATTTAACTATAATATTTGTATGCCCTTGAAAAAATTTTCATCTTTTTAAGTGAAAATATAAACATTACACAACTCTGATCATGCTAAGAATATATTTGATTCCAAGAAAAACACACAGATGGACTGACAAACAGACTTAAACTTATCGAAGCTGGGCCTGAGCATTACTGTGAACAAAAATTCTCAGTATGACAAAAATTAATCCTGTTTGCAGGATGCATTTAAAAATCTAATCAGTTCATCTGTTAATTAGACTGATAAATACATACAGTATAAAACATACCTACATTCAATCATACTTTCTTCATGATATCAAAAAAACTCTGATAGGCACTTGTAATCTTCCAGGTAACATATATTAATTGAAATAAAGAAATTCAGTAGAGATTCTGTATCATGGCTTACCCTCAGCTCACTGAGAGAGGCATCTGGTTCAATGACAATACTGGACATGTCCCCACTGCCCCGTCTGGATGAAGTACCACCAAGAGATGCCAGCGCAACGGCAGAGAGGCCTGGAGTGGCACATCGAGACGAGGGCTACAATACACAACAATAAATATATGTGATTTGTATGCATTACCAATATCCATTCTAAACAGTGAGATCTTCATGCAAACATTCAAATGAAAAACAGGCACATATATAACAGACCTAATATATTTGTATCAGTCTTATAGGTGGAATATTACATTTAGTGATTTTTGGGTACAGAAAAATTTGTACAAGAAGCAGCATTTAAAGCAATTATAAATACCCAACAGCTTTTAGCTGTTAGTGTTTGGTCTGAAAACACACTATTGTTTAGATGCCTTTCCTTCCTTCCAGAGAGGCTTCATAAACCAGATGTTTGTTGTGATGAATACATAACAGTTACCTGGCTTGGAAGAACATCCTTTCCCTGATCAACCTGGCACTGTCTAATTATGACATACAATAAATAATACATTGTGTGTGTGTGTGTGTGAATATATATATACACACACACACAATATATATATATATATATATATATATATATATATATATATATATATATATATATATATATATATATATATATATATATATGTGCAATGTAGCCCCGTGCTCAGTTTCGCCTCAGACAGTTTCGCGAACATACATATAGACGGTAAAAGTTGAGTAAGGAGTGCTGCAGAAATGGCAAGTGGAGGAGATAATGAAGGCTGCAATAAGTTGGCGGATGCGCCTGCGTCGTTCAAATCCGGTGTGTGGGAACATTTTGGATTTCATGTTACTTACGATGACAACGGAAATAAAACAGTAGATAGAACTGCGACTGTGTGCAAGCATTGTGCAAAATGCATTCAATATGCTAATGGCAACACTTCTAATATGACAGTTCATTTGAGAAGACATCACGCCAATGTGTCGATAAGCACAAACAGGAGAGAGCCGATTAGGAAACAACTTCTACTGTCCACAGCATTTAAGCAACCTCTCAGTGAGAAGTCGGACAGGGCAATAGCCATAACTAAAGCATTGGGGATGTTTATAGAAAAAGATATGCAACTGTGCAGCGTGATTGAGTGTGAAGGATTTCGTCAGCTGATAAATGTACTCGAGCCGCGGTTTAATATTCCCTCTCGCCGACACTTTTTTTTTTTTTTTGCCAAATAAACGAAAAGCATGTCATCATCAATGTCTTCTCTCTTGCTGTATCAAAATCTCACCTAGCTTTTACTCAGAGATGGTCCCAATAATGTGCTTAAAGTCAAGTCAAATTCAGTTAGTGCATGCTTACATTACAAAAATGTTAATATTGTATCCTAAATTGTGGATAATTAAGCTAATAAGCTATATATCAAATGCTGAAGGCAACTGAAGATTAAAAGAAAAAATAACAACAAGAACCGTACAGAACCGAAAACCGTGACCCTAAAACCGTGATACGAACCGAACTGTGGGTTTTGTGAACCGTGCCACCCCTAATAAATAAATAAATATATATATATACACACACAGTACAGACCAAAGGTTTGGACACACCTTCTCATTTAAAAGAGTTTTCTTTATTTTCATGACTATGAAAATTGTAGAGTCACACTGAAGGCATCAAGGGCTATTTGACCAAGAAGGAGAGTGATGGGGTGCTGCGCCAGATGACCTGGCCTCCACAGTCACCGGACCTGAACCCAATTGAGATGGTTTAGGGGTGAGCTGGACCGCAGAGTGAAGGCAGAAGGGCCAACAAGTGCCAAGCATCTCTCGGGGAACTCCTTCAAGACTGTTGGAAGACCATTTCAGGTGACTACCTCTTGAAGCTCATCAAGAGAATGCCAAGAGTGTGCAAAGCAGTAATCAAAGCAAAAGATGGCTACTTTGAAGAACCTACAATATATATATATATATATATATATATATATATATATATATATATATATATATATATATATATATATCTGACCTCTGGCATCAACAAGGCCTTTGCGCACACAGAACTGCCGCTCACTGGATATTTTCTCTTTTTCTGACCATTCTCTGTAAACCCTAGGGATGGTTGTGCGTGAAAATCCCAGTAGATCAGCAGTTTCTGAAATACTCAGACCAGCCCGTCTGGCACCAACAACCATGCCACGTTCAAAGTCACTTAAGTCACCTTTCTTCCCCATTCTGACGCTCGGTTTGAACTGCAGCAGATCGTCTTGACCATGTCTACATGCCTAAATACATTGAGTTGCTGCCATGTGATTGGCTGATTAGAAATTTGCGTTAACAAGCAGTTGTACCTAATAAAGTGGCTATATATATATACCTATATATATACACACACACACATACATACATAAATAAAAAATTTTATTTATTTCAGTAATTTAATACAAGTGAAACTCGTATATTATATAGATTCATCACACACAGAGTGATATATTTCAAGTGTTTATTTCTTTTCATTTTGATGATTTTGGGTCACATTTAACAAAAACCCAACAATTCATCAACAAAAAAAATTAGAATACTTCATAAGACCAATAAAAAAATATAAATTTTTAGTGAATTGTTGGCTTTCTGGAAAGTATGTTCATTTACTGTATATGTACTCAATACTTAGTAGGGGCTTCTTATTCTTTAATTACTGCCTTAATTCGGCATGGCATGGAGGTGATCAGTCTGGAAGCCCAGGTTTCTTTGACAGTGGCCTTCAGCTCATTTGCAATTTTTGTTCTCTTATTTCTTATTTTCCTCTTGACAATACCCCATAGATTCTCTATGAGGTTCAGTTCTGGTGAGTTTGCTGGCCAGTCAAGCACACCAACACCATAGTCATTTAACCAACTTTTGGCCATGTGGGCAGGTTCCAAATCCTGCTGGAAAATAAAATTTGCATCTTTATAAATCTGGTCAGCAGAAGGAAGCATGAAGTGCTATTAATGTGCTTGGATACTGCACTCTGTGAACAGCAGCTTCCTTAGCGATGACCTTTTTTTGTCTTACCCTCCATGTGCAGGGTGTCAATGATCTGGACAACTGTCAAGTCAGCAGTCTTCCCCCATGATTGTGTAGCCTGAACCAGACTGAGACACAATTTAAAGGCTCAGGAAACCTTTGCAGGTGTTTGAATTTAATGAGCTGATGAGTGTGACACCACAAGTCTCCAATATTGAACTTTTTCACAATATTCACATTTTCTGAGATACTGAATTTTGGGTTTTCATTAGCTGCAAGTTATAATCATCAAAATTAAAAGAAATAAACACTTGAAATATATCATTATGTGTGTGATGAATGTATATACAGGTGCATCTCAATAAATAGTAATATCAAAAAGTTAATTTTTTTTTAGTAATTCAACTCAAATGGTGAAACTTGTGTATTTAATAAATTCAATGCACACAGACTGAAGTAGTTTAAGTCTTTGTTTCTTTTAATTGTGATTATTTTGGCTCACATTTAACAAATTCACAAATCTCAAAAAATCTGAATATGGTAACATGCCAATCAGCTACCGGTAATCAACTCAAAACACCAGCAAAGGTTTCCTGAGCCTTCAAAATGGTCTCTAACTAGCCTACACCATCATGGGGAAGACTGCTGATCTGACAGTTGTCCAGAAGAACCTCAAACATTCATTGCCAAAGAAGCTGCTGTTCACAGAGTGCTTTATCCAAGCATGTTTACAGAAAGTTGATTGGAAGAAAAAAGTGTAGAAGAAAAAGATGCATAACCAACCGAGAGAACCGCAGCCTTCAGAGGCTGGCCAAGCAAAACCGATTTAATAATTTGGGTAGAATTCACAAGGAATGGACTGAGGCTGGGGTCAAGGCATCAAGAGCACAGACATGTCAAGGAATTTGGCTACAGTTGTCATATTCCTCTTGTTAAGCCACTCCTGAACCACAGACAACGTCAGAGGCATCTTACCTGGGCTAAAGAGAAGAAGATCTGGACTGTTGCCCAGTGGTCCAAAGTCCTCATTTTCAGTTGAGAAGTTTTGTATTTCATTACGAAACCAAGGTCCTAGAGTCTGGAGAAAGGGTGGAGAAGCTCATAGCCCAAGTTGCTTGAAATCCAGTGTTAGGTTTCCACAGTCTGTGATGATTTGGTGTGCAATGTCATCTGCTGGTGTTGATCCACTGTGTTTTTTGAAAACCAAAGTCACTGCACTCATTTACCAAGAAATATTAGAGCACTTTATGTTTCCTTCTGCTGACCAGCATTTTTAAGATGCTGATTCATTTTCCAGCAGGATTTGGCACCTGCCCACACTGCCAAAAGCACCAAACGTTGGTTAAATGACCACGGTGTTCGTGTGCTTGACTGGCCATCAAACCCACCAGACCTGAAGCCCATAGAGCAGGGGTGTCAAACTCAGGTGTAATTATATTTGGCCCGCGAGGTCATATCAAATGTGTATTAGAGCTGCCGGCCAGTATAAAGCGCATACACCGCTAATACTACAAATCCCAGAATGCTTTGTTAGTGCGTTGGCGCGTCAGTCGAGACCGCTGAAAAACTCAGCGTAATCAGCGCTGAATTTAGCCGGAGATTTACCGACTTTGAAGCCCAGAAATGCAGATTTAAACTGCTCAGTAATCCGTTTGTGATTGACGTGGAAAGCGCACCAACCAACCTCCAAATGGAGCTGATTGAACTCCAGTACGACTCTGTGTGTGCGGCACAGTTTCCATGTTTCCTCCCTGACACACTGCCCCAACTCAATGCCCAAGCTGCTCAAACGCTCTCTATGTTCACCAGTACATATCTGTGTGAGCAACTGTTCTCTTTGATTAGGATGAACAAAACACCACTCAGGAGTCTCACTGATGAACACCTTCATTTAATCCTGAGGATTTCCTCAGCTCAGAGCCTAAACCCAGAAATGATACACTTGTATCTAAGAAGAAATGCAGGAATCTGTCTTCAACCAATCAGAGTAAATCAGAGTGTAAAAACTGAGCTTGAATGAATGATGTCTTTATGTACTTTTCCTACTCCAAGGCATGAACTGTTAATAGTTGAAAGATTGCTTTTTTGCTTATTTTTGGTTGTTTTGTTGTTGGCCTGTGAAAAAGATTTGCATTAAAAAGTAATTTGATAGTCTATATATATATATATATATATATATATATATATATATATATATATATATATATATATATATATATATATATATATATATAGAGAGAGAGAGAGAGAGAGAGAGAGAGAGAGAGAGAGAGAGAGAGAGAGAGAGAGAGAGAGAGAGAGAGAGAGAGAAGAAAGAAGAATACCGTATAAGAAACGAATACCACTGTTGTGTTTTATTTCAAATTTATTTTCTCATGTGTTTATAATATTAAACTTTGGTTGTTCCAGATTCAATGTTTATGCAAAACTTAAGTTTGAAATATGAAAAGGTCCAACCTGGAGAGAAGGGACAACATGCACAATTGCAGTCAATTTTTCAATAAATATTGAGTTTGGCCCGCGACTTTGTCCCAGTTTTTAATTTTGGCCCACTGTGAATTTGAGTTTGACACCCCTGCCATAGAGAATCTAATGTGGTATTGGTACCCAAAATTCAGGAAAATGAGAAACAAGAGAGCTAAAAATGCAAAAGAGCTGAAGGCCACTGTCAAAGAAACCTGGGCTTCCATACCACCTCAGCAGTGGAAAATGAGCTCCTACCATGTATTGAGTACAGTAAATTAACATACTTTTTCGAAGGCCAACAATTCACTAAAAAAAATTTCTTTATTGGTCTTATGAAGTATTCACATTTTTTAGATGAATTAGTGGGTTTTTGTTAAATGTGAGCCAAAATAATCACAATTAAAAGAACCAAAGGCTTAAACTATTTCAGTCTGTGTGCATTGAATGTATTGAATACACAAGTTTCACAATTTAAGTTGAATTACTGAGATAAATGAACTTTTCCATGATATTCAAATTTATTGAGATGCACCTATAATATACGAGTTGTACTTTTTGTATTGAATTACTACAATAAATAAACTTATTAATAAAATTCAATTTATTGAGATGCACCTGTATATATATATATATATATATATATATATATAAAGTAAGGAAAATAAGTATTTAAACACCCTGCTATTTTGCAAGTTCTTCCAGTTAGAAATTATGGAGGGTCTGAAATTGTCATCGTAGGTGCATGTCCACTGTGAGAGACATAATCTAAAAAAAAAAAAATCCAGAAATCACTATATAAATTTAAAACTATTTATTTGTATGATACAGCTGCAAATAAGTATTTGAACACCTGAGAAAGTCAATGTTAATATTTGGTATAGTAGCCTTTGTCAGAGGTCAAACGTTTCCTTTAGTTTTTCACCAGGTTTGCACACACTGCAGGAGGGTTTTTGGCCCACTCCTCCACACAGATCTTCTCTAGATCAGTCAGGTTTCTGGCCTGTTGCTTAGAAACACGGAGTTTGAGCTCCTTCCAAAGATTCTCTATTGGGTTTGGGTCTGAAGACTGGCTAGGCCATGCCAGAACCTTGATATGCTTCTTACAGAGCCACTCCTTGGTTATCCTGGCTGTGTGCTTCAGGTCATTGTCATGTTGGAAGACCCAGCCTCGACCTATCTTCAATGCCTTAACTGAGGGAAGGAGGTTGTTCCCCAAAATCTTGCAATACATGGCCCCGGTCATCCTCTCCTTAATACAGTGAAGTCGCCCTATCCCATATGCAGAAAAACACCCCCAAAGCATGATGCTACCACCCCCATGCTTTACAGTAAGGATGGTGTTCTTGCGATGGTACTCATCATTCTTCTTCCTCCAAACACGTTTAGTGGAATTATGACCCAAAAGTTCTATTTTGGTCTCATCTGACCACATGACTTTCTCCCATGACTCCTCTGGATCATCCAAATGGTCATTGGCAACTTTAAGACGTGCCTGGACATGTGCTGGTTTAAGCAGGAGAACCTTCCGTGCCATGCATGATTTCAAACCGTGACGTCTTAGTGTATTACCAACAGTAACCTTGGAAATGGTGGTCCCAGCTCTTTTCAGCTCATTGACCAGCTCCTCCTGTGTAGTTCTGGGCTGATTTCTCACCTTCCTTAGGATCATTGAGACCCCATGAGGTGAGATCTTGCATGGAGCCCCAGTCCGAGGGCGATTGACAGTCATGTTTAGCTCCTTCCATTTTCTAATGATTGCTCCAACAGTGGACCTTTTTTCACCAAGCTGCTTGGCAATTTCCCCGTAGCCCTGTCCAGCCTTGTGGGGGTGTACAATTTTGTCTCTAGTGTCTTTGAACAGCTCTTTGGTCTTGGCCATGTTAGTAGTTGGATTCTTACTGATTGTATGGGGTGGACAGGTGTCTTTATGCAGCTAACAACCTCAAACAGGTGCATCTAATTTAGGATAATAAATGTAGTGGAGGTGGACATTTTAAAGGCAGACTAACAGGTCTTTGAGGGTCAGAATTCTAGCTGATAGACAGGTGTTCAAATACTTATTTGCAGCTGTATCATACAAATAAATAGTTTTAAAATTATATAGTGATTTCTGGATTTTTTTTTTTTTAGATTATGTCTCTCACAGTGGACATGTACCTACGATGACCATTTCAGACCTCTCCATGTTTTCTAAGTGGGAGAACTTGCAAAATAGCAGGGTGTTCAAATACTTATTTTCCTCACTGTATATTCTTTTTTTGCATGTTTGTTACACTTTAATATTTCAGATCATCAAACTAATTTAAATATTAGTAAAAAGGTGTGTGTCCCATTATGTCTGGTGTAAAAGTAACACTTTTTTCAGAAAAAAAAGAGAAAAAGAGCATCATACCCACAGTAAAATATGGTGGTGGTAGTGTGACAGTTTGTGGCTGTTTTGCTGCTTCAGGACCTGGAAGACTTGCTGTGATAAATGGAACCATGAAATCCATTTCAGTGGTTAGTGGTTGGTGGATTGGTGACGTCAGTTCCTGTTTCCTGTTGTTGAATTGTTTGCCGGGAATTTTGTTTGTATCAGCGTTTACATTTTTACAGTTCGTTTTTTTCTCTCTCATCGCTTTAAAATATCAAAATATCGATTTGATTTCCTGCATCCTTTACTTTCCGTTGGATCCGTTTCGTCTATTTTGGCTTTCGGAATAGCGCTTTTTTCCCTGTTTGAGGGTTTGAAAGCAGTGAGTGGAGACCATTCCCACCAGAACTACGAACACACACTAAAGTAACCACATTAAGGTATGTAATTTCTCTGCTATGTCGAACATCCAGTTCATTCAGTGTGTGATGTGCGACATGTTTAGTCAGTCTTTCTCCGTTGTGTAAGCTAGTTTGCTCTTTAACGGAGAAGATCTTAGCATTAGAGGAGCACATCCAGAGTGTAGAGAGAAGTAGTGAGTGCGAGAGCAGTCCAGGTTCTGCAAGGGAAAGTCTGGATGCCCTAGGTGGAGTTAGCTTTCCCCCAACTCCGGCATTAGAGCCCTCGCAGCGGGGCGAGTGGGTGACGAAAGCTAAAACTTAGGCTTCACGTGTCCAACAGGTTTGCTCTCCTCAGTGATGCACGCGCTGAGAAACCTGAAAGAGCTCTGGTTTTAGGAGACTCTATTCTGAGGCACGTGAAATTAGCTAGACCTTAAGGGGCACCAGCAGCACAGGTTATGTGTATCCTGGGAGCCAGGGTGCCAGACATAGCAGGTCGCCTTAGGTTTTTAGGAAAGCACAGGTTCTCTAAGATAGTTTTTCACACAGGAGCTAATGATATACGCCTTCGACAGTCAGAGGTTACTAAGAGTAATATTATAGAGGTGTGTAAATTAGCGAAGGCAATGTCTGATGCAGTAACATGCTCTGGCCCCATCCCAAAGCAATGTGGCGATGTAGCCTACAGCAGGCTATGGTCGTTGAACTGCTGGATGTCCGAGTGGTGCTCCAAAAACAATGTGGGCTTCATAAATAATTGGAGCAATTTTGAGGGCAAGGCTGGCCTGTTAGGGCGGGATGGTATCCATCCCACTCGGGAAAGTGCTGCTCTCATTTCTTGTAGTATAGGTCATAGTCTCAGAACAGCACTAGTTAACAAGTGACTGTCCAGAGCCAAGGCCAGGGAGCAGACTGACAGGCTAAACCGATCGTCTGCTAGCTGCACAAAGTCGTCACTCAGGATCCACCAAATTGAGACTGTCTGTCCCCCGAGCGAAACCAAAATATAGGAATTCTCAGAAAGTTTGTTTTAGTAACCTGATTAACATTAAATTTAATAGGACTGAACGCACAGCCAGCACCTCTGATCTAAAGATAGGATTGTTGAACATTAGATCTCTCACGTCAAAAGCGCTTACTATAAACGAAATTATTACCGACCAGGAGTTTAAAATAATGTGTTTGACAGAAACGTGGATTAAACCGAATAAATATGTAGCATTAAATGAAGTGAGTCCCCCTGGGTATAGTTACTTACACCAACCCCGTCTAAATGGCAGAGGAGGTGGAGTTGCAGCTATTTATAATAATAATCTAAGCGTCACACAAAAGACTAACATAAAATTTTCAGTGTCCAAAAGCAGGTCCATTCAGTCAATTCCACTGATTATTATTTATAGACCCCCAGGGCCCTACTCTGATTTTCTCACAGAATTTGCAAATTTCATCACAATTTTAGCTACTTCTTTAGACAAAGCATTAATTATTGGTGACTTTAATATTCATTTTGATAATCAGGAAGACTCCTTAAGAGCAGCAGTTGTGTCCATTCTAGATTCAGTTGGAATTAATCAGAATGTTATAGGACCCACTCATAGTGGTGGACACACTCTTGATTTGTTGTTAACATTTGGATTAAAAATAATAAACTTCGTCATAATTCCACAGTCTGAAGCTATTTCAGACCATTATCTCATCTCTTTTAAAATCTGCCTTAGTCATTGCATTACTACATCACCACGTTACCGTGTTAAACGTACATTCACGTCAGCTACAGCAGCGCGTTTGATCAATAATCTTCCGGAAAATTACGATATTAAATAGATCTCCGTCTGACCCCGCAGAGCTTGACTGGGCCACTAAATACCTCGAATCAACGTTACGTTATACTTTAGATGATGTCGCTCCCCTTAAGACCAAAATGATCAGGGAGAAAAAATTAGCACAGTGGTATAATGATCATACGCGCACCTTAAAACAGACCACTCGGAAATTAGAACGTAAATTGTGTCAGCTTTTGACACCATTGATCACATTATAATGCTTGCTAGACTTGAGAACGTTGTTGGAATAAAGGGAACAGCTCTCTCTTGGCTCAGGTCTTATTTGACTGATCGCTATTAGTTTGTTGATGTAAATGGTGAGTTCTCCACACTCTCTGAGGTAAAGTTTGGTGTTCCGCAAGGATCTGTCTTAGGCCCACTGCTTTTCTCTTTATATATGCTGCCCTTTTGGTGAAATTATACATAAACATGGTATTCACATCCATTGCTATGCTGATGATACACAGTTGTATATTTCAGCAAAGCCAGATGAGAGAGATCAGCTTAACAATGTTGAGGAGTGTGTAAAGGACATTAGACAGTGGATGCTTGATAACTTTCTTCTGCTCAACTCAGATAAGACAGAAGTACTTTTACTAGGACCACAAGCAACTAGAAGCAAACTTTTCAATTACGTAGCATCTCTGGATGGTGTTTCAGCGTGTACGGCTGTCAAAGACCTTGGTGTTATTATTGACCCTAGTCTTTCCTTTAAAGGCTCATGTGAATAATATTACCAGGATCGCCTTCTTTCACCCCAGAAATATTGCTAAAATTAGAAATATGATGTTACAGGATGCAGAAAAACTAGTTCATGCTTTTGTTACTTCTAGATTAGACTACTGTAATTCTTTACTGTCTGGGTGTTCGAGTAAGTGCATAAATAAGCTTCAGTTAGTTCAGAATGCAGCAGCAAGAGTCCTCACTAGATCTAGGAAATATGACCACATCACTCAGGTTTTTAATCTACACTGACTACCAATCAAATCTTGCATTGGTTATAAAATACTATTACTGACGTATAAAGCACTTAACGGTCTTGCACAGCAGTATTTGAGTGAACTTCTTTACCAATATGATCCTCCAGGCCTACTTAGATCAAAGGGTGCATGCTATCTGTTGGTTCCTCAAATAATGAAGACTACAGCAGGGGGCAGATTTTTCTCTTATAAAGCCCCTCAGTTATGAAACAGCCTTCCAATCAGTGTTCAGGACTCAGACAGAGTCTCAGTGTTCAAGTCGAGGTTGAAAACGCATTTATTTAGTCAAGCCTTTGATTAGTAGATTTTTTCTTAGGTAAAGGCGCAGATCTGGAGAAAACAGGGACATAGAGTGTTTGGTGAACTGGGATATTTGTATGCTGTCATCCCCTTACATTTACACATTCACTCTGGTTTGTTGACGGTGGTGTGGTGGGGCGTCTCTTATCCCAGAGATCCCTCATGTCGGTGTTACCTTCTGGTTCTCCCTTTTAGCTATGCTGCCATAGCGAGTTTTGCCAGAGTCCAAACTGCAAAGTGATTTTAACTTTCAAACAACAATAAGGACACTTAATAATCCATATCCTTCTCTTCCTGTCACCCTCCTCTCTCTCTCTCTCTCTCTCTCTCTCTCTCTCTCTCTCTCTCTCTCTCTCTCTCTCGAGTTAAACATGCTTCTAAGGCTCCAGTGACCACTGTTCCTGCCCCTCTTCCCTCCGTGGATCTTCCCACTTCATCCAGGCCTGCCTCTGGATAGTGTTCTCTTCGACTGGAGGCAACTCTGTCCAGCTCGGGACGGTTTCTCATCAACGCCTTGGGTGGTTCCATGAAATTCTGGAGTAAGAACGGGTGCTTTGAGGATAGATTGGACTGTAGTTCATGTCAACAGTCTGCTACATTCACTCAGGACTACTTTTCGGCTTCTGATCATCATCACTGTACCCCGCAACATCGTATATCTGCTATAAATAGACATTTGGTGCAACCCAGACAAGGATGGGTTCCCTCTTGAGTCCGGTTCCTCTCAAGGTTTCTTCCTTATGCCATCTCAGGAGTTTTTCCTAGCCACAGTCGCCACCGGCTTGCTCATCAGGGACAAACTTACTTATAAAGAACATATTCACTTTTAATCACCACATTATCTGTGTAAAGCTGCTTTGGGACAATGTTCATTGTTAAAAGCGTTATACAAATAAAAATTAATTGAATTGAAATCGGCTGTTTATCAAAAAATCCGGAAGGAGAATGTCCAGCCAGGACAATGTCTGCAGCAGGACAATGATCCAAAACACACCAGCAAGTCCACCTCTGAATGGCTGGAGAAAAACAAAATGAAGACTTGGAGTGGCCTAGTCAAAGTCCTGACCTGAATCCTATTGAGATGCTGTGGCATGACCTTAAAAAAGGTGGTTCATGCTCGAAAACCCTCCAATGTGGCTGATTTACAACAATTCTGCATAGATGAGTGGACCAATATTCCTCCACAGTGCTGTAACAGAATCATTGCAAGTTATCGCAAACGCTTGATTGCAGTTGTTGTTGCTAAGGTTGGCCCAAACACTTTTTCACACAGGGCCATGTAGTTTCAGATTTTGTTTTTCCTCAATAATAAAAACCTTCAAAACTGCATGTTGTGTTCACTTGTGTTATCTTTTACTAATATTTAAATTAGTTTGATGATCTGAAACATTAAAGTGTGACAAACATGCAAAAAAAATAAGAAATCAGGAAGGGGGCAAACACTTTTTCACACCACTTTATATTAGGAAAATTCCATTCAGGGTCAACCCATGTAAAGCTGCTGAACCAGAAAACATCATCATTAAGTGCTTTGAAAGGCTTGCATGAGACATCAAATCCTGCTGCCCCCACTCACAAAATGGCCTTCTGCAGTTTGCATATTGACTAACTCGATCTACAGACAGTCATCTCCACCACACATCACTTGGCCTTCACACTCATATTTTGACAAAAAAGGACACCTACGTACAAATGCTATTTATAGACTTCAGCTAACTATTTAACACCATTATTAACCTCCACAGGGATAACTTTCACAAGTTATGTCCTACAGAAGCCCTAAAGATCCTTTGAATTGTGGATTATGCACATTAAATGTAGCTTTAGTGCCTTCCATGAATTTTCATATGGAGGGCTCCTGATCACAGAGACACACATGAACCACATCACTGTTTATATACTCACCCGAATGAAGGGGTCGGAGTACTGCTTGTCACATTTTTCATCCAACTAGAAGAAAGAAAAACAAATTCTTCAGAATGTTTCTAATTAGACTATTAAATGGCTGATCCTTTCAACCTATACACAAGAAGAGAAAAGTTAATTAGGTTTTGGTTGGGAATTGTGTAATAGGCATCACAACACCATTCCAACATTTATAGCACATAAACATTATGCTTTCCCAATATACAACAGAAAAAAGAAGACTTGTTTGTCTTTGCTGCCCGAAGCAATTAAGACACTTTATTTAGTCACCTCACACAGGTTATATATAATTATCTTTAGTGCAGGGACAACATGCGATAAGTAACAGACAGCTAACGTTCTATACCAATTACTGTATTTATATTCATAAACAATTATTGTGAAATCCAAACTGTGCATATACTATCACACACAAAAAAAAAGAAAGAAAACTTTTTAGGATTGATGAACACTCTTTTGTTAGACACACATTAATGAGTACATGCAGCAGGTCACTGTGCCGCAACTTACAAGGTCCAGATCCGGGATGCTCAGATCATCTAGGTCAGAAACAATGCTACCTTTGCGGTTTGAACGGCTGAAATAGTCGGCAGCAGTCTCACTCATGTCAGACATTTGAGAGGACTATAATGTAGAAAGTGTAAATGAGCAGAAACAGAAAACCAAAACAAAACAAACCCAAAAATATACGTAGCAAGTTTGTCAAGTTCATAGAACTGGGTCTGGAGGCATAGTTAGCTCACCACACTATCTCTCCTTTCACGTTTGATGTGTTCCTGAGAAGAAGTGCTGGCAGAATCGTCATCAGAAGAGGACTTTGAGATAAATATATATATATATATATATATATATATAATATATAAAATAAATAAAAATGTATTATATATAGTAAATTAATATATAAATGTAGTGCTTTTTTGTGTAAATTACAGACAATAAACTAATCATAGCAACAATGGTCACACACTGAAACCCTAAGGGTGCTTTGAGAAATGCAGATATTTTCAAGCAAACCTAGGAACAGTCTGTGTAACAGCTCTGTGTAGAAGCGTATTTATTAGTTAATGCACATACTCTGCAACTGCACATATTCCAAAACTAAAACTTTATGTTTACGAAAAGTTTTAAAAGTATATAAAAGTTTGCACTCAGTAAGTCAATGTGTTAATATCAACAAAGTTACGTGAGGACACTGCACTTTTGGCATTCTATGAACCCTATAAGAATCTTGGCTAAGCTACATTTATTTGTCAGTTAATGAAACTAATTAAAAAAATGCCACATGTTGGAGCTGTTCTTAACAGATAGCTACATGCTGGTTTGGCATGCAGTACAAAGTGCTTACCATTGGACTACTGCGGGTAGAACTAGCACCAGAAGAGCACCAGCTGTATTCAGATGTCTGTGAATACAAGCATCCCATAGTGATTGACCTATAGTGCCTTATTTTAGAAGGTTTAAATAATCTAAAATATACAACACATTCAGGTTGTTTTTATATAAAAAAGATAAGCCACCTTGGCAAAACTTTGGCTTTATAAAAATTACAATATCACAAAGTTAATATTAAATTAACTGTAACTAAAATAAGTACTATAACATACACAATGAACTCTGCAAACAACTGAGAACAAGATAACCTAATGCTAAACAAATATTACTTTATAACATCGCTGTTAATAAAACTGTAATTATAATTGTTTACGATTTTTTGAAAGTATTTTTTTTTTTATCCAAAATGTTACCACATATAAACCTGGTCTAACTGCAAAAAAGCAGAAAAGTTGTATATTTGGGAATATGACTGTGACCTCAACATGATCCTCAATGTCTCAATTAGGGTGATCAGAAACATCTGCTATAAGCAAGTACAACCACATTAATTTACAGTGACAATTTACCAGTAGAAATAGGAAACTCTGGAATGTAGTAAAGAAATATATGACTGGACATGAGAAAATATTCAATTTAAGAAGAGAGTGTATATGACTTATGGCTGGGTGAGAAGAATGTTTAATTCTGTAATTGAATCATGTAGCTGGTTTGTTTCTGTATGCATGTCAGCATGACAGGTCAACCTTTAAGGCACCCAGAGCATAAATCCCTCCTCAAACAAAAGACCGGCAGACCATGATGTGTATATAATTAATAGATGAATCCTATTTTTAATATTGTCTAATATTTAATTTTACCATATTTAATTTCATTTCATTTTATCTAATTTTATCACACTTAAGTGCAATGTGTAACACAACTTTTACTGCTCAAATTCTGGTATTAACCAGCTATAGTCTGTTACACTTCACTGACCCATACCTCCTACTGAATTTAAAACTGGTATTTGCAACACTTACAGCTCTGGAACCATAAGGTCCATAGAGACCGGCATCACATATTGAGGCCTAGGGACAAAAAGTGGTTTGATTTTTGTACATTTATGCATGCCTCTGTTTTTTTGTACATTTATGCATGCCTGTTTTTTGTACATTTGTGCATGCCTCTGTTTTCTAAAATCTGTTTTGTAAATGAAAGCATGCACACTATTTTTTACTGCATGTGGAAAAATGCATTTAGTATGTGACCAGTATTTATATAGAATATAAGTAAGAAACCCAAACACATATTCTGTCCACAGCCCATAAGCCAAGTACAAGCAGATGTGCAGATGTGACTGGACTAACTATTTACAATTAGCCACTGCCTAGTGAACAAATAACTAAGATCCAGTCACCTACAATCCCAACACTACTAAAAATGTGGTGCTAATATGCCAGAAGATTAAATATTTAATAATTTGTAAAATAAATAAAATAAAAAATAATAAATAATAATAAAAAAATTATATATATATATATATATATATATATATATATATATATATATATATATATATATATATATATATATATATAAATATATAAACAAATTATTATTGTTCTGAAAACACAACATTCCGTCATAGAATTATACGTATATGTCTGCCTCAAATTATTGCAATTTTTTATTTAAAAGACAGACTTTTTCCCTCAAATACTGTACATGTGTTACAGCTAATAAAATGAGTTATTATTCTCTATTCTAAAAAATAGATTTCTTTTAAAACAGTAAAACTAATCTAATTGGTCCATACTTGGCTGATAATGTGCATATGTCTATTTGATTCAATTCAATTCAGTTTTAATAAATAAACCACTTTTAACAATGGATATTGTCCCAAAGCAGCTTTACAGCAATAATCATCTCTAGTAGAAACATTTATTAGAAATAATACACCCATTTGGATTCTTTTGTGGCAGAGGGTTAGACAGAAACAAGATATCCCACAATAGTGTTAACAATATACAACAGCACATTAGAAATTAGATATAATTCTACATGCAAAAGCATTTAATAAATAGACTGACCGCACTGTAGCTACGCATCAGACCTGTGGAGGTAGTGCTGGAAGCCTGGAATGGGTAGGGAAGTGGTTTATAAAGGTTAGGAATAAAACATGAGCGCTGGACTCTTTTTATACTAATTTAGTCCTAGATATTTATTTTATAGTGTATAATTTTATTAGGTCTGTAAAAATGTTTCAGATTTTCAAATAATACAATAAAAAGAAAAATTATTGAAAAAAGAAAATTTTGTATGTCAATCTAGAATGTAACACAAAGTAGCAAACCACTTTTTAAAAATTTACATTTATGGCATTGGGCAGATATCCTTACCCAAAGTGACTTGCATAAACACTTTGAAGTCTATCAATAAATGCATCCCTATGAATTTGATTTAGTTTTTTAGAAATTAAGTAAAAACAATATAAAAATAACAGACAAAAGCAATAAAGCTGACGAGAAGTGCATGCCACATTACTTGTCAATTTAAAAAATCACCTCCGACAGTGGCAGATAATGCAAGACAAATGCTTAAATAATTTGATGCATTTATAAAGTCAAAGTGTTATCCCACCAAACACTGACTTTTTTGGCTGTTTACTTTACCAACATTTATGTAGAAAACTACTATGTGTGACCTCAAAATAATTTGTATGCAAAAAGAAAGAAAGACAAACCCGGGGCTGATGGGTATAGATAGAGGACGTGGGAAGAGGAGGTGGTTTGGAGCTCTTTAGACTGCTGTATTTCCTTTGGTCATAATACAATCCTGTCTATGATCAAGATATATCAAAAAAGCAATCAAATCAAAACATACAAATTAGTTCAAAAATAAAAAAAGTCTACAAAAGAGAAAGCAATATAATATTATATATATATATATATATATATATATATAATATAATATATATATATATATATATATATACACAGTGAGGAAAATAAGTATTTGAACACCCTGCTATTTTGTAAGTTCTTCCACTTAGCAATCATGGAGGGGTCTGAAATTGTCATCGTAGGTGCATGTCCACTGTGAGAGACATAATCTAAAAAATAAAAATCCAGAAATCACAATATATGATTTTTAAACTATTTATTTGTATGATACAGCTGCAAATAAGTATTTGAACACCTGTCTATCAGCTAAAATTCTGACCCTCAAATACCTGTTAGTCTGCCTTTAAAATGTCCACCTCCACTACATTTATTATCCTAAATTAGATGCACCTGTTTGAGGTCCTTAGCTGCATAAAGACACCTGTCCACCCCATACAATCAGTAAGAATCCAACTACTAACATGTCCAAGACCAAAGAGCTGTCCAAAGACACTAGAGACAAAATTGTCCACCTCCACAAGGCTGGAAAGGGCTACGGGGAAATTGCCAAGCAGCAATATATATATTGCCAAGCAGCAATATATATATATATATATATATATATATATTATATATATATATATAATTGTGCAATATGAACAAAAACAACACTATGATTTGAACACTGGATATCTAGATTCCTTGAATATTCAAAAACATACTCAAATTTACATGCCCCCTAATTCTAAGAGCAAACCGAGTTCAGGAATTGAAACATTTGCAATATGTGATACAGGTAATTTCATTCCAGAAATTATAATACAGGTAGTCCCCAAGTTATAATGGAGATGCGTTCTGATGACCCCATCTTATCTTGAAAATATGTTAAGTCGAGACATGGCCTAGCCTAGCTTCTTCTTCTTCTTCTTCTTCTTTTGGCTGCACCAAAAACACAGAATAAAACACACGTTCTAACACAAAGACAACTGAACTCTGTCAACCGCTGGCCAAGATTAAGGCATCTTACAAGGCATGAGCATCCTGGCAGCGTCCCAACATATAATACGGAAAATCAAATGCAGCACAAAAATTAAATTCTTTTTTAAGTTTTGTGTTGCTAGTGTCAAACAATCGCAACTTGGGGACTACCTTATCTGTCTCATACCAAATATTACAACAAATCTTTGACAATGCTTACAAAACACAAATCAAATATTCGGTTGAATGCCACCATCACTACAGTAAATGGATGTTAAGACTAAGATACTGATAACCAACTGGTAAATGCATGAAGCTAACATGAAATGCAAACTGACTATAAACTGTTTTTGTAATACATAATCTGCATGGCGCAACAGGCAATTTTGTTTAAATAAATCTTTTGCACACTGCCTTGTGGTAAGATCTGTCTGAAAGACAATCCAAAACATGCACAAAACATCTAATGCCACACAAAATTATTCAATAACCACAGAATCAAGCTGGCAACATGGCCATCCCCATTTGCTGACCTAAACCAATACCTGCAAACTGAAAAAGAGAGAACCTGGGAACATTTATCAACTAAAAAAATATTTTTATAAGTCCTTTTTTGTATGCTCCAAATATCAAGCATGAAGTGCTTTATCACAATAAACCTTACACATATTTTGATTACACCATTACATTACTGCCTACAATGTTTGATATCTGAAAAATAGAATGTTGTTTTGATTAATGCTAATAATTCTGGGGGATGGGTACAGTTCTCATGTAGAATTCAATGACTATTTTGAGGTAACGTGGGTTAAAAAAAAAAAAAGAATAGGAAAAATATAGACTATTTAAAATATTAATTGAAAAAGTATACTGGAAGACTACATAATTACATTCATGTAGTACAATAATTACATTATTTTACACTATAATAGAAAGTGCTGTCATTATTGAAAAACAGATTGACATGTTAGACCTTTCAGATTTTAATCATACAGAATAATTAGAGGGGAAGAAAGTGGAAAACTGTAAAAAAAAAAAAAAAAAAAAAAAAAAAGATACAGGAATTTAATCCATTAATTCCTAAGCAGCAAAACATTTAAAAGTGCTTAGTCACTGCAGATGTTATGGCAATAAGTATTGATTTAAATACATAGCAGACAGCAGACTATTTTACAAAGGCTGTATACACAAAACAAGTCTAAAATACACTATACAGACCAAAGCATGTTGATCCCTGAATTTTACAGTCATATTGGGTTCTTCTCCAACTGTTAACACCAAGTTGGAGGCACACAATTGTACAGAATGTCTTTGGAAACATGTATCATTAAATTTTCCTTCACTTGAACTAGGAGACCTAAATCTTTTCAGCATTACAATGCACATGTGCACAAAGCCAGGATCTTGAGTGGTCTGCTATAGGCTTTCTCAACCCTATTAAACACCTTTGTGATGAAGTGAACACTGACTGAACCCCAGGCCTCCTCACCTCACATACCTTAGTACCTGACTTTGCAAACAGCCTTGTGGATAAATGAGCACAAATCTCCACACTACAAAATTGAGTGGAACATATTACCAGAAGAGTGGAGGTTATAATAACAGCAAATGGGGAATAATTATAGAAAGAGTTGTTTAAAAAGCGCATACAAATTTACAGTTCACAAACTTTTACCTATACAGTGGAACCTCGGGTTACGAACGCCCCGGCATACGTATAATTCAGGTTACGAATCGCAGTTCATCAAAATTTTTGCCCCTGGTTACAAACAATATTTCGGGATACGAACGTCGCTCACCAAAAAATCGCAGGCAAGTTGGTTGTTTTTGCTCTATCCACGCAGCTCGTCACATCAGTTAGCGTCCTGTGTCCCTAGCGAGAGCATCGTGTTACTTATCCGCTTGAACTTTTCCCGGCGGCAGCGTAACAACTCGTTAGTTGATGCTCATGGAATGATGAGATGGACAACATTAGCCGATGCATAACCACTTGACTTGTTTTTATGAAGATAGATTAGCAGGGTTACAGTCTTTTCCCAAGTACAATACCCATAATGAATTTCACTCTGGACTTCAATACCAACTGATAGTAGCCTTAAAGAAACAGCTCTCATTTTCCCTCTAATGCAACAATTGTCTCAGCGTTCGTGTTAATAATACTGTCTTTAATATTCTATAATATAATATATAATAATATATAAATAATATAATATAATAAGATTCTCCTTCCAAACAATAACTCTCCCTCCTCCCCCTTCTACAAACGTCGTCTCCTGCAGCGAGTCTTCTCAAAGGGAAAGTACCCGGTAAAGATCTTTTCCGCTTTTGTATGTTTTTATGTGGTATGATTTTAATATAACATGTTAAAAGTAAATAATATTAGTGAATATTGGCTTTATTTTTATTTAAGTAATATTTTTGGTTGTCCAGAACAAATTATCGAAGTTTCTGTTCATTATTATGGGGAAATTTGTATCGGGATACGAACTTTTCAGGTTACGAATAAAGTACCGGAACGAATTAAATTCGTAACCCGAGGTTCCACTGTATTGTGCAATTTTACTTTAAAATGTATACTCAGAATCAGAAGCACTGACCAGTAGGTCAGGTTTTTTCCTGGAGGAAGCAGACTTCCTGTGAAGGTCATTATACACTGAGCTCTAAAAGAAAAGAGCATATGGTTAACTTGTGTTTGCCATGCAGAAAAAATAAAAACTATCATTATTTTGAATGTTAATGATCATTAAAAAATTTCAGGTCAGATAAAACCGATATTTACACTACCTATCACATAACACAACAGACAAATGAAGCATTTCCACTTAAATTAAACCTAGCTATAAGTGAACAACACTTGTTGACATAATATACCATAGTGACAAGTGTGAACAATGTACACTAAATTAATTCTAATCTTTAAAATTCAGACACTCATCAATACACTCAGTTAAGTTTGGCAGGTTTTTACAGAAAGCAATTTTTTTTAAATGCTGCAAAGAGCCAAGGAAATTGATTAATATTCAGAAGGAAAGCAGACCACTGTCCTTGAGGTTTACACCTGTGATATAGGACATAAACGGTAAATTAGAAATACAAACAAAAATGTGAATTCTAAATTTTTAAACCACTGCTTTTTTTTTAAGTTTTCAATTAATTGAATTTCAATGAATGAATGAAGATAATGATGGAAACAAGTGATTTATTTTACTTTTATGACTTGACCAACAATTACAGAGTTATACATACAGTGGAATGAGAGCTCTTCAAAGGGGAAATACTTCCATCAGACTGCAAAGAGATCAGGATATTGTAAACCACATAAGTTTAAATTCAAATAACCACCAATGTCAGTGTAATATAGGTGAATTATATGTTGCATGTTATTTATAATTATAGGTGATTGAACAGTTATAGGATTAGTCAAACCAGATCACAAAAAAAAATGTGATAGTGTAAACAATATGGTAAACAAGAACGATATAATTTTGTCCTTTAACGATAACATGTTTAGCCAGAGGCATGTTTATGATCATGTCATCTGCCATTTTGTGTAAATCAGATATAAAATCTATAACAAATTTATCATCATATGCTTTTTAATATTTACAAAATTGGCATGTCTCACTATTCGTTATGTCTACATTATGTGTTTATGCTAAAAAGTATTTAGTAGTCACTTTTACCTGGTTACAGAATTAACTTTCATTGGATCACATTAAATCAACTCAAATGCTGGCACTATTGCTAAAATCCACCAGGTTAAGCTGCCAAAGAAAATGATTAATAAAATAGTTCAAGCTGTTTTTTTTGTTGTTTTAGCATCCTAAAAAGTTATTTTTGCAATAATTATTGAAAGCCTTAGTTGTAGGCTTAGAACTTTTGAACATTTATTAAGGAGGACAAACCTAACTATCAATGCCCAAGTGAGGAAAGCTATCTACTTGCAAAAAGAGTTTCAATACAGTCGACGTGACATTATTTCCTCAAAGCATTGGTTCTTAAAACTTGACTGACAAAAATGTAAGTATGCTAAAGTTCTTCATTTGTGAATCTTTGCATTTAGTACATGTGTACTTTGTACACTGTTGTTTTTTGGTTTTGCTAAAAGAGATTTAAGGGTTTGCTCTTAGTCTAAGCAAGTTAGAAATAAAAGCTGTAAAACCCTCAATCTCCTGGATAAAAAAAACTTGGAAAAAAAAATTAATAAAACACTCCTAGCAGGAAAAAAGAAATGCACAGAGACGCACCACCAAGTTTTTTTTCCTCGAGCAGGTCATGAGGCTGGAGTAATGTGAGTTGCCTACCAGCGATGAGGCAGAAGACTTTAAAATAAGGAAGAAATTCAATGTGTAAACATATACATTTTTCATTTGAGCAATTCAATACAGGGTACAATTCTCTAGTTAAAATCATGTGAGGTTTGAAATTCTATCATAAGTCTATCAAAAGTTCTATCATATTATGTGATTTTTAAACAGCACTATCCAAAACTAACATGAAATAATTTAGTCATGTTAATAATCAAAATAAAAAAAAATTCAGACTTTCAAAGTGAACCAAGATCTCAATTACGGATCTGCAATTTTATTTAAATAAAAACCACAATTCCAAAAATGTTAAATGTAAATAAAAACAAAATGCAATAATTTGCAAATCTCATAAAGCCATATTGTATTAATGACAGAACATATAAAACATATCAAATGTTTAAACTGAAATTTACCATTTTGGAATTTCATAGCTGTAACAAGTCTCCAAAAAGTTGAGACATAAAGGGACTGTTGTTAAAAGAAGATGTGATGCTACACAGTGGTAAACACATGTTTTAAATTCCCTTTATGTCTGGGAAATGAGGAGATCAGTTGCTGAAGTTTTGGGAGAAGAATGTTATCCTATTTAAGCCAGATACAAGATACACCTGCTTAACAGTCCTTGGTCTTCTTTGTCGTATGTTTCATTTTATGGTGCACCAAATGTTTCGTTCAGCACCCAGAGTCTTCTACTATAAAGCCAAGCTTTTGTAATGGATGCAGTATGTGATTTGGCATTGTCTTGAAATATGCAAGGCCTTCCCTGAAGAAGACATTATCTGGATAGAAGCATTAGTTGCTCTAAAACCAGTATATACATTTCAGAATATGTATATATTAATTCATCTCATACCATCAGAGATGCAGGTTTGTGAACTAAACGCACATGAAGAGCCAGATGGTCCTTCTTCTCTAAGGACCAGAAGATGCAGCATCTATGGTTTCCAAAAATGATTTCAAAGTTAAAAATCATCTGACCACAGAATATTTTTCTTTATCTATAGTACTTTATCTCAATCAATTTTATATGAACTTTGGCCCAGAAAAGATGGCAGCATTTCTCTTCACTCTTCACTTGACAGATGACAGATGTTTAACCTACATTTGAGGTTGAAACAAAAAACTGTGCTCACAGACAATAATTTCTGGAGGTGTTTCAGAGCCCATGCACTGATTTTCTCTTCAGAATCATGACTGTTTTTAATGCAGTGTCACCAAGGTCTGAAGATCATGAGCATTGTTTCAGCCCTTGTGTTTGCATACAGTGATTTCTCCAGATTCTCAAAATCGTTTCATATTATATAACGTAGATAAGATATTCAAAGTGTTTGCAATTTGATGTTGAGGGGGGTAATTTTAAAACTACAAATCCACAATCAATCTTTACTCTCTAAGATTCTCTTCTTTTACCCAATCATATTACTGACCTGTTTCCAATTACTGTAATTATTTGCAAAATGTTTCTCAATTGATTTCTTTTTAATAATTACTTTGACACTTTTTTGAGATGTTGCAGCAATTAAATATTAAATAATTTTTTTCCTTAAAATGGTCAATTTTCTTAGTTTGAACATTCAACATTTTTTCTATGTTTGTATATAAAATAGGGGTTTATGAGATTTGCAAATCATTGCATTTTGCTTTTATACACATTTACTGTTTTACATTTTTTTGGAATTTTGGTTGCAATTGGGCATTTAAAAATAAACATAATTTTAAAAAATACTCTGTAATACTGAAATACTCACATTTATATTAAGATAAAAAACATTTCAAAGTTTAAAAGGGATCATTTAAACCAGCCTAAGTGTCAGGCTCATAAACAACCAAACCTGTACCTACACCCACCTACCCACTATTGTTTATGTACTTAGAAGCGGTGTGCCGGTAGACAAATTCGTGCTGAACCGTTCAGGGCTTTTAGTTTGGTGCACATGTGAACCAAATGCAATCCTTTTTTACGCGTGGGAACGAATTAAGTGGGGGACCAAAAGTTTGTGTAGTCTGTGCCTTGCACTTTAAGCACATTTATTATTATTAAACTTGAGAACATACACAACAATGGCAGAGGTATGAAAAAAATAAATAAAAAATAAAACTAGAGTTAGCACGTTGTCACTCTGGCTACTCAATCCATACCAGAAATACAATTTATAGTGCGCCAAAACACGATTGTAGTTTTATGCACATGCACAAAATCGTGCCACTTCCTGGTCGTTGCTAATGCCAACAGTATGGATTCTTTAGCATATTATATACAGATTATTTTTTTTTACAATTTTATTTTATATATTTAACCAAGTCAGTATTTTATTTGAAATTGTTTGGGAAAAAAACGACAAGCAATTTGATGTTTTGCATTTCTTCCCCCTACCTCTACCAAAATTGTACCGAAAAATGACTTAAACCAATGCTAAAAAAATGCCTGTCTTAAAACATGCTTTTCCCCGATAAAGTAAAAGATGACAAAGCAATACATGAATCTGGACTGATGTGTACAGGTGTTTTGAACTTGTTGATATTAACAGACATGTCAAGGAAGCGCTGGTAACTCCTGTGGATCTGTTTACTTAAAATGAAAAAAAATGTATACAGTGCCTTGCGAAAGTATTCGGCCCCCTTGAACTTTGCAAACTTTTGCCACATTTCAGGCTTAAAACATAAAGATATGAAACTGTAATTTTTTTTTGTGAAGAATCAACAACAAGTGGGACACAATCATGAAGTGGAACGAAATTTATTGGATATTTAAAACTTTTTTAACAATTAAAAAACTGAAAAATTGGGCGTGCAAAATTATTCAGCCCCTTTACTTTCAGTGCAGCAAACTCTCTCCAGAAGTTCAGTGAGGATCTCTGAATGATCCAATGTTGACCTAAATGACTAATGATGATCAATAGAATCCACCTGTGTGTAATCAAGTCTCCGTATAAATGCACCTGCACTGTGATAGTCTCAGAGGTCCGTTTAAAGCGCAGAGAGCATCATGAAGAACAAGGAACACACCAGGCAGGTCCGAGATACTGTTGTGGAGAAGTTTAAAGCCGGATTTGGATACAAAAAGATCTTTAAACATCCCAAGGAGCACTGTGCAAGCGATAATATTGAAATGGAAGGAGTATCAGACCACTGCAAATCTACCAAGACCTGGCCGTCCCTCTAAACTTTCAGCTAATACAAGGAGAAGACTGATCAGAGATGCAGTCAAGAGGCCCATGATCACTCTGGATGAACTGCAGAGATCTACAGCTGAGGTGGGAGACTCTGTCCACAGGACAACAATTAGTCATATACCGTACAAATCTGGCCTTTATGGAAGAGTGGCAAGAAGAAAGCCATTTCTTAAAGATATCCATAAAAAGTGTTGTTTAAAGTTTGCCACAAGCCACCTGGGAGACACAACGAACATGTGGAAGAAGGTGCTCTGGTCAGATGAAACCAAAATCGAACTTTTTGGCAACAATGCAAAACGTTATGTTTGGCGTAAAAGCAACACAGCTCATCACCCTGAACACACCATCCCCACTGTCAAACATGGTGGTGGCAGCATTATGGTTTGGGCCTGCTTTTCTTCAGCAGGGACAGGGAAGATGGTTAAAATTTATGGGAAGATGGATGGAGCCAAATACAGGACAATTCTGGAAGAAAACCTGATGGAGTCTGCAAAAAACCTGAGACTGGGACGGAGATTTGTCTTCCAACAAGACAATGATCCAAAACATAAAGCAAAATCTACAATGGAATGGTTCACAAATAAACATATCAAGGTGTTAGAATGGCCAAGTCAAAGTCCAGACCTGAATCCAATCGAGAATCTGTGGAAAGAACTGAAAACTGCTGTTCACAAATGCTCTCCATCCAACCTCACTGAGCTCAAGCTGTTTTGCAAGGAGGAATGGGCAAAAATTTAAGTTTTTCGATGTGCAAAACTGATAGAGACATACCCCAAGCAACTTACAGCTGTAAATGCAGCAAAAGGTGGCGCTACAAAGTATTAACTTAAGGGGGCTGAATAATTTTGCACGCCCAATTTTTCAGTTTTTTTATTTGTTAAAAAAGTTTGAAATATCCAATAAATTTCGTTCCACTTCATGATTGTGTCCCACTTGTTGTTGATTCTTTACAAAAAATTACAGTTTCATATCTTTATGTTTGAAGCCTAAAATGTGGCAAAAGGTCGCAAAGTTCAAGGGGGCCGAATACTTTCGCAAGGCACTGTATCAGTGTATGTATGGTTTACCTAAAATAGACAGACATTAATCATCAGTTATCTATAATTATGCTGGAACTACACAATTATTTGTGACACTTTCAGGAAAATAAATAAATAAACGATTCCGAGTCTGACTGCAGACAGGATACCATTACATCTTAAATCACACAATTTTTTTGCTTCCTGACATTCAGTTTACTGTAATCATTTAAAATTGTCACTCGTGATCAAAAAAAAATATTTTTTTTTAATTAAAAAAACATGTATATTGCACAAGCCTAGTAGTAATTGAATAATAAGCTGTAAGTTCTCAAAGTTGAAGGATACCCAAAATGCTTAATAAAAAGTCACAGAGACAAACATTACATTAAACAAGCTGTTACAAACCCTGTAACTTCCACTGCTGTGGACAGACATGGTGTCATCGTCTAGGCCCTTCTGAGGAAAAAATTAAGGAATTGGGATTGGGGTGGGGGGTTAGAGAAGCATGCTGAAAAACAAAAAAGAAACAAGAACAGAGTGGAAAATGGAAACAAAAGAAGAAAAGACAGGAAACGGGAGATACAAACTCTGCGACTTTGACTTCTGGATTTATTGCCATGCCGGGCCTTTTCTGTGTCAGCCTAAAGTTGGGGAAGATCAGCAATCAAACATATAGGTGGATGAAATTAAGAAAAAAACTAAGAACGATAAATATGCAATAAACAAAACCTATTAAAGATTCCCTAAGTTTACCAAAACTATACATGCTGTTACACTATAAACCAGAGCAAGCAGCAAATAAACCATTTGTATACCTCTATTCCTAAGCAGGTATCACTGACACATGCACCCAAATGAATGAACTGCATTCTGCTTCACTCATTCCTATGGCGGACATGATTCATGCAGTCATTTTGTTCACTCATATCAGTGTAATATCAGTATAATTAGCTAATTTGGACATTGAAATGATCATGTAAAACTGGAAAGAGCAGTATACAACAGAACAATACATTGCTTTGTTACAAAGCTGTCAAAAGCTTTACAAGTCTGTTGGAAAGTACATGCACATTCGAGAAAATCAAAGGCCATGCGTAAACTGCCATCTCACCTCAACCACTCCCTTTAATCTACCATCATATAGCATCTATAAAATGCATTTATCATAAAAAAAATACTGGAAAAGATATAAGTAAAAGAGCTCTTTACCTGAAAATAATTTATGTGAATGTTAGTGTGTACACATGTAGATTGTATTGTGTTTAGCCACTAAACACAGAGATATTTTAGATATGGCAAAGGAAAATTTAATTTACATTTGCCATTTTGCTTGCTTGATGTAAATCATATAATTTCATTTTCATTTTTCTTTTGCACCAAACTTTGCAAATATAGTAAAGGAAAATGTAAATTGAAATACAGAAATACATTTCCATTTTGAATATTGCATGGCCATTTTACTGCATTTTAAATTGAACTTTGCTACCTATATGCTTTCTTTTGAAATATGAAAACTTAAATGTCATTAATTACTTTATGATATGTGCAGCAGAATATTTTCCGAAAAACATTTTAAATGTGTGATCATTTAGTATACTGTATAAATTTTTTACCAACACAATATAATCAGTAAAATACACTCAATGTGCACTCAGACTCTTCACACTATTAGTGGAATTGGTCCTACAGACTTTTAATTTTAGTAAACAAACCCAAGCACTTCAAAACTAATGTCATACCATCCACTGCTGGATATGCCCCCACTTTTTACTAGAGGATGAGTGGTGGTAAGTGTACTGTAATTAAAAAACAAAGAAGAAAAAAGTCTTTATGCAGCTCATTAAACCAAATGTGGCTTGTGTTTTTGTAAAGAGGAAAAAAAAAAAAAGTGAAATTTTAATACATGATCTGATCACACAACTGTATCACATGAGACTGTTAACCGTGTAAACGGCATCCTAGAATCAGAGATGGTGCAGTGCATGACAACTTCGGTAGAGTGCTCCTACCTGTTTTGTTCTTATTTATGTTTGTTGTTATTTGTCTCACTGAGCCTCTCAAAGACACGATAAACAAAGTTCTGGATATCAGGAATCTCACTCAGTGATTTGATCTCTAACCTTGTTATTCCAATAGAATTTTTGTACATTTATTCAGAATGGCTGCTGCATTCTACAGCAACTATGATACGAAATAAACAAAAGCAGGGTAAGAGTGTCCCACCCCATCTCTACACCTCACTAACCTTCTATCAATAAGAAATAAAAACTACAACTCATCATTTAAATAGGTTTACCATGTAGATTGCAGACAGGAGGCGGACCTTGTGGTGTAGACACAATAACTTAACACCACTAAGACAGTGGAGATGACGGTTGACTAAAAAAGAATCAACTCTGCTGCCATCACTCACTATTGAAGGTTGTACTGTGTCTAGCACTGATTCCTTCAAGCTTCTTGACAAGACCATCTTCAAAGCCTTAAAGAGGGAGAACACCAACACCAACGTAAATAAGAAGGAGAATGTCGTTTCTCCACCATAACCTGTCCAAGGGTCTGGTTAAGACAGGGCCATGCCTAAATCTATTCTGTGTGCTTCAGTCACTTTCTGGTTTTTATCTGCTCCACAAGCACCAACTTTAAAGGAAAGTTAGGATACAGAGCACATCATCGAGACCAACCTGCTCTGCCCGATCTTCTGTGCTTGGTCATTTAGCTGGTGTTGTTTAGTTGTGTATGTGTAATCATGATTGTATTAGTCCATGACTTGTTATACCGTACCAATGTGCAACATGCTTTTATAACTACCTGGACAATCGCTGCACTATCATGTCACTTTTTGTCATGGGCCAACGTGTACGGTCTTCTAGTCATCTATGTCTAGTCTATGTCTTGTTGTCTATTGCTGTCACGTTAAATGTGCGCTTTTGGTTTGCTCTAAACTGGAAACAAGTTTCTTGTATGCTCAGGCATGCTTGACCAGTAAAGCTGATTCCGATTCTGCATCAAACAGTCACAGTCAGATTAAGAAAAAATAAAATCACATAATGAAAGAATGTTTAGAGACATGGCCCTCACAACCCAAGTAAACATAGATGATAAACTTAAATATCATGTAAGAAAACTACAGCACTGGTTACCACTATAGATTAAAGGAAGTCTATCCAAAAAAGGCACTATATTCTGAACCTAAATTAACTTCAAACAATACCACTTTCTTTGTTCTGTAAAAAACAAAATATGAAATTTAAAGTATATTTCTATATAATGAAAGTCATACTTAATAGTGACTAAAATTATGTTCTTTTGTGGTTGAATTAAAAATCATTCTTCAAGATACCTGTGTGTGCGTGTGTGTGTGTCTGTGTTCCACAAAAGAAAAGAGTTACACTGAGGCTTGAATCATGAGTATGAAAAAGAAAAAAAAGAAAAAAAGAAATAATAATAATAATAATAAAATTATTTTACCTTTTTGAATGAACTATCATTTTAAATGGTATTTTTCTAGAGATTTATAAAAAAAAGTGCAGTCATTTAAAGATCCCTTCACTGAACTTTTAGGGATAATATGACAGTGTATAAATTAACTATTTAATTCAAGAATACATAAACAGTTTTAACATTTAAATCAAACATCCAAAACATTTTAGACACCAGTTACAGTGGTGAAATTAGTTTGTTTTAATGGGAAAGGTATCATTGGTCACAAAATGTCAGAAAAGAAATGAGTTACCTCTTTTTGTTGCCGCTCCAGTTCTCTCATTCTAATGTCTCTTGCTTCTGCCCTGGCAGCACGCTTTGCTGCAAGTCTGGCCTCTGCCTGCAGAACAGAAGAAACCAAATTACACTATAATTAAACTCTCTGACCCAAATGTCATTCATATAACAGACTAAAAGCACTGCTTTTTCTGAAAAATCTATATAAATAAATAATAAATAAAAGTACAATGTCTGCTTTCAAATTCCCCTTTGATCATACAGTCTAAATATGTATGATAGAAATATTTATTAAGCCTGCAATGTCTCATACTGTACCAATGTTCAGTGACATTAACTTTAATAACATTACACATTTATATGTACAAAAGTCTGAACTCTCCAATATTTGCCTTGCAAATACTCAAAAATGCACCTATTTAGGCTTGTGCACTAAACATTCCAAAATGTTAAATATAATGTAAGCTCTTTCAAGCCAAAATGATAATCAGATGATGATTATGTTGGTCTTCAAGTTAACTTAATTCTGTTAATGGTTCTAAAACAATTGCAGTTAAATATATAGTTTTATATTATATAGTATTCTGCTGCACACCTACTGTCCATTTTTAAACATAATTAATGATTTTGTGTGTTTCATCTGTTGCTCCATTGAAATAGAAAAAGCCCCAGTGCTGATGCAGCAAGCAATAGGGCAATATGCTTTTAAACAGTGGGAATACCTACTGATCAACCAATCTAGACATCAGAGCATTCTCAGAAACAAAACACACCTTTATTGTGACATTTTAATAACAAAGAAAGAAAAGCATAGCAAGAGTTTGTTGAGTTTTAAGTGCATTTTAAATTGCTCCATCTTTGCAGTGCACAAAACAAAATATTTTAAAAAACCTCAACACCTCAAAACACGCATTAGGCATATTATGTTTTCACATGAATGAACGCATACATTTTTTTATTTTGCTAGTGTTTAATATGAACTGTATAAGTGTCACTAAAACAAGCATTAGTCTGTAAGTCAAGTACGCTTTTATTGTCCAGAAATATACAGTAAAGTTCACAGTGAATGAAAACATTTCTCCCAGGACCAAGGTGTCCCCTCAGACAACATAAATTAACAGAAGAAACATGGAACTACACAAAACTCAAAACTAACAACAAAGTGCACAAGTGCAACAGTGACACTGTAGCACCGTCCAGGACAGTACAGAAGGTTTGTGCAAATTGATAATCCATATAAAAGAAATACTTTACTTTATGTAAACATGAAGTTCTAGCAGCAAATAAATGCAAATACACAAAAGAAAACAACAGCAATTTGAATATATATATATATATATATATATATATATATATATATATATATATATATATATATATATATATATAGGCTAGTAACAGACAGGCAGACATTTCTGAACATGTATATCCAGATATGACCAGAAAAAAAAACTAATAAAAAATAAAGTCAGATTGGTCTAATAGGAAAACCCCCAAGTAGAGACTTTGATAATCGAAACAAGGCCGAAACAGTTTGTTGTGATGACGCAAACAATGTATGCCGGAATTTAAAAAGGGGGTGCGTCTGCAAAGTCTTTCTCCACGTCGGGTTTAATTTATCACCTGAAATACAAACATCCCGATCGCTATGCTGAATGAGAAGAACGCGAATGCAAACGGACAGAAAAGCTAAACCCCTCCGAGCACGCGGACGTTTTTGAAAAGGCAAGGAATTTTCCCAGTGATATTGTTGTATTGTTGTATATTTAAGCAGTTGCACTTGTTCTGAATGCACTTTGTTTTTATGAAAGAACATATTTAATTTTACAACCTTTCAGGAGGCCTTTCAGAGGGCCTGTACATTGATATTTAATATACACATGAGCGCATTTCAGTTAAACATTTAAGTTTGAATTTTAATTTATTTTATCCTGTGCATTGTTGCTATAAATGTGCTATAAATAAATATTTTTATAATTTGTAATTGATTTATTCTTTGAAACTTTAATATTAATTCATGCAATTGAAATGCCTTGATTTTAGTAAGGTTAGTACACAGTCATAGCCATAAATGCAATGGTAATAATAATTGCCATAATTTCTTTCGGTGTTTCGGTTTTCGGCCTTGCTTTCCTTTTTTTGGTATTAATTTATTAATACACACTCTGTTTTGAAATGTTACTCTTACTGTTACGGCTTCTCACGAGTTACTCTTAGTCCGGTTCCAAATGAAAAGTCACGAATTTTCGAGATTGCGAGTATCGAGGTTCCTGTGTGTGTGTGTGTGTGTGTATATATATATATAAATTTGAAAATGGCCCAAAAAAAACGAAAATGGCCCAAAAGTGCATTTTCAGTTTTCGGCCGAAAGACTTTGATCACCGAAAAAACGCGGCCGAAACAGTTTGTTGTGATGACGCAAACAGAAACCGCTGCCTGCACGTGCTTGTTTGAAGCAAAATGTCTGCGGTGTGGACGTATTTCAGTATATCTAAGAAAGACCCACGGATAGCGATTTGCAAAACACGTAATGCCGAAATATCAAGAGGGGGTGCGTCTGCACGTCGGGTTAAATTTATCAACTGAAATCCAAACATCCCGATCGCTATGCTGAATATGAGAGGAACGCGGCACAGAAAAGCAAAACCCCTCCGAGCACGCGCACTCCGTCTGTGGCGGACGTTTATGAAAAGGCAAGGAAATTTCCCAGTGATGGTGTCATGGCAAAGGTCATTACACAAAATATCATGTAATTCATTGCCTTAAATGATCAGCCATTCTCTGTCGTAGAAGATGTGGGGTTTCGTAAGCTGATCGATTTTTCAGAGGTGTGTTTACCTGAGCTGTTTAATGTTGTTGCAACTCACGTCCATAAGCATATAACTGCAGATATTTCAGCAATCAGTTTCACGACACATTGTTTGAATTTTAATTTATTTTTTTATATAAAAAATATGCATTGTTGCTATAAATGTGCTATAAATGAATATTTTAATAATTTGTAATTGATTTATTATTTGAAACTTTAAAATTAATTCATGCAATTGAAATGCCTTGGTTTTAGTAAGGTTAGTACACAGTCATAGCCAACCCAGCCATTAGGGAGGCACAAGCCAGTGCATTCTTAGTGCCGGTCCCAAGCCCGGGTAAATGGGGAGGGTTGCGTTAGGAAGGGCATCCAGCGTAAAACATGTGCCAAATCAAATATGCGGATCACAAATGAGAATTTCATACCAGATCGGTCGAGGCCCGGGTTAACAACGACCGCCACAGGTATCGTTAGCCGACAGGGTACCGGTGGAAATTGGGCTACTGTTGGCCGAAGGAGGAAAAGGAGAGGAGGAAGACGTCTACAGAGACGGCAGGGAAAAGAGCAGTGTAGGAGAGTGGAGGTTAGGGTTGGTACTTTAAATGTTGGTACTATGACGGGTAAAGGGAGAGAAGTAGCTGATATGATGGAGAGGAGAAAGGTAGATATGCTGTGTGTTCAGGAGACCAAGTGGAAAGGTAGTAAGGCCAGGAACATTGGAGGTGGATTTAAACTGTTTTATCATGGTGTGGATGGAAAGAGACATGGTGTAGGGGTGATTCTGAAGGAAGAGTACAGTAAGAGTGGAGTGGAGGTGAAGAGAGTTTCTGATAGGGTGATGATCGTGAAGGTGGAAGTTGAAGGGATGATGATAAATGTCATCAGTGCCTATGCTCCACAAGTTGGCTGTGAGATGGAGGAGAAGGAAAGATTCTGGAGTGAATTAGATGAAGTGGTAGATGGTGTACCTAGGAAAGAACGGTTGGTGATTGGGGCGGACTTTAATGGGCATGTAGGTGAAAGGAACAGAGGTGACGAGGAGGTGATGGGTAGGTATGGTTTTAAGGAGAGGAATGTGGAAGGGCAGATGGTGGTAGATTTTGCTAAAAGGATGGAAATGGCAGTGGTGAACACTTATTTTAAGAAGAAGGAGGATCATAGGGTGACGTATAAGAGTGGAGGAAGGTGCACACAGGTGGACTATGTGCTATGCAGGAGATGCAACCTGAAGGAGATTGGCGACTGTAAGGTGTTGGCAGGGGACAGTGTAGCTAGACAGCATAGGATGGTGGTCTGTAGGATGGTTTTGGAGGCGAAGAAGAAGAGGAGGAAAGTGAGGACTGAAAGAAGAATAAGATGGTGGAAACTGAAGGAGGAAGAGTGTAGTGTGAGGTTCAGGGAAGAGGTCAGAGAGAGGCTCAGTGGTGTTAAGGAGGTGTTGGATGATTGGGCAACTACTGCAGGAGTGATGAGGGAGGCAGCTAGAAAAGTACTTGGTGTGACATCTGGAAATAGAAAGGAAGACAAGGAGACGTGGTGGTGGAATGAGGAAGTGCAGGAGAGCATAAGGAGAAAGAGGTTGGCAAAACAGAAGTGGGATAGACAGAGTGATGAGAAAAGTAGGCAGGAGTACAAGGAGATGCGGCAGCAGGTTAAGAGGGATGTGGCGAAAGCCAAGGAAAAGGCATATGAGGAGCTGTATGAGAGGTTGGACACTAAGGAGGGAGAAAAGGATTTGTACCGATTGGCCAGGCAGAGGGACCGAGCTGGAAAGGATGTACTGCAAGTTAGAGCAGTAAAGGATGGAGAGGGAAATGTGTTGACTAGTGAGGAGAGTGTGTTGAGAAGGTGGAGGGAGTATTTTGAGCAGCTGATGAATGAGGAAAATCAGAGAGAGAGAAGGTTGGATGATGTGGAGTTGGTGAAGCAGGATGTAGATAGGATTAGTAAGGAGGAAGTGAGAGCAGCGATTAAGAGGATGAAGAGTGGAAAGTCGGTTGGACCAGATGACATACCGGTAGAAGCGTGGAGATGTTTAGGAGAGATGGCAGTGGAGTTTTTGACCAGATTGTTTAACAGGATTTTGGAAGGTGAGAAGATGCCTGAGGAATGGAGAAGAAGTGTGCTGGTACCGATCTTTAAGCATAAAGGAGATGTGCAGACCTGCAGTAACTACAGGGGTATTAAGTTGATCAGTCACACCATGAAGTTATGGGAAAGAGTAGTGGAAGCCAGGCTGAGAGAAGAGGTGACCATCTGTGAGCAACAGTATGGTTTCATGCCGAGGAAGAGCACCACAGATGCCTTATTTGCTTTGAGAATGTTGATGGAGAAGTATAGAGAAGGACAGAAGGAATTGCATTGTGTATTTGTGGATTTAGAGAAGGCGTACGACAGGGTGCCAAGAGAGGAGTTGTGGTATTGTATGAGGAAGTCAGGTGTGTCAGAGAAGTATGTGAGGGTGGTGCAGGACATGTATGAGGACAGTGTGACGGCAGTGAAGTGTGCAGTAGGTACGACAGACTGGTTTAGAGTGAAGGTTGGACTGCATCAAGGATCGGCCCTGAGCCCTTTCCTGTTTGCAGTGGTGATGGACAGGTTGACGGACGAGGTCAGACAGGAGTCTCCCTGGACTATGATGTTTGCGGATGATATTGTGATTTGTTGTGAGAGTAGGGGCAGGTTGAGAAGAGCGGAGAGGTGGAGATATGCGCTGAGAGAAGGGGAATGAAACTCAGTAGGAGTAAGACAGAATACATGTGTGTGAATGAGAGGGAGGGCAGTGGAGTGGTGCGGTTGCAGGAAGAAGAGCTTTCGAAGGTGGAGGAATTCAGGTACCTGGGGTCAACAGTGCAAAGTAATGGAGAGTGTGTTAGAGAAGTGAAGAAAAGAGTGCAGGCAGGGTGGAGTGGGTGGAGAAGAGTGACAGGAGTGATTTGTGATAGTAGGGTATCTGCAAAATTGAAAGGAAAAGTTTATAGGACTGTGGTGAAACCTGCGATGTTGTATGGTTTAGAGACAGTGGCATTGAGTAAAAGACAGGAGGTGGAGCTGGAGGTAGCAGAGCTGAAGATGTTGAGGTTTTCGTTGGGAGTGACGAGGATGGATAAGATTAGAAATGAGTTTATTAGAGGGACAGCGCATGTAGGATGTTTTGGTGACAAGGTGAGGGAGGCGAGATTGAGATGGTTTGGACATGTGCAGAGGAGGGACATGAATTAGATTGGTAGAAGAATGCTAAGGATGGAGCCACCAGGTAGGAGGAAAAGAGGAAGGCCAAGAAGGAGGTTCATGGATGTGGTGAGGGAAGACATGCAGGTAGTTGGTGTAAAAGAGGCAGATGTAGAGGACAGGGTGGTATGGAGACGGATGATCGCTGTGGCGACCCCTAATGGGAGCAGCCGAAAGAAGAAGAAGAAGAAGAAGTACACAGTCATAGCCATAAATGCAATGGTAATAATAATTGGCATAATTTCTTTCGGTGTTTCGGTCAAGAATTTTCATTTCGGTGCATCCCTAATATATATATATATATATATATATATATATATATATATATATATATATATATATATATATATATACACACATACATATACACACACACACAACACACACACACACACACACACACACACACACACACACACACATGTATTTATATTACAATTAAGTAAACTGTTAAGTACAGTGCCCTCCACAATTATTGGCACCCCTGTTTAAGATGTGGTCGTGGACTTCTAAAAATTCTCCTTTTTTTTTAAAACAACATAGAACCCAAATGCAAAAAAAAGAGAAAAATCCAACCTTTTATTTAAGTACATTACTTTGGTGGTAAAAAAAATCACACATTTAGGGAAAAAAAAAAAACTTGAAATCATGTGTGCCACAATTATCGGCACCCCTGATGTTAATACTTTGTACAACCTCCTTTTGCCAACAAGACAGCACTTAATCTCCTCCTATAACATTTCACAAGATTGGAGAACACAGAGAGAGGGATTTTTGACCATTCTTCTTTGCACAATCTTTCTAGATCATCCAGTGTCCTGGGTCCTCTCTTATGCACTCTTCTCTTTAGCTCGCCCCACAGGTTTTCGATTGGGTTGAGGTCTGGGGACTGAGATGGTCATGGGAGGACCTTGAGTTTGTGACTGCTGAACCACTTTTGTGTAGATTTTGCCACATGTTTTGGATCATTATCCTGCTGAAAGACCCAATGACGACCCATCTTCAGCTTTCTGGCAGAGGCCATCAGGTTTTTATTTAAAATATCCTGGTACTTCAAAGCGTTCATAATGCCATGCACCCTAACAAGGTTCCCAGGGCCTTTGGAAGAGAAACAGGCCCACAGCATCACAGATCCTCCACCATACTTCACGGTGGGCATGAGGTGCTTTTCGGCATACTCATCTTTTGTTTTACGCCAGACCCCCTTAGAGTGTTTGTTGCCAAAAAGCTCAATCTTAGTCTCATCTGACCAAAGCACACGATCCCAGTTGAAGTCCCAGTACCGCTTAGCAAACTCCAGACGTTTACGTTTGTGAGTGTTAGTGAGAAAAGGCTTTTTCCTTGCATGCCTCCCAAACAGCTTGTTGGCATGTAGAGAGCGTCTGATGGTTGTTTTGGAGACTCTGTGACCCCAAGATGCCACTCTTTGATGCAATTCTGTGACGGTGAGCTTGGGAAATTTTTTACTTCTCTTACCATCCTCCTCACTGTGCGTTGTGGCAAGATAAACTTGGGACCTCTTCCAGCCTTGTTTGTCACTGTTCCAGTTGTTTTAAACTTCTTAATGATTCCTCTGACTGTAGATACCGGCAAGTTAAGGCGAGTGGCTATTTTCTTGTAGCCATTGCCTGACTTATGAAGGTCGACACACATCTGCCTTACTTGAATGGTGTGTTCTCTTGTCTTTGCCATGTTGACAAATGGGTAAGAGAATTTGGCCTCTGTGTCACGTCATATTTATACCCCAGGGAAACAGGAAATCATGAATTACTAATTAAAAGTCCCTAGATACCCTGACCAACCTTAGCAACTACAGAAAAATATATAAAAAAAAAAAAAACAATAAAATTTTTCAGAGGAATTGTTAGGGGTGCCAATAATTGTGGCACACATGATTTCAAGTTTTTTTTTCTTTTCTAAATGTGTGATTTTTTTACCACCAAAGTTATGTACTTAAATAAAAGGTTGGATTTTTCTCTTTTTTTGCATTTGGGTTCTATGTTGTTTTAAAAAAAAAAGGAGAATTTTTAGAAGTCCACGACCACATCTTAAACAGGGGTGCCAATAATTGTGGAGGGCACTGTATATACTGCACAAAAGCAACAATGGCAACTAAAATGAAATAAAACGATTTACATGCACAAGGTGGGAAGCAAACTCTCGCCTGGTACTACAGCACACCGAGGTAAAATGTCTCAAGCGCAAGACAGAGGAGAATCACTCAGTGCTAAAGATACGAAAAAAAGGAACATACAGCACAACAAAAAAAAAAAAACAGGCCAAGGTTATTATTATTTAGTTGATGTTCTCTGTTCTGAAGAGTTCCTTGTTTATGTCCATGTTCACCATTTTCACACAAAAAATCAAACTCAATTAAAATAAAACGGTTGCATATTTTCGTTTTCGGGAGCGGGAGGAAAATAACATTTTTGCAGGAGCGGGACAGAACCTTGCCGAAACAGGACTGAAAAATTCATCCCATGCAGGTCTCTACCCCAAAGCCACAAATTTTTATTTATTTAATTTATTTATTTAATTTATTTATTTTCCAAAAAGGGCTTTACAGAATGCCTTTAACCTCTTTATCAATAAACACACCTGGTGCCGATGCAGTTTAAGAACCCTTTCAGTGAGGTTAGTACAGCATGAAACAAGTCAAACTCGAACACAAAAGTCATTAGTGTCAAACTTTATACCTGCACCATCAAACCAAGTCTACTCTTTCTTGTTACTAATTTATATGCCAGAAATACCTTTTAAGTACAATGCAATAAGCTATTAAAAAACTATTACAGACATTTGATCTAGCTGAGACCTTGACCCTGAAGCAAATGCCTTCCTCAGCCAGAGACAGAGCCATGCTTAACCACCTACTGCTGACCGGTGGTACTAGTTAAGAGTTGGTGATAAGAACTCGAGCTTTCAGAGAACAGGGATTTCCTATCCAGAAATTATCTGTCCAATCTCTACTATTTAGCAACACTGATAAACCACTCTTCAACACTCCAACAAAGTCATCATAAAACATGGGTGTTTGACAGCACTTTACTTAAGAGCATTCCTCCACCACAGTGTGGTGGATTACTTGGGTTCATGACCAAGCACCACTGTTCTTGGGGGGTATGTTCAATGATATGTTGTACAAGTTTTAAGTGATATTTCCTTTTATATATGGAATATGAAATTTGTTGTTCAATCCAAGCCAATCCAGCCACATTAAGGTGGTAGTTAGTGTAAGTAGAAAACTATATAATTATAGATACACCATTAACTTTAGCTTGCTAAAGCTCAAAGCATACCAGAAACATGAAATTATTATGGACCAGAACAGCAGGAAAGTCACACTGTTTCAGTTTAACAACTTACCTCTCGTGCTATGCTACTTAAGGCCTCATCCTCAGCAGAGAATCGATCCTTGATAGGTGCACGTTTTCTTCCTGAACCTGGTGTTCCCATGTCAGTTCCCGAGTTGCTATTCCCACACAGACTGGCGAATGCAATCTATGTTGATGGGTAGTGTTCTGAAAGGGATCATGAAAATAAAAACTGCTATCAACTATTTTACATTAATAAGAGCAGTATACAAACTTAAATTGTGACCTCTGTATAAGGTTCTGGCACTGTGATTGAAACGTAGTTAACTAGAAAATCTTGATTAGAGTGAGATATTTTGTTATCCTACGGTGTTCTTGTTGTATTTGTCAGTCTATTATCATCTAGAATGAACATGCAACACAGACCATATAAATATTCATGGTATGGCAAGGTCAAGAACATTCGGAATGGACATTCGGTGCAACCCAGATGAGGATGGGTTCCCTCTTGAGTCTGGTTCCTCTCAAGGTTTCTTCCTTATGCCATCTCGGGGAGTTTTTCCTTGCCACAGTTGCTCATCAGGGACAAGCTTACTTACAAAGAACAGTTTTTGTTTCATAAAACATTTTTAGGGAAACCCATCTTGTCTCAAATATCCTCTATTTAATATTTTTGGCATCCATTTATATATTGAATATTTTTGCACAGCGTGCAGTCTTGCATGTAAAAACAAACAGCAATTGTTGTTAATTTGCATCGGTTGACCTCTTATGTGTTAACAGTCTCTCTACTTGAGAGATTTCATATTATATGCTGATTGTCAGACTTTTAAGTGTGTTTGTGTGTATACACACACACACACACACACACACACACACACACACACACATATGAAACGGTATTTCAGAACTGTCTGAATAAAAACACTGAAATATAATTTCTACATAAGTATTCAGATGCTTGAACATCTGAATGCATTTGAACAGCAGCACACAGAGTTGTATGGGTAAGCGTGTACTATCTACATTGTATGTTGGATTTATTTTATTTTTAACAAAACAAAAACCTACAATTCTGATACTTGTGGCCCTTAACTCTCCCCTGCTCATTTGTTAGTGGCTCTGGACAGGGCGTTTGCCAAAATGCCGTAAATTATATAGAGAGTAGTGATGCGATATACCAATTGTACCTGTCTTTATGGATGTATGGATGTATAGATAGATGTATACATAGATGTATAGATGTATAGATGTATAGATGTATAGATAGATAGATAGATAGATAGATAGATAGATAGATAGATAGATAGATAGATAGATAGATAGATAGATAGATAGATAGATAGACAGACTTCCTGAGGAAAAATATACCCTGAAGTGTAAAGCTCAAAAAGTCTTTGACCATAGCTTCATGCTGTGTATTATATATTATATATATTGCCAGTACACTGTATTTATTATTTAATATTGTAAAAACAATACTCATTTTTGCTAATACTCATATTGCACTTATGGGTTTTTACACCCATTTCAAATGTGCTCATTGCATTGTATATTTTATCACATAGCACTCTTAAAAAGTAATATCCCAGTCTGGAATTTACTGATTGTTGTTTGAAATGTATAGACAACAAATGTATGAAAATTGGTGCAACTTTCACATTCTCAAGAAATGACCTCCAGAAAAAGCTGAATGCTATTCTGGATAGAAACATACGATGTGATGTTGCATAAGGTTGTCAAAACCATGGCATGAAAAATGCACGCCATAATTAAAGCAAACTGTGAATATTGCAATGAGTGTGCCACTATTTTTGGCTCTGGTTAGTCCATATAACTACACGTGGAGCACTGCGTTTTCCACAAACCATTATTACTCCCACACCACTCGCTAAAATCTGGAGCGCTATAAACAGGGAAGACAAAATTACCTGCAGAATAAAAAAATGAAGAAATGGAGAGAAAACAGCGAGGGTGAGAAGAAGATTCATATGAAAGCTAAATAAAAGGTTTGTCGAATTCTGAGGTGTTTTCTCGCAATTTCTTTTTTTTTTTAACAAATCATCATCCCCTCTGTAGTGCTAGAACATGGTTACTGGTGGATACACAAAAAATGTTGGATGTTTAAGAGAAATAAAGTCTGAATTTGGAGAAAGAAAAGTCAGAATTACAAGGAATGAAGTCAGAATTGCGGGGGAAAAAAAAGTCGGAATTAGGCAAACTTTTTTAATATGGTGAAAAACGCTTCCATAGGATTCAGGCCAAAGAGAGACAGTAAGTTTCCAAAGTTTTGGGATCATTTCAAACTAAAACAGTAAGAAAACACCGTACCGTGCATATACCTTTTGAGTCGTCTGAAATGTATTTTTATTTATGTTTTTTATGTATTTGTATTTACATTTTGATGTAATACGGCAATTAAATGCATTAAATAGGTTTAGTTTTTACAGATATTCTTGTAAGTAATTTCAGCACTGAAAGTGTAAATTTTTCTAAAAAGGAAACAAATTACTTGTTCATTTAAAGAGACCCATCTTATTTTCTTTTGTATATTTAGTATTGTTCTTTAATAGAGAAAAAATACTTCATATCCAACTTTCCACGTTTACAAGTCAGACAGTCAAAAAGCATTTCACTATATGTCATACTCATGTATGAACGTGACAAATAAAATGTTAAATTTGAACATTTTAATTTGAGGTCTAACTTATTTAACTACGACATCAATATATACCATGTAATAAGTCCAAGCTCATCAATCATGCAGTCAATCCAGAAGGCAAAACATTCAGGATCCTCCCAAGAAAAAACACTAATATAATAATATAAATATAACTGTCCTAATAGAAGTGTCTCTACAAAAAAACTGGACATTTTGATATTACATTCAATAGATCGCATCTGTTCTAATATAGTTAACTATTTTTTTTTATAAAACCTACACTGTTAGGGACACTCCTCGAACTAAATTCCATACAAACTACTAGAGAATTTTCTTATAAAATTAAAAGAAACTCTCCAAATTCCCCGGTTCTGATACCTTAACACTTAGTTCTTAGTCATATTCAACCTGTGGTGTCTGCAGCTATTATTAACGAGTTAGCTACCCAGTTTAGTTATACAGCTATAAATAGTGATAGCTAGTCTCGGGAAGAGCATACACAAGTGGAGGAGAAGCCCAGCTAACTCCCGAGCTTTCCGTCCAGCCATAGTATTCCAAAACTTCACAGTAAATGAAATAGAATCACTTTACTCACGAATAACGAGTAAAGTTATTTTACCTTTTTTTAGGCACTTAGGTTGAATTACACGTTTATGCCCATCCAGTGTTGGTCTGTCCAGCGAAATGTCGCCACAATTCCACAAAAAAATAGCAAACTTAGCGGGCAGGCTAACGTTAGCTCCAACTGGCCTAAATGCTCCAGAGCTGTGAGTGTGTCTATGTGTGTGTGATGAAGTAAGAGAGAGGGTTTGAGACAGCAGAAATTGACACTGCCGGTCACGTCACACTCCTGAAGTAAAGTGTCTGTGTGAATTCTCTCTCCCTGTCCTTTGTGTCCTGTTGGGAAGGACAGTGTGGTTTCAGAACATGTCTACCAGTAAACTCCTCTTCCTTCCCTTTCCTGATTCACGCCTGATGCCAGGGACAGATACACTGTACCGGAAGTAAGCTGTAGCTGTTTGTGTGCGCGCATGCGCGCACTGGTGAGCCTGCACAGTTTGACAGGTTTGGTGATAAAGGAGACAGAGCGCTGTGGCTAATTATAGATAGGACACGGCTACATTTTAATAATCATATGGTCCTGTTACTCATTTTGACGCCTCTGGTAGCTTGTTTCACTATTATAACTAAAAGCCGAACGTGAGTGAACAATTCATAAATTAGTACCTACTGTATTCGTGTATCCCCTAGTGACAGTGGCACGAAAAACTTCCTGAGATGAAACCAGACTCAAAAGAGACACTTCGTCATCTGCGTGACACCAAATGTCTATATAGTTCCATCATTGTTGAGGTAATCAAAGTGATGGCATGAAGCAATACAGCTAACACTGGCTAAATATTGTATGAATGACAGAATGGCCTCAACACTGCTTAACATTCACAGCTCACTAAGACCCTGCCCACCCTCATACCTGCTGTATCTGCCTTGCTCACTATCTGCAACTCATGGATAGTCTTAAAGGCATAGTTAGTAGACAGTGGATAGATATAGATAACAACTCAAATACTCACTGTTTGTGAGAATAAAGCATCTTAACATGCACAAAACCAAGAAACCTCAGGTGGATAGTTTACAACAGCAGAATACCACATTAGGTTTCCCTACTCTTAGCAAAAAACAGGAATTTGTGGGGCTCTGGCTCATAAAAACTGGACATTGGAAGAAAAATCACCTGACCGTTTCTCAGTCTTCAAGTGTCTAGTTCAAGCACCACTTTTAGCTAAAATAAACTGTCAACCAAATTCACCAAAGGATACTACTTCAATCTTTGTCCTCAAGGAACAACTGCAAATCAGTTTTCTGTTTCTCTCTAGCAGAGAGCAGATGAGGGGACAAGTCACACAAAACTGTACAATTTGGAAATTTGTTATATCAATAGAAATAAAACATCTAAGAGAATTTTGGAAGGAATCTGTGAAAAGCCTGAGAAAACATTAGAAAACATACACCCACCAGGCATAACTTTATTACCACAGATTAGGCATAACATCATGACCACCTGCCTAATATTGTGTTGGTCTCTATTCTGCTGCCAAAACAGTCTTGATCCGTCGAGCATTAACAGCATTAACTTCTTCAGCAATTTGATCTACTGTAGCTCATCTATTGGATTGGACCTCACGGGCCAGCCTTTGCTCCCCACGTACATCAATGAGCATTGGCCGCCCCTGACCCCGCCGCTGGTTCACCACTGTTGCTTTCTTGGACTACTTTTGATAGATACTGACCACAGCAGACTGGGACCAGCCCACAAGAGATGCAGTTTTAAAGCTGCTCTGACCCAGTCATCTAAATGTCACAATTTGTCCCTTGTCAAACTTGCTCAAATCCTTACGCTTGCCCATTTTTCCTGCTTCGAACACATCAACATTGAGGATAAAATGTTCACTTGCTGCCTAATATATTCCACCCACTAACAGATGCCATGATTAAGATATAATCAGTGTTATTCACTTCACACCTCATAATGTAATCATGTCAGAATATTATGCCTGATTGGTGTTGGTTTTCAGGCATCTAAGGCCATCTTTCAGGCAAACAGTCCTATGAATGGATGTTCAGAGAGCTCATAAACCGTATCTGTATCAAACTGCACAAGCTCAAATATATTCATGTGGATTTGATAGCTGTTTTTTTTTATGACAGAAAATAGGTTGTGAATATACTTACAAGATTTTTTTTACAAGAGATTTTTGAGAGGGACTTTAAAAAAAAAAAAAAGCTGGACATTGTGGTAAAAGGTAAGCCAAAATAATTCTAAACAGTTCTTAAACTTTTTCTTGAACTATTTTTCTGTAGAATTTGCATAAAAAGCCAATTTGCCTTAATTTTAAATCCACAGGAAAACTGTAATGCACGAAAAGAAATTGCACAAAAATCTGGGGTTATTTTATGAGGTTAATATTGATGCTTCTGAAATATAAAAAAAAAACTAGTTATAGTAAGCAATAATAATACATCACAAGAAATTAAAACATACAATAATACATACATACAGTAGTACTGAGAAAGTGAATAGGCTTATTTCACCATATCAAAAAAGAATTAGTTCAGATCATACTACTGTGGAGAAAAAATTATGTTTAGGAGGAGACATACATACAATATACTCTGGAGTGAAACTTATAATTGTCTGTGTGTGGGGTTGGTGGTAGCCTGGTGGATAAGGAATTGGAATTTGGATGCAAGGGTTGTGGGTTCATGTCCCAGCCATACCAGGCTGCCAGTCTTGAGCCCTTGAGCAAAGCCCTTAATACACATGGGTGCTCAGTTGTGGGAATGGGAATAATGTACTCCACCATGGATGGTCCCAAGCCCTGTTGCAAAAGAAGGAGGGTGGGTGGGTGTCAGTCAGGCCCACGCTGCCGGGTCATAGCACAGGAGGCCCATAAAAAAAGTGTATAGGAGGATGAAGGTATAATGGGATTATGATTTTTTTTTTTATATATATATATATAGTGCAGAGTGGGTATAGTGTGTGTGTATAGACAAGTAATATTCATATATAATGAATGTAATTAAGTTATCATTAGTGTAGGTACTGTGGTTATTATTGTGTTTTTACCTTATACATCAGTCTCTACCTTGCCCCTTTGCACATTACTGTATAATTACTGGGATGTCTGCATAGTCTGCTCACTACATCACACTTGGACTTTTTTATAGATCATATACTATTTATACATATAGATAGATGCCTATGTATAAATATACATATAGATGGTGCATATGTTTCTGTATCTCCGTCTTGAAGGAAGGAGATTAAACACTTTGTGACTGGGATGTAAAGAGTCCTTGATAATGTTGTGAGCTCTGCGCAGACAACTGCTGTGGTAAAGGTGTTCAATGGCAGGTAGTTGGGTTTTGACGTTCTTTGCGTTTACATAAAGTGGAGCCTCCAGCCATACAGTGAAGTAGTTAGTCAGGATACTCTCAATAATGCAGCGGTAGAATCTCATTAAAATCCCTGGGGACAGATGAGCTTTCTTGAGACTTCTTAAGAAGTACAGGTGTTGTTGTGCCTTTCTAACCAGAGCTGAAGTGTTCTGGTGGTAGGACAGATCCTCAGAGAGGTGAACTCCCAGGACCTTAAAGCTGAAGACTCGCTGTACATCAGTTCTCTTGATGTTGACTGGGAAATGTCTCCTGCTGTTAGACTTCCAAAAGTCCACGATGAGCTCTTTAATCTTCGAGGCGTTGAGGGTCAGGTTGTTGGTGGCACACCATGCTGTCATCCCTGTAGGCCAATTCGTCGTTGTTGCTGATCTGGCCGACCACGGTGGTGTCATCTGCATACTTGAAAATGATGTTAGAGTTATACAGAGGAGCACAGTTGTGGGTGAACAGGGAGTAGTGGGCTCAGAACACAGCCCTGTGGGCCAGTGTTCAGAATGAGGGTTGAGGATACCTGGTTGCCCAACCTGACAGATTGAGGTCTGTTGGTGAGAAAGTCCAGAATCCATCTGCAAGTGGAGGTGCAGATACCCAGGTCACTTAGCTTAGTGATCAGTACTGTGGGGAGGACTGTATTGAACGCAGAGTCTGAATGAACAGCATTCTGATGTAGGTGTTGCTCTCATCCAGTTGGGTGAGGGCTGAATGAAGAACCGTGGAAACTGCATCCTCTGTCGACCTGTTCGGGCGATAGGCAAACTGGTGTGGGTCCTGTGTAGGTGGTAATCCCACAGTGAGGTGATTCAGGACCAGTTTCTCAAAGCACTTCATAGCGATAGTGGTGAGTGCAACTGGGCGAAAGTCATATGTACAAATGTATACAATCATGTGAAAAAGAAAGTGCACCTTTTTAGAATTTTATGGCTTTGCATATTAGAACATAATACAAAAAAATAATACATATCATGTGTTACTGCTTACCTTCATTGCTTCAATTAGAATTAAAAGGCTAAGTTGCTAGGTGCTGCTGATCAAATGCCCTTAGTTAATTAATCATCAGCAAGTGTTAGCACTTCTATATGTTTTAGTTTTACATTTTATTCAAAGATTTAATGGTGTGATGGTCTGGAGCATTCAGGAATGTGTTACCACAGTGTCAACAAGGAAAGACATTAGCAATGATCTTAGGGAAGCAATTGTTCCTGACCATCAATCTGGGAAGGGTTATTAGGCCATTTCCAAGCATGTTAAAGCTCATAATTCTGAACTGAGTAAGATTATTGTGGAAAACCAGTGGTAAACTTAATTTTACTTAATTATTCCATAATTGTGCTTTTTTGTGTATCTGTACTTTATTGAAGTATTTCCATCTGGGAGATTTTTACTTTAACTTTAACTACAATTTAAAGTCAAATATTTTACTTTTTACTTAACTACATTTTGGAAAATCAGTCGTTCCTTTTCATTTATTAGTGGATAAAAACATAACTGGTCAATCACACAGCAAGCCATCATTCCATATAGAGCACGCTTAAACTTGTTTTGTTTGCCGCTAGGTGGAATCTTCTTAACACCAACATACAGAGTTTTGTGTCAGTTTAACAGCAAGCAGAACATATTGAGAGGAATAAATGATGGAAGAAACTCCTGACTCTAACTTGCCACAGTACCTGTGGCCTTGTTTGCATGATTTCTTTTAAGTAGTTGAAAAGAAGGTTTTGTGCTCATAATTTTAATAGATAGCAATTTGTGTTTGACTCATTAATATTAAATTTTACATTTGCATTTGCGGCATTTAGCAGACGCCCTTATCCAGAGCGACGTACAAAAGTGCTTTAAGTCTCTAGTAATGAATAAATCTACACTGGTACGCAAGATTACAAACTTGATATAAATATAACCCTTGAATTCTACAAGCTTGGAAGTGCTAATTTAAGTATTTCAGGAAGAGGTAGGTCTTCAGTTGTCGCTTGAAGATAGTCAGGGACTCTGCTGTACGGACATCTAGGGGAAGTTTATTTCACCACCTCGGTGCCAGAACAGAGAAGAGCCTTAAAGTGTACCTACCTCTCATTCTGAGAGAAGGAGGTACCAGTCGAGCAGTACTGGAGGATCTCAGACAGTGTGGTGCAGTGCGAGATGTGATGAGGTCACTGAGGTAAGATGGTGCTGGTCCATTTTTGGCCTTGTAGGCAAGCATCAGTGTTTTGAATCTGATACGTGCAGCTACTGGAAGCCAGTGAAGGGAGCGCAGCAGTGGGGTGGTGTGGGAGAACTTGGGCTGATTGAACACAAGTCGTGCAGCTGCGTTTTGGATCATTTGCAGTGGACGAATAACGTTCAGGGGAAGACCTGCCAGCAGAGAGTTGCAGTAGTCAAGTCTTGAAATGACAAGAGACTGAACAAGCACCTGGGCAGCCTGTGTGGACAGAAATGGTCAAATCCTTCGGATGTTATAGAGAAGAAATCGACAAGAACGAGCAACATTAGCAACATGTGGGAAGAAGGACAGTTCATTGTCCATAGTTACCCCAAGGTTACGAGCAGTGGCTGAAGGGGAAAACAGAGACTCATGAAGTGTTATTTGGAGATCTTGACCTGGAGATAAATCACCTAGGATGACCAGCAGTTCTGTTTTGCTGGGGTTGAGTTTTAGTTGGTGAGCACTCATCCATGAAGATATGTCTGTCAAGCATGCTGATATCCGAGCGGAAGCTGTGTTATCTGATGGAGAGAAAGAAAAGATTAGTTGAGTGTCATCTGCATAGCAGTGATAAGAAAACCCATGTGAGGTTATGACTTCACCAATGGAGTGGGTGTAGAGGGAGAAAAGGAGGGGACCAAGTACCGAGCCTTGTGGGACACCAGTGGTGAGTCTGCACGGGGCAGATGTGGATCCCCTCCATGTTACCTGGTATGAGCGACCTTCCAGGTAGGAAGCAAACCATTCCCATGCTGTTCCGCAGATACCGAGGCTCTTGAGGGTTGACAAAAGTGTCTTGTGGTTGACTGTGTCAAATGCTGCAGAAAGGTCCAGGAAGATAAGTACAGATGACAGCTTGGCTGACCGAGCAGCATGCAGTTTCTCAGAAACAGCCAAAAGGGCAGTCTCAGTGAAATGTGCTGCTTTGAACCCAGACTGATTAGGATCATGGAGGTTGTTCTGTGAGAGATAGACAGACAGTTGGTTAAAAACAGTGCGTTCCAGAGATTTAGAAAGAAAAGAGAGAAGTAATACCGGTCTGTAGTTGTTGATGTCTGATGGATCCAAGGCAGGTTTCTTCAAGATGGGAATGACCCTTGCTTGCTTGAAGGTAGTTGGTACATAGCCAGATGTTAATGACCCATTGATGACCCATTGATGATTGGGTCATTCTATTAATATCTATTAATATCATTCTATTAATAGATTGGTAACATTAGGCCAAGTCCACACTAATACATTTTAGTTTAAAAATGCATATTTCTTTCTCTGTTTTGGCCTTCCATCCACACTGCATTTTCAGTAAATTAAAATGTAGCCTTATCAAATTCATCCAGATTATTGTACAAACCCGATTCCAAAAAATTTGGGACACTGAACAAATTGTGTATAAAAAGAGAATGCTATGATGTGGAAGTTTCAAATTTCAATATTTTATTCAGAATACAACATAGATGACACATCAAATGTTTAAACTGAGAAAATGTATCATTTTAAGGGAAAAATAAGTTAATTTTTTAATTTTATGGCATCAACACATCTCAAAAAAGTTGGGACAAGGCAATGTTTACCACTGTATGGCATCCCCTCTTCTTTTAACAACAGTCTGCAAATGTCTGGGGACTGAAGAGACAAGTTGTTAAAGTTTAGGAATAGGAATATTGTCATATTCTTGTCTAATACAGGCTTATAGTTGCTCAACTGTCTTAGGTCTGGATGACATGGCGTCCCAGTTTTCCAAAAATAACTTTTGATTCGTCTGATCACAGAACAGTTTTCCACTTTGCCACAGTCCATTTTAAATGAGCCTTGGCCCAGAAAAAAACGCCTGCGCTTCTGGCTCATGTTTAGATATGGCTTCTTTTTTGACCAATAGAGTTTTAGCCGGCAACGGTGGATTGTGTTCACCAACAATGTTTTCTGGAAGTATTCCTGAGCCCATGTTGTGATTTCCAGTACAGGAGCATTCCTGTATGTGATGCAGTGCTGTCTAAGGGCCCGAAGATCACAGGCATCCAGTATGGTTTTCCGACCTTGACCCTTACGCACAGAGATTGTTCCAGATTCTCTGAACCTTTGGATGATATTATGCACTGTAGATGATTATACCTTCAAACTCTTTGCAATTTTTCTCTGAGAAACTCCTTTCTGATATAGAATTTTTCACTGCAGCATTGGGGGAATTGGTGATCCTCTGCCCATCTTGACTTCTGAAAGACACTGCCACTCTGAGAGGCTCTTTTTATACCCAATCATGTTGCCAATTGAACTAATAAGTTGCAAATTGGTCCTCCAGCTGGTCCTTATATGTACATTTAACTTTTCCGTCCTCTTATTGCTTCCTGTCCCAACTTTTTTGGAATGTGTAGTTCTCATGAAATCCAAAATGAGCCAATATTTGGCATGACATTTCAAAATGTGTCATTTTCAACATTTGATATGTTATCTAAATTCTATTGTGAATAAAATATACATTTATGAGATTTGTAAATTATTGCATTTCTTTTGTATTCACAATTTGTACAGTGTCCCACCTTTTTTGGAATTGGGTTTGTATTTCTTGCGTGGCTTCTTCAATCTGCCACTTGTGTATCATTTCCTGGCTCTCACACACCACAGATGTAGACTAGTTTACGAAGATAACAATGAGTAAGTCTGAAGGCAACAAGAAGTATGGTGTTAAAATGGATGAGACAGAGGGAGTCAGTGATGTAAACATGACCGAGATCAGAGACATTCCTGATCGCCTGATCATCATCTTTTCTCTGTTTGTGTTCTATATGGTGGATGTTCAGCCTGGAACATGCATTAGGTAACACAATTTGAAATTATTTTTTTTATTAATATATATATATATATATAATATATATATATAATATATATATATATATATATATATATATATATATTATATATATATATATATTATATATATATATAATATATATATATATATATTTATATATATATATATATATATATATATATATATATATATATATATATATATATATATATATATATATATAAGGTGGTTGTCAAAATTATCACGTTCACAAATTAATTTTAACGGCATAACTTTTTTTAACGCACACATTTCTGTTTGACCAATTTGTAAATTTGTATACAATTTTTTTTAATAAATACATATAAAAGAGGCGAAATTAAAATCTTCAACGTGACACGTTTATTGTCAATGTCCTTTCTTTACTTAGAAAAAAAACCCATTCATTTTCAATTAGTAAACAATAGTTTTACTGATGCACAGAGTCTTAAATTAGCACCAAAATCCGCCATGATGCACACAATGAACCCTCTGGTTTCGGCAAGCGCTCTGACACGTTTTGTGGAATTTTTTCCTCATAACGCTAAAACGAATTAAAATTATTCTGTCTCTTTTTGGTCGTAAAGATGTAAGAAATATGAATACGAAGATGTAAAGGTTCTACATTTATCTGTATACACTCATGATAACAACAAAACGTTGTACTTTTGTGAAATAAAGAAAACAGACAGGGGGCGCTCTCTGCCGTCTCTGTCATCTCTTTTCACACACAAATAAAACAAGCTGAAAAGCTGAAGCTGAATACTTACATAACAAAGGTTCCATTTGGTGTCCTGATGATTTCCGTAATTTAAAACATTTACAAGAATATTTTGTCTTCATGCTCTATGATGAGATTGGTTTCACTAATAATAAACATACATTTGCATAAAGCATCCATATTTGACCATGCCTATGTTGAATAGATTATTAAGAGCAGGGGCGTACCCATCATTTAAAAAAAAAAGGGGGGGGGGGGAAGGGGGGGGACGAAGTGTCTAGTGTTACCTGTTTTTTTTTTTTTTTTTTTTCAGTTAACCCTTGTGTAATTGACAGGTTTTATTTTTAATCATAATTTTTTTCGCTTTATGATTATATATGATTATAAAACAGAAAGAAATAAAGAAATACAACAGCTTGCCACTGGGACAGTACCCTTAAAAGGATATCTTTGTACCTTATTTACCCCAAAAATGTATAGTTGTACATTAAGGTACACATTGGTACTCTACTGTAGTAATGTGTACCTTTTTGAGTATAAAGTACAAAGATGTCCGTATAATGGTACTAAGAGTATATTGTTTACATATTTCAAATTGTATTTTGTGTATGCACAGTACATGGCACACTGAAATGGATACTTGCACATTCAAATTATACTTCATTTTGTTCTATTCTACAGTTCATGTTTCAGGAATAAAACAAGTAATTCAAAACAAACTATTGAAAGAAAATGTGTATTGAACTCAACTGAGAAACATGTCAAGACCCTATATCAATTATACAATGAGATGAAATAAACATTAAGTGAATTGATTTTTGCTCATTCTTGACAACACATAAAAACGTAAAATTAGTGCAATAATGAAAGAGCACCGCATAAAATAAAGATTGTTCCTATCAGCATACTGTAACGTTTCCCGTCATCTACCCTCATTCACCGGAAGTATCATCCTTTACACCCCGTCATCCACCATGTTTGTCTCCCGTCTTCACCTGTCTGTTCACCTGGACTCTATTTATACTCATCACCACTGTCTTCACTCATTGTCGGTTATCGTCTTTACTACGTTGTATGTATGTGTGATTTACCTGCTTCTTCTTATTAAAATTACATCTTTAATGTTACTATTCGTGTCCTCGTCTCTCCGTGTACATACCGTGACACACAGAGTTAAACATGCTGTCAAATCTCAGTTCAACATGATCTTTATTCTTATTTGAAGGGTTTTGATAACACACTTGTTAAAACAAAAGACGTTATAAAAGAAGAAAATACACAGAAAAAAGTGAACGTTCCAAGCAGCTATTTTTCCTTATAATCCTTTAAAACTTGCTTATTATTCAACAAGAGCACAGGCAGAGTTGCTAAACATTGTGCAACACAATTCGGATGCCATATGCCAACTTACACTGCTTGACTTTTTTCGTAAAAAAGGAGTGAGGCGATTTTTTTTTTGCCACTTTCAGCTCATCGCAACCGAACGTTGGATCGCGCGCGAGACCGCGGATGCCCATACAGTACTGGGGCGCGTGATGATGACGTGACTGCCATGGATACGTGACCCTCATGTATAGACTATCTTGTCTCTTTGAATTTTAAATCACTCTGCATTTATATACATTGCTCCATTAAAACCTCAACATGTCGTGAACACAACTCTTAACTAAAAAAGTGAGGGGGACGAATTTACTTTTTATAAAAAGGGACATGTCCCCCGCGTCCCCCGTGTAATCTACGCCCCTGATTAAAAGTATTAATTTAAGGTAATTTAGAACAGCTAAAAATGTACGATGAATTTCCATTTAATGTTGACAATCAAGCCATCAATCGAGAATAAATATTTTAATCCAGTAGTCCCCAACCCCCGGGCCGCGAACTAGCACCGGTCCGTGGGTCAATTGGCACCGGGCCGCACAGAAAGAATACGTAACTTACATTATTTCTGTTTTATTTATTATCTGATTTTAAACAATGTTTTATTTTGAAAAATTACCAGATTTTCTTCCCTACATCTGTCTATGACTCACTCTTGATGCTTGCCAAGATGCTTGCCTTGGTCACATGTCTTACCTCCGTCCTTTACCTTCTTAAAGGGGCTCCTCCGGACGTTAACACATAATATATTACCGCTAAATTGAAACCCCAAGCTAGCAAAATACAAAAAAAATTCACGTTTAGTATTATATTTAGAAAATATAAGTTTTTATGCTGGTCGTGTCATTTTATTTTGTTGTATTTATCCGCCACACCACAAAGTCCGGAAAATATTGTCTGACATTAAACCGGTTGGGGACCGCTGTTTTAAACGATTGTCAGCCCTAATATTAATATGAAGAGACGCCCAGTTACCAGTGTGACACTAAAACAGGTAGTATTAATGGATACTTTTTACTTAAGTACATATCAGAGCCCAAACTTCTTTACCCTGAGTAAAAGAGTATATTCAGTACTTCGACTTTTACGATAGTCTTTCAAAAAATAAGTATCTGTACTTCTACTTAAGTGAAGCATGTGTGTACGTTTGCCACCTATGTTTTATTTAAGCATGATTAACACGCTTATTTGCTAGAATGACCTATAAACTTCCATCCGGTGCTGCAGACTCCTATCCAGATGGAGGCGGTAATGCAGCAAAATCTGGTTTGTCAACTCTCCATAAAGTATGGTAGAAAAAGGAGAAGAAGAAGAAGAAGAAGAAGACGAAGACGGTGGTTCACGTTTTTGAAGGTGAAAGCTGTAGCCTACTTATAATTAATATAACGTGGACTAATTCTTATGCTCGAAAATTATGGCAATATGCAAACTTGTAGCTGTGAACAATTTATTTTAACCTTCCAGATCTCACTGAGAAGTGTCTGCATTACCACTATGTCCTAAATGGTTAAATTGTTATAGTGTACTGCTTTTATATTTAGAACTTTTCGTCAGAGTGTGATTAAACCTTGACAGAGAGAAAATTAACTGAAGCAAAACACTTGATGTGTACGAGGAAGGAAATGATTGACGTAAGGACAAAAAGCTTCCGTAATTAATAATACGGTTAAAATGTTTAATAGGTTAAATGTACATGATGACGCACGAGTGCAGACAGACTGCTTCAAACAATAATAAATCAGGTTATGGTTTTATTTTTTTGTTATTATAATTATAATTTTTTTTTTTTTTTTACCAATATTAACATAATTTGAAAGATTTCTAAATTAGGGATTAGTAGAAAACAATCCTAGATTTACATTTATGGCATTTGGCAGGCAACCTTATCCAGAGTGACTTACAACTGAGCAAGGAAGGTTTAAGGGCCTTTCTCAAGGGCCCAGCAGTGGCAGCTTGGTGGTGGTGGAATTTGAACTTTGTAACCTTTCGATCCAAAGTCCAATGCCTTAACCAAAGCTACCACCTCCCTAGATAAAATCTGCCAGTAATATCATGCATTTATTTTGACATGCTTTTTCATACTAGATCACTATGGCCTTCTCACCAATGGCACTTCCAAAAGTATTATGGAGAACACACTACAGGCCTTTCAGGTAAGATTTATTACTTTTATGCCGGTCATAAATCCATAATCCAAAAGCCTGTGCCCACACATGCAAATAAACCAAAAGGACAATAGTCACGTGTTTTTTAACATCTTTCACTCCAACCCATGTAAAGCAGATCTTCATAGAGCTTGCTTTGGGCACATGGATATTGTCATGCTGGAACAGGTTTGAGTCTCCTAGTCCAAGTGAAGGGAAAATTTCATGCTGCCGCATCCAGAGACAAAGTACAATTGTGTGCCTCCAACTTCATGGTAACAGTTTGGGAAAGAACTGCATATTTCTGGAAAAGTCAACTGTCCCAATACTGTTTTCATATAGTGTATATTGTAACCAGAATGGACAAATTTACAACTGTTACAATTTGACAGACACATAAATCCAAAGCGACTTTCATTTACTATTTATACCATATTTATATGGGCCTTGCTGAAGGGCCCAGCAGTGGTAGCATGGCTGTGCTGGGATTTATCGCAACACCTAAATGTGTGTGCTTACAAATGTGCTTGGATTAAAATTATGATTTTTTCAACTTTTTAAGTTAATTTTTATTGTTACACGGTCACATGATAGTGTCATTATATGTTACCATTATGGCATTTGTCAGACACCCTTATCCTGAGCGACTTTATGGTCCTTGCAATGATGCTGGGATTTGAACTTCCAGCCTTCCAATCAGACGTCCAACATCTTAATCACTGAGCTACCAATTCTCATGCTGTAATGAGTATTTTGGATAAAACACAAGTGTAGCTTTAAACAGCAGTTCCATGTTAGACATATGAATTTTCCCACTAAATGGAATATTAAATATCCATAAACACCATAAAATCCATAAAAATGTAATTTCCTTTTAGAAATATCTGTATATGAAATATTTTAAAGTAATTTAGAACATTTTTAAATTTGACATTTCGTCTCTTCAGTGTTTCAACAGTTGTGGCAGCTATTCAGAAGCTGACAAGAGTACGGGTGGTGGACAACAGCAGCCTTGGAAACACCCCATATCACCGTGCCCCTAGAGTCATTCATGTATACACCAAAAATGGATTTGGCAAAGTGGGTGACACTGTACTTTTGGCCATTAAAGGACAGAAAAAGAAAGCACTGATTGTGGGTCACAAGATGCCTGGACCAAGAATGTCGCCGAGGTTTGATTCAAATAATGTTGTTTTGATTGAAGAAAATGGGAACCCAACAGGAACACGGATTAAAGCTCCTATACCTACACAGCTACGCAAACTGGAGGGTGATTACTCTAAATTACTAGCTATTGCACAGCGCTTTGTGTAGGTAGTGTTATTGAGCTGCATGTTTGTCTGAGAGGACCATTTGCTACTGTTGATGACTGGAGACAAAAAACAAACAAAAAAAAGATAACTTTACAAACCAACAACGCGTAATAAAATATAATTTAATAATATAGAAAAAAAATCTGTTTTGATTGTAAATTATTAGCATGTATATGTTTTTATTTTTATACAATTGCTCTTGGATTTAACAGTTGGCTTTCAGTGTGGTGTTTGTGAGGTAGCCTGAGGCAATGTTGTGCTGGCTGTTTTCATATATTTCCATCATATTCTGTTTGGGTAAGGAGCTAGTGGAATTTTACAGTTCTGTGCAAAAATAAATAAATCTGAATAAATTCAGTTCTGTTATTATTAACTCCAACAGGAATTGGCATACAAACTTTTGTTTCCACTATTTATTTCATACATAAGCTTAAATAATTATGTTCAGGTCAACTTTATTTGTTGACCTGGACATTGCCACAAAGAAGCTTTAGAGATGGAGTTTATACAATTAAAATGTATATTTTAAGTTTATCCCTAATTGTTTAGCAAGTGGTGACTGGCAAGGAAAAACTTCCTTAGAAGAAACCTTGAGAGGAACCAGACTCAGAAGGAAACCCATCCTCATCTGGGTGGCACCGAATGCCCATATTAAATAAACAATTTGCTCCACTTATCTTATTTCCACTGAATTTAATCTTATGTGTGATAATCACCAATAAAAATGCATATTACAACATCACATACCAATATTTCATATCAACTGCACATAAAACGATTTTATTATAGAAACCCAGACCAATCGGTTTATTTCTGGTTTTCTGAACATCATCATCAGCATGAATACAAAAAAGGTTACTTAGGGGTGAGGGATGACACTGAGAAAAACTGTTTGGGATTCATCAGATTGTATGATAAGATGCAAGTTAAGAAAATGTTACTGAAAAGATCAAAAACCCCACTGGTCTACTGTCCATACTTTTACTGTTTAACTGAGTAAGAAATGAAACTTTTAAAAAAATAGATAGATAACTAACAAACATTTGAGAAATATTTAATTCTGAGGGTTATTGAAGCTGAAGTGATTAAAAAGCCAATAAGTTTGAATGTAATTCCGTCTAACCGCTAATCCTATAGGTGGTGTGTAAACAAATTTATATAGAATGCTTTATGCACATTATTTTGTTATTTTGTACCAATGTCTTGAACTCGGCATATTTTAAATAGGAAATAAAAACTTTTTTTTTTTTTAATTACTTACGAAATTGCTGAATTTAACCAGACTGGTTTTAATGACAATATGCTAAAGTAATGGAAAGTTATTAGCATGTACATAATTTTTCTTATATTTTCTGACCAAAAGGTGACACTGCATCAAACTTAAGGTGAAGTTGACACACGGCAAGTTCTGTAACAGTGGTTGCCAAATGACCCGAGCCCCAAATGGCCAATAGTTCAGTTGGATGACATTCGATTCCATACGACAAGATGCAAAAATTCATTTCCATGATTTTAAAACAAATTATAAAATTTTGTTAAAGATACACACAATTTTCAAATCTAATAACCAGTAGGTTTTGCTGTTCCAAAATTGCTTTTGTACGTCAAGTCAAGCTTTCTTTTTATAAAATACTTACGTATATCTTATTTTACTTATTTATTATTATTTTTTTTTTTATTATTATTTTATTTTATTTTATATTTGATGTCTATATGCAAAAGCATTTCGCAAGATATAACTTCACATTCACTTTGAGCTTTCCACTATATTTGAGATACATTATATGCAAATGTTTTATTGTCTGAGGATGCTAAAAAAAAAAAGATAAAAAATTGTAAAAAATTCGAAATTAAATGATGTAACTGAAGCCAGTTTGGGCCAAGAATTCCTGTGGTATAAGGCAATCCAATCTGTGACAAAATGGTTCGATAACCAATATTGTTAAAAAGTAAATTAATGTTTTGATCACTGGCCAGGAAGAATTTAAGTGAGAGCAATGTTATACTATCTCTTGAAGTTTCAGCTCTCTAGGCCTTATGGGTTGATCTAAATGATTTTGTGGCAGAAAAAATATTATAAAAAATAAATAGTGAGTCCTGCGTGAACACAATGAAGAATAGAGAAATAAGGCGATCAAACTTTATATTGCTTTGGTCCTTACATATAGTTAATACTAACCTGGTAAAGCCAAATTAGGAAGCTGGTCTTAAAAATATATATATTTGTAATGTGTTGTTTAACAATTCAAATAGAATCACTAAAGCAAGCAGACAGTATGTATTATATGTCCACGTTTGTGACCACTTATTTTCTTTTCAGTCTGAACAGTAGTTTTTATTAATACTTATACCAATACAAATATTCTTAAAAGCCATTATTATTAATATTATTTAGACTACAATGGAATGCACTTCTGTTACATTGCTTAAAAAAAGTTCCCTGTTGTTTCTTGATGAACTGATGAACTCTTCTGCTTTTGAGAAAAGTCTATAAAATATATGATAGTAAAAAAAGTACATTCTAAAGCTTTTAATAGTCAGGAAATGATTAAGTAGTAAAGAGTTTGGCTGATTAAATTAGAGCAGGGGTGTCAACCTCAAATTCTCAGTGGGCCAAAATTAAAAACTGGGACGAAGTCGCGGGCCAAACTCAATATTTATTGAAAAAATGACTGCAATTGTGAATGTTTTCCCTTCTTTCTAGATGAGTAATGTTAAACCTTTTCATATGGAAACAAACTTTAGTTTGGCATAAACATTAAATCTGGAACAACCAACGTTTAATATTATAAACACATGAGAAATTAAATTTGAAATAAAACACAAATCAGTGGTATTCGTTTCTTATTATGTCTCTCTATATAGACTTTCGAATTCCTTTATAGTGTAAATATTTTTTCACAGGCCAACAATAAAAACCAAAAATAATAATGATTTCCTTCAATTAAAAAAAGCTATTTTTCAACCATTAAAAGTCCATGCCTTGGAGTAAGAAAAGTGCATAAAGCAGTGGCGGCTACTGGTCTGTCAGAGAGGGGAAGCTTATTCACCTCAAAATCAGGTCGACAATATTAGCACCGTCTGCCATCGTGCGCAGTTTCACCCACGACGCTAGCCTAGCCTACTAACGTTATATGAATGAAATGAATGAAGGAATGAATGAATGAATGAACGATCTAAAAAAAAATATTAAACTCTGTAAAACTGAAACAAGGAATGTGGTGTATAATTGTGTGAAATGTATGATGAAAATCAAGCAATTTCGCCAAGCAAATATCAAAGAAATAGGTTGCAGCAGTTTTTATTTCGACTGAACTTGAGAAATCCGCGATGGGACTGAGCGCGAATAGCTTCAGTGATTCCTTATAGTACAGAATCGCTGTCAGTCAAAAGGAGATGCAGTCTTTCGACAGACCCTCCAATCATCACGCAGAAGCTCGGAGTCCGGGCCAGCCCACTCCCCATTCACCCCCAGAGCCGCTGAGCGTCCGTGGGCGGGACATAATCGCAGCGTTTATCCAATGACCGTCTAGTTTCGAAGCGCTGAAAAAAACCGTTCAAAGCAGCCCCATTGAAGTCAATGGACGCTGGGCTTCAATAGGGAAATGCACTGTGACGCTGCGGGAATGTATGAGAAGGAAATCGAGTCAGCCGACCTGCTATATGTAACTGATTCTGAACGAACTCGTCTTTGAGATGAACGTTTTCTAACGCATTTTTAGTCAATAAAATGTTAATACAATAGTACATATTTGACCATAATTTTGTGACATTATAAGGGAAGCCGAGCTTCCCTTGCAGTCTTAAAGAAATCGCCTCTGGCATAAAGACAACATTCAATGATTGGTTGAAGACAGATTCCTGCATCTCTTCTCAGATGCAAGTGTATCATGTCTGGGTTTAGGCTCTGAGCTGAGGAAATCCTCAGGATTGAGTGAAGGTGATCATCAGTGAGACTCCTGAGTGGGGTTTTGTTCATCTTCATTAAAGAGAACGGTTGCTCACACAGATATGTGCTGCGGAACAGAGAGCGCATTTGTGCAGCACACACAGAGTCGTACTTTGACTTGAGCGTGTCATTACACTCGAGTTCAATCAGCTCCATTTGGAGGTCGGTTGGTGCGCTTTCCACGTCAACTACAAACGGATTACTGAGCAGTTTAAATCTGCATTTCTGGGCGGTCTCGACTGACGCGCCAACGCACTAACAACGCATTCTGGGATTTGTAGTATTAGCAGTATATGCGCTATATACTGGCGGGCCAGCACTAATACACATTTGATATGACCTCGCGGGCGGGTTTGACACCCCTGCATTAGAGCATGAATGAGTAGTTATACTGGTGTTCCTAATAAAGTGCGTCGTGAGGATAAAACTTGTAGCAGTATATGTTATTGTTGGTATGTCTGTTAAAATATTTACTTTACGTTTTAAATATATAGGCTTTTATATGATACTAAAAGTACTTTATTTCATGATTGCCGTAAAATAATTAAATATTTATATGGGTTATTGTAAATTAATGCTTGGGGCGGAACATTTGTTTATACAAGTTGTAGAGAGAGAGCACATATTACAGTTACACAGCGTCATTGTGGGAAATGGTGTTTCAAAAGTGGAAGTGAGTGTATTTTGGCTTAATTATAAACTACATGTCCCGACCGCTTCATTAATCAAATGGAATTTGTGAGTAGTGAATGTTTGTTAGATTGGTAATAAATGTAATAGCTCTGGGTGGTGTATGTGGACGTAGCATTTCGCTAAAACGGGAGCCAAAATGCGGGCTTGCAGACTGTGGCTGCAGCCGTGTGGTGTGAGCGCTCTGCTCTCTGGACGCTCGTTTTTCTCCTCCCCTGGCTTGCGCGCGTGTAAGAAGAGCAGCCACTACAGGGATGTAGACTCTGAACACTATTCCTCGCTGGTGAAAGCGGTGGTGTCTATGAGAACCAGCTCTCAGACTCCAGAAAGTATTGAAAACGAAGATCAGTGGCTTTACGGAGCGATCGTGAAATGTAAGCCTCGGGAATGCAGAGCGCTGAGAAACCCATGGCCTCTGTTGAACGATGTAAAACGTGTCCCTGATGCAGAGAACGTGGAGGGAAGCATGGCTCAGATAAGATTACACAGAGCTTCAGATCACGCCTCTATACCAAGTGTAACAAAAATACTCCAAAAGACAATGTCAGCCCAGCAAGTGTTTTATTTGGAGAGATGGAAGAGGAGGAAGATTGCTGAACTTGGTGTGGAAGGTTTCAAAGAATACAGCAACAGTAGGTTTTCCACCATGGTGTCATCTGCATATTTTATTTTTGTGCCCAAGTAAAGCTAGAACCAGCTTTATTATCAAAGCGCCAGGAAGTTTGATCTTTGCATGAATTTGATGGAATCACTTGTTTCTCTTCCAGTAGGAAAGCGAATGTTGTCTATTGTGTCTTCTTTGTGTTTGTGTGTTTTTTTTCTTTTTCTTTTTTCATTTAATTTTTTTTAGATCTTTTCACACAGGGGAAAGTGTTGCATGAAGCTGTTGAAGAAATTTTTACTGGAGAAAAATGCCTAACTGAATACCACGAGTGTCTGGAAAACGTCTCTGGGTATTTAGAAAGTCTCAGTTATGTGTTGGAGGACGTTACAGGAGTCAAAGCCATCGAGAGTGTTGTGCACCATCGGCCCCTGCAGTACCTGGGCATTGTTGATTGTGTTGCCATGTACAAGTGAGAATCAGTTGTTTCAGCTCGGTAGTTTTAAAACTGTAAATGTCACTGGATTACAGGTGAACAAATACATTTCCAGTGGCTATTTCGGTTCATTATTTTTAATGTTTATTGCCAAGCAAAATTACACTGCCTGATAAAAAGTCACCGTACTATGTAAACTATAAACATTAAACTATCTAAAGTATGACCATGAAATAAACTACACAGCCCTTTTGCTCATTCTATATATTTTGGCTATTACAACTAAAAATGTTCTTAATATACAGGAATTCCCTGTGTGCCATAGAATGGAAGACATCAGAAAAACCAAAGCCTTTACTTTACAACACATATGACAACCCCTTGCAGGTGGCTGCCTACATTGGAGCATTAAACAGTGATACAAACTATAACTACCAGGTATGTTAATTAATATTTTTGTGAAATATTGTGAAATACCCCCCCCCCCCTTCCCATTTAATTGTGCTGATACAGTTAGTTATGTTCTAAATGTTTTTCTCCATCTGTAGGTGGACAGTGGATTAATTGTAGTTGCCTACAAAGATGGCTCACCAGCCCACTGTCACTTTCTGAATGCAGACCAAGTGGTACAGTACTGGAATAAATGGCTTTTCAGACTGGAGGAATATATGGAGCATGATATGTCAACCAGTTCTAGCTAATAGATCAGAAGCAACGGTGTTCTGTTGCAAAAAAAGGTTTACAGAATCCATGGAAAGCAGTGTTTTATTTTATTTGATCAACTGCTCCTGTCTGGAGTTGGTTTTTTTTCTTCTTCACAGATGCTTTATAAAATACTTTATTTACGTATTTTATATAATTTCTGATATACAATAAAGTAATACTTGAACTAGTTTTTATTTAATGTTGTGGCTTATTTTGTGCACCAGGAATGATCTCGGATTTATTGCTGGCATGTGGTTTCAACTAATGTAGTTATATGACCACATTTCTTGGCAATCATTTGTCATATTCATAAGCTCTGATTTTAGAATAGTGTTTTTATTTGTTGCATTGTTTGCATTTCAAATAAAATAAAATAACTTTTTTTCCCCCAGCAAGTTACTTGGTCTATAGATTCCTATAGAAATGTAGGTAACAAAGTGGTAAAAGAAAATCCTGCCAAAAGTATTTTCTGGAAATAAATAAATAATATTAATAAATAAAACATTAATTACTGATCATTAGAATTCATATAGAATCTTTAGTGATTAATGTGCTGCTTTGGTATTCTGTTCAAGTTAGTACAGATGTTCAGAAAGATCAAGCAGCAGAGAAACACATGGAAACAATTAGGAAATATTTCATGTTTTCATCCTGGAACTGGGGAACATTTATCTGTAAGACAATTTTTTTTTGTGATTCTTCCTATTACAGCATTCTGCATTCTGAGATCATTATCTTATCACCATAAATGTAAACAGTGCATATGTGCAAAATTATAGTTTTACTGTCAGTTCAGATCAATTTGTTTTTTCTTCTCTGTTCTCCTCCATCTGCAGTGTTTCAGCCCAGCCTGCAGACCCTCTGCACACGGTCTACATACATTTACTATCCAGTTTATTTTTATATTTATTTACTAATTTGTGCAATTATTTAGTCAGTCATTTGGCAGCCTCGCCATGTATAAAAGCATTTGGGTACAAGCCAGCAGCTTCTGACAATATTTACATGAACCATCAGACAAGGGAAAATATGATCTTTGTGACTGTGTTGGTGACATTATTGGTTCCAGGGTGTTTGTTTAGAGTACTTGTGATCTGGGGTTTTCACACATACCCCAATCTCTAGAATTTAGTCAGAAAGCTGCAATAAAAAAAAAGACTCCAGTGTGCAGCAGCAGTTCTACAGATGGAAATGCTTTGTTGATGAGGGAGGTCATCAGAGGATGGGCAAACAGTTTCAAGCAAACAGAAAGGTGACAGTAACTCACATAACAAATCGGTAAAATTGTGGTGAGCAGAGCACCCTGCTTTGTGTCGAGTACAGGCTGCAAGCCTGATAACTGATCAACTATCGCAGACGGAGTTGTCCGCATTACCTGACGTCCCACCTCGGTTTTGCCACGCCTTGCTGTGGTAACTCAATGATAATATGATCATTAAACTTTAGGGATTGTAAAGAATTTCCTCTGTAAACACTGCTACAGCTTTTTCATCCTGTTTTCTACATGGGGATCATTCAGAGTATTTGCTAGACATATGGAACATAGTCCAGATAGACAGATAGTATTGATCTTAATCAACCTTAGTGATGTCACTAGTGATGTTCCACCACATTTTTAAGTTTTTCCCTGAGAAAACAAAAATACAGAAATACTTAGTTTGTAACCAAATTAACATACATTTTGATCAGTAGTGTGATTTTATCTGTAATACCCACTCATTAAGATCACAATTTGATCCAATACTTACATTCAGTTAAATATAGTCACATTAAAACGGTCTGTAACTATCTCAGATCACATCTAAAACAAGCCTTAGTCATTATTTATGCACCATGCTTTGACGCATCAAATGTACATCTCCAATAATCTCCTGAGTTATCAGCTATGACTGGATCACCGTATGACAAAACTTGATCAGACGACTGAATGCGTCAAGTCAACATACCACTTCACTTCAGATAATGAGGTTTTAAAAACTACCACTGTGGTATAACGATCATACAAGTACCTTAAATGTAACTATTTGAATATTAGAACATAAATGTTGTCCAACCCTGTACTTTACAATATCAGATAACCATGGTTTGATTTACCATTAAAAGATCAAAATAATTTCACATCAAAATGAGAAATCTCATTCTCATCTACCCATTTCCTATGTTTCTTCTAACAGGTAATACAAAAAAAATAAACCTCTTCTAAAAAAGTATAATTTTTTATTCAGAACTGGTAAAGAACTGATAAATACCAAACTGTCCCTGCTTGTGTTTCTTGACCTCAGTGAAGCTTTTAACACCACTGATACCATTTTCCTAGATGGACTAAAAATAATGTTGGAGTAAAGGGTACAGCCCTCAATGGCTCAGGTCTTATATGACTTCATTTTCAGTTCGTAGATGCAATTGGTGACTGCCCAACATTTACTAAGATAAAGTTTGATGGTGTTTGGTGTTCCACAAGACTCCATCATAGACCGGCTGCTTTGTTTCAGCATAGACAGAGGAGACATCGGCTGTATAATATTGAGGAATGTGTAAAGAACAGTGAATGCTTTATCGACTCAATTCTGAAAAGCCAGAATTATGCACTAGAATAATAAGCAATAATTATTCTCAATCTTTATTTCACAGATTATTGTTATGCTTACAACCCTGTAAGGACTTTAGAAGCACAATCCCAAGATACTATGGATTCTCTCTCTCTCTCTCTCTCTCTCTCTACACAGTATAGCTGACATGTGTACTGCAGTTTCCCTTTTTCCCTGTGTAACATTCACTTTAGTCACAGTCAGCTCTCAAACAAGTCATGAGACACAACTCATGATACAAATACTCAGGAAGATTTTTTTTTTTTTTTTAACCATTATTATATTTTACCAAATTCCGAAAGGTACATGACTCACTGCAAACCATTTTGATAACATATTTATTACAAAACAAAAAGTACAAATGTTTCTTTTTCTATCACAATAAAAATATTCCAATCAAAGTATTTTGTCATATTATTTAATAATTTCACATATATTCTAACTCCTAGTTTGCTCCCAGCCTCTCATAGCAGACAACTCAGCTGTCACTAATACAGTTAAGGAACCATTATAGTTTACACAAAGCTTCAAATCCCACCCCTAACCTACACAATCAAACATTTTCCATTAAATATTTTTTGCATTTTGTCAAAGACAGTATGAGGATGTGGTTTATTCCTTGTCAGCCAAATACAACTTTTATCCAACTTTAGTTACCTCTTCTGATTCTTTGTAACTTAGACAATTTAAACTAAATATAAACTTAATTTCCCCAAAGATGCATGGTATTAAACCGATCAGTTTCAATGCATTAAACTTTGTGAACTGTAAAATTTGTGAAGCTGCATCTGGGTCACTAATTTGAAAGGAAAATGAGAAGCACTTTTTTTTTTTTTTGCAGTTTTAAAACTTATCTATATTTCTGTGTACTTAAATGTGTTTTATATGCTATAGGGTATATGTATCTTCTGGTTATTCAATTTCAATTTCTAAAGAGATTTTGAAAATAAAAAGGGACTGTTATTTTTTTTTCTTCTAATTCTCCAGAACTCCAGAAAAACAAGCCATTTTTCCGTTTCTTCATGAATGCATGTAAAAGAAAATCAAAGGGAAACTAAAAAGGAAAAAATGCTTAATTATTTATGTTTAATTGCAGAACTGCAGAAGCAATACATCACAGCAGTTTCAGGACAGTCGCACCAAGCCAGCAGCTTCAGATCAGAAGTAGCTTATGTGCAAATGTAAGTTGGAGATAGAACTCAGTCCTGCACCATGTTTAGTACAATATCTTCATACATTTCTTGCTGAAAACCCCACTGTTTTCCAATATGTACACACCAAATTCATTGATATTGAGGAAGATGACATTCCTAAAATCACATTAAGGTCAGAGATGGCAAATATACACACATCCTTCACTCAAGTACAGATACTCATGTTTTAAGATACTCTGGTAAAAGTTGAAGTACTGACTACACTTAGTTAAAGTGCAGGTACTTAAATAAAAAGTAGTCATTACTACTACCAGTTTTAGTGTCATGCTGGTAACTGGACCTCACATCATATTAATATATTAATAAAACTGAATTTCAAATTTTGTTATCTAATGAATGTAACCAGGCTGAACAACCACCATATAGAGCACAAGCAGAGAAAAGATGATGATGATCAGGTGATCAGGAAAGTCTCTGTTCTCAGTAATGTTTACATCATTGACTCCCTCTGTCTCATCCACGTTAGCCCCATACTTCTTGTTGCCTTCTGCCCTGCTCATTGTTAGCTTCATAAACTAGTCTACATCTGTGTTGTGTCAGAGCCAGGAAATGATACACCAGTGGTAGATTGAAAAAAGCAGTGCAATGACAAGAAATAGGTTGATGGTCATTTTGACACTTTTCCCTGGTTGCATAAAAAGTTGAAGAATTCCTGTGTCATAAATTAAAATAGTAATTTTTCTGTTTTAGTTTCCCTTTGATCTTCTTTTCTGTGCATCCACAAAGAAAAAGAAAAATATCCTGTTTTGAGATTCTCTTTCTAAAATGAAAATTGAAATTCCAGAATGTACATGGACCCTATATCCAGTCAAATTAAAGCTTAAGGATAATTTGATTTGTAAGTAATTTTAATCAAATAATGGTGACAACGACTTTTGTCTGTGGTGCTACCAGTATTTAAAGTAATGTTCTGATTTGTTCTAAATACATAAACACATACAGTATTGTTTAAAATAATAGCAGTACAATGTGACTAACCAGAATAATCCAGGTTTTTAGTATATTTTTTATTGCTACCAGTTAATTGTTACCAGTAGGTGCAGTAGATTCTCAGAAAACAAACAAGACCCAGCACTTATGATATGCACGCTCGTAAGGCTGTGCAATTGGGCAATTAGTTGAAAGGGGTGTGTTCAAAAAAATAACAGTGTGGCATTCAATCACTGAGGTCATCAATTTTTTGAAAAAACAGGTGTGAATCAGGTGGCCCCTATTTAAGGATGAAGCCAGCACTTGTTGAACATGCATTTGAAAGCCTGAGGAAAATGGGTCGTTCAAGACACTGTTCAGAAGAACAGCGTACTTTGATTAAAAAGTTGATTGGAGAGTGGAAAACCTATAAAGAGGTGCAAAAAATTATAGGCTGTTCAGCTAAAATGATCTCCAATGCCTTAAAATGGAGAGCAAAACCAGAGAGACGTGGAAGAAAACGGAAGACAACCATCAAAATGGATTCGAAGAATAACCAGAATGGCAAAGGCTCAGCCAATGATCAGCTCCAGGATGATCAAAGACAGTCTGGAGTTACCTGTAAGTACTGTGACAGTTAGAAGACGTCCGTGTGAAGCTAATCTATTTTCAAGAATCCCCCGCAAAGTTCCTCTGTTAAAAAAAAAAGGCATGTGCAGAAGAGGTTACAATTTGCTAAAGAACACATCAACTGGCCTAAAGAGAAATGGAGGAACATTTTGTGGACTGATGTGAGTAAAATTGTTCTTTTTGGGTCCAAGGCCCACAGACAGTTTGTGAGACGACTCCCAAACTCTGAATTCAAGCCACAGTACACAGTGAAGACAGTGAAGCATGGTGGTGCAAGCATCATGATATGGGCATGTTTCTCCTACTATGGTGTTGGGCCTATTTATCGCATACCAGGGATCATGCATCAGTTTGCATATGTCAAAATACTTGAAGAGGTCATGTTGCCTTATGCTGAAGAGGACATGCCCTTGAAATGGTTGTTTCAACAAGGCAATGACCCCAAACACACTAGTAAACGAGCAAAGTCTTGGTTCCAAACCAACAAAATTAATGTTATGGAGAACTTGTGGGGTGATATCAAAAATGCTGTTTCTGAAGCAAAACCAAGAAATGTAAATGAATTGTGGAGTGTTGTTAAAGAATCATGGAGTGGAATAACAGCTGAGAGGTGCCACAAGTTGGTTGACTCCATGCCACACAGATGTGAAGCAGTTTTAAAAAACTGTGGTCATACAACTAAATATTAGTTTAGTGATTCACAGGATTGCTAAATTCTAGAAACAAAAATGTTTGTACAAAATAGTTTTGAGTTTGTATAGTCAACGGCATACACTGCTATTTTTTTTAAACACACCCCTTTCAACTAATTGCCCAATTGCACAGCCTTAAGAGCGTGCATATCATGAATGCTGGGTCTTGTTTGTTTTCTGAGAATCTACTGCACCTACTGGTAACTTGTTTGACACGTAGCAATAAAATTGTACTGCTATTATTTTGAACAATACTGTACACAGACACATTTTGAAGAGACTCTGCTTGTTGAATTGATTCTGAATCTTTTCAACAGCAGTTAATTTTGCCATACCTGAGTAGCGATTAAACAGTATAATTATAAATGTAATAGGCAAGATGAAATATTACAAATACATTTCTTGTTTGTCTGGAATGTTGCCTCCAAAACCAGACTTTTCTCAGATTGAAGCTGCTATAATGATGATTGCAAGATCAAGGAAAATTTTTAAAATATTGATACAATTCTATTTATCATAATTTAGATAACAGCATGTCCAATCTGCAAGTAATCATCTTAAAACCATAGACTCGTGTGCGACTCATGAAAATTCCCAAATATTCTAACTCTGAGGTAGGGCAGGAACATGCAGGTTTGGCTATCTCTCGAACCCAATTACATATGTATTTAAAACCGAAAAGTAAGCTTTAGCAATGCACAAATTACTTAGAAAACAATGTGCAAACATTTTACAATATACTAAAATGAATGAATATTTAAACCTGAACAAACAGCAATACATGGAGTATAAACCTGCTCTTAAAATAAAAACAATCAGTTAAACTTGCTTTTTAAAATATTTGAAAAAATCCATAAAAAGGTATATTTCATTACAGAGCCTAATTATACAATTTATAAAGTTTAAGACTGAAGATATAAATATTAGTCAACATTTCCCTCAATTAAAGGTATCAAATAGCAATCATTGAGAATTCAGTGGAGCTACATGTAAACACTTAAAATAAGATCATTTTAAAGAACTGCTTAAAGCTTGCTACAGTCATAAAATATAAACAAGCAAAACAGAAACGGCAGAACCTACTGCAAGCCCCGCTGCCAGGAAGAATGACATGATCACACCAGCTGGTTCTGCCATGTTCCGCGGCACAACTTTGGGCCCATACATCATGGTCAGCGTACCCAAATATCCATTGGAGAGCCCCAGCAGGCAAACAAACAGCACAGGGAAGATGTCATGGGCAAAAAATACTTGGTGCAAATGATACCGAGGCTGGTAGTTGCAGAACATAAAGAGCGGCACTAATACACTCCTGCAAACCACAAGGATTGGCAAGACCGGGCTGGTCGGGCCAGGAACCTGCAGCCAAACAGTCATCTGTCTACCACAGAAGTCTGCCACATTGTACAGAAGGAAGCTGGTGAATGGAACAAAGTAGGTGTTGCTCCAGGGGCTACCTGAGTTTTTATCCACTGACTGGATCCCTGAGGAGATCGCCGGAAAGATGGTGATAGAAACGAAGAAGACCCAGAAGACATATAAGCTCAGTTTCCACATTTTTCTCATGATTGGTTTGAGTAGCGGGACAGAGTTGACAGCTGGGCTGCTTGTGGATTCTGGAGTGGATGGAAAGATATCAGATGTGGTAGCAGTACCTGTACAGGAAGCATCCAGGTAGTATCTGTAGCAGACGCAGAGAAAAAAGATATTCATATGCACGTGGACTCATTAATAATTGGACAGTGGCACAGTTTTCTTAATTTTGCCTCTGTACATAACCACAGTCCATATGAAATGAAGCAAAATGTGATTGAAATGTAAACTTCCAGGTTTTATTTCAGTTACTAAAACAAAAACATTACATTATTTTACAGCCATTTTACCATGGTCCCTCCATTTTTACAGGCTTAAAAGTAACTGGACAAAGTAAAATTTCAATTATGAGAATTATTTTTCATACTTAGATGTACAAACCTGATTCCAAAAAAGTTGGGACACTCTACAAATTGTGAATAAAAAAGGAATGCATTGATGTAGAAGTTTCAAATTTCAATATTAGATGACATTAAATGTTTAAACTGAGAAAATGTATAATTTCAAGGGAAAAATAAGTTGATTTAAAATTTCATGGCATCAACACCTCAAAAAAGTTAGTTTTTCAACTGTCTTAGGTCTTCTTTGTCGCATTTTTCTTTTTATGATGTGCCAAATGTTTTCTATGGATGAAAGATCTGGACTGCAGGCTGGCCATTTCAGTACCCGGATCCTCCTTCTATGCAGCCATGATGTTGTAATTGATGCAGTATGTGGTCTGGCATTGTCATGTTGGAACATGCAAGGTCTTCCCTGAAAGAGACGACATCGGTATGGGAGCATATGTTGTTCTAGAACTAGGATATACCTTTCAGCATTGATGGTGCCTTTCCAGATGTGTAAGCTGCCCATGCCACATGCATTCATGCAACCCCATACCATCAGAGATGCAGGCTTCTAAACTGAGCGCTGATAACAACATGGGTTGTCCTTATCCTCTTTAGTCCGAATGACATGGCATCCCAGTTTTCCAAAAAGAACTTAAAATTTTGATTCGTCTGACCACAGAACAGTTTCACACTTTGCTACAGTCAATTTTAAATGAGCCTTAGAGAAAATGAGAAAATGGCTGCGCTTCTGGATCATGTTTAGATATGGCTTATTTTTTGACCTATAGAGTTTTAGCCGGCAACGGCGAATGGCACGGTGGATTGTGTTCACCGACGTATTCCTGAGCCCATGTTGTGATTTCCATTACAGTAGCATTCCTGTATGTGATGCAGTGCCATCTAAGGGCCCGAAGATCACGGGCATCCAATATGGTTTTCCGGCCTTAACCCTTACACACAGAGATTGTTCAGATTCTCTAAATCTTTGGATGATATTATCCACTGTAGATGATGATAACTTCAAACTCTTTGCAATTTTTCTCTGAGACACTCCTTACTGATAATGCTCCACTATTTTTCGCCGCAGCATTGGGGGAATTGGTGAAACCCATTGCCCATCTTGACTTCTGAGAGACACTGCCACTCTGAGAGCTCTTTTTATACCCAATCATGTTGCCAATTGACCTAATAAGTTGCAAATTGGTCCTCCAGCTGTTCCTTACATGTACATTTACCTTTTCTGTCCTCTTATTGCTTCCTGTCACAACTTTTTTGGAATGTGTAGCTCTCATAAAATCCAAAATGAGCCAATATTTGGAATGACATTTCAAAATGTCACCTTTTTTTTATAGATAACATTTAATATGTTATCTATATTCTATTGTAAATAAAATATAAGTTTATGAGATTTGTAAATTATTGCATTCCTTTTTTAGCACTGCACAACTGTCACTGCTGGATCCTTGAGCTAGGTCCTTATCTCTGGGTCTAGGGCAGACCCTGTGCTCTGACTCAGACTTTTTAATGTGACAATGAAAAGCTTCTGTTTTCCACTGTTCAGAAATATGGCAATGAAAAAGGCATATAAATCTTTGTCAAATGAGTGTAGACCCAAAATACCTGGTCTAAATGTTTTACCTGTTCAAACATTTCTATAAATTTCTTTTGAAGAACGTTTCAAGCTTTACTTCTTTACTACTTCGTCCTTAAATATGTACACTGCAAATTTCTATCTCTTGCCAGCCGCTAAGCATTTAACTGTTGCTCTTTCATAAATTGTACCTATCGACCTGCATATTTTTTATGTCAAAAACACGTTTTGCATCAAGTGCTGATTACAAAGCCACATCAGCGTCATGAAACCAAGTCTTTCTGCTGACCGCCTACGGTTGAAACTAGACATAATTCTAAAGCAATGCTTCCTTATTTCACTCTTACTTTAGCAGTCTCTCTCTCTCTCTCTCTCTCTCTCTCCCATACTTCCCCCTGAAGAGTGTGAACTACATGTACTTACAAGTGACATAATACCTTGTATTATTTTACTGTTATTTGTTGTTACAGATTTCGTGACTTTAATCTGATTTCTGACAACCTTAGGAGATAAGCTAATGTGCTTTTCAGTTATTAGTTAAATTGTTACATTTTTAAAATTTTTTATGAGGAAGTATTTACAATTGACAAGCAGCATGGAAATAAATGTAAATTACTTCTTTCTAAAATGTTTTAGATTGTAAGGTTTCTTTTAAAAAGAAGGCAACATTATGGTATGTCCTCAGTAGCAGGGTAATGGAGGTTAACACACCTGGAGTAGGCCAGTTTGGGCAGCAGCAGGTACACGATGATGCAGAACAGGATGAAGATGTCAGCAGTTAGGAAGTAAGCCAATGCACTGCTGGTTACATCACTTGCTGCAGCCAGATCCACTATGGAGGCTACTGCACTCAACGTGCCACCCATTGCTTGACCTGCGTTCACATTTTGATACAATATCAGCATCAAAAAACAAAAAAATTATTTTTCTGATGTGAAAATATCTAAGTATACCTATTTGGGATAGATTTGTATGTAAAATCTCAAAAATATTTAAGGTGAAAAAAGTACACACAACCTCAAGTTCATAAAATTCATCTTGTTCCTCAGCTCATTTATCAAAATTGTCAGATGCATGATACAAGATAAATGACACAAAAATCATCTAATTATCTAATTAAATTATTAGGAAAATTATCTGTGATAGCGGTCTTCCTTATGTATACAACCGTGACTGTATCTTACTATAGTTACAGTTTTCTACAAAGCAGGGCATTCATTTAGAACTGACAGCTAACAGGTTTTGCACAATGCCTGCCCTGAATAAACTTTTGCACATCACAAAAGTACTATATCTATTCAAGCCCTACAATTAAAGTATTTTATTTATTTGTTTGTTTCTCCTCCCTGCATAAAATTTACTCAAGCATAAACATTTCTTTTTAGTCAGTTCTAATATTTGCTATAAACTGCATGTTGTAAATGACTAATAAATCTATCAATTCTTTAACTGGTAAAATCTGTAACATGGATTAGAATTTGATCTGTAACTGCAGTTTTACCTGATATGAGAGCTTGTGAAATCCTCATGGGGAAATGTGCACTAATGCCAAACATGCTTCCACTGAAAAAATTGGAGGCTCCACTGACCAGTGCAACACTGGCCAGAGTACCAGCTAGAAACTTCTCTCTACAGTCAGACACATCCACCTTTACCAGCACCGTAGTGACGATGAACACAAGCAGGATCATGGCCAAAGACAAAAGAACTCGAACATCAGAGGACACCCTAGTCACACACAAACACACCGTTTTATGCAAAAAGGGATAAAATACAGTGTTGCATCATCCACTTTTCAAATAATTTTATTACTTTGATTTCCAAATTTGTTTAAGCTGGTCGATCTAAAGAGCTAATTGCATTTAACCTCTGCAGTGTAACAGACATCTGGCAGTTTCAACATTCCTTAAATGATTGTTTTAGAATTCAATGACTGCTACAGCAAAGTAAATGCGATCCAAATGTGTTACCTTGCTGACTAAATTTGGGCTAAAATTCTCTGTGCTAAAGTCTCAAAAATATCTTAAACCCTATATCAAGCAGAAATGAAAAGCTTGTTATATTATCTATGATATATAACCTATTGTATCATTTTTAAATGCAATAGTCTATTTCTCGATAACAGGAGGCTGACACATAGTGGACAGGGACTAAATGTATGGATTACCTGTTTACTAGGAAGTAGTTGAAGACTAGACACAACACAGAAGGAACAGTGGAAGCAATGGTAAGGTAGCTCTCAAAGAAATCCTGAAAAGAAATAGAGACAGAGAGAAATCTAACAATTTCTAATTTATTAGAAAACAAATATTTAAATATATTAAAAGTAGTGAGGAAATTGTGATATAAAAGTTAATGACAATAGACCACTCATTCATTCACCTAGTTTCTTTATGAACAATAATCACCAGTTTACAATGTTGTACAAAGTGTACAGACTTAAAAAAATAAAATAAAAAAGTATATAAAAAAGTAGAAATATGTGAACAAGAATGATTTGTTTAATAAAGATCGGGTCAATAACACTGATTCATAAACAATAAAAAAAAAATCACAAACACACAAGTGCATGGACATACTCACGCTGAGATCAGTGTGGAGCTCTTGGTGGCTGGCCAGGCTGGACCTGTTATTTAGCTTGTAGAGCCAGTAATGCTTGGCTGTGATGAAGAAGTTCCATGGCAGCAGTGAGCCAATGCCCAGGATAAAAAATATGCCATAGACAAGGCAGTAAGAGTCATGTGGCCGGTGGCGTGCAAGCAGGGGTGACAGCCCTCCCTCATCCTCAAGGTTGACCTCTGATCTCTCGTCATCAGACATTATGGGGTGAAGTGTTCAAATGTGTAAGGAATTCAGACTGCCTTATAGGTGCTTCATACAGTCCATCCTTGATAGAGAAATCAATTGCAAAAGGTAATGAAAAGAGAGTAAATAAGGAGAACAGAATGTAAATCAAATTAGTGATATGCTAAACCTTGAACAACAGTGAAATTGTACACCACCACAGAGGCTTTAAAATGAAGCAATCAAAACATGATTCAGGTGCTGTTTAAATGAAGTATTAGATATAAAATGTACAATAATAGTGCCACAACACAATTTAAAAACAGTTTAGCTTGTTTCTGATTATTTATGTCAAGTTCAGTGGACATCATGAATTTCTGCCATTCTGCATTTTCTAAATCACTTTTTTCTTTATATTGTCCAATCATCACTAAATCTGCCATGCTTGCACCATCAGACCAGATGTCACTATCAGTGGTAGCTCAGTAACAGAAAAAAAATAATAAAACAAAAAATGAATAAAAAAAATCACTGGACTTCTGATCAGAAGGTTGTTGAAAACCCAACCACCAGACTGCCACTGCTGAGCCCGTGAGCAAGGCCATTAGCCCTCAGTTGCTCAGATTTACAAATTGGATAATACATTTAAATGTAAAATGCCATGAATTTAAACTAAAAGATTACTAAAGGATCTCATTCGGAGGATCCCTAAAATATCTTGTGTAATTCTCCTTTAGGTGGCACTATATTAAGCAAATTAATAAGATCTTATGAACTGCTTAAATCTTAACAAATTGCGCCTCTTGATATCCTTGGAAGTAAAGATGTTGGTGATGTAATGAATGTGTTGTATTAATTTCCCTGAAGGTGAAAGATATAAGAAGTGAAAAGAAGATTTATTAACCTAATGAATATATCATTTAAAAAAAAAAATAAAAGTAACCGAGAGACCCATGTGAACAAAATTCTGTCAAAATCCTGACATTTATGTTTCATTGAAAAGATAAAAAGAAAATAAATAAAAACACAAACCATTTGGTCTACAAATTTACCAAAAAAGAAATGACTAATTTGAATGAACCCCACATCACTTCATCTCATATTATTTAATAGAATTTTACAAAAATTTACATGTAAATAAAAAAATCATTGTCTGAAGTAACATCTTTTGGTTTCGTCTAAATCCTCTACAGGGGTAAGGGTTTGGGGGTTGAAATTTAAACTGCTCATAACCTTTATACTATCATTTTCTTTCTCATGATTATTTGAAATACTACCAAACAGGAAGTAAGCAATGTTGAAATTCACAAAAAAAATGAATGTAACTTCTGCAACATTCAGCAGAAGTTATGAAACAAGACTTGAAATGAATTGCTACTTGAGATGGGTTGTAAAAACAGGAAGATTATATCAGCAACAGCTCGGTTGTCACTGGTCTTCCAGCAGTGCTTAAAGGTATTTCTAGAGCTTTTTAGTATTAGGGACCCCGATGTTTTATCTTTTTTTTTTTTTTTTTTTTTTTTTACTGTCTGAAATGCCATAAAAGTGTTTTAGATTGGTGTCTTCTGGATGTAATTATGGCAAATGCTTATGAGAGAAAATCAGGATAAGCTAATATCTAACAACAACAGTAGATTTACTTAGAGTTTTTCACCTCTCTATGCTGGTTTCTATCAGATTAATGTACTGTAACTGTAAATGTACATAAATAAATGTCTTTTCTAAAATAAAACTGAAATTGAAACTGAAACAGTGTTCTTTAATTTCTCAGACCAAAAATAAAAAGCAATGATCAATAACCTGGTTTTAAATGTGTACTACCTGTGGAAAGCTGCTGTCTTTTCTGACTTACATCAACCATTCTGTTTGACCTGTCTAAAATAACAAAATTTAAAAAAATTAAAACATAAATAAATAATCCAATTAAAGGAAAAGTAAAATTACTATTCAAAAATGTAATAATGGATTTTTCAAAAAATTATTACTTGGACAAGATTTATTTCAATATATAAAATAAATAGTGCATATTTTTTGTATTAATAGATACAATTTTATGCATTTTTCATAATGACTAATAACAATAAATATAAGCTGCTGAACATTTTCAACATGCTAGGTAGAAGTGTAAACATTATAGCTCCCTGCCATGCTTGCCAGAAAGGCAATGTTAAGCATTTGAAAAGTGCAGCGTATTCTTATTTTCTCTCTTTTATAGTCTCCCTAGCTTCATATCTGATATGTAACATACTTTGTGTGTAAAAAAGTAATGTGCTGCCTTGAAAAGTAAGCACCCCAAGCACCCTGACTGATGCCAATGTGGAGAGACTGTATTTTTGTATTGAGCATTTCCGTTAGCCCCTTCTCTACCACCAATGAGGGATCTCAATGTTCTACAAGATTAATGTAACTGAGTATAGGCAAAAACTCCAGAAGATTTACACCTCGAAGCTAGAAGGCAACCCACAACAATATAAAAAGCACACAGAACACCTGCACTGTGTCTGGTCATCCCAAAACTTAAGAAAGCTCAACAAATGTTACAATAGATAAAGACCACAGTGGTTTTACTCTTGTCAGTGAAGAAAAGAAATGACAGCAAGTGTCTGTGCGCTTCCTTCTTACTTAGTCGTTGTTTGCTTTTTTCAGTTCCGTTTTTTCCTCGTGTGCTCATTTGCTAAGATGAACAGGCAATCAGATTTTTTTTTTTTCTCAACAACGAGCTCCACCTCTTATTCGATATGCAGAATAAACCCGTAGCCCTTTCCAGCCTTGTGGAGGTGTACAATTTTGTCTCTAGTGTCTTTGGACAGCTCTTTGGTCTTGGCCATGTTAGTAGTTGGATTCTTACTGATTGTATGGGGTGGACAGGTGTCTTTATGCAGCTAACGACCTCAAACAGGTGCATCTAATTTAGGATAATAAATGTAGTGGAGGTGGACATTTTAAAGGCAGACTAACAGGTATTTGAGGGTCAGAATTCTAGCTGATAGACAGGTGTTCAAATACTTATTTGCAGCTTTATCATACAAATAAATAGTTTAAAAATCATATATTGTGAGTTCTTATTCTTTCTTCTTAATCTAGCCTTATATATTTCAGTGGTTAAATACGATTCCAATCTTGGAGTGAAAATAAGAATAAAATTTGGAGCAGTATTGTTAGCGAGCCTTTAATCAGCTGTAGTTTAGGCTACAGGTAGTTTCGAGTACCAAAACCTGCTAACAAGTGTAATGATTAGAGAGGCTTGTGTCGTTCAATAAATGTTTAATTTAAGCAATTTTCTGTGATCACGTCTTATTACTTAACTGTTAGATTTAATGAGATGGGTGGTTGGGAAAAAAAACAACAACACAATATATAGGGAATCAGCTGACCTGATTTCTAAATATCTACATCGGCCAGAGATAAACCCATACCGGTCAGTTAGAGTGGTGCTGGGTTACTGATCGGAAGGTCGGGGGTTCAAGCCCCAGTATCGCCAAGCTGCCACTCTTGGGACCTAAGGACCTTAACCCTCTGTGCTCCGTATCATGGCCGACACTGCGCTCTGACCGCAGCTTCCGAGCAAGCTGGGAAATGCGAAGAACGAATTTCACTGTGCTGTAATGTATATGTGACACATAATGGCTATTCTTCTTCTCTAATGGAGGCTTATGCAAACTGGAAAGTTTAGGTCCTCATTTGTCCAGTTGTGGTGTGTCGGTGCCAATAAAAGCCTCAGATTCTTGTTCTAGGCTGGCAGTGCAGTAGTACTGAGTAAATGTACCATTTTAAGGAAAATCTGAAAATTTGTGACGGTGCAAAAAAAGCCAGGAAAAGTAAGAAGAATACATTAGAGAGGCAGAGTCTCTGAGAAATAAAATGGGCAGAAATGTACCAATTTCAGAATAATGTTCCTCAACCTAAAATAGCAGAAATAATCTACAGTATATAATATGATCAAAAGATTTAAACAATCTGTAGAAATGTCTACAAAACAGTGTGAAAAGTGTGAAAGTGATAGGGGTAAAAATAATCAATACTGAATGCTCATGATCTTTAAGCGCTCAGGTGACACTGCATTCAATGGAAATGGAATGATAACGGTTAACACTGCATGGGCTCAGAAACACAGGAATCATTGTGAACACAGCTTTCTGTCATCCACAAATGCAGGTTAAATCTCTGTCATGCAAAGAATAAGCCATATGTAAACATTCTATTCTATTCTATTCTATTCAATTTGCCAGTGCACTCTTAGTGCTGGTCCCAAGCCCAGATAAACGGGGAGGGTTGCGTTAGGAAGGGCATCCAGGTAAAGACGGATGTGGCGAAAGCCAAGGAAAGGGCATAAGGAGCTGTATGAGAATTAGACACTAAGGAAGGAGAAAAGGGTTTGTACCGATTGGCCAGGCAGAGGGACCGAGCTGGGAAGGATGTGCTGCAGGTTGGAGCAATAAAGGATGGAGATGGAAATGTGTTGACTAGTAAGGAGAGTGTGTTGAGAAGATGGAGGGAGTATTTTGAGCAGCTGATGAACGAGGAAAATGAGAGAGAGAGAGAAGGTTGGATGCTGTGGAGATGGTGAAGCAGTAAATAGGATTAGTAAGGAGGAAGTGAGAGCAGCGATTAAGAGGATTAAGATGACATACTGGTAGAAGCATGGAGATGTTTAAGAGAGATGGAATTGGAGTTTTTAACTAGATTGTTCAACAAGATTTTGGAAGGTGAAAGGATGCCTGAGTAATGGAGAAGAAGTGTGCTGGTATCGATCTTTAAGAATAAGGGAGATGTGCAGACCCGCAGTAACTACAGTGGAATAAAGTTGATCAGTCACACCATTAAGTTATGGAAAGAGTAGTAGAAGCCAAACTGAGAGAGGACGTGACCATCTGTGAGCAACAGTATGGTTTCATCCTGAGGAAGAGCACTACAGATGCATTATTGCTTCGAGAATGTTGACTGAGAAGTATAGAGAAGGTCAGAAGGAGTTGCATAGTCTGTTTGTGGATTTAGAGAAAGCGTACGACAGGGTGCTGAGAGAGGAGTTGTGGTATGAGGAAGTCAGGTATGTCAGAGACGTATGTGGTAGGTTAAGAAGAGCCTGGAGAGGTGGAGGTACGCGCTGGAGAGAAGGGGAATGAAAGTAAGTAGGAGTAAGACAGAGTACATGTGCGTAAATGAGAGGGAGGGCAGTGGAGTGGTGCGGTTGCAGGGAGAAGAGGTGGAAAAGGAGTTCAGGTACCTGGGGTCAACAGTGCAAAGTAATGGAGTGTGTGTTGGCGAAGTGAAGAAAAGAGTGCAGGCAGGGTGGAGTGGTTGGAGAAGAGTGACAGAAGTGATTTGTGATAGTACGGGTATCTGCAAGAGTGAAAGGGAAGGTTTATAGGACTGTGGTGAGACCTGCGATGTTGTATGGTTTAGAGACAGTGGCATTGAGTAAAAGACAGGAGGTGGAGCTGGAGGTAGCAGAGCTGAAGATGTTGAGGTTTTTGTTGGGAGTGACGAGGATGGACAGGATTAGAAACAAGTTTATTAGACGGACAGCGCATGTATGATGTTTTGGAGACAAGGTGAGGGAGGCGAGATTAAGATTTGGACATGTGCAGAGGAAGGACATGGGGTATATTAGTAGGAGAATGATGAGGATGGAGCCACCAGGAAGGAGGAAAAGAGGAAGGCCAAGGAGGAGGTTTATGGATGTGGTGAGGGAAAACATGCAGATAGTTGAGTTGAAAGAGGCAAATGTAGCGGTCAGGGGGGTATGGAGACAGATGATCCGCTGTGGTGACCCCTAATGGGAGAAGCCAAAAGAAGAAGAAGAAGAAGGAGAAAAGGCACAATCAATACTGAAAAAATATGCGGGTTTCAGAGCAGCAAATGCCTCCATCCAGATATCTTTTTCAGAAAAGTTCTTGCATATTTCAGCTAGACAATGCTAAACTCTACTGCATCTAATAGCATTTAATAGCATGCCTTTGTAGTAGAAGAGTCTGGTTGCTAAACTGGCCTAAATGCAGTCCACACCTTTAACCAATTGAAAAAACTTGGTGCATCAGGAAACAACAAAGAAGACCCAGGACAGCAGCTAGAATCCTTTTTTAGACACGGATGGGACAACATTCTTCTCCCATAACTTTTGAAACTGGTCTTCTCCAGTTCCCAGATGTATATGGACTGTTGTTAAAAGTCCCTAACCCTTATTTTTTTTGAGACAGTACATTTCATCAGTTTAAACATTTGATATGTTTTCTATGTTCTATTGTGAATACAACATGAGCAAGAAAACGCAGGCTCTTCTGAAATGGCAGCAGGAAAAAGGGTGTGTCCCAAGTCATGGAAGCATTTTATATTGAATGCAAGGCAATGGGAGCATTTTATATAAAAAAAAAATGCTGCAAGATTGTAAAAAATGCAAATTATGCGACGCGGAGCTTGTATGGCATGGATGTACCACAGGATGCACAAGCACATGAAAAGAAAACACACTGATGACACATCACATCATTTGAAACTGGTATAGTTTAATGAATTGCTATTGTGTAAACTGTTTGTAACTTCGGGACAGTTGCACTAATCTGTTCTGTTGTGACTCGCGAGCATCAGGTCGGGCAATCAGCTCGCGAGCGACATAGTAATGGATTCAATTAAAATGGCGCAAACAAACACTAAATCTGAAAGCATCAAGTAACAGCAGCATTAAACTTTTACATTTTAGTCACTGTTGGGGTTTTCAGTGAAAGATTATGCATTTATACAAAAATGCATATTTTTTTTGTTTTGTTTTAATCAAGCCTGTTAGCTTGCTGTCTTTCTCAGTTCCATTCTCTTTTTATAGCATTTGTCTACTACAACAGTAACTTGTATTTAAACATGATTTACTGCAGCTTTACTACATTTAAATGGTTGTTTTCAATGTGTGTATATTTAATTTATGCATATATAATTTTATTATTATTAAAAAAACATTTATTATATATTCCATATGCTTCAAAACTGAACAAAATGTTTGTGTATTTTTAAAACAAAAATTGTCAAAATAATGTATAATTTTATATTGATTTTTTTTTTTTTTTTAGCACGGTTGCTATTTGATACAACACAGATATTGATTAACACATATTGCTTTACCTTTCATACTCAAATGCAAATTTTTTTTTTTAACAGAAACGAAGAATGTGGTTCCCTCGGCACTGTTAAAAAAGAGAGTTGTGACACTGCCACAGATTTCCATGATAACTGGGGAATGCGGAAAGCTTGTCAAGGGTCAACCGATAATTATTGATGGTAAGTTATTGACGTTCATTAACATAATTAGCTCATCTTTAGTGATTACATTTGTTTTTAAAGTTCGCAAGACCACCAAATTAATACACCTAATTAAAAAAAAATTTAACTATCTCAAATAATAACAGGGTAGCTTGTATTTAGCATGGCTGTTCCTTGGTTGATTCAGTCATTGCACACATTGTTGTTATACAGTGCATCAGTTATGGTTGAGAGGATCAGGAGCCTAAATGCATTATAAACATGAGGGAAATTGGATTTAGTGCTGAACTGTTAAACTGTATTTGTTTTAGCTCAGTGTACATAATAACCTGCCAACTGTATATATGCTAATAAGCATAAGGAAATGTTGTAAGACATGGGGTTAAAACAGCATACCCAACTAACAATTATCTGAATGACCGTCTGACAAACATGTCCAATTAGTTTGAGGTTAAGGGACATTTACGCATAATTGCTTTAAGATAGGTGTTTTGTTGTTGTTTTTTTACTAATTTTGTGTTGAAGAGATAGTCCTAATACAGTAAAAGAAATAGAAAAAATGCCTACTGAGATTGCATAATATTATGGTAAGTCTAAGTCTAGTGAGAGAAAACGTTACTGAAAACAACCACAGCATGAGGAATATGAATATCTTTTCTCTCTTTCACTCTCTTACGCACTGAAGTCATATTGTTAAGAGTGATACATTTAAACTGCACAAGAGCCTCATGCTTTCTGGTGAAATTGTCATAAAGTTTAACAGAAACATATAGCAGAGAGTTGTAATTTCTCTTCCTTTTCCTATATGAAGTCAATGTTTCTATAAATAATGCCCACACTTTGCAATTGTTATGCATGCTGATGTGTATTTTCATAGGATAAAATTACGATGCGAGTAATTACTACCAAAAAAGAAGGAGAAAAGCTTGTCAGTGTATTAACTAGGGGTGACCCTAAATAGTCGAGGATTCAAGCTTCGATTTCACAGTCGAATCTTTACAGGTGTTATGAAACAAGCTTGCACAGGCGATTTAGCCGATTCAATTCGATGTGTCGACGTTTTGTCACTTGACAGGAAGTTTTGGTCGCTTTGTTACAAAGCTGTGCCTGTGTGTGGTGTGTGAGAAAGAACACGAACACACACACACACACACACACACACACACACACACACGATCTTGACTTGACAGTTCTGATTCGACTATGTAAATTCTTGGTCGGGGACACCCTTAATATTTACAGCCATGAGTAATGTCTAATTATTTATAAAATAATTTAGAGAATATTGAGATTTTGATGTAAAGATTTGGGTGGGTAGCGAGCTCCTTGGCATTTTAAACCCACGTATATTCGGGATATAGAGGAAGATAATTTACAGAATGTGGAAATGTATACAGTAGACCACCGATAATTCGCGGCTCGGAAAATTCGCGGGTTCTCATTTGGAACATTAACAGCAGGCTGCGGATAATTTTAATGTTCAGGAACGTTAGAAATATTTTAAGCTATGTTTTCACTAACAAAAACACATTATTGTATTAAAGTGACATAATGTCTAGATTAATTCACTAAGGTACCATAGGGGCTGCGGGGGTGCGTCGAAAATTCACGGACCACTGTACATGTTTAAATATACAGGTACAGTATAGGTAAAATAAGTGGTATTTCTATGCCTAATTGTCTGGTTTATTGGGTTGTCTTGAATATATCGGTCGATACGAAGAGAAATCGAACCGAACGAGTCGTATGTACATTGTACTGTATACAGGCATTATTTCTGTAAAACTTATTGCCACTACAAATGGCCCTATGGGTAGACTTGTTAGAAGATTTCACTGATACAGGTGAAACCTGAAAAGAATACTATATTAAGTCAGAGCCGAAATTAGAAGATATAATAGAAATTTAAATGAGTAAACAAGGTACTGCGACCGCAGAAATTAGTCATTTTACGATGAATAGAGAACAAACTTGGTACTCACACATGGCGTCACTTGGACTTTGCTGCAGAATCATCTTTTCAAGTGATTCAGAAATGTTTAAAATGATTAAGTGTTGCCAGACACAATATTTAACGCAGACATTAAACTAAACAATCAGTAGAAGACTGTCACAACTGCCCTCTGTCTCCTGAGCGTTAAAGAACTGCTGTGTTTACTTCTCGCCTCAGTATTCTCATTCTTCTTTGTTAGCGGCAGGTACAGCGGCTTTGTGTGAATTACTGCCACCTACTGAACTGGAGCGAGAACGACATCGGCAATAAATTAGTTCTTTATACCATCATGGTATGGATGGAAAGAGAAGAGCTGTGCTCAAAATGAGGGGGGGATCCAGGACCCCCCATTAGGCATTAGTAACCCCAATGATAAGTAAAAAATAGTTTTGGGGGGTCCCCAAGAATATTTTAACAAAAAATATATATATATTACACATCTGATTAAATTCAAGCAGTTAGGAAACGGTACATTTCGTGAATTAATAATTTACAATCATTCATGTGACATAAGCATGTTTATTTAAATAGTTGTCATGTCTCTTTAAAATGCAAACACCCCCACGTCTAAAAACCGCCATAGGCGTGTTATCATTTACTGCTTGTTTGGGACTGTTACATGAAGCCAGCTATGAAATGGAGAGTAATAAACCGCCACTTGGGAAGAGAAAAATTTTTAGTGGGGTAATTTTCACTTTCTGTCTTTCTACTATATTTATTTACTGCATGTCAGGGGCTTTGTATTCAACATCTTCTTCTTCTTTCGGCTGCTCCCATTAGGGGTCGCCACAGCGGATCATCCGTCTCCATACCACCCTTTCCTCTACATCTGCCTCTTTCACACCAACTACCTGCATGTCTTCCCTCACCACATCCATGAACCTCCTCCTTGGCCTTCCTCTTTTCCTCCTACCTGGTGGCTCCATCCTCAGCATTCTTCTATCAATATAATTCATGTCCCTCCTCTCCACATGTCCAAACCATCTCAATCTCGCCTCCCTCACCTTGTCACCAAAACATCCTACATGCGCTGTCCCTCTAATAAACTAATTTCTAATCTTGTCCATCCTCGTCACTCCCAACGAAAACCTTAACATCTTCAGCTCTGCTACCTCCAGCTCCACCTCCTGTCTTTTACTCAATGCCACTGTCTCTAATCCATACAACATCGCAGGTCTCACCACAGTCCTATAAACTTTCAATTTCATTCTTGCAGATACCCTACTATCACAAATCACTCCTGCCACCCTTCTCCACCCACTCCACCCTGCCTGCACTCTTTTCTTTACTTCTCTAACACTCTCTCCATTACTTTGCACTGTTGACCTGTCGAGAAAAATATTTTAATCAACCATATCTAGCGTGTGTTATAATCAAACTAATATTAATCAAACTAAATTAACCTAATTAACTTAATAAAGCAATATAGAACTTATTAGATATAATAGATGTAGTTTGACAAAACCTATTTGATCTATATGTTAATCAAACCTTTATTTACATCAAGTATTAATAATAATAATAAGGTATTTACATGTGTGAGTAGGATAGAATCTGACTGAATGTTATGAGTGTATGGAATAGGCAAAGAAGGACAGAAAACAAACTTGAGGGAGATTAAGCATCTTTATTGAAATAGCAAGGCGTATGGGCTTCTGCAGCTGCAGGAGACATGTAGGAGTAGCTAGGCCCAAGGCCAGGCGAAGACACAGAAGCATGGGCAGGAGACATGTAGGAGTAGCTAGGCCCAAGGCCAGGCGAAGACACAGAAGCATGGGCAGGAGACATGTAGGAGTAGCTAGGCCCAAGGCCGGGCGAAGACACAGAAGCATGGGCAGGAGACATGAAAGAGCGGCTTGGCCCGAAGCCAGGTGAAGGCACAGGAGCACGGTGACTTGGCAAAGCAACAGGAGACGTAGGGGAATAATCAGTGGGAGACCAGTGTGAAGGATAGGGAGAAAACTGTGGTGTCGTGTCAGGGAAGCAGGAGCATCCGTGACGGCTGTTGAGCTCAGGAGAAGTCTGTGTGCTCTTGTCACGCGTAGAAGTGCCCTGCACAATGCGAGGAGGCAGGAAGGCATCCTCAGGGACACTTGGGCTGGAAAGATGTTCAAGAAAATGAGTAAGCTCAGCGGCAAGTGAGGAGAGCTGGAACTGGCGAAATTGTCGGCGAAGAATGCCCAACTGAGTCGTTCTGGGAGGCAAACGTGGTGGAGCTGAGCAAAAGAGACCAACAGAGATAAGATATTAGACAGGGTCAAATCACGGTGACGACGGGCATAAGCAAAAGATAACACTCATGCAAAGAAGAGGATTCTACACACCATGTAACATTCAGTTCAGAATGCATAATTAAAATATAACCTAGGCGCTTACAACTATTAATTAAAAGTATTATAATCAAGCACAGTATACAAACAATCTAATACAATGATATAACTCAATTAAATGAAAGTAGAATAGCAAAACAGCATTATAAAAAGAATAAAGCATAACACTTACCAGAGGTGGGAGTAAGTCACCAAATGAAAGTCTCAAGTCAAGTCCAAGTCTTAACATTGCAAGTCAAAGTCAAGTCAAGTCATTCTGTTGTAAGGGTCAAGTCAAGTCAAGTCAAGTCAAGTCATACTCTTTGTCAAGTAAAGTCAAGTCAAGTCGCAACTTAGTCATCAAGTCATACCAAGTCGCACACAGATTTGTTTGACACATTTTTTAACTCAGGGACTTTTATTACTTATTTAGACACAGAGGGCTGATGATGGGTAACAAAAATAAATAAATTAACTTGTGTGTAATAAAATATCGTTAAGAAGCACTTTAAATGCTCTAAAATAAAAATACATTAAATGAACAAGTAAACAAGAATTAATTGTAAGTTTTTTAGACAGTAGAATGTGCTGATGTTCCCTTCTCAGGAGGAGTCAGAACTACAGTTGTTAAACTGGATCATTTCTATCTATGAATACCCTGATGTATCTGTGTAAACATGGAGTGAACAGTCACATGTCCCCATCTCAACCAGTGGCGGCTACTGGTCTGTCAGAGAGGGGAAGCTCATTCACCTCAAAATCAGGTCGACAATATTAGCACCGTCTGCCATCGTGCGCAGTTTCACCCACGACGCTAGCCTAGCCTACTAACGTTATATGAATGAATGAATGAATGAAGGAATGAATGAATGAATGAACGATCTAAAAAAAAAAAATTAAACTCTGTAAAACTGAAACAAGGAATGTGGTGTATAATTGTGTGAAATGTATGATGAAAATCAAGCAATTTCGCCAAGCAAATATCAAAGAAATAGGTTGCAGCAGTTTTTATTTCGACTGAACTTGAGAAATCCGCGATGGGACTGAGCGCGAATAGCTTCAGTGATTCCTTATAGTACAGAATCGCTGTCAGTCAAAAGGAGATGCAGTCTTTCGACAGACCCTCCAATCATCACGCAGAAGCTCGGAGTCCGGGCCAGCCCACTCCCCATTCACCCCCAGAGCCGCTGAGCGTCCGTGGGCGGGACATAATCGCAGCGTTTATCCAATGACCGTCTAGTTTCGAAGCGCTGAAAAAAACCGTTCAAAGCAGCCCCATTGAAGTCAATGGACGCTGGGCTTCAATAGGGAAATGCACTGTGACGCTGCGGGAATGTATGAGAAGGAAATCGAGTCAGCCGACCTGCTATATGTAACTGATTCTGAACGAACTCGTCTTTGAGATGAACGTTTTCTAACGCATTTTTAGTCAATAAAATGTTAATACAATAGTACATATTTGACCATAATTTTGTGACATTATAAGGGAAGCCGAGCTTCCCTTGCAGTCTTAAAGAAATCGCCTCTGATCTCAACATATAGTAATAATAATACCTATAATTGTAAAGTATACTCTGTCATCTCATCAGACACCAAACAATGGGTTGCATACTCAAAGTAGAATATCAATATCAGAAAAAAAAAAAATCTTACTGTACAAGTGAGGCAGTGGTTTTTAAAAGGTGATGAACCCAACATTGTTTGCTCTGTTAAGAGTTATCCACAAACTATTATGATCATGTTACTCTAGGGCTTTTCATTAATTTTCTAATATCTTTAATAATGTAAAAAATTAAAAACTATCAGGTCATGCCCCAGTATTTATGGAGAAATTTACCGTACATCAAACCAGATTTATGTATTTGGCCATAACAACTTTAACCCTTGACCACTTCAATGTTAAACTGTGATGTCTGGACAGTTTAAAATAATGCCAATGTGAAGGCAAATTACAGTGAATTGCATTTGCAAAAAATCAAACTGGCCATGTACGCGTAATCTCTAAACCCGAACTTTATTATCCTCGGGGGTGGGGCTGGTGTTGTTGCGGTGTACATGTTGTCTTGTCCGCGGAGGGATCTGCTGTTTTGGCAGGCGGCAAGCGGCTTCCGGATAGCGTCTAGCGGTTTACGCATGCGGAAGAGTGGATTGGGTTCGCCGACTTATTGGAAAATATATAGTCCATTCTTAAATATATAAAAAAAATCACAATATTTGAAAAAAAATATTTTCCACAAGTCATTTCAAGTAAATAGGCACAAGTCCGAGTCAAGTCTAAAGTCACAAGGAGCAAGTCTAAAGTCAAGTCGAGTCTTTTCAGAGATCTAGTCAAGTAAGTCTCAAGTCCAGAAAAATGTGACTCGAGTCTGACTCGAGTCAAGTCATATGACTCGAGTCTCCCACCTCTGACACTTACCTATTGCAGATGCAGGAAGACAAAATAAGCCGCAAAAAAGGTTGTTCACGCTTGAGAGACTGAAGAACGTATGGTTGAATCCAGAGAAAAATAAGGGCTTTATACTCACTCATTTTTTTAATATAAAATCAGAAAAAGGCCAAATATAAGGGAAATTGGAAAAAAAAAAAACAGGAACTCCAAATATGGTGTTGTTTGGAAGAATGAACACCAAGGCCAAAGATAAGGGAAACTGACAGGGAAAGGTAAGATCCGAGACATAAGGGGAATTGACAAGGATAGGCAAGATCCGAGAGATAAGGGGAACTGACAAGGAACGGCAAGAAGGCAGACATAAGGGAAATTTCTCAAGGCCAAAGAATTTGAAAAAAATAGAAAGACACGGTGGTTACAGGGTATAAATACAAGCGCGAAACGAACAGTCAGTGTACTTCTTCACTATGGCGTGCTCTATCACTTGTTGATGTGCTGTTTATTTTGATGTGAAGTACCCACCTTCTACTGAGCTCTTTGGAACGTGCATGGAAATAAAGAAGTTTTGCTTTTACTCATCCAGGACTGAGGATCCTTCATTGGCGGTTTGTGTCTATTATATTTGTGTCTTTTCTAGAATTGGCTGGGCATTATTGGGAATCCTCTGAGCAAAGAATCCACCCTCGATGTGTCGCCTCAGAGACGGGCTCTGAGTTCCGACAGACCCCAGGTACCTAAACTCCTCCACCTTGTCCACCTCTTCTCCCTGCAACCGCATCACTCCACTGCCCTCCCTCTCATTCACACACATGTATTCTGTCTTACTCCTACTGAGTTTCATTCCCCTTCTCTCCAGCGCATATCTCCACCTCTCCAGGCTCTTCTCAACCTGCTCACTACTCTCACCACAAATCACAATATCATCTGCAAACATCATAGTCCAGGGAGACTCCTGTCTGACCTCGTCCGTCAACCTGTCCATCACCACTGCAAACAGAAAAGGGCTTAGGGCCGATCCTTGATGCAGTCCAACCTTCACCCTGAACCAGTCTGTTGTACCTACCGCACACTTCACTGCCGTCACACTGTCCTCATACATGTCCTGCACCACCCTCACATACTTCTCTGACACACCTGACTTCCTCATACAATACCACAACTCCTCTCTTAGCACCCTGTCGTACGCCTTCTCTAAATCCACAAATACACAATGCAATTCCTTCTGTCCTTCTCTATACTTCTCCATCAACATTCTCAAAGCAAATAAGGCATCTGTGGTGCTCTTCCTCGGCATGAAACCATACTGTTGCTCACAGATGGTCACCTCTTCTCTCAGCCTGGCTTCCACTACTCTTTCCCATAACTTCATGGTGTGACTGATCAACTTAATTCCCCTGTAGTTACTGCAAGACTGCACATCTCCTTTATGCTTAAAGATAGGTACCAGCACACTTCTTCTCCATTCCTCAGGCATCTTCTCACCTTCCAAAATCCTGTTAAACAATCTGGTCAAGAACTCCACTGCCATCTCTCCTAAACATCTCCACGCTTCTACCGGTATGTCATCTGGTCCAACCGACTTTCCACTCTTCATCCTCTTAATCGCTGCTCTCACTTCCTCCTTACTAATCCTATCTACATCCTGCTTCACCAACTCCACATCATCCAACCTTCTCTCTCTCTGATTTTCCTCATTCATCAGCTGCTTAAAATACTCCCTCCATCTTCTCAACACACTCTCCTCACTAGTCAACACATTTCCCTCTCCATCCTTTATTGCTCTAACTTGCAGTACATCCTTCCCAGCTCGGTCCCTCTGCCTGGCCAATCGGTATAAATCCTTTTCTCCTTCCTTAGTGTCCAACCTCTCATACAGTTCCTCATATGCCTTTTCCTTGGCTTTCGCCACATCCCTCTTTACCTGCTGCCGCATCTCCTTGTACTCCTGCCTACTTTTTTCATCACTCTGTCTATCCCACTTCTGTTTTGCCAACCTCTTTCTCCTTATGCTCTCCTGCACTTCCTCATTCCACCACCATCATCACTTCTGCAGTAGTTCCCCAATCATTCAGCACCTCTTCACCACCACCAAGCCCCTGTCTGACCTCTTCCCCGAACCTCACACTACAGTCTTCCTCCTTCAGTTTCCACCATCTTATTCTTCTTTCATTCCTCACTCTCCTCCTCTTCTTCTTCGCCTCCAAAACCATCCTACAGACCACAATCCGATGCTGTCAACACATTTCCATCCTTTTAGCAAAATCTACCATCTGCCCTTCCACATTCCTCTCCCTAAGACCATTCCCTTCACCTACATGGCCATTGAAGTCTGCCCCAATCTAACTCACTCCAGAATTTTCCCTCTCCTCCATCTCACAACCCACTTGTGGAGCATAGGCACTGATGACATTTATCATCACCCCTTGAACTTTCCGCATCACATTCATCACCCTATTAGAAACTCTCTTCACCTCCACTACACTCTTAATCTACTCTTCCTTCAGTATCACCCCGCCACCATTTTTCTTTTAATCCACACCATGATAAAACAGTTTAAACTCCCCTCCCACTTGGTCTCCTGAACACACAACATATCTACCTTTCTATGCTCCATCATACCAGCTACCTCTGTCCCTTTACCCTTTTCTCTTGTCTCCTTCTCCTCCTTCGGCCAACGGTAGCCCAATTTCCACCGGTACCCTGTTTGTTAACCCGGGCCTCGACCAATCCGGTATGAATTTCTGATTTGTGATCCGCATATTTAATTTGGCACATGTTTTATGCTGGATGCCCTTCCTAACACAACCCTCCCCATTTACCTGGGCTAGGGACTGGCACTGAGTGCACTGGCTTGTGCAACCATAATGGCTGGGTTATCAGCGACACAAGCTAAGTCTTGAAATAAAATTGCCAAAACCAAAATTCACTGGAGTGCTTTTTTGAGAATGAACAACCAAATGATTAGACAGCAGAAGGGTCATAGAATGCAAGCAAAAAGAGAGCTGCATTTAAAACAAAATACCAAGATTAACACCTACATTTCGGGTTCATCGCAACAGGTGATACACAAGCTCTAAACCCGCTATACATAATTTGCTATATAATTGACGGATGTATTCAATAAAAATTTGTTCCACAGCACTCAGGACCTAAGCAACCCTAAGATCCTAAGCACACAGCTAAGACAACACAGGCTTAGGGACAACTCTGTGAATGTCCTAGAGTGGCCCAGTTAAAGCTCTGACCTGAACCCTATATATATATATATATATATATATATATATATATATATATATATATATATATATATATATATATATATATATTATAGAGAGAGAGAGAGAGAGAGAGAGAGAGAGAGAGAGAGAGAGAGATTGATTATGAGTTCCCCATACATATCCATTGTTGTTATAAATTGTGAACTGCTGCTGTTTACTGTTTAAAAACTGTTCTGATTGTTTACTTATTAAACACTTAATTATTTGTCTACCTTTTTTGCTTTCAGCAAGGTGTATTGTGTGTGCATATAAAACATACCTAATTATTTAGGGTTTTTTTTTACTTTTTGTTTGGTTTTGTCTAAGCTTTATCTGGTTAATTAGGGTGAAATATGGTGTAATGCTTTTGCATAAGTATAGTCCTTCTGCTGTTCTTTTATTTTAAAAGAATATGAATGGATTTAGGATTATGGCTTTTGATATTGGTGTTGATTACCTTTAGCACTACTGCATATGTGAGACAATGTTAATTCATTTTTTATTATTTCATATAATTTCTTCATTAGGACACATGAAGGGGTTTAAATACAAAAGAAATGGTTACATAGTTTGTGGGACTGTGTTTTGCTTTTACAGTGGAACCCGGTTATGTCGATGTCCTAGGGGGTCGCCAAAAAGCATCGAGGTAACCGATGATCGAGATAAACGAAAATCAAAATGGCGGCAGTATATTAACGTGCTTGAAATTTCTTTATGTACATGATGTGCGTTAATAAATGAGAATGTGCATGCACGTGTTTTTGAAGGTTTTTTTTACACAACAGCGTTGCCGCGATTTGTTTGATGAAGGCATGCCATAAAAATACATACAGTACATGTTTATCTGTCAGGAATCCACCTGCCACGCCCCCTTCAGCCCCCTTCAGCGTGTCAGGTGCTTTCTCGGCCGCTTTCTCTGAAGCTCCCGGCTTCAATCGCGCACATATGGTGCTCGTTTAGCATCATCACCAGCTCCTATTTAAACTTCCACACTCTCACTGTTCGTTATTGTTGGTATATGTTGGTTTACGGCGGTCGTTGTTATCGCGCATGTGTATCCCGGTACGTGTCTTCCCACCGGCACTCTCTCAACGGCTGCGCTTTTCTTCCCAAAGCCGCGCCGCGCCCCGTACTAACACTGCGAACACTAGCACTAACTAACAGCAGAGATTCACCAGTATACAATACAACACCTGTAGCAGCTGTAAGCCTTGATTTTTTCCAACACTTTCGTGAGTTCTTCTACGGCTGCACCGAGATAACCGAAGTTAAATGGCAAATTTTTCCCCCCTTGTGCTCGAGATATTAGGGTTCGGCGACATAAAAAAATATAACATAACCGTTTTTTTTTGGCGGTTCCACTTCAAAAACATCGACTTCATAGGGTTGTCGAGATAACCGAGGGCGAGATAACCGGGTTCCACTGTATACAGTCAATTAATACAGTATTGATACAAGAGGCTTCCCTTCAGTACACCAACCTAAATATTTAGGTCGAAACTATCTGTAAACTTATTTTTTTAGGGTATCACCAAGCCACTCATTTCTCTTTCTTTATTATCTATTTAGCATAGATACTAGCACCACATTGTATGCCACATTGTTTGAGTTCGCATGTGAGCTTCCCTCAGCTTTGGGATTCCCCTCTGTCTTGACAACAGGGATTGTGTACCACTCACAGACTTTGTGCTACCACTATTTTACATGACATGGAAAGATATATAAAGAAATATTTGGATTGAAGCTTTATAATTTTCCTCTTGTGACTGAATCAGTGTTTTTGAATAAGAATTAGGGATGACACTGTCACAGTTGTTGCTTACAATTTAGAAGCTCATGGGTTAGCAGGCTTTACTGACAGTTTATCAGGGCACTTTATTTGTTGGTTGTGTACATACAATCAATCTATATTTAACCACCTATCACTGCACACTTCAAGAATGGAAATGCAATGAATGGACATTCGGTGTCACCCAGATGAGGATGGGTTTCCTTTTGAATCCGGTTCCTATCAAGGTTTCTTCCTCATGCCATCTTAGGGAGTTTTTCCTTGCCACTGGTTCAGACATTAGGGATAAACAATTATAAGGAACAAACTTATAGGCAATAAAATTGTAAATCTTCATAAAAAAATTGTATACAACCTTATAATTGCTTTATCTTTGTAAAGCTGCTATGAGACAATGTCCATTGTAAAAAGCACTATATAAATAAAAATACATCGAATTCATTCACAGGATGTAAGAACAAAAGCTCAATTTTGCTCATGTTAGGACAGCTATATGTTGTATAGTGCTAAGCCTTCTCTAACTAAAGCTCTTTCTCACATTAATGTCATTACTGGCTACCCTTCAGACATTGCCCATATATCTGAGGATATTTTATCTTTGATCTTAGTGTCATACATACATAACTGAAAGAGGATATTACTCTGGAACAAAGCAACAAATCAATATTGGATTTCCCATATAACTGGAGAACTTTAGGTGTAATATGTCAAGCAGGAAAACCATAGGAGGCAACGTTCACAAAAACCAGAGCTTGTTATAATTTCTTCTAATTGGCCTCTGGATTCCTGAACATGACCCTGTATCTAAGAATAGAATAGCCTTTATTTGTCACATACACATTACAGCATAGTGAAATTCTTTCTTCACATATCCCAGCTTGCTTGGAGGATGGGTTCAGACATGGTACAGCACAGAGGTTTAAGGCCTTGCTCAAGGGCCTGAGTGGCAGCTAGGCAATACCGGGGCTTAAACTCCTATCCTTCCAATCACTAACCCAGCACCTTAACCGCTGAGCTACTGATCATTTTTGAGTATGCCATTTTTTTTATGATGGAAATGCATGACAATATTGACAACAGCAAGACTTCAACATATTAAATAATATAAAAATTTAAAACTATTAAAATAAAACATTAATATTTATTTACTCCTTTCCAAACCATTGTTTATATGTGTGATTAACCATTTACGACATTACCTGTCATTGATTTAATTGTCTAAAAACATGAATGCTATAAACACCCTAGCTGTTTGTAAATCTTTAATGAATTTTTTTTCTCATGTTTTTTTTACTTTTTTGTTATCATTGTTTACTATTTTTATTTGTTTATTGTTGTATTACTGTTTGTATACAGTTTATTTAAGTATTAATAAAATAAATAAACATTCACGACTATTCGAATCCTTCTGTGCATGCGTGTTACAGCATCCGCAACATGTCCCGCGCATGCGTGTTATAGCGTCCACAACATGTCCCGCGCATGCGTGTTAGAGCGTCCACAAACATGTCCCGCGCATGCGTTACAGCGTCCACAACATGTCCCGCGCATGCGTGTTACAGCCTCCACAACATGTCCCGCGCATGCGTGTTACAGCATTAAGTTTGAGAAAACTGCCATTTTGTCCGCCTATCATAATCATGTGGGCGGGACCTTACGCTCAGATTGGTTATGATTTGGCCAATGGGGATTTTTCCTTTAAAGGCGGGATCCAGATTTAAATTTAAACAACGTTGAATAGATTTCGGGTACAGTTTGGTCACTTTTACGCTGCCGTGTGTCGTGTGGTAAGGCGATTATTATTTGATATGATTTGTGTACTGTATATTTAATCATCTTGTATAAAATGATATATAGCTTGTATTTAGCGTGGAAGGTGCCAATACACGCATTGTGATTAAACCCTGATGTTTTATAAGCGCTTATTAGCATCACATAGTAGTTCTAAGAATGATCTCATGTCAACATTTCAGCCTGAATGATTTTGTCTCTCCAGACTCTTAATCTGTTAGCCACAGCTTCACTTTACATCGCTTCTGTTTTGTTCAGCGGTTTGGTGAACTTCAATCTGGCAGGATAAATGAGCAAAGAGGTATGTGGTGTGTATATATTTACCACCTATTTTATTTTGAGCACCTGTACCATTGCTTATGAATTTACAATTATAGTATTTGGTACTCCTTTATTCTCCAGTGTGACCTGCAGAAATGCTTTGTAATTTCATACTAACCTTTTGGGTCCGGGAGTACCATTTATTACCATTAAATAATAAGTAGTATGTACTTAATTATTCCAATTATTGATAAGCAAAACAACCCCCCCTCCCCCTTAATAAATTTGGGGGAATGTTTGTGGGAAAAGTCCCAAGAAAACTTTGTTTTGACGGCACCCTGTCTGGTGCCAACACTCTGGGTGAAGTCCGAGATGTCAGATAAAGAAAAATCATGCAAATGCAGATTTATATGCATCACACAGCTGTCACATGATTTTTTTGTGTATTGTATAAATGCAAAATGTTCAAGAGGCTGGCAGTTACATTTTACTGTTTACTGGTTACTGTTTTTTTTTTTTTTTTTTTTTTAAATATATAAACAGTTTAAAAACATTGTCATCTGACCTAAATTGCTGAGCATGTCGCATAAATCAATTAGCTTTAACATTAACTTTTAAGCAGTCAACTAATCTTTTTTTCTTCCTCGCAGAATACGTCACGTTTACCAGTCATGTCGAAGAGGCCTCTCTCCGGCAGTAATGATGGAGACCTTCAACAGCCTGCACTGGTGTGTGTGTGTTTGCGCGTCCGTGTGCATGGTTTTTTATCTTTTTTTTTTTTTTAAGTATGCAATTGTTTTAGCCTGTATATGTAAACAGGTCTGTTCATTAATCTTTGTAAACTTCCATTCTCTCTTTTTATTGTATCTAGAAAAGGATACGAAAAGTTGAAACAGGTCTTCAGAGGCTTAAACCTGCTAGTGTGGTCCCTCCAAAACGTACTGGGCCAGTAAAAGCAACCAGTAAGTAATGTTAAACAAACACAAATGAATAAATAAGGGTCGGGGAATCATGCTTGCTTATTTATTTAAATAACGGTACAATATGTTGTATTTTGACACTTTGCTCGGATCACTTTTTAGATGTGCCATTAATATACTTTGTAGGATAAATTTAGTATTAGATTGATTTATTTATTTATTTATTTATTTATTTATTTTTAGGTAGGATTTAATTTGGCTCTTAATTATTTGTTTCATAGATAAAGTGCTTCCTCCAGCCAGAGCTGCAACTGTGGCAGCAGCTCCATCAAGAGGTACAGTTTTAGTCTTGCTTACTGTTTTGTGTTTTTTATTTTATTTATTTTAATAATCATTATTCAAGATTATTGCACACCTACATAATGACTATTAAAAACTTATTTTGATTGTAAATGCATGGTGCTGAGGGGGAATGGTCAACATTAGTTTATTTAATTGTTCTATATCTATGCGTTGTATCTATGCTACTTAACTTAAGTGTGTAAGTGTCTTGTCATGGCTTTAGACAAAGTTTGTAATGCACATCACAATGACCAGTTAATTTTACTTTTAGGTGATGCAAAAAAGCCTGCATATGCACCAACTGCTAAAGGTAAGTAGAGAAACTACTGTTCCAACAGTGTATCTGAAGATGTATTGCTACTAGTCTGGCAAAACCAATAATAAGACACCTAAAGACTCTTCTCTTGTAGCCACTGAATTCTTTTGTACTTTAGGAGCATCCAAGAGACCAGGGTGGGACTTGAAGGGAAAAGTTGCTGACCTGGAGAGCAAAATTCAAAGTTACCAGAGTCGTTTGAAGACTTTTAACCAAGAAAATGAAGACCTTAAAATGTCAAATGCAGAAGTCCAGAAAAACAAGGCAAATGCCATAGAGGAAAACAAGCATTTAAAACAGCATCTTGGGTAAACTACAAACTATATTAGAATTAAAATATCAAGGCTTGGTTGTATGATCAGCTTTTGCTTTACACATTCTTTGCAGGTCACTTGAAGCAAGATTAACTTGTCTGGTATCTGTGAAAGAGGAGCTGGAGAGAACTCTTACAGAAAAAGAAAGCCTTCAAAAAGATCTGAAAAAGCTAATAGATGAAAATGGAATTTTGCTTAAGTTAAAAGATGACCAAACTACAGAAATCTGCAACATAAAGGCATGCCTATGTACTCAATATAAAAAAACTAGCATATACTTACTTTTATTTCTTTTCTTAATGACTGTTAAGCATGATTGAAGTCTCTGCACTACTTTCTAGTACTACACTTTTGCAGTTAAGCACTGACTCTTGCATGGTAATACTTGATAATTTTGTACACCTTGTTCACCTCCTTCTTCCTAAAATTTCAGAATCAGCTTTCTATTCAGACTTCATCTCTGACCCAGTGTCAGGAGCAACTGAGAATGTGTCAGGAAATGGTAACAAGCTTGCAGGAATTGGTAGACAAGCAGAAGGATAAGCTTCATTGTGGAGAAATGGAACGCAGAAAACTCCATAACACAATTCAGGAGCTGAAGGTAAGCTTAATGTGTATTATACATTTATTTCAGAATTCTCCACCATCTACATGTCTCCTCTACAAGAACTGGAATACACCAAAGCATGTTTTGGTGGTAGACCACCAATTGTCTGCTGTGCAGTAGTATTGGAATTAAGTAATGAAAATCAAACTTAATATTTGGTTGCAAAGCCATTGTTTGCAGCAACAGGGCTGGTGACCCAGTAAGATCACTAAACTATTGTATTCTGTTGTAATGCTTTTCTAAGTTCATATTGCAGATTTCAGCTAGTGGTTTGTTCCTTCAGAAACTGAAATACATGCTCATTTGGATTAGGGTCTAGATCAATAAATATTTGTAAAGCTATAATAACCTCTACCAAACTTGTATGATTTTCATAATTGTTCTTTTTTTTCTCCTCTATAACCTCTACCAAAGTGATCCAAACAAGTATAATCAGTCAATAAACTCACTTTCTTAATCTTAGGGTGAAATTCACGTCGCTTATATCTACTTTGTGACATTTCATTTGGTTTCTGAGTCCTAACAAGCAGTCTTTGTACTCCCACCCCTGCTTGGTGGAGGGCTTGGTGAAGGTTCATTGACCTTGTTAAAGTTTTTTAAAGCACTCATGCTATTGGTCTTCAGCTGCTGTTGTCTTCTATGTTGGTACACCAAGGATTTTCTTTCTCAGGACAGCTATCTGTTCTTGATGTTGGTTTATAATCTCTAAAAAAGAGACACTGTGCTATTTGATTAAATAATCCATGTAATTGGACCTGCCTTAGCAACAAGAAATGCCTTTCAGCCCATTGTTTCAATATTTCTGATAACTTGAAGAATCATTCATTCAGAAAAAAAGTGCCGGGGGTCGAGTTTTGGCACATACAAAATTAGTATGTGCCAAAATGTGCCCCACCCAAACACACACACACCTTAATTTTTCTTTGCTTCTATATATACAATTAATTAAATGGGGATGGGCAAAATGTAATTAAATATTTGTAACTTGTATAAAGGAATACAATATTGATAGACGATGTTACATAAATGGTCTGGGTTCAGAAAAGGTTTAACCAATGGTTCCTTTTAATACTTTTGTATGTTTCTCTGGACAAGGGCACTGGTATTTTGTACAGTATATATTATTGGTGTAACGATGCACAAAATTCATGGTTCAGTTCGTGCTTGGCTTTTAAGTTACGGTTCAATTTCAGTATGCTTGTGGGGGGAAAAATACAAAGCATAAAATTGCTTGTTGGTTTTATATTAACTCAGTTTATTATTAACATTTGTGAACAACACTTGAAGTTTATTTTAAATAAAATGGCAGCTAAAACATTTTATTAAAATAATAAAAAAAAAGGAATAATCAATGCAATACACCTTTTTATTATTATTATCTTTTTTTATTGATTTAAATTGAGATTGTTTAACCAGATTCTGGAAGGTGAGAGGATGCCTGAGTAATGGAGAAGGAGTGTGCTAGTACTGATTTTTAAGAATAAGGGAGATGTGCAGACCTGCAATAACTACAGGGGAGTAAAGTTGATCAGTCACACCATGAGGTTATGGTAAATAGAAGTGGAAGCCAGGCTAAGGGAAGGGGTGACCATCTGTGAGCAACATTATGGTTTCATGCCAAGAAAGAGCACTTCAGATGAACTATTTGCTTTGAGAGTGTTGATGGAGAAGTATAGAGAAGGTCAGAAGGAGTTGCATAGTGTTTGTGGATTTAAAGAAAGCGTACGAAAGGGTGCTGAGAAAGGAGTTGTGGTATTGTATGAGGAAGTCCGGTGTGTCAGAGAAGTATGTGAGGGTGGTGCAGGACATGTGTGACAGCAGTGAAGTGTGCATTAGGAATGACAGACTGGTTCAAGGTTGGCTTTAAGCCCTTTACGGTTTGCAGTGGTGATGGACAGGTTGACTGTTGAGGTCAGACAGGAGTCTCCATGGATGTTTGTGGATTATATTGTGATTTGTGATGAGAGTAGGGAGCAGGTTGAGAAGAGTCTGAAAGGGTGGCGGTACATGCTGGACAGAAGGGGAATGAAAGTCAGTAGGAGTAAGTGTGTGTGTGTGTGTGTGTGTGTGTGTGTGTGTGTGTGTGAATGAGAGGGTAGTAGAGTGGTGTGGTTGCAGGGGGAAGAGGTGGAGAAGGTGAAGGAGTTTTAGGTACCATTGGTCAAAAGTGCAAAGTAATGGAGGAAGTTTGTGGATGTGGCAAAAGAAGACCTGCAGGTAGTTTGTTTGAAGGAGGCAGATGTATGGGTGTTATGGAGACCAATGAGCCACTGTGGCGACCCCTAATGGGAAAAGAAGAAATTAAGTAATCATTTAAATATGGCAGAAATTTAAATAGATGGAAAATATTTTAATATTTTCCGTTTAATTTGTTAATGAGTAGCCACAAACACAGCAATGCTAGGTGTATTAAAAAGAAACTATTTAGCACTGTCAAAGTTAAATTTTTTATATAAAATATATAATATATATATATATATATATATAATGGAACCCAGTTATGTCGATGTCCTAGGGGGTCGCCAAAAAGCATCAAGGTAACCGATGATCGAGATAAACGAAAATCAAAATGGCGGCAATATATTAACGTGCTTGAAATTTATGTACATGATGTGCGTTAATAAATGAGAATGTGCATGCACGCGTTTTTGAAGGGTTTTTTTTACACAACAGCGTTGCCGCGATTTGTTTGAAGGCATGCTATAAAAATACATACAGTACATGTTAACTGTCAGGAATCCACCTGCCACGCCCCCTTCGGCCCCCATCAGCGTGTCAGGTGTTTTCTCGGCCGCTTTCTCTGAAGCTCCCGCGGCTTCAATCGTGCACATATGGTGCTCGTTTAGCATCATCACCAGCTCCTATTTAAACTGCCACACTCTCACTGTCCGTTATTGTTGGTATATGTTGGTTCACGGCGGTCGTTGTTATCGCGCATGCGTATCCCGGTACGTGTCTTCCCACCGGCACTCTCTCAACGGCTGCGCTTTTCTTCCCAAAGCCGCGCCGCGCCCCGTACTAACACTACGAACACTAGCACTAACTAACAGCAGAGATTCACCAGTATACAATACAACACCTGTAGCAGCTGTAAGCTTTGATTTTTCCGCCACTTCCGCGAGTTCTTCTGCGGCTGCACCGAGATAACCGACGTTAAATGGCAAATTTTTTTTCCCCCTTGTGCTCGAGATATTGGGGTTCGGCGACATAAAAAAAAGTCGACATAACCGATAAAAAATGCTTAGAAAAAGCAAGAATTTGGCGGTTCCACTTCAAAAACGTCGACTTAATAGGGTTGTCGAGGTAACCGAGGGCGAGATAAGCGGATTCGTGTGTGTGTGTGTGTGTGTGTGTGTGTATGTATGTATGTGTGTATATATATATATATATATTATAAATATACACACCCTAAACAAAACTGTAAACGCAACACTTGGTTTTGCCCCCATTTTTCATGAGCTGAACTCAAGATCTAAGACTTTTTCTATGTGCACAAAGTATTTATCTCAAATATTGTTCACAAATCTGTCTAAATCTGTGTTAGTGAGCACTTCTTTGCTGAGATAATTCATCCACCTCACAGGTGTGGCATATCAAGATGCTGATTAAACAGCATGATTATTAGTCAGCTGCATGCTCGTCGTCCTCATATTCATATACGACAGCGTTTTCCAGTTCCTGCCAATATCCAGCAACTTTGCACAGCCGTTGAAGAGGAGTGGACCAACATTCCACAGGCCACAATCAACAACCTGATCAACTCCATGCGAAGGAGATGTGTTGCACTGTGTGATGCAAATGGTGGTCACACCAGATACTGACTGGTTTTCGGACCCCCATTACAGTAAAACTGCACAATTTAGTGGCCTCCGCCCATGGCACAGTGGGGCTGCTGCTCTAATTGCTACTGGCTTGGCCCCCTTCTTGATGATGGTGAACATTTTCTTGTGGCATTTTTTTTTATTTTATTTTATTTATTTTATTTTGTTTATGCCTCTCTCCGTTTGCTATGTCAAGCGAGGGACAAGAGCACCTTGTTGTAGTGGCCCTTGGTTAAAGATATTTTGCACCATGCCAATGTATGTGCTGTCGGTCATCCCTTAGCCTCCATGTGTACAAATGAGATGGTGAGAGATGTCTATATATCTATCTTTTTATTGTGAGCCAGCTTCAGTAGAGGCTTCCTTCTAGGACAACAGCCATGCAAACCGACTTGTTGCAGTGTGTGGCGTATGGTCTGAGCACCGACAATCGCTCAGTCTACTTCTGCCAACTCTAAAGCAATGCAGTCTAGCAATGTTTTTTTTTTGTGTGTGTAATCCAGTTTCTGCACCTGACTTACAGCAAGGGGACTCAACTTCTTTGATTGACCCTTGCGAGGCTTGTTCCGAGTGGAACTCGTCTTGGAAAACCTCTGTATGTCCCTGGCCACTGTACAGTAACTCAGTTTCAGGCTCATAGCAATTCTCTTCTAGCCTAACCCATTTTTTGTTGAATTCTATTTCTCAAATTCTCTTTGCTATTGAGTTCTTTGCTATGCGGTGCCATGTTCAACATCGAGGTCATTATGAAGAAAAAAAAAACATTTAAAGTGAAGTAAATGTGAATCTTTCAATATTTCACTCTTCTTACAATGTCATTCTGTGCACAAAATATTGCTCATTGTTGAATCAGCCCGCCTCACACCATGTTCTAGCTTATCTATGAGCTCTGAATCTGTTGGTCTAGCTTGTATCATGTTAATTTGCTTAGATACTGTGGCCATTTCTTCCTAAAATACTGCTAATGAAATTAATTTTTACTTGCAGGTTAGGATAGTTAGATGGAAAGACACTTAAGACATTGATCATATTTAGTATTATGAGATTGGTAGCAGTATTTCTCATTGCATGATGTTTTCAGTTTGTGAAAGGTGTGGACTGCAGGCAGACAGGTTCAGCACCTGGACTCTTTATGAAACCATGCTCTTGTAATAGATGCAGTATATCAATGTCTTTTTGAAAAATGCATGGCTTTCCCCGAAAAAGATGTTTAAATGAAAGCACATGTTGCTGTAAAACTTGTATATACCATTAAGCATTGATGCTTTCCAGATGTGCAAGTTGCTCATTACATTGGCACTAATGCACTCCAATATCATCAGAGATGCAGCTTTTAACCTAAGTGCTGATAACAAGCCAAATGGTAGCTCTCCTCTTCAGACTATTTTTTTTTTTTTTTTTTTTTTTTTTTGTCTGACCACAGATCAGTTTTTCACCCTGTTACCCTTTAAACTAGCTTTTTCCCAGAGTAGACTGCAGTATTTGGATCATGTTCTCATATGGCTTCTTTTACATGAGATTTAACCTACGTTTGTGAATGACATGGGGAAACTGTTTCCAGACAATAATTTCTGGAGGTGTTACTGAACCCATGCAGTGATTTCAGTTACAGAATCATTGACTGGTTTTAAAACGGTGCTTAAAAAAATGCAACAGTAACCTTGGAAGCACACAATTAGCAGATCTAGGAACAAAGGATTAGCTGCAAATTGCAATGCTTTATGGTTGACTGTGGTAGGTTAGAAATTTGAAAAACTGACTTGTTCAGATTGGTGTTGATGAAATAGCCAATTCCAATAACTGAAAGTTACTGGGAGTGACTGCAGAATTATTTTTATCAATGTAAATTTAGCTTTACATTACAAAGAATGTATAATCATTTCAGAAATAGAACTACTATCTTATTGTGTTTTTCCATTAAACCCAAGCTTAAATTTCACTGAGCATGAAATGTCATTATATTATAGGTATGCGTTACTGGGGTGTAACGCCTATTTGTATTTGCACTGAATTACTGTTTTTATAAATCTTGTACATTTTGTTTAAAAGATTCATCACCAATATGTAATCCAGAACCCCCTGTAGCTGACTCTTGTTTTGTTTGCTGCCAAATTGATTAGGGCTTTCAGGAGGAGTAAAAAAAAAAAAAAAAAAGACTAATTTATGTCACTTCATTATATTTATTCAAAATGATTTAAAACCCTATTTGAATTATGTGAATTGTCTACAGTATGTGCTACAGAAAATGTTGAAATGTAAAAACGTGTTTTTCAACTAAAATGGATGTGGTGTTGGACTAAACCCTAGGATTCAAGCTAATAAAAGTGGATTTAAACCTATTGATCATTCCAAATGTCTGCCTAATTACCAACAAAATGCATATAAATGTCCTTTCTTTTTCCCTCTTTTATCTGTTCTGTTTCTCAGGGAAACATCAGAGTATATTGCAGGGTACGTCCTCTCCTTTCTAACATGGAGGCAACCATTCCCCACATTCAACTCCCTGTTAATGACAACAAGGCTATAACTCTTGCAAAAACAGAAGAGGTAAGGCTGGTAATAATGAGATTTGAATTGCAAATATTTTATTTTAAATTGTATCGGAGTCTGTGTGAAAGGCAGCTTTATTACCCATGAATTGTCCACCTGTCCTGCACTTTGTGTGTTCTCTGCTCTAGCATACCATCTTTAATCTTGGCTCATTAGTCTGTCTTTAATCAGGTCGTTGGCTGATTATTTTAGTTGGGAATATACTGAAATGTGCAGCATTTGACATTCCAGGACTATGATTAGAAGCCTGTGATGTAGGGGAAACTAATGTACATTTCTCTGTCTCTCACTTTTAGTCACATGTGGGACGTGCTGCAGAAACTCAGAAAAATTACATCTTCAGTTTTGATTGCGTGTTTGGGCCTCGCAGCACTCAGAGTGAGGTGTTTGAGGAGATCTCTCTCTTGGTGCAGTCAGCTCTTGATGGCTACAATGTCTGCTGCTTTGCATATGGCCAGACAGGTAGTGGTAAAACATTTACAATGGAAGGTGGTGACATGGAGGACATGCGGGGGGTCATTCCACGAGCTGTTCAGCAGATTTTCGAGTCTGCCAGCTTGCTTCGAGAGCAAGGATGGCAGGTAAAGTATTCATACTGAATTACTGTTTTTATAAATGAATGATTTAAATGCACACATTGAAATGCATAATCTATTGAAATACCAAAATTATACCTGGATAAAAATGTGCTATTAAAACCTATGTTGTGGTATTACTTTTGTTTCACTGCAGTACACATTTACAGCCAGCTTTGTTGAAATTTACAATGAAACTCTGCGGGACCTGCTTTATGTGGGGAAACCTAACAAGCGGCCAGAGCATGAAATCAAAAAGACCACAAATAATGAAGTCACAGTCACCAATCTGAATTACCAGAGGGTCACCACTGAGGATGAGGTATTTGCAATATATTTAAATCTGTTTATCACTTGTATTTTGTTTATCTCTACTACTTTATATGGTAACAATAATGGTTAATTGGTATTTGACAGACCAACAAAAATGTCTTGTGCTGGACATATAAATCCATGATTTTCAAATCAGTCCTGTACTGCTATTAAATTAGCTCCTAGATTGGATAAATTTGTGCTAAGACCTGATTATCATTTATGACACACAGCCATTTATTTAATTTAGGGTCCTCTAACATGGGGCATGTATTGTGCAGGCCATATGAATCATGCACAATCAGATTGGGACTAAAATAGTAGGACTTTTTTCATAGTTCCTCCAATCTCACAGACACGAAAGTAATTGGCTAAAATTTTATATTTTTAATACTGGGATACAAATCATAATATTGTAGTCAGTGAGGGCCTGAAGACTCAAACCCATGGATCTCACCAAATGCTGAATGTCCTCAGTTGAGATGCCTTACCATGGCTTTGCTGCAACTGCCATCATTTAGTGCTTGCTTGTGGGTCTTCTTCCTACTTCATTTTAGTCTTTAAAACCATTCTCAATTCTTCAGTAGTCACATCAATAAAAATGTATTTATTTGTTTATTTATTTTACACACTTCCATTCCCCAGGAGGGCATAGTGATTTTAAATGAATGGTTGCAAATGTAAATTAAGTACTAATCTCCAAACCTTGCATTGCTTTGACATGTCAGGAAATGAGAAAACTGGTTACACATGGCCAGGAAGCGACTGTTCTGTTGCTACTTAACCTATGAAAATGGAAGGACTAAAAATTGGATGTAATTTCTGTAGGGTTAATACAATATACCAACCCATTTATTTAAACCTGTATGCGATTAAATTAAATCTATTGTGGTGTGGTGCTCAGGGGCAAAAACATATGCACCTGACTGTATAGTATCAACTTATAGAATACAAAATGTACAAATGCAAATATAAAATATAGGTGCAAAAAGCAAGAGCAGCCTCCGGTGGCTAGTTCTTGCCACTACAAAAAATAAAAAGGTGTCCATATATTGACCCTTGGTTGCCGTGTTTACACCAAATCTGTGAAGAGGAGCCAAAACATTATAGGACTAACTAAACATGTGGAGCTAAAAGGCTCTTTTTTTCTGTGATTGTTGTTTATTGGACTTTAAGATGATAAAAAAAAAAATACTTGTATTCTCCTGACACCATTGGGCCATTTGTACTACCTGTTAATTTTTCATGTCTTTGGTCTGCATCACTTGTTTTAAGGCCAAAAAATATAGAAAGAAAAAGGGAAAATAGTGTCCCAGCATCTTTAGAAAAGAGCTTCACATGCAGCTAGTTCTCACTAACCTGCAAAGTACACAAAATCAAGAATACAGTATATTAGCATGAAGCTATTAAAAACCAGCAAGGAGTTACAGATGTAAAATTCTGTGGTAAAGTCAAGTAGAAATATAACAACACACAGTGCACATATGCAAAAAACTTGAGACAGGGAGACAACCCTGGGACACTGTAGTGCTGACCAGGACATAGTATGTATATGCATGGTAATACGTGAAGTAACATGGATAACCATACAAGTGATTTTAGCATGATTGGATTAATGGCCTAAGAAACAAATATTTGAATATAATCCAATCCCACTATTAAAAACTAGCAAGTCACTTTTTTTGTATTATAATAATAATAATAATAATAATAATAATAATAATAATTAGATTTGTTGGAGTGCATCACAACACATAAAAAAAGATGTAAAACTTGTTCAAACATGTCAGTTTGCCCAAGAGGCACATTTTTTGCATGCTTTGTCTCCTTCCCACTAATGTTTCACCATACATCTTTACTTTACGTCATGAGTTGGAGTTTTCTGAGAACATTGTTATATGGCCTCATTTTAATTAACATGTAACTGCCATTTTCTCAAAAGTCTCTGCTCATATGGGTGTGATAGTCAGGTTAGAAATGTTTGGCCATATTGTGTAAGTATAGGTGGATGTGTACATAGTTAGTAACCATTGTGCAAACTTAATAGTCTCCTCCAAAAGTATTTCAACATCAAGCCATGTTTGTTTATTTTATTTATTTATTTAATTTTTTTTTAACTCTATGCAGAGTACATTTTGATTTGAGTTGAAAGATGAAATGAGTCTGAAATTAGATCAGTTTGATTGTTTCTTGTTGCTAAGGTATGCTCAGTTATACTGATTTGTTTAAACAATTATTTACTCTTTGTTTAAGGCTTTTGCATATGAATAGTGCAGTTGTTAAAAAGGATGATCCAATTCAATACCAGTTTATCTGTTAAGAAATGTCATGAATTGTCCTTGTGTAGCTGCTTCTGGAACAAGCTTAATGATATTTGCATGCTAAGCTCTCATATTATTTAGCTAATGTTGTGGTTGGGACTAAATTTGGGTGGCTGTCCTGCTTTGAAATCCATGTCAAAGCTCAAGAAATGAGTAAAGCTCAATATTTTGAAGGTGTATCTCATGTCATGGTCTAAACTGCACTGCAGAACAAGCTTAATGATTTTTGTTCACTGAATTTCCTGCCAATTTATAGAGAAATGCACATGTATATTACAAATATGGATATGTAACCAATTTATTATTATTTTAAGAATTATTTATTGTTCCCACAGAAATTTTTTTTTTTGCATAAGATGCTTGGGTGGACAGAGCACAGAGGGTTAAGGGCCTTGCTCAAGGATCCATAGAGTGGCAGCTTAGCAATACCAGGGCTTGAACACTTAACCATCTGATCAGTAGCTTTGCTTTTTGCTTAGCTAATGTTTTGGTGGTCTGTCATTAAAAAAAATGCCATGCTCTTTACTACAGGTAAACATCAGTAAATGAAAGGTGAACTATAGTCACATATTTTCATAGGAAAAGGAATATAGGAAAAACAAAAGAACTGGCCTTGCTGACCCACTACATGTATGCTGTAATATTGTTTTATATAATATGAAAAATGGACCCAAAATGTTAAAAAAAAAATTGTGCACAATATTATTTAGACAGTAAGTTTAATAGTTAATCTTGGGCAATATCAGGTGCCAGTGTTAAGCCTACTTTATTTACATAATTTAAAAGGAATAACAGGAGACATGCCTGGTTGGTGTACCAGGTTTCTGCCCCGAAGCAGATTTATTTTTTTTTTTTTTTGTAAAAACAGGATTGTTTGGAGTGCTGGCACTTGGACTACTTCCATATGTGTGACATAAGTGTCCTATAAGAAACCACATTAAATGTTCGACTTGTATGGTAAGGCAATTGGTGTTAAGAATTTTTGTGGCATGCTAAGCTCCCAGATAATTTGGGAAATGTTGTGGCTGTCCTGCTTTGAGGTTCATGGTTTAAAAAAAATAAAAAATAAAATAAAAAAATTGAAAACCCTCAATAGTTTGAATGTATTTGGAGTTGAGCTGCCCAGTCATCATTTCTTAGTTGCTCTAACCCTGATTGCCTTTTTAAATGCACATTGTGTGGATTCCACTTTTTATTTTGAGTGTCCTGAGTGCAGTAATATCATCATGTCAATTTTATGGTCATATTGTCCAGCTCTAAACATGGCACATTTTGTGTACTATACAAATGGTCACAGTTAAATGATGATTTCTGTTATATTGACCTTTTTAACTTCAGGTTTACAAGTTGATCATCTTGGCAAACCAAAACAGGTCTACTGCTCGAACAAACATGAATGATCAATCATCTCGTTCCCATTCCGTATTCCAGCTGGACATTGAGGGAGAAAACGTTGGTAGAGCTACCAAGTGCAAATGTAAGTGTTCTTAATATTCCAATGGAAAATAGGGAACTTGTTTTTTGAAGCCTACCAAAGAGAATACTGTTTATTTATTTATTTTTTACTTTTTATTTATTTATTTAACTACTTTGTGAAAAGCCATTTACCCATATATATATAATGTAGAGCTGCAGCTATAAATTATTTGAGTAATCGTGAATTCTATCGATTATTCCATTGTTTAAACGAGTAATCCAAGTAGTTTTTCTTTATCATTAAGTAGCAGTACTAAATATACAAGAAAAAATAAGATGCGTCTCTTAAAATGAACAAGTTATTTGTTTCTTTTTAAATAAAACATTTACATTTTTGTTGCTGAATATGCAAGAAAATCGGTGAAAACTAAACTCATTTAATGTTTTTAATTGTTGTTACTTTAAAATGCAAATACAAATATATAAAAAAATCATAAATAAAAATATAAATCTTTCAAATTACTCTTGTACCTCCTTTTTTTTTTTATTATTATTATTATTTTTTAAATTAAATGGACTAACTAAGCATAGAGACATATAATTTGCCTAGATCCATTTTTGCATTAAAATTACTTGTTACTCGAGGAATTGTTTAAGCCCTAATGTGATTGCCTCACTATTACACCGCCCTTAAAAATCCAGCCTGTACTTTTTATAAAAAAAATAATGTAAAACAAACTTTCTTTCGGCTTCTCCCATTAGGGTTCGCCACAGCGGATCATCCGTATTCATGGTCCGCATGTTTGATTTGGCACGTTTTTACGCTGGATGCCCTTCATAACGCAACCCTCCCCATAATAATGTAATTGTGCATTACTCTTTGCCAATGTTAAATAAATTATAAAAGCTTGGAGGATATTGTCACAGGATTTGAATACATCTAATTCTATAATTTGGTAGCATGCACAAACATTTTAACTGTTAATTCAGCTGTGATGCAAACTGCAGTGTTTAAAATTGCACAACAATTGGATCACGGTTTTACCCTTTGCTCTGGTTACTTGGTCGATTAAACTGCACTTGTCATAACTAATGTAAAAGCAGAAACCATTTAATCGACCAAGTCACCAGAGAGATGTTTAATTCTTTATTGAGGTGAATGGAAAATATGCACTGGTGCTCAGAATTAAACATCCACTAATACACAGCTGTTCAACAGCAAATATTTTTCCCGATGTGCGTATTTGTAAAATGTGTATATACTTAAATTGTAAATTCAGCTGTTTGCTTAATCTGCAAAAATTCTTGGAGTTATAAAGTTAAACATCAAACTTTTTTTAATCGTTAATGCTGTTGTTCATACTCATGGGCTATGCAACAACCTTCTTTATCCCCCCACTTCCCTGTAAGCTTTGATTTTCTTTTTGCACCATTTTTCTCCACAGCCTCCCTTTGTTTGGTTGATTTGGCTGGCAGTGAAAGGATCCAAAAAAGCCAGTCTCAAGGAGAAAGATTTAAGGAAATGACTGCCATAAACTCTTCGCTCACCAATTTGGGAATTGTCATCACTGCTTTAGCCAATAAGGTGTGTTTTAAATAACTAATTATTAATGTGTTTTTTAAGCAGGTTAGATTTTGAAATCTATAAATCTCATTACTTTTCTCCCCACTCTTCTGTTTAGGAGACCTTTGTGCCCTATCGCAATTCAAAACTTACCTACCTACTCCAGGGGTGCCTGGGTGGCAACAGCAAAACGTAAGTTGGGAATTGCACCAATAGGAGATTAAATATTTTATTATACTAAAGTAACAGTAAAGCACTACTCTGGTTTTACAATGAATGGCAGTACATACTTGCTTTAGCAGCAAATTCTAGGAGTAAATGGTGCAATAAGTACAAAATAAAAAGTATGTAGGTTCACAATGTTGAGGGATTTTGGAAAAGAATGATCTTGAACAGTGGTGTCCTTTCTTTTTTGCAAAAAGCTGAATATGAGCAAGAAACATCAATTGATACTGACATCACATTTATGTCTACCTTTGACACATGAGCTTTTATGTAATTTTAAGTGAAGTTGATGGGTACTTTAATCTACTGTAAATGTTTATTGTTGTAAATAATAATTTGAACTATAAAGAGATGAATTATGTTTTTGACTTTTCTTGTTTCTTTTTGGTGTGTAGTTTAATGTTTGTAAACATTTCACCTGAAGAAGAGAGTTTTGGTGAATCGCTTAATTCGCTGCGCTTTGCCAGCAAGGTCAGTCTTTATTTTCCAGTGGCTTGTGTTAAATGTAATTTTGATTATGGCTGTGTGATACATTTGTTGAAGCATTTTTGCTTTGCATTGTGTACTGTTGCAGGTGAACGACTGTGTTATTGGAACTGCCACAGCCAATAGGAAGTAGAATCTTTCTTCTTGATTTTGATCAGCTGAAGGCACCATTACATATACACTTATTTTTTTCATTACGCATCTGCTAAACTATTAAATGTTTTTAATACATTTTTATTACTTGATATTTTAATGCTCATTATACTTTATACTACAGCTTTATTTTGTTTGCTATCTAAAATTGCCTGGATGTGAGATCAAAACCCATTAATCACAAGGATTCATTTTTATCAGTGCATTCATTATAAAAACAGTTAGTATTGTTTTATTGATATGATTTGAAATACTTTTTATTGATTTCTGTTCTGTTTTTTTTAAATGTATAATTAAATCATATCTCATGCATATAACAATGTTCTATGTGGTTATTCTGCTCATGACTGCGGGGGGGGGGGGGGGCTGTGTGTGTGTGTATGTATGTATGTGTGTAATTATATATATATATATATATATATATATATATATATATATATATATATATATATATATATATATATATATATATATATATATATATATATATATATAAAACATAATACATACGTATGTATTATTTATATATATATATATTATATAATTTTTCCCCCAATTATTAGCATGTGTATAAAACTCAACATATGCTGATATTTCTAAAGACTATTAGGAAGACGTACCTCAAGAAGCCTCAGAGGATAGGGTACACGCATGTTAATAAAAATGAATTGCATACAATGTGCAGAGGGTTTTTTTTTTTTTTCTTTTCCCAATATCAGAAAATTGATTGTGTGACAGTTAATATACTACAGCAACATTGTATATTCGATTTCACTGCAGTGATACCACTTTGAAATGAAAGTGGTTTTTTTGGCAATTTGTCATGAATATGCAGAGACCAAGCAAAAAATTTAGTCTGATTAATTTGTGAAATTTATTGTTTAAGACTTGCTTGTGAATGTCTTGGTTGTGCTAAATTCTTCACCTAGCTCGGTTTCTCAACAGCCACTGCACCCTGATTCTCATCACGTTAACAGAAAACGTAACAGCGTTGGAAAAACAGTAATGATCACTAGTATGAAGTCGCATCTTGAGCCTCACTTATCATCTATTGTTTGTCTTTTAGGGTCTTTTGTTTAATGCTTTAAAAAAAAAAAAAAAAAAAAAAAGTTTGGTTTTGTGTATTTTATTTTTAATTTTTTCTGTGTTCGTAAATAAATAGGGTCTGAACTTCAACTCAAGCTTTGTCATTCTTTCACATGCACAAAATAACAAAATGTCAAACTTGCATCTGTATTTATATATGTGTAAGCAATCCTTTTGTACTTCAGCTAGCATCTTAGCTGCTAGAAGAAATGCTGGTACTGTTAACGTAATGCAAAATGTGTCTACCAAAGGTGGTGGACAAAATCCAGGCGTTTTACTTTTTAAATATTTCTTTGCAATACATATTTGTTGATATGATTTCTCCTTAAAGACAAAAATAGTTTTTAAATTGTTTAAACATTTAAGGCCTTACTTTAAAACCTTCATTGATTTGTTTCTTGCAAGTGTATATTAAAACATCTTCACTTCCACCCAAAGATAATTTGTCAGGAATGTACATGCACACATTCTTTCAGTCAGAGAACTAGTCCTGGTGGCTTACTTGAACACGACACACCCTTGATCATGAGCCAAAATATTTTCATGACTATAAGATATGTATACATTTTATTTACATTTAAGTTGTAAGGCCAAGTCTGAAACTAAATGTTTATACAAATTAAAAGCACTCTGATGCATATTTTCAGACATTTCCATTTACTAAAAAAAGATTTATCTCTTGTCAAAATATATTTTTTTGCATTATTGACATTGCTTTGTAATTGCTTAATTAGAATCAAATGTTTGTTAGCCTTCCACAAAATCAGTCTCTAGGTTTATGAATATATTTAAAACCTAGACTGCCATAGTTATGATGATAAAGTGGAAGTTTTTCTCTTATCCGATCAAAACCTTGAGAAATGTACCTCAATTAGATAAAACTTTCATCCAATATGACACATTATACAGGACCCAACAGCTGCAGCTTGGTTGTACTGTACTGAGAAACCCATTGCTGACAATGAGTTGGTAATGAGTTTCTACTAATGAGTTGTTACTTCAAGCCCAATACAAATGTTCACTCTTGATGGTATCGGTCATTGTGAACTTTTTTTTAAAGTTAGTATTGGCTGTATTTATATGCCAGTGGAATTTTTACTTAATACACTCTCCTCCTTTGAATGCAAACTGAAATGTCTATTTTTGCTAGAAAAAAAATACTTTTCTAGTAAAGAGTTATAAAGTTAATGTTTAATGCTGATAAGTCAAGGTGTTTTTAATAATGCTACACTAGGAGTTGTCTGACAAGAATGCACATGCACAAAGAACTAGTCACAGAACAAGTTTGAGCATGCGTACCTGCACACTCCACACCCTTGAACTGAGCAAACAGCCAAACACAACTTGCATTATATAAATTAGACAATGTTGTTACCAAATACGATTACACTGTTTCATTCATAGTTGCTGTAACACAAATATAACTTCTAAAGTTACAAAACAAACTCTTTGAATTCAACAATATATTGAACTTTGCAGACATGCTTTAGATATAGACACCAGTGTTCCATGTAAATCATGATAATAGATCTTTTATTGTTTAAACATCTCAGAATACCAATCATAAGCATTTAGATTTTCCCTACTTCCTTGATTAGCACCTTTATGTTGGTCTCTGTTGCCTTAAAAGGATGTGTGTGTTTCTCTTGTCTACACCCTACCTGTATTTGGCTTTCCTTTTATGGAAGGTGGCTTTATTTCATGCCCTTTACCCTATTTTCATTTCCTGTAAACCGTAAAAACTGTTATTAAATTATATATTTAACCTTTGTCATACACAATGTTTAAAATGATTCAGATAGCATATTAGATATGATTTGAATTTATTTAGAAAAAATTATTCAAAAAGCATAGAAGTTGAAATGTCCTCAGGCTATCAGCCATTTACAGGCATAAAGGAGGAGTGTCCATTTCTTTGCTTTAGCTCTTAGTTTTTCAGTTTGCTAGAGCCAGATTTTCCAGTACTTTCCTCCAACGGAACAAGTCTTCGTTATGGTGAGCATTGTAATTTTTTAAATTATAAACATAAATTTGCTTTTAACAAGAAAAACCTAAACAAAAACCAGCAGTTTATGTGGTCATAAAAGCGGTTGTATGCTAAATAAGAATGTGTCATGTTTGCATGGTATAAAATAAGGTATAAGGTGAACTGCATCTGCATGTTTGTGTTAAGGTGTGCTAGTGTCTACTAGTGCTGACTTGTTCTCTGTGGAAAGGAATGTAAAACTACAAATGTTTCACACTTTTACTCAATTCAAGTATATTTTTAAAACAGAAATGGCAGTTTACATTTACATTGGATTTTCACATCCAGTTTTATCTTTTTCAATTTGTTTTTGTTTTCAGAAATATTTGTGTAAAATTGTCATATTTACAAACATGACACATCTTTTATTCTTATTGCATAACTTTTTCATGTGTGAAAATTGTAATTCTTAATAAGCAGATTAAGTTTTTTCTTGTGTTGTGGTGGAGACTGTATACTGTGTGCTTAAGGAAAGTTGACACAAAGAACTGACACACAAAGAAAGAGCTGTATGTTTTCATTTTATTGTTTTCAGTTTGTATATTCAGATTACAGTTTGTGAAATGTGCTATATAAGAAGACTTTACATTGTTGTCATGAACTTTATTTTTGTTTGAAGTTTTCCACATGATCCTACTTTTCACATGATTCAAGCTTCTTTCCCTTCTGTCCAGGCTTCTGGTGTGGCTATAAGTGATGAGGTGGTCTTAGCCTATAACCAAATTAAAATCCGCCGTCAGGGCGATGATGAAAAGGAAAGGTACAAATTAGTTATGTTCTGCATAAGTGAAAATGGAAAGAACATCGTCATCAATCACGATTTATCACTGAAAATCAAACATATTGAAAATGAAGAAAATGTCTTCAAAAAGATTGCCAGCATGATACCATTAAAGGACTGTTGCTACGGCTTATATGACTGCAACTATGAGACCACGGAAAGCCGGAAGCAGACACTGATCTTCATCATGAGGTACAAAAAAATAACATAAGATAAGACAAGTAGACAAATATATGGATCTAAGCAACTATGACAAGGGCAAAAAACATCCTGTGAGCAGCAGTTCTTTGGGTGGAAATGTCCCATTGATAAGAGAGGTTGTAATAAAATGGCCTGATTGGTTTGTGTTGCCAGAAACCATAACTTACACAATCACTAGTTACAACTGTGGTGAGAAGAAAAGCATCTCAAGCATACACAAAACATTGAACCTTTAGGTGGGTGGCTCACAACAGCAAAAGGGCAGGTTAGGTTTCACTCCTGTCAGTCAAAAACCGGAATCGAAAGCTCATGAGCACAGGCCAACCCAATGTATGGTTTTGTTAAAGCTGTGCCCATGTAAAATCAGATTTCAGAGATTTTTCTTTTTGCCAACGGGAGTGGAACCTGGTGTGGTCTTCTGCTGTTCTAACCTATTAATACAAAGATCTACTCTGTTGTACATGTAGATTGCGTATTTAAGTCAGTTTAGATTTTCTGTCAGCCCAGACCTGTCTGGTTATTCTTCTCTCTTATCAAGATGCATTTTTTTTTTTCCACACCATTGTGTGTAAAATTTGTGTGAGAAATATTAAGGAGACCAGCCATTTCTCAAATACAAACCTAGCTGGCACTATAGCATAATGCCATAATTAAAGTCACAATAATTAATTATTATTTTCTCAATTCTGATGTAATGTGAACATTAACTGGAGTTCTTGATCGTTATCTGTGTGATTTTATTTTATTTCATTTTGATGCTTCTATTTATTTGATTAATACCTTCAGAAATGAGCAGGTACACATGTTTTACTTATAATGTAGTTGGTGAGTGTATAAATTGAGTACATTATAAAAACTTCCATATGTACATATACAATACTGTGTAATAGTTTTAGGCATGTGTGGGAAAAATGCTCCAACATAAGAATGCTTTAAAAAAAGAAGGAATTTTATCAATAAGAAAAATGGAAAATAAATTAACAGAAGAGAAATCCAAATCAAATCAATATTTGGTGTTCCCACACATCATCAATTCTTCTTGCTGTTTTTGCAAGTCTTGCTGCTGTTGCAGTTTTTGAAAGAACTTGGCAGGTAAGTTGTTTGAAACATCTTGAGAACTTAACCACACATCTGTGTATGTAGTCTTCTCAAATCATTCTGTCTCTTAATGTAATCCCAGACACAGGACACTGTATGTGGCCAGAATTCTTACTTGTTAGCATTTTTTCACAACTGCCTAAAACGTTTGCACAGTACTGTACATTTTAATTTTCCAGTTAAATGTTTAAGCACAGTAAAAATATATATATTTTTTTGTAGTGCTCCAGACAATGCACCCTTAAAAAAGAAAATGCTCTACGCAAGCTCCAAGGCAGCTTTGAAGCAGAAATTAGAAGGTTTGTTTTGTTGGTTTAATTTTAACACAAAACGTATAAATGAAATGTCATTTCCAACACAAAGAAAAAAATTAACTGTCACATTGGCATAAGTCTTCAGACCATTTGTCATCACACTTCAAATTTAGCTCTTCTGTATTACATTTCTCTGGATAATTTCTACATTTTGATTGAAGACTACCAAATTTAATTGATTAGACAAGATTTGAAAATGCACACACCCATCTATATAAGGTTGTACAGCTAAAAGTGCAAAAACCAAGTCATTAGAACAAACGAACTTCCACGGAAGTTAGATTTATGATTTATGCATAATAAATATATGATGTGAAGTGGACTACAAAAGATTCTGTAGCATTAAGGGTTCTCAAGAACACGGTGTCCTTCTTAATTCTGTTTTGCACAACAACCTGGGCTATTCCTGCAAAGATTAACTTAGGGGAGAGGGGCCTTGTTGCGAAAGGTAACCATGAACCCAGTAGTCACTCTAATTGCGCTTCAGAGATCATGCGTGGAGATGGGAGAAACTTGCTGAAAGCTGACCATTACTCAACACTTCTCACACTCTTTGCTTTATGGCAGAATGGCTAGACAGAAATGTCTGCTCAGTGCAAGACACATAAAACCCTTTTCTTGCAGCTACCTTGCATGTTTTCATGTGTCTGAATCCACATTGCCATAGATAGCCTAGATAGCTGGACTGTTGAACTTACCTTCTGTAAGTGTCATAACACAGGATCTGAATACTTTAGTCAATGTGATCTTTTTCTTTTTAATAAATTTGTGAAGAGACCACAAATAAATTTTTTTCTTTGCTTTGTCATGATTGGGTATAGAGTATAGAACTTTTTAACATAGAGCTACAAAACAAACACATAGTCGGTAAAAAGTAAAAAAATATATATTAGTTTAAATCTTTTTTTTTTTTTTACTTTTTTATGGTTGTTTATTTTTAACCTTTTATTTCAGGAGTGAGCACTGAATGGCAGGTGAATGACTGCTCAGACATGGAAATGGCGGTTCTTGTGGATAAGCTTTCTGGAACTAAAGAAAAGGTTATTTCTCTAGAGGGAAAAAAGGTGTAATGGCACAGAGCAGAAAACCAAGTCCCCTTAAACTTTATATTGAACCATCTTTACAGATATAGTTAATCGTTCAATATAAATGCTTTTTAGTATAAAGGCACTATATTGTTTATAGACATGGTGTAATTGCACACAGTACGTGTTACATAAGTCAGAAGATCTTTCTGTTTTTAAACCCTTCATAAACCCTACATCTAACTGAATGCATCCTTTTTAAACTACATAAATATACAACTGTTGAATTAAAGATATCTTGATTTTGAACACTGTACAGCAACCATTTAAAGATTTTAAAATAAAAAGTTATTGGAATTCCATCCTGAATGATAATAAATTAGTTATTTTAACATTGCAGAGGGAATGCAGAGGGAATGTGAAAACTTTAAGCGGATACTGAATATAACATTAAAGATCATTACAAATTGTTTGGAATTCCATTACGTTTTTTTTGGTATTGATCATTTCAGCTCTGGGAGAAAAGAAGATGCAGACAAGTGGCATTTTTGCAGACAAGTGGTCTTTATCTCTCATTTATTTGCAGGATCTTGTATAGTACAAAAATACATTACCAGCTTCTGATTGGTGTAGCAATCATTGTCTAAACTGAATGAGCAAATAACAACATAACAGAAACTTGTATGTCAGCAAATGTGTACATGCAGCTGGATAAGTGTTTATCAGGCAGTTGGTTCTTAAAATAGAGACTGCACAGTCTGCAGAGACTGTAACATACTTGGACAACTCCACCAAATACAGGGTGAATATGAATATTGAGTGTGCCTTCTTTGTTTACTCTATCAATATTCTTAATTCCTAAAGGACATGTAAGAACTGTAGGTGACACAATAACTCTGGGTCTATGGGACACAAAGGAACTGCTATATTAACAAAATATAGGACGACCCTATGCATGAGACATGTAATACGGGGAAATTAAAAACTGGTCATTATCAGGCCAAGAAGCACTACAATTGCAGTAGTGAAGTGACCTTGATATAATAAATGCAAAAAATATTCAGGAACATATTACATTAATTATTTTTATGCAGTTTTGTAAAAAAAGGCTGTGTTCTTCGGATGATGCAGATGTGCTTTCTTTCATTATTATGCATTCATTTTAAAAGAGGGATGAAAGCAGATAACTCACTCGCTCCTGATTTTCTCCTTTTTTTATTTGGCTACTCCATAGATGCTGGCATGTGGCACCTGCTGCTTTTCAGTGACTTTTTATTTAACCAAACATAAACACACAGAGCTTTATGCTATTCTCTTGTACATGGCAAACTCCATTCACAAACCAGTGCCCAACAATGCCCCCACAAACACACTGACATGTCCACATTAATACACCATTACATGCCTTTTTTGACAATACATGAACTAAGGTTTAGAATTTGAATAAATAAAGGGGGAAAAAAGAGCAACATTGGATCACCAGGTATACAAGTTATTCTCAGAAAATTATCATACAAACAATTTGACTTAAAAAGAGCTTCACCATAATATTAAACCCATAAGTTGAATGTAAAGGATTGCAGTTAGCACAGCTGTCTGCAGTGTCTGAATTGCTTCACACAATCTTTGGTTCTTAAACATTGACCAAGGAAGATTTGGGAAAAGAGAAGAAAAAGAAAATCAGCAGTAATCCAAAAGTTGCACATCTTAGTGAAAGGTAATTCAGAATGCAGTAGCAAAAGTCCTTACCATCACCACAATATATGACATCACCACTATCTTATCCATGCAACTCTGGCTCTCATTTAAGTTTTGTATTGATTATAAAAATACTACTATTGACAAATAAAGCAGTAAATGGTCTCATGCTACAGTACTCAGCAAAAGTTTAACCTATTATGATCCACCATGCATGATTTGTTAAAAAGGATGCAGGCTGTTCAGGTGCAGCTTGAATACTGAAGGCTACTGAAAGGGAAAGGGCTTTCTCTTACAAAGCCCTATGGTTATAAAATAGTCTTAGAAATAGAATTTGGGGCTTGGACTGAAAACATATTGTCCAGCATTTACTTAAATAGATTTTTTCCTTTTTGAATATTTGGAAAATATTACACATGCCAGATCCATCCTGATGCCCTACTTCTGGATATAGTTCTTATTATTTACATTTACATTTGCGGCATTTAGCAGACACCCTTGTCCAGAGCGATGTACAAAAGTGCTTTGAGTCTCTAGCAATGAATAAATCTACACTGGTAAAACTTAAGATAAATTTAACTCTTGAATTCTACAAAGCACACTTGGAAAATGCTAATTTAAGTGTTTTTAAGAAGAGGTAGGTCTTCAACAATCACTTGAAGCCTGGGACTCTGCTCTACGTACATCTAGGGGAAGTTCATTCCACCACGTCAGTGCCAGAACAGAAAAGAGCCTTAAAGTATACTTACCTCTCATTCTGAGAGAAGGTGGTACCAGTCGAGCAGTGCTGGAGGATCTCAGACAGCGTGATGCAGTGCAAGGTGTGAAGAGGTCATCTTTGAGACAATGTTCATTGTTAAAAGCGCTATACAAATAAAAATGAATTGAAAAATGAGGTCTCTAAGGTAAGATGGTGCTGGTCAATTTTTGGCCTTGTAATCAAGCATTAGTGTTTTGAATCTGATACGTGCAGCTACTGGAAGCCAGTGAAGGGAGCGCAGCAGTGGGGTGGGGTGGGAGAACGTAATAAGTTGGAAACCATTTGCTGCGTTTGTGGATAGCCCCATATGCACAGACTAAAAGCACGGGATTATTGTGGATGGTACCACAGAAGATGGCTTTGGACTTAAATTAATACAAACAGTTTTCTTACAATGGTTTAGGAATACAACTGCCACAAACAGACTTGCAGAACATCAGTGAATAGATTTCATGATGAATATATAATCGATGGACATTAAAATTGTTGAGGACTATGACAATTGAAAGTTAAATTGCTATTTTTGTTGTCTGATTCATATTGTCAGGAAATTAAGAAACTGGCAGAGAATATTTATGTAAAACATGGTTAGACATCTAGGACATCCAAGACATGTAAACACCAATCAGGCATAAAATTATAACATTATAACTAATTAACTGATTACACTGATTATCTCATCATGGCACCTGTTAGAGGGTCGGATATTTTGTATTAGGCAGCAAGTGAACATTTTGTCCTCAACTTAAATGTGTTAGAAGCAGGAAAAATGGGGATTCAGGATTTGAATGAGTTTGACAAATTGTGATGGCTATACGACTGGGTCAGAGCATCTCTAAAACTGAAGCATTTGTGGGGTGTTCCTGGTCTGCAGTGGTCAGTATCTATCAAAAGTGGTCCAATGAAGGAACAGTGGTGAACTGGGGACAGGGTTATGGGCGGCCAATGCTCATTGATGCACGTGGGGAGGGACAGGCAAGTTACTGTAGCCCAGATTGCTGAAGAAGTTAATGCTGTTAGTGCTCAATGGGTCAGGACTGTTTTAGCAGCAAAAGGGGGACCAACACAATATTAGGCAGGTGGTCATAATGTTATGCCTCATAGTTGTATATGTACAGCACAAGTCTGTGTCATGCTTGTGTTTATGTCCTGAGACTGGATATTTCTTGAACATTTGAAGGAAGAGGAAGTTGTGGGGCGATTCAGAAGGGAAAAAAACCACATTTAAATGTATCACATACTGCATTCTCAGACTCTTTTCTAAAATAAATGACTTTTATAAACGCCCTTAAAGTCTCCAGTCCTTTATTCTGAAATGTAGCATGACGCAAGCGGAAACAGATGCGTGCTGCCTTTTTATTCAGCGTCCTGCTTCCTTCTGCCTCCAGTCTTCCTACAGTAGAAGGTGAGATAGATTTATGAAATGTGATGTTGCTTGTGAATAAACCTCAGAGTAGGAAGGAGAATTCGGTGTGCTTTTTAACCTGTAAAAAGCTTAATAAGGCTTGTATTAGTTTACACCACAGCACACGTGTTTTTAAACATCACACACGTGAAGATTTTCTAAAGCGTTTAATATAATCACATTTTTCTCGGATTGATTTTAGATTATACCTATGGCTGATAAAGGCTCTCTGGAGGATTGTCCTACTGAAATTACAGAATATCTCACTGGTTTTGTATCTTCTGTGAGCTCAGTCCAGGATGTGATCCAAACACTTATGTCTGTGTCGAAAGGCGACCATCTAAAGGTTTGTTTGCATATAAATAATGTAACAGCAAACAGAATTAATGAAATACATGCATATCGCAAGAGCGGTTATTTGATGTGGATTTTACAATTTTAGGGCTTTGGACATGATCTAACTTTAACTGGTTTGTTGTAGCTTGGAGCCCTGGAGCAAGCCAAACTGGACTTGATGTCAGCATATGCCCTCAACTCCCTGTTCTGGAGTGCGTATCCCAGCAGTCTTTTTAATACAGTTATTACTTATACCATACAGCAGAGTCTAAACTAATGTATCCCCTTTATATTAGTGTATTTGGTAACTCAAGGAGTGAATCCAAAAGATCATGGAATCAAACAAGAACTGGTAAGAATTAGTCTCTTACTCAACCTCTATAAATGTGCAAATTTTAAAAACAACATATAATAATAGTAACACAGGAGCCCATTTAGCTGACAATGTAGTTTCTCATGCTGAATATGAGCAGATTTACAGTGTATTCATAAACTATTCAGATCTGTTCATTTGTTTCTACAATTTATGTTGCTTGTTTATAAAAAAAAAATCAACAGACTCTTTGCTATGGTACTTGAAATTCAGCTCAGCTGTGTACCATTTTTCTGGAAGTGTTTACTATTTGATTGTTCACTTGTAGGAAATCATGTGAATAGACATGATTTGGAAAGACACATTTTTACATTGAGGTCTAACAGCTTCACACTAATTTATAGATGTGATATTAAAGAATACTGCATGTTGTCTAAATCAAATAAAAATGTTCTCATTGAATTACCGTCAGCACCATTGCGAGACCTGAGGTATAAAAAAGATAACTTGACACCTTTTAAGTTTTGTGTTATGACTGACCAGTTAACAATGACCGAACACACTGGCTGTAAAAGCATTAACTTAGTATAATGATAGAAACTATACAAGCATTAGTCTAAGGATTGAGGCATTGAATGCAACGTAGAGGCAATGTTGAAGTAATGGCATTGCTATTTTCTTTGCTGGAATCATTTGGTTTTATTGAGAAAAGGCAGGCTCGTTATGCAGGTTTTTAGTTTATTATTTTGTAAATGTGTAGTTTAGCCAGAAACTCTGTTCATATGCTGATTGGTTGCCCCCCAAAGCCAACACCACTGCTTACTGCTTCTCCATTCACATAACCCTTCACATTACGGCTAACCAAGTCAAGTCAAGAGGCTTTTGCTGTCTCTTGCACTCTATGCGAATTTCCATTCCAGGCTCTCTCTGCTGCTATTTTCTTTTTTTATTTTAGCAAATGCTCTGTAAAACCCTGTCCTGTCCTCCTCACCAAATTCTAGAGCACACGACTGATTCATGACTGACTAGTTTCTGGGATTCTTTTGACACATTTCCACTGTAATATTTCTCTTTCAATAGTTTATTAAATTTAAAGTGTCTTTTCAATTTAAATGGAGCAGAGGGGCCCAAACCTTTTAGCAATGAAGTACCAAACATCAATCTTGAATCTGATAGCTGGCTCATGTTTCACTTTTATGAGCTGATGAGGGAATGTAGCAGTGTGGTCTGATAATATCAAAGCAGCTCGTTAGCCTTTTTTTCTGATTTACCACCATACATTGAGAGAGCTGAAGAATGTTTTGTTTCATAATTATGATGAATATTGTATTCTTTCAAAACAGCAACTGTCTTTTTGCAAATTAGGCACTTTTTAAAATTGCCTCTTGTCTGTGTGCCACTGCCTCAATCTCTCTCTAATATGCTACTCGTTGACTGTCGCTAGATATAATAAAAAAAGGCAAATTACTTTATTTACTTTTAATTTCAATTAATTTTCCATCTAAAAAATAATGATGCTATGTCAAATGGTAAAACAGAAATGAAAATCTGTATAAATGCCCCCCCTTTTTTTCCTTTTTTCAAATGGCATGCCAGGCCAATAAACTATACCACAGGACAACTTTTGCACACAGGCCCTAGAATGGGCATCAATGATCTAGAGCAGGGGTCACCAACCTTTTTGAAACTAAGAGCTACTTCTTGGGTACCGATTAATGTGAAGGGCTACCAGTTTGATACACACTTCTGAAATAACAGATTTGCTCAATTTACCTTTAATTATGTTATTATTAATAATTAATGATATTCATCTATATCTAGTCATCTATATTTTAATATTGTCATTTTTAAATTGCACAAATGCAAGTGTGATTTTGTCAGGGAACCACCAGCCACGCCCCCCTCCAAGGCTCTAACGCTCACTTAGCCTCACTCTTCTCTAATCACCTACACTTGTTCCCCATTACCTTTCCCCCTTTTATATGGTCCCTATTCCACCTCACTCACGGTCAGATCTACTTGTTGCCATGAGAGATCTACTGGACTTCCTACCACTACTGTAACATTCCCCGTACTTCCATGCTCAAGATAAGTTTGCCTTTAACGGTTCATATTGGTGATCATCCCTGGACTACCCGCATTACGGTTTATACCCGCATTGCGGATTCTACCCGCTCTCCGGTTCGTACTTCTCCTCAAGCCTCTGCCTTGTATATGTTCAGACTAAACAAAGACAAGATGTTTAACCATACTCCGGTTTCCGACTCTTGGTATAGTGAGCTATTTTTTAGAAAAGGCCTGCGGGCGACTCATGTGGTCCTTGCGGGCGACCTGGTGCCCGCGGGCACCATGTTGGTGATCCCTGATCTAGAGATACTGTTTGTGAGGGGGTTCCTTACCTTTTGCAGCAGCATGATTCTTAACATCTGTTTGTGCATGCTTAACATCAAGTACTTGTTCAGCAGCAGCAGTGCAGCGTATCTAGTATGCTGTTACAGAATAGGGCTGCTGGATGGCACTGTTTAAATTGGAACAGTTCCTTGATTTTAATTTGTTAGTCGGAGTTCTGTTATACAGGGTAGATATCCATTCAACCGAAATAGATGAATGTTAATGTGCTTGTTATGAAACATTTTTATCTCTGTAAACCCTGACATTTTGCGCTTTTGACAGATTGTGAATAGTGGAATCTGGATTAAGTAAATACTAAGAAATACTCCTATAATTTATATTATTCTGATATCTGTTCATTCTTGAAGACTGATAGGCCTTTAAAACTTTACTTTTAATTCTGCCTGTACCACTTTATTAAAAACACTATAAAATGCTGGCCAAGGCACAAAACGTTCTAATGGTGTATATTCCACAAGATATTGGTAACATCTCTCCAGGTTTTAGTGTTCCTGTGGTCATTGCAGTCTTTGTGCTTGTTCTTAAAAAAAGTGGAATTCGATGTGATTGTCTTTTGTTGTAGCTCATCCATCTAACGGTTTGACGTGTTGTGCGGTGTTTAGAGATGCTCTTCAGCTTACCACAACATCAATGTGTGGCTGAACTACCGTAGTTACTGTAGTCTTTGTGTTTGCTTGGACCAGTCTGGCCACTTTCTGCTGACCTCTGCATGGTGCTTTGTTTGCAGAACAATTGTTCACTGGATGTTTTTTTTGTAATTAGTAAATGATTAAACTTCATCTAATAATTCTTAGGAGGATAGCATTTAGAGACATGATCATAACCTGGTCAAAATGACTGAGATCACATTCTTCTCCCCTTTCTAAAGATTGTGGACATAACCTGAATCTTCTGCTCTGTGTCGGTGCAGTTTGGTGCATTGTTCCACTGTTACATGACTGATTAGATAACTATAAATATGTTGTACAGGGTTTTCTTAATAAACTGCTTAATGTGTGTATGAGTTGGGCAATAAAATGTGATGACTACTGCCTGAGTTTTTATGTTAAATTTATTGTGACTGATCACTTACAAATGAATGAACCTGATACTGGATTTTTTTGCAAAAATTCTGAAACTGTAATACTTTATAATGCTGCAAAACATGATGTTAAACATTATTTTGGATCAATTTTACCCTTCACAGGAGAGAATTCGAACCTATATGAACAGGATAAAAGAGATTACAGATAAGAAAAAAGCGTCTCGTCTGGACAAAGGTGCAGCATCTCGGTTTGTCAGGAACGCACTGTGGGTTGGTGAGGACGGTAAAGCCAGAGAGAGTATGGATAAGCACAGCAAGCCAAATGATGGAAACTAAGTTAAGAATCAAGTAAAACTGCTGGGACTATATGACACATGCACACAATGAAGGTGTGATGTTTATTTTTGGAATGTTTAGTAGAAGGGATTAGTATACATATTTTAGAATGTGCTGCTTTTAAGTTGTTTGTGTTGAGAATTTGGATACAAAGAAAATTTCAAACTGTCTTGTTCCCCTCATGTTTTCAATATTTATATTAAACCGTTTCATTGTGGATGTTGTGTTCTGCTTTCTTTTTTTGAAAGTAAATGTTTTTTCTATTATTTTATTAATATAAAATAAAACTGCAAATGTGTATATCCCACTCGGTGTGTATTCCTTGCCCAGTGTTCCTGAATTAGTTTCCTAATAGATAGGGTACTAATCCAGGAACACTGGGCAGGATAAAAAAAATACACACTGTGCAAATGTGTATATCTAATCACTTGCACAACAAACAGAAAATTATTGGGAAATGGAAGGAAACTGGAAAACATGGAAGCATCCCATACCATGAACAAAGAAATGATGTGACACTACACACAAAGAAAAATCAAGTTACATGATATGTAATAGTACAAATGCTATGCTGCTCCAGTTTTTGAGAAAAAGTATATACAGTATACTGTGAATTAACAGCGTTCAGAGTCGACAATCGGAGACTGTGTAGAAATCATACCCTATTCCCTCATAATCCTGACATAAGATTACTAGAATAGTCAGTGACAGTGAATGGAAACAAATGAGTGAATTCAGACACTAATGAACACTGCTGTTAACAAGCAGAATCACTGGAGGAAAGAACAAGAAACAAAACTACAAGTGACATACAGCCATAGCCTTGAACTAAATCAACTGATTTAAAACAGATGATGATTAAACAACTCCAAAAACAGCATTACCACCTTTACTTTTTGACATCTAATATTCTTTGAGAATATTTTTGATTGAAAATGTTTTGTTTGACCTCACAATTTTGAAGATTGGTTGGGCTCGTGACCCCTGATTCTTTAACTTAATTTATTTACTGGTTGTAACAGTGTTTATTCATATATATATATATATATATATATATATATATATATATATATATATTTTTTTTTTTTTTTTATTATTATTTTTTTTTTTTACAAAGCCTTTAGTGCTACAGCACCAGTTACATGTGGGTGCAACAAACTTTAATGCTGCAATGCATGCTGGATCTCAGAATGGTGGGAAAGTCCCAGCATGCATTGCAGCATTTTTGGGCTTTTATTGGTACTAAAGCAGTGCTTAATAAACTTAACTAAACAAAAATTTTTATTACAGCAACCAAAGAAAAACTATTTAAAAAATGGCTAGGTTCAAGAAAGAAACTGCAGCAAACACTGATTTTTACAGAATATCACCTAGTATTTCTAGTTCACTAATCTCACTCAATATTTAACTATTATTTAAAGTACACTTAAATTGTACCACTAATGCAATAGCAATGAAAATGAACAATGAAACACTTCTGCATACACCACATACAAATAAAAGCTTTGAACAATGACCGAAAATAAATACACATAGACATCAACATTCAGTGTATGAGTCTCAACATCGGTGACACTCAAAAATAGAAATAAAAACAAACCAGATCAACTCTGAACAGCACAAAAAGTCTTCTGAAAAGTCATAACACCCATATAAAAGCAAATTAAGAAAATAGTAAGAAAATACAGCTAAATAATTTATTCATGCTGCAATGCATGCTGGGAGTTTTGACAATTCTGGCACCTATATACTGGAAAGTTTGTGAATTGTCACCATTGTCGAGTTTCATGTGCTGATTCTTGATGTTAGTGTGTCTAACTAGTTCTGTAGTTCTAAAGGTTTTGTAGTCTTTCCTAGTAGTTATAAAAGTCCTTAGTTTTTAGTAATATTACTATCATAAACTATACAAAATTAATTAAAAACACAAAAAAAACCCAACCCTGGTTTAAACAAGCAAAAAAAGTTGTTAGCTGACAATTCTATCAGCATCAAAAAGTTAACCCCAACCACTTAATTGAAACTATTTTAGAATTTTTCTGTTATAACAAATGATTAAAAAAATGAAATAAAAAACTAAAGCAACCACTGATCTCCAAAATGGTAAGGTCACATAAAACATTTTCAGAATGTTTTGTAGATATATGACAAAAATAATGTCAAACAGTAAAAAGTAAAGGTGGTAATGCTTTTTTTTTTTTTTGTATAATCTTCCTCTGTTTTAATTCAGTTTATTTGGTCTAAGTATATATATATATATATAATGTTGTATATCACTTTTAGTTTTGTTTCTTGTTCTTTCCTTCTTTCTTTCAGTGATTCTGCTTGTTAACATCAGTGTTCGTCAATGTCTAAATTCATTTATTTGTTTTCATTCACTGTCAAGTAGACTACACTAGTAATAGATGTAGAGAATATTGAATGACAATGTAGTTTGTGATTTCAGACACAGTCTCAGAGAATCAACTCTGAACACTGTAAATTCACAATATTCCACATCATAAACACTTAGATATATAACCCACATTGCTGTTGTTATTTCAGAATTTTTTTATTTTTTTTCTTTCCAGGAGGTTTTTCTTACTATCACAGCAACTAATTATAGCAATTAAAGAAAAGCTACGTTAAAATGGTTCTTTCAATAGCCCAACTACAGCAAACACTGATCTCCATTATGGTGGTTAAATGAAAGACCAACCTCAATTAGAACTTTTGCTTGAACAAGTCTAATTCACTGATCTCACTCAATATTTAATCTTTTATTAAAAGTGTGATATGTTATTAATACACTTAAACTACACCACTTGTATGAGCCTCAATATTGGTCACAATAAAAAATAAAAAAAAACCCAGATCAACTCTAAACATTACAAAAAAAGTCCCCTGAAAAGTCACAACAAACCAAACAACACCTAAATAAAAGGAAATAAAAAAAATATTAAGAACATTCAGCTGAATACTTTATTCATGCTACAATGCATTCTTGGAGTTTTGTACTATTCTGGCACCCAGCATGCATTGTGCTATGTAAGTTTGTGAATAGTCACCATTGTTGAGTTCCATGTGCAGATTCTTGATCTGTGTGTCTAAATAGACTGCAGCTCTAAAATGTTTTGCATAAAATGCTTTTGCAATTCTTCCTATTGGTTATAAAAGTCCTTAGTTTTCTTGGTATATTTTGATCTTACTATCAAAATATACCAAATTAATTAGAATTTATCTCATACTTTTCTTTACTTCTCTATCATACTCTCCATTACCTTGCACTGTTGACCCCAGGTACCTGACCTTCTCCACCTCTTTTTCCTGCAATGAACAGTTTAAAGCCATGTCCAATGTTCCTGGTCTTATTCCCTTTCTACTTGGCCTCCTGAACACACAACATGTCTACCTTTCTCTTCTCCATCAAATCAGCTATCTCTCTCCCTTTACCAGTCATAGTACCAACATTTAAAGTACCAACCCAAACCTCCACTCTCCTCCACTTCTCCTTTTCCTGCTGTCTTTGTAGACATCTTCCTCCGATCCTTCTCCTCCTTTAGCCAGTATTCAGTATTCAGCTGAATGTTCTTACTATTGTCTTTATTTGCTTTTATTTTGGTGTGGTTTGTTTTGTTGTGACTTTTCAGTAGACTTTTTTGTTGGTTGATCTGGTTTTTGTTTTCCATTTTTCTCAATGATGTTGAGACTCATACAATGATTGCTGATGTCTGTATGTGATAAAATTCTTCTATAACTCAAAGCTTTTATTTGTGCATAGAAAACTACTTCATAGTTAAATGCTGTAGTGTCATTAGCACAATTTAAGTATATTAGTAAGATAAACTTATAATAAAAATGAAACATTGAGTAAGCACTCAACTACAAACTCAAGATCTGGAGAAAAAAAAAGCCAAAACAGCCTTCCAATCAGTGTACAGGTCGTGGCCCAGCATGCATTGTGTCATGAACGTTTGTGAATAGTCACCATTATTGAGTTTCATGTGCTGATTCTTGATGTGTGTGTCTAAATAGTGCTGTAGCTCTAAAAATGTTTGGTATAAAATGTTTTTGCAATCCTGCTTAATAGTCATAAAATTCCTTAGTTTTCTTGCAGTTAAATAACTTTCATAAACTATACCAAATCTTTTAAAATTTACCTTAAAAGTATAAGTTAAACCCTACATGAGACAAGCACGAAGTTATTAGATTGCATTTAATCAAAATTCTGCAAAAAAACCATAATTACCGTAATTTCCAGACTATTAAGCCGCACCCACTGAATTTTACAAAGATTTTTATTTTGAACATAAATAAGCCGCAGGCTTATAGACATTGAAACTAATGAACTTTACACAGGCTTTAATGAAAGACAGTGCCTTTTACACGGCTTGTATCTAAACAAGAAAGTCATTGTTCACTGTCTTCCTCCTTCCTTTCACAACAATTTCTCTCGAGAGTTTTTCTTTTGGCATCGTCGTTCGTTTAAAAATCACCATCGGTGAAGCTTTTCTTCCGATGCCCAACTGAAGCAACCACTGATCTACAAAATGGTGCGGTCAAACAAAACATTTTTAATCAAATAAAACCTCTGTTAATTCTCAAAAATGTTTTGTAGATATATGACATAAATAAAGTACAACTGTAAAAAGTAATGCTGGTAATGCTTGGAGTCGTTTATTCATCCTCTGTTTTGATTCAGTTGATTTAGTCTAAGGCTGTGGCTGAATGTCACTTGTAGTTTTGTTTCTTGTTCTTTCCTCCAGTGAGTGTCTGAATTCACTCATTTGTTTTAATTTACTCTGTCAAGTGGACTATACTAGTAAACTAATGTAGGGAATATTGAATGAGGGTGTATGGTGTGATTTCCGACACAGTCTCTAAATATCACCTTTGAACGCTGTTAATTCACAGTATACTGTTTATACTTTCCTGAAAGCTATTAGATTACTTAGAATGCACTGTTGTATAGTGATTTTTTATTTGTTTTAATGAAAAAACTATGTTATTGTCAGAATGTGGCTGTTTTTTTTACAGCAGTTTTACAATGTGGTGCATTTAGGACTATTTCACAATTAATTGCTGTATAATCAGTAGTGCAATTTAAGTATATTAGTAACATATCATACGTTCAATAAGAGATTGAATATTGAGTGCGAACAGTGAATTAGACTAACTCATGATGAAGGCTCATGAAGGCTCTGGCTGCAGATGACTTGTAGTTTTGTTTCTTGTTCTGTCCTTCAGTGGTTCTGCTTGTCAACAGCAATGTTCATTATTGTCTAAATTCAGTCATCAGAATCAGAATCAGAATCAGGTTTATTGGCCAAGTGTGTTGACACACAAGGAATTTGGTTCCAGCTGTTTGTTACTCTCAAAAGTACAGACATAAATAAAAACCTATACAAGACAAAACAGACACGACAAGACAAAAACAGACTATACAAGACAATACGAACAATACAGACAATATGAGACAGTATAGACAGTGTGGGTAATAAATAGGGATACAGACCAGTGTGGGAGTGCATGGTAGTGCAAATGACAGTATTGTGTGCCAGGTATGATGAGAGAGTTTACTATAAAACTTTGTACAGTATATAGAAGCAATAGTGTGTGCAACATATACAGATAATGTGATGACTGACAGTTCTGTGCAGTACTCATAGATATGAGCAGGGAATATAATTATGGTCAGTTGTTAGTGAGGGTGATTGCTTGGGGAAAGAAACTGTTCCTGTGTCCGGCAGTTTTAGTGAACAAAGTTCTGTAGCACCTGCCAGAAGGGAGGAGCTGAAAGATGTTGTGTCCAGGGTGTGAAGGGTCATTAATGATTTTTCCTGCCCGGTTTCTGGTTCTTGTATGGTACAAGTCCTGGAGAGTGGGCAGGGGGGCACCAATGATTTTTTCTGCTGTTTTAACAGTTTTCTGCAGTCTGTTTCTGTCCTGTTTTGTTGCTGCTCCAAACCAGATGGTGATTGATGAGCACAGGACAGATTCAATGACTGCAGTGTAGAACTGTATCAACAGCTCCTGTGGCAGACTGTACTTCCTTAATTGCCTTAGAAAGTCATCCTCTGCTGGGCCTTTTTCAGAATCGAGTTTATGTTTGATTCCAATTTCAGGTCTTGGGAAATGGTAGTGCCAGGAACTTTAAGTTCTCCACAGGTGACACAGGGATGCTGGATATTGTGAGGGGGAGTAGTGTTGAAGGATGTTTCCTAAAGTCCACTATCATCTCCACAGTTTTGAGTGTGTTTAGCTCAAGGTTGTTCTGACTGCACCATAGCACCAGCTGCTTCACCTCCTGCTTATATGCAGACTCATCACCATTTTGGATTAGTCCAATGAGTGTGGTGTCATCTGCAAATTTCAGGAGTTTGACAGTTGGGTCACTTGATATGCAGTCATTCGTATAAAGGGAGAATAGCAGTGGGGAAAGGACACACCCCTGAGGAGCACCAGTGCTGACTGTCCGAATACCGGAGGTAACACCTCCCAGTCTCACCTGTTGTTTCCTGCCTGTCAGGAAGCTGGTGATCCATTGACAGATGGCAGGGGTATAGTAAGGTTTAGGAGTTTGGAGTGGAGGATTCCCGGAATTATTGTATTGAAAGCCGAACTAAAGTCAACAAACAAAATCCGGGCATATGTTCCTGGGCAGTCAAGGTGTTGCAGAATGTAGTTTAGCCCCATGTTGACTGCGTCATCCACCGATCTGTTTGCTCGGTATGCAAACTGTAGGGGATCCAGCAGCTGTTCTGTCACCTTCTTTAGATGGGCCAATACCAGCTTTTCAAAGGTCTTCATGACGACAGATGTCAGAGCGACAGGCCTGTAGTCATTCAGTCCAGTAATGGAGGGTTTCTTGGGGACTGGGATGATTGTGGAGAGTTTAAAGCAGGAGGGGACCTCACACAACTCCAGTGATCTGTTGAAGATAGAGGTGAAAATGGGAGCCAGTTGGTCAGCACATGCTTTGAGACAGGAGGGGGAGACACCGTCTGGGCCTTTTTTTGTCTTCTGTCTCTGAAAGAGCCAATACACATCCTTATTACAAATCGTGAGCGCAACTTGAGTGCTGGAAGGAGTTGTAAGAGAGGATTCCAGAGGTGTGATGGGGGCAGACATTGGGCTGGGTTGGATGAGAGGTGTGAAGATATTGTTCTCAAACCTGCAGTAGAAGGTGTTGAGGTCATCAGCCAGGTCTTTGTTTGCTTCAGTGGGGAGGGGTGGTCTCCTGTAGTTTGTGATATTTTGCAGGCCTCTCCACACTGATGCAGGGTCGTTAGCTGAAAACCTGCTTTTCAGCTTTTCAGAGTAGCTTCTTTTGGCTTTTCTGATCTCCTTTGTCAGTTGGTTCCTGGCCTGCTTGTACAGTGCTTTGTCCTCCCCTCTGTATGCATCTTCCTTGGCATGTCGAAGTTTTTTCAGTTTGGCTGTGAACCATGGCTTGTTGTTACTAAACTTGCAGAAGGTTTTGGTTAGCACACACATGTCTTCACAAAAACTGATGTAGGATGTCACAGTGTCAGTCAGCTCATCCAGGCTGTCAGTTCCAGCCTCAAAGACACTCCAATCAGTGCAGTCAAAGCAGTCTTGTAGTTCCTGCTTTGCCTCACTGGTCCATCTCTTCACTGTTTTGACTACAGGCTTAACAGATATTAGTTTCTGCCTGTATGTTGGAATAAGATGAACCAAGCAGTGATCAGAGTTCCCTAAAGCTGCCCGAGGTACAGAGCGATACGAGTCCTTAAGAACGGTGTAGCAAAGATCCAGCGTGTTTTTCCCTCTTGTCGGACAGTTAATATGTTGCCTGTATTTTGGAAGTTCTAGTGTTAGTTTTGCTCTGTTAAAGTCTTCAAGGATAATAAAAAGAGAATCCGGATGTTTTTGCTCCAAGCCGGATATTTGGTTTGCCAGGTTTTGCAGTGCATCATTCACGTTGGCCTGAGGTGGGATGTAAACTCCGGTCAGAATGAATGAGAAAAATTCCAGCGGTGAGTAAAACGGTTTACAGTTTATTACCAGTGATTCCAAGTTTGGGCTGCAGTATTTATCCAGCACTGTGACATCTGTACACCAACGTTCGTTAATGTAGAAGCAGATTCCGCCGCCTTTCGTTTTGCCCGATAGCTCCGTTACGCGATCCGCTCGGTGTAAGTGGAAGCCTGAGAGAAGTAATCCACTGTCCTGGATTGAGCGACTGAGCCAAGTTTCAGTAAAACAGAGCAGCGGAGCATGCAAACTCTTTGTTTGTTCCGTTAAGAAGAGTTAGTTCGTCCATTTTGTTCGGCAGTGAGCGGAGGTTCGCCAGGTGAATCGACGGGAGCGCAGTTCTAAATCCCCTCTGTTGTTGCCTCACTAGCGCGCCGGCGCGCTTCCCCCACCGGTGTTACACCAGAATCTGTGACCATCGTATGTTGTGACCATAGAGGGCGCTGTTGTGGCTGAGCGGCACCCTCGGCGCTCTCGTGACGACTCTGTGGCGGTCCGGCGCTCTCGTGACGAGTCTGTGGCGGCCCGGCGCTCTCGTGACGAGTCTGTGGCGGCTCGGCGCTCTCGTGACGAGTCTGTGGTGATTCGGCTCTCTCGTGACGGGTCTGTGGCGACTCGGCGCGCTCTTGACGGGTCTGTGGCGTAGAGGCGTGCTCGTGACGGGTCTGTGGCGGCCCGGCGCTCTCGTGACGGGTCTGTGGCGGCCCGGCGCTCTCGTGACGGGTCTGTGGCGGCCCGGCGCTCTCGTGACGGGTCTGTGGCGGCCCGGCGCTCTCGTGACGGGTCTGTGGCGGCCCGGCGCTCTCGTGACGGGTCTGTGGCGGCCCGGCGCTCTCGTGACGGGTCTGTGGCGGCTCGGCGCTCTCGTGACGGGTCTGTGGCGGCTCGGCGCTCTCGTGACGGGTCTGTGGCGTAGAGGCGCGCTCCTGGAGACACTGTGGCGAAGAGGCGCGCTCCTGGAGACACTGTGGCGGAGAGGCGCGCCCACGGGAACCTCGAAACAGGGCAGCACGCTTGTAGATGTTCGGTGGCCGCACGGACTGCTCATGGGAATGCTGGGATGCCAGGGCGCGCTCGCAGACGCTCGAAGATGGTGCGGCGCGTCCATGAGAACCCCGGAACACAGCAGCGCGCTTGTACTGACCCAGGGGCAGGGCCATGTGTCCGTGGAAACCCGGGAACTGAGCCTCGCATTCTTGGATGCCCAGGGATGGAACCGAGCACCAGTGATAATCCTGGAACGGAGCTGCGCGCCCTGAAGCACCGTGGAACGAAGCCGAGCACCTTGGAGAATCCTGGAACGGAGCTGCGCGCTCTGAAGAACCACGGAATGAAGCCGAGCACCTTAGAGAATCCTGGAACGGAGCCGCGCGCTCTGAAGAACCACGGAATGAAGCCGAGCACCTTGGAGAGTCCCGGAACGGAGCCACACGCTCTGAAGACCCATGGAACGAAGCCTCTTCCTCCTCAAAGGGACTGTCGTGGAGATCCGCCACCTCCATCCCACACATCCCAAGAAGAAGCTCGCAAAATTCGGCGAGTGAGCCAAAATTGCCCCCATTGGCGCTCCATAATCTGCTGGTTTTTGTGAGAGCTTCACCAGACAGGATAGAAACGCAGAAGGCGATCTTGGCTCGTTCGGAGGGAAACTGGGAACGATTTTCCCCCACATACTCGCCGATGCCCCTCAGAAATCCGCCCAGTTCGCTGTTCTTCCCGGAAAAACGAGCCGGGAAATCCTTTGCGCTCGCTGAGGGGCGTGGTGCAGCCGCGCTTGCATGATCCGGCTTCTGTGGCTTTGAGCCGCGAGGAGCGGCTTGGAACTCCCGGTGAAAATCCGAAGCCGGGTTCAGCTGCCGATCCATCGCGGCCGAAATCGCGGGAGGCCGATTCCGCTTTCGGTCGGTTCTTCTGTCAGGCTGACGACGCGGAAGCGGAAATAACTCGATCATGTTCTTTATTCACAAAAACAGTTCAACAAACAAAACACTCTCATGCCGCGAAGGAAAGCAAACTAAGATATCCGCTCGAGACGAGTAATCCAAAACGAAAGTGAATGTCCAACGGAAAACAAAACCTGAACTGAAAGCAACTCCACGGCAACGAGTAATCCAACGCGGAAACAGAGTCCTGGGAACAGAACCAGCGGGAAGGCAGGTAGTCGCGAAGTGTGAGTTTATATAGTCTAGTCCTTAACGAGCCACAGCTGTCGGTGATCCTGGCAGGCAAAGAATAACGAGGAACTGTCAGTTACTGAGGGGGGCGTGGCAGGGTGCATCTCTGACAGCTACTGAGAGGGGCGTGGCAGGGTGCATCTCTGACAGCTACTGAGAGGGGCGTGGCAGGGTGCATCTCTGACAGCGGTCGAGGGGGGCGTGGCAGGGGAATCCCTGACATCATATTAATATATATATATATATATATATATATATATATATATATATATATATATATATATATATATATATATACGCACACACACAATTAACAGTCTAAAGCATCCGCATCTCAATAAATTTAATTAGCCTTAATAAATAAAAAACATTCAGGATTGCAAAAAGCTTTTTGAATAGCTTAGTTTTTTTAAGTACTGTAAATGAGTCTTAAGTTCGTGGCGCATGCAACTGTTGCTTTGCAGCAGGACGGCAATGTTCTGCACGCGCGTTCAAGGTAACGTGCACGGCGCTCGGCGCGTTCCCACAAAAACATTTAATGACCAGTAGACGCCGATGTTTGCATTTACGCTGTTTGCGTAGTGAACTTCTCTAGACGATCTATTTTAAGCTGCATTTTAGCAACAGCGCCCTCTATGGTCACAACATACGATGGTCACAGATTCTGGTGTAACACCGGCATCTCCTCCAAGAGAGTAGCTGCAGCTCCAACTAAGATCTCCAAATAACTTTCCGGGTTTGTAAAAACTGTTGAAAAAGTGTCTGGAGTGAACTCCCCGATGTTAAGCAATTCTTCTTTAGTGTAAGTTATTAGGGTAGGGTAACTAAACACACAGACAATAAACAAAACGAAAGAGAGTACTAGAGAGAGTCGTGCCGAGGCTGCCATCCGTGGCGTCATTTGTTTTCATTCACTGCCAAGTGGCCTATACTAGTAAACTAATGTAGGAAATATTGAATGAGGGTGTAGGGTGTGATTTGTGTCGACTCTGAATGCTGTTAATTCACAATATACTGTATACTGTTGAAAGATTATGTTTATCATTAATCAAATACATTTACAGTACATTGTCTCTGCCCATACAGGAGATTGGTGTGGGCCAGACGACACACACAAAGGACATTCAGTTTTGTGTTTTGGGCACCCTCCACAGGAAGTCCTTACAGTTCTGTACTCTTGTATAAAGGCCTGTCTCACAGACAGATCTTGGGTGAGGATATTTAGAAGAATAACAAGCTGACATTGCTGTTGAAGACCCACTACACTGCTACCTTCAATAAATTCTTCTCCCCACAAGAACTCTGGTCAAGCTTACTTATTTTATGTGTTAGAGGAATCTAATACATTGGTAAGTCACCCATACCACTGCTCAACCAAATACAGCCAAATCTAACACTGTTTATACTTTTTCAAAAGCAGCAAAATTACTCAGAATGCATTGGAGGCCACTCTGTGCAGCTGGGGATGGTTTCTCATCAGCCTTGGGCGGTTCCATGAAATTACAGAGTAAGAACTGGAGCTTTGAGGATGAAGTTGAACTGTAGTTAATGTCAACAGTCTGCTACACTACAGTTTGCTTCTGATCACCATCACTGTACCCCAAAACATTGTTTATCTGTAATAAATGGACATTCTGTGCAATCCAGATGAGGATGAGTTCCCTCTTGAGTCTGGTTCCTCTCAAGATTTCTTCCTTATGCCATTTCGGGGAGTTTTTCCTTGCCACAGTCGCCACCGGCTTGCTGATCAGTGAACACACTTATAAAGAACATCTTATTAATTTTTATCACCACATTATCTGTGTAAAGCTGCTTTGAGACAATGTTCATTATTAAAAGTGCTATACAAATTGAAATGAATTGCCTTATGCATTATCTTACTGTTTTATTGGAAAAACAGCATGTTACTGTCAGAATGTGGTCTTTTTTACAGTAATCTTTTGCAGTGTACTTTTGTGTCCTGGTATGATTTAAAATTACATCCTGGCAGAATAGCATTTCACTGATGTTCTGTGTGCAGGATATATGATCAGGATGTAATTTTTAAACAATACCTGGATACAAAGGTAAATTTTCATAATTGGAGAGCATAAATGTTCTTTTAGAGCTACAAACAAAAAGTCACAAAAATGTACCAATGTTCAGAGGAACATTGCTCTATCCTGCTATGGTGCAGCTAGAGCAACAAAGCATTTGTACTCTTTTACGTACATTCTTGTACCTTGATTTATCAGTGTGAAGAAACCCAAAAATATAGCTAAATATGTTTTATTCAAAATTTGACCCAAAACTACTGAAAATACCATGTTGAACAATATAACTTTTTTAATGTTCATTTTAGTTATCTATATTTTTATGTCATGCACTAGTTTAAAAACAATTTTGTTTTGAATGTGCAAATCTTTGCTAATTTGGATATTAAAGTTTTTTTTGTCGTCTTTTAGTGTTGGCATGGAAACATTTGACCTGAATCATGTTAGCCATTTTGCTGTCAGAACAAAATGCTTTTGTTATATGGGAAAAATGGTGTCCTAAGTTTGCCACCAAATGGTTTGGAGATACTTGATGATATTTGCATTGACTAAATAAATTGAGTATGTTTCCCGGCTTTTGTGATCACGTCACGTGGACAACGCTCAACGACGGGAAACCAGTTTGAGTTTGCTGGTCACAGGAACACTAAAAACTGACTAAAACCACCGTAAGACTCCGTAAAAACTGGTAAGTAGTCAGTTGTCTAAACTTAATTACATTTTGGCCGTGTTTTGGGTACAGTACACAAAACGTTCGGTGTTTTTTTATTTATTTTTTTTATTTTTATTTTGTTGCAGCAGTGCTGTTCGGTGGTAACTTTCTGAAAGGCGCCAGCATTTCTAGCATCACGGTGACTGTATTTTTTCAAACCACCGAATGTTCAGCTAAAATTCGGTTGTTACAGCACGACAACTTAAAAAAAGTATTTAAAATGGACCGAATATCAGCGTAATGTTAGTGTGCCCGACCGTATATGAAGAGGGAGGGGAGGCGAGGCTGTATTACCGCTGACTTGGCTTCGTCATTGTTATTTACTTGGGTGGTGGGCATAAAAAGCCACGCGTGAGAAAGTTAAATGCAGAAAATAACGACTAAGTTATTTCAGCAATTGTAAGTTAACTAGACTGATGTAACAGATAACGTTAATGGGACAAATCCCGGTGGGCTGTAGCGTCATGGTCCGTTAAAAGAACGCTGTCTCTCAGGGTGAGTTCACATCATGTCGTAACTTAATTGTCCAAACTACAATATTACTGCGTGTAAAAAGTCTACATTATTGTTAATCTGAAGTAACGTTACAAAGTTACCAATCTTATGTCAAAAGTGTTGAACATTTTGTTTTACAGCATTGACGCTATATTGTCTGAACAACTGAACAATACTGAACAACAAAAAGCAGAAGTTAAGTGTTGTTTACTACTATAATGTTTTATATATATATATATATATATATATATATATATATATATAAGCGAAGCGTAGAAACACAGGTCACAAAATGTTTGCTTAATATGTCTGAGTAGCATTTGTTGGAAACTTAAGTAGGACATTAGGGCTCGACATTAAAGAAACACGCCGGCATTTTGGGATTTTAGCTTATTGTCCATGTACTTTTAAATAACCATAACTTGCTCAATTTTCTACCGATTTTCAAACGGTTTGGTTTGATATGAACGTCAGAGATGTACCTATGCATGAATGATGTACCTATGCATGAAATTATGAATATTTTTCATGAAACATGTTAAAGCATCCAGAATTATAGCCACGTTAATAACGTTTGTAAGAAACCAAACCATTGCGTTATTTTGTCACTTATTGGGAGCAGTATGCTAGCTGGAGCCATTTACTTCCAGTCTTTGTGCTAAGCTAGGCTAGCGGTGGGTGCGTCAGGCAGAGTTACGCACAGAGGGACGCACAGAGATGAAAAGGGTATGTATGCACTTATCTAACTCTGGGGGATACGGTGAATAAGCTAAAATCCCCCAAAGTCGGCATGTTCCTTTAATGCTTTTTCGGGACATGTGAATATTTTGGTTATGCAAGTGAGAGAAAATTCTACTTGTCATACAGCACGTGTGAGCGCGGCGTCGAGAGAGCGTTTGTTGCATATGCCATCATATACTCACTCTCTCTCTCCCTCCCTTTCTCTCCCTCGTGAGCCTGCCGGGTAAAACGCGCAGTGGAGCGGTGTGCGCACATAGCGGCTGGTGTCTCTGTATAAGTGCAAAGTTCAAAAGTTGTAAAGCACTCGCATTTTATATCAATTAATTGTCTGTCATTCTTATGACAAAGAAATTATGAAGAATTCAGCAAGATGTTTTTAAACTGTATTGTTTTATCAGTCAGTCAGTCACGTATGTGTGTACATTTTTTCCTTTGTAATTGCCATAAATATTAGCTCTAACCTGATATTCTTTATATTTGTGTTCAAGATAAATTAGCAGAGGAAGTGCTGAAGATCTACCTGCTTCAGAAAGATGGGTCTGTTACCGATGTAGGCATTGTGATTGAGGGTGTTGTCCTCAACAAACTCTGTGATCTTAGCAGAGCCTGCTGCTATCTTATGGGATTGACATATGCCTTGGACCTGCGATACCCCAAGAACATTAAATATACTTTGGAGGTCTTCCAAAACCTTTCCTGGAGGTGAATCCACTTAAACTTTCAACCAAGGTACAGACACAAAAAAAATTACTTAAAAAAAATTACTTGATTACATAGATTGTTGTCCATCATCCATGTGTTGTATAATTGTTAAAATGCATTTTGGATGGGTGTTATCTAATGTTAGGTTTAAATTGTACTCCGATTCAGGCCAGTTAAGTTTTTTAAGGCCAAAAGGTTGATGAATTTTGTATGTTTGTTAGTCCCCATATGAGTCCAGTAGCTAAAATTTAAATTTCAAATGTTGTCATTTTTAAAGTATGCCAGGTTGGTTAATGACATGTCACTGGTCTAATGTGGCATATAAATGTATTAATGTATAACTTTGTAATTTTTCGAAGAATTTCAGTTCAGTGGCTGAAATTTGTATTTAAGTTTTTTTAAATTGTAGTCATGATCAAATTTGACAAATAAATGTTAAAATGATGTGGTGGTGTTTTTCATTTTGGTTTTTGTATTCATGGACTTAATGGTAAATACAGTTTACTTTACAGTAAAGAGTTACATATAGGACATTTGTATATACAGCATGTAAATTAAATCTACCCTTAAATTAAAATTATTTTTAGTGTTTTTTATTTACTATCAAATTACTATTGTTTAGGGATTTTAATTATATTTACTAAATTTTATTTATGAGATTACTTAATTTAATTATTTAAATCTAATTAATTTTTTAGTCACATTTATTTAACTTTTAAAGTATATTTCAATGATTTCACAGCTTTTAAATTTACTAAATTTTTTTAATTGTAGAAATGCTTCACCAAAAAAATTGAGATCATAGTAGTAGTTTTTACAGTGTACACTGTTAAAAAAAGGTTTGTTTTTTTTTACAGTTAAATGTCTGTATTTTTTAATAGAAATTTACCTTTTTTTCAATTTACAACAAAATAGCTGTTTTACATATACTTTGTATTTTAACATTCCGTCATTAAATTTATCAAAAATGTATTGTATTTTGATATTATAGAAATTTTCTGTTTTTTAAAAGAAATTAGCTGTATTTTCACCGAGTAATTTGTATTTTTACATAGAATATCTAATATTTACAGATTTTTCTTGTAATCATTAAGTCAGTGTTTTTATTACCATTGAAGACAGTTAATCATATGAAGGTTAAAGTGAAGTTATTAATGTCAAATAATAGTGTTTTTACATACAGTAAAATTATGCATTGTTTATTTTACTACTCTTTTATACTTGCAAATAAATGCTCCAATTTAACAATTATTTGGCATTATATTATTTTCCCATAGGTCCTAACTACATACATCATTCATTAAGACATATGTCTGTTTTTCACCCTAAATTATTATAAATAAAATGTGGTATTTGCCCATGTCCCAGTAAACAAAAAGTTAATAATTAAGGTTTTTGTGGTTTATATTTTTTCAGTAACAATTCCTACAATATCCAAAAATCTAATCAAATATAATACAATATAATGTTTATACTACAAACTTGTTTTTTTATTATTAAAAATAAGGCATTGGTCCAGTATGGAATTTTAAACAGTAAAGAACTCAAAATAATTAGCTTCTTTAAAAAATCATCAAATAAATAAAAGCAATAAAAATAAATAAATAAAAAACAACCTGCACTTAAAAACATCAATAATGTCAACCAACAAAACACTTTGGATTCCTTGCACGGGTTCTCCTAGTTTCCTAGACCAACGCTGCTCATATCATCCTCCTAGTTGGTTCGCAAACCGGCAGAAAATAAAAATAAGATGATGATTTAGGTTAGGCTCCGCGCGTGCGCATACTGACACATTCAAAATTGCCGCTGAATTAGCTTCGCCCACAACGGTTTGAATGAGTTTCAGGCAGTTCCTCTGGGAAATGTTTAAGATAATAACGCGCTTTTTCACTAAACATCGCAAACTACAAGAATCTGAGGAAACTACAGAAGACATCAAGCTGACTAAGGCACGTGTTTTAAACATGTATGTAGTTTTGAATGTAGTTTTGAAGTTAAAACGTGCAGTATTTTGTACAGTCACATGACAGCTGCAGGGCAAAACACTGAATGAAAGTAGATATTGGCTGGATAAGTAAACTGTCATTACATATTGAATCTTTTGGATTGTGAAAATGTGCTACAAGCTTTGACAGTTCTAGACAGTAACAACCCTGTGTAATACAGCAAAGCAGCAAGTCACAGTAAGTTATATAAATGTATGTGAACCTTTCCAGCTTAGCTTTTGGATCATTGTTTTAGTGGAACATATGTATGTAATGTGTGCCTGCAATACAAAGTCATAAATATTGTTCTTGGTTTTAGGTCGTGTGAAAAAACTGGAGCTCTACAGCAGAAAAGCATGCCAAAGGTGTGTAGCATAAATCAACTTTTTTGTTGTTATTATTTGTAGTAGTAGTTGAATCTTTATGCATGGGTCATGAGGGTGAGGGCTTAAAGTCAGATTGGGGATCGTCTTCAATACTACTTAGGCACTGACCGAATTGCTTTGAAACCAAAATGTCTTGTTTGATACCAAATTTAATACTTCAACATGCAGAATGCTTGATGTGCCTGAATCAAGTGCTGTGATTGGCTGTGGCGAGGCATCAAAGGGTATAAAAGTTTAAATATTTTGGAACCGGTATTAAAGTCAAGGTATAATAACTAATAGTACATTAAATTTACATTACTTCTGTGGGTTAACTGGGACCATGAATACATGTAATATGGGTCTAGAATTGGGGGGAAGTATATTGTATTTTTTATATTAAAAAACAAACATTTTATCAATAAAACACTGCAGCAGACAATTGTATTCATTTAATGAATGAGTCGTGTTAAAACTGTGCTTTCTCACACAGAGCAACCTCCTGTACTAGTCTGGTTTCCAAAGAGGCCACTTAACTAAGACTGTCCTGCTCTTGGTTATTAAAGCTCTGTGACTCCAGCAACTTTTAAGTCATCTGTGCTCGTTTTGCTGGATTTGTTTGCGGCTTTTGGAACAGTTATCCACCTGATTGTCCGTGTCTTTGAAAACCTTACTCCAGTTGTCCAAGTCTTACCTCTCAGGTATGTCCTTCATAGTGTCAGGGTTAGGTTTGTACAGTAAGTTGCAACATGTTGTAACTGGGGTGCCTCCAAGTTCATTACTTAGAACACAACACTTCTCCTCTCCTTGTACCTACAGTGGCATTTCAAAAGTTTGTGAATCCCTTGCAAAATCTGTAAAAATGTGAATAATTTTAACACAATTAGAGAGATCATACAACATGCATGTTAGTTTTTATTTAGTACTGTCCTGGGTAATATATTTTACATAGATGTTTATATATAGTCCATGACACAAAACAATTGCAGAAATTAATAAAATATCCCCCTTCAAAAGTTTGAACAGTGAAAGGGTTAGTTCACCCCAAAATGATAATTCTGTCAATAATTACCCACCTTTTGTAGGATTTGTCTTAAACAAGTGCTCAAGTTTTACCATTCAGAACAGAAAAGGGACTCGTGAACAACTGTCACAAAACAAAAGAACAATCATAGATCATCTATATAACCATTTATAACCATTCAGACCCTTATAAACCATTTAGGTTCACAAAGGTAGTTATTTTAATAATTTTAGACATGTTTTGACTTGTGTACCATATGGAAACATTGTTGATGTTAAATATCTTAGTCAGGACAATACTAAATATAAAATAACATGCATATTGTATGATCCCTCTTTTGTTAAAATTATTACAATTTTTGCAGGTTCTGCTAGGGATTCCCAAACATTTGTGAGTCATGACAATGGGTCTGTCATTTAGAAACATGGCTTTTCATATTACCGATATTGAATTAACATATCTCTCTCTCTCTCTCTCTCTCTCTCTCTCTCTCTCTCTCTCTCTCTCTCTCTCTCTCTCTCTCTCTCTCTCTCTCAATTCAGATGGCTGTCCCGATAGTTGCTGCTCTCATCTTTGCCTCATGGACAGAAATGTCTTGCTGTATGTTGAATGATCATCAACTTAACCCTGCCAAGACAGAACTGCTCATGTTTTCAGCTGACCTAACTTTGGTGTTATTGTTGACGCATATATAAATTGCATTGGCCCGATCCTGCAGATTTGCCCTGTACAACATTATGAAGATCAGACTCTTTCTTTTGGGCCATGCTACAGAACTCCCTGTCCAAGCTCTTGTTCTCTCCAAACTGGACTGTTGTATTGCTCTCTTAGCAGACTTTCCAGCATCTACTACCAAGACCTGCAGCTAATCCAGCCTATGGCACTGAGACTGATCTTCAACAAGCTAAAGAGTGCACGTCACTTTATATATATATATATATATATATATATATATATATATATATATATATATTAGGGCTGGGCGATAAATCGATTTTATCGATTAACTCGAATGTGTAGTTTACATCGATCTGTTTTAATAAAAATCGGTTTTCTCTTTAATGTCCGCCGACGCTCCCCTCTGGGCTCCCATAGTTTCGAACGTACTCAGCCCCGCCCCCCTCGCGTTTGCCATAGAGATACACATACAACATGGCAGCGAGCAGAGAGGAACTCATTCCCAAGAAAAGTTAAGCAGCCGCACTTTGTTTAGTGTTGCGCGTCCAATCGTACACTTACGGTATGGGTGGTGGAAGCGACCAAAATACATGTAAATGCGCTTCAGAACGGCGTTTCCGTTAAGAAACAGAAAAATCTGATCATTTAAATCACCATATTCAAACACTCATAAACAGTCATTTTACTGTGGAGTTTTTAGGAAGAGTAAAGGCAAAATCACTCCAAGCATCACTGCATTTTAACCCATGTTCCACATTCAAACACTCATAAAACATTTTTCTTTATAGGTTTGCTCAATCTTTCAAATTATTTTTATTTACAGTGTCCGTGTCTATTACTCTCTTAAGTTTTATCTCATTTTACTGTGAAGTTTTGGAGAAAAGTAAAGGCAAAATCACTCAAAACCTCAGGTGCATTTTCAATCATGTTCCACATTTAAACACTCATAAAACATTTTTCTTTGTAGGTTTGCTCATTTTATGTTATGTTACGTTCTATTTTCACAATTTACAAAGGCAGGGCCGCCATCTTGTATTTTTGGCTTGTTGTTTCTGATTGCTCTTTAACCCAAAGTGGGTTATAATCACAGAAGGGTAAATACACTTTATTAAATAAAGTTAAAACTTTTTTTAAATTTTGTTTGTCATATGCAGATTGATTTTAAGCAGGGGAAAAAAATCGATTTAAATCGCAAATCGGATTTTTTGTGAAAAAATCGGGGATTTTTCTTTAGGCCATATCGCCCAGCCCTAATATATATATATATATATATATATATATATATATATATATATATATATATATATATATATATATATATATAATATAAACTGCTGTGTCTACTGTGTTAGACTAACTTGGATTTGGTATGTTGTTTTGGATAAAATGTCATTGTAAATGTATGAAGGTATACAGCAATTGCCATTTAATGTAGGTATTTTACTGCGGTTAAGCCAGCCGCGTCTTGAAAATACACGGTTAAGCCAGCCGCACTTTGTTTAGTCTTGCGCGTCTACTCGTGCACTTACGGTACGGGTGGTGGGAGCGGTCAAAATACATGTGAAGACGCTTCAGAAAGGCGTTTCCGTTATAAAAAAAAGACTCAGTGCATCATGTTCCACATTCAAACACTCACAAAACATTTTTCTTTATAGGTTTGCTCAATCTTTCAAATACTTCTAATTTACAGTGTCCCTGTCTATGACTCAGTTAATTGTCAACTCATTTTACTGTGGAGTTTTGGAGAAAACTAAAGGCAAAATCACTCCATGCATCACGGCATTTTCAATCATGTTCCATATTCAAACACCCATAAAACAGTTTTCTTTATAGGTTTGCTCAATCTTTCACAGAATTTCTATTTGGACTCTCCCTGTCTATTATTTTATAAAATTTCAACTCATTTTACTGTGGAGTTTTGGAGAAAACTAAAGGCAAAATCACTCCAAACCTCAGGTGCATTTTCAATCATGTTCCATATTCAAACACTCATAAAAGATAATTTTTTATAGGTTTGCTCAATCTTTCAAATTATTCTTATTTACAGTGTCCATGTCTATTATTCCTTTAATTTTCAACTCATTTTACTGTGGAGTTTTGGAGAAAACTAATGGCAAAATCACTCAAGCATCACTGCATTATCAATCATGTTTCATATTCAAACACTCATAAAACATAATTCTTTATAGGTTTGCTCAATCTTTCACAAAATTCCTATTTAGACTCTCACTGTCTATTACTCTCTTAATTTTCAACTCATTTTACTTTGGAGTTTTGGAGAAAACTAAAGGCAAAATCACTCCAAGCATCACTGCATTATCAATCATGTTTCATATTCAAACACTCATAAAACATAATTCTTTATAGGTTTGTTCAATCTTTTAAATTATTCTTATTAACAGTGTCCCTGTCTATTAGTCCTTTAAATTTCAACTCATTTTACTGTGGAGTTTTTAAGAAAAGTAAAGGCAAAATCACTCAAAACCTCAGGTGCATTTTCAACCATGTTTCATATTCAAACACTCATAAAACAATTTTCTTTATAGGTTTGCTCAATCTTTCACAGAATTCGTATTAAAACTCTCCCTGTCTATTATTTTATTAAATTTCAACTCATTATACTGTGGAGTTTTGGAGAAAACTAAAGGCAAAATCACTCCAAACCTCAGGTGCATTTTCAATCATGTTCCATATTCAAACACTCATAAAAGATAATTTTTTATAGGTTTGCTCAATCTTATAAATTATTCTTATTAACAGTGTCCATGTCTATTATTCCTTTAAATTTTCAACTCATTTTACTGTGGAGTTTTGGAGAAAAGTAAAGGCAAAATCACTCTAAACCTCAGGTGCATTTTTAATCATGTCACATATTCAAAAACTCATAAAACATTTTTCTTTATAGGTTTGTTCAATCTTTTAAATTATTCTTATTTACAGTGTCACTGTCTGTTATTCCTTTAAATTTCGACTCATTTTACTGTGGAGTTTTGGAGAAAACTAAAGGCAAAATCACTCCATGCATCACTGCATTATCAATCATGTTTCATATTCAAACACTCATAAAACATTTTTCTTTATAGGTTTGCTCAATCTTACAAATAATTCTTATTTACAGTGTCCCTGTCTATTATTTTCTTAAATTTTAACTCATTTTACTGTGGAGTTTTAGAGAAAAGTAAAGGCAATTATCACTCCAAGCATCACTCATAAAACACAATTCTTTATAGGTTTGTTCAATCTTTTAAATCATTCTTATTAAGGGTGTCCCTGTCTAATATTCCTTTAAATTTCAACTCATTTTACTGTGGAGTTTTTAAGAAAAGTAAAGGCAAAATCACTTAAAACCTCAGGTGCATTTTCAATCATGTTTCATATTCAAACACACATAAAACAGTTTTCTTTATAGGTTTGCTCAATCTTTTAAATTATTCTTATTTACATTGTCCCTGTCTATTACTCTGTTAATTTTCAAATCATTTTACTGTGGAGTTTTGGAGAAAACTAAAGGCAAAATCACTCCAAACCTCAGGTGCATTTTCAATCATGTCACATATTCAAACACACATAAAACAGTTTTCTTTATAGGTTTGCTCAATCTTTCAAATTATTCTTATTTACATTGTCCCTGACTGTTATTGTCTTAATTTTCAACTCATTTTACTGTGGAGTTTTGGAGAGAACTAAAGGCAAAATTACTCACAGCATCACTGCATTTTTTATCATGTTTCATATTCAAACGCTCATAAAAACATTTTTCTTTATAGGTTTGCTCAATCATTTAAATAATTTTTATTTAGACTCTCCCTGTCTATTACTCTGTAAAATTTCAACTCATTTTACTGTAGAGTTTTTGAGAAAAGTAAAGCCAAAATTACTCCAAGCATCACTGCATTTTCAAACATGTCACATATTCAAACATTCATTAAACATTTTCCTTTATAGGTTTGTTTAATCTTTTAAATTATTCTAATTATCAGTGTCTCTGGCTATTATTCTTTTAAATTTCAACTCATTTTACTGTGGAGTTTATGAGAAAAGTAAAGGCAAAATTACTCAAAACATCAGGAGCATTTTCAATCATGTTCCATTCAAACACTCATTAAACAGTTTTCTTTATAGGTTTGCTCAATCTTTCAAATAATTTTTATTTAAACTCTCCCGTTCTATTAATCTGTTAAATTTCAACTCATTTTACTGTGGAGTTTTTGAGAAACGTAAAGGCAAAATCACTCTAAACATCAGTGCTTTTTCAATCATGTTCCATATTCATACACTCATAAAACAATTTTCTTTAGAGGTTTGCTTAATCTTTTAAATAATTCTTATTAAAGAACTCCCTGTCTATTATTCCTTTAGATTTTGACTCATTTTACTGTACAGTTCTTAAGAAAAGTAAAGCCAAATTCACTCTATACATCAGTGCATTTTTATCATGTTCCATATTCAAACTCTCATAAAACATTTTTCTTTATAGATTTGTTTAATGATTCAAATAATTCTTATTTATGGTGTCCCTGTTTATTATTCTGCAAAATTTCAAGTAATTTTACTGTACAGTTTTTGAGAAAAAGTAAAGGAAAATCACTCCAAGCATCACTGCATTTTCAATCATCTTCCATTATCAAACACTCAAAAAACAATTTTCTTTATAGGTTTGCTAAATATTTTTACATTTTTCATATTTAGAGTCTCCCTGTCTATTATAGTCTTAAATTTCAAGTGATTTTACTCCAGAGGTTTTGAGAAAAGTGAAGGCAAATTCACTCCAAACCTCAGTGCATTTTCAATCATGTTCCACATTCACACTAAAGACAGAAACAGACAGAGAGTGAGACAATCTAAATAAGAAAAAATTGAAAGATTTAGCAAACCTATAAAGAAACCTTTAAATGAAAATATTAATATTTTATGAGTGTTTGAATGTGGAACAAGATTGAAAATGCACTGAGGTTTGGACTGATTTTGCCTTCACTTTTCTCAAAGTCTCTAGAGTAAAATGACTTGACATTTAAGTCTATAATAGAGAGTGAGACCCTAAATAAGAATTATTTGAAAGATTGAGCAAACCTTTAAAGAAAAATGTTTCATGAGTGTTTGAATATGGAACGTGATTGAAAATGCAGTTATGCTTGGAGTGATTTGGCCTTTATTTTTTTTTTTATCTCTACAGTAAAATGACTTGAAATTTAATAGAGTAATATAAAGAGACACTATAAATAAGAAAAATGTAAAGAATTAAGCAAACATATAAAGAAAAATTTTCTTCTTTAGTGTTTGAGTGTTTGAATATGGAACATGATTGAAAATGCACCTGAGGTTTTGACTGATTTTGCCTTTACTTTTCTCCAAAACTGCACAGTAAAATGAGTTGAAATTTAAAAGATTAATAGACAGGGACACTATAAATAAGAATAATGTGAAGAATTAAGCAAACCTATAAAGAAATATGTGTTATGAGTGTTTGAATATGTGACATGATTAAAAATGCACCTGAGGTTTAGAGTGATTTTGCTTTCAGTTTTCTCCAAAACTCCACAGTAAAATGAGTTGAAAATTAACAGAGTAATAGACAGGGACACTGTAAATAAGAATAATTTATAAGATTGAGCAAACCTATAAAAAATTTTCTTTTATGAGTGTTTGATATGGAACATGATTGAAAATGCAGTGATGCTTGGAGTGATTTTGCCTTAACTTTTCTCCAAAGCTCCACAGTAAAATGAGTTGAAATCTGAAGGAATATTAGACAGGGACACCCTTAATAAAAATGATTTAAAAGATTGAATAAACCTTTAAAGAATAATGTATTATGAGTGTTTGAATATGGAATATGATTGAAAATGCAGTGATGCTTGGAGTGATTTTGCCTTTACTTTTCTTAAAAACTCCACAGTAAAATCATTTGAAACTCAAAGAAGTAATAGACAGGGACACTGTTAATAAGAATTATTGATAAGATTGAGCAAACATATAAAGAATTATGTTTTATGAGTGTTTGAATGTGAAACATGATTGATAATTCAGTGATGCTTGGAGTGATTTTGCCATTAGTTTTCTCCAAAACTCCACAGTAAAATGATTTGAAAATTAACAGAGTAATAGACAGGGACACTATAAATAAGAATATTTTGTAAGATTGAGCAAACCTATAAAGAAAAATGTTTCATGAGTGTTTGAATATGGAACATGATTGAAAATGCACCTGAGGTTTGGAGTGATTTTGCCTTTGGTTTTCTCAAAAACTCCACAGTAAAATTAGTCTAAATTTAAAAGAGTAACAGACAGGGACACTGTAAATAAGAATAATTTGTAAGATTGAGCAAACCTATAAAGAAAAATGTGTTATGAGTGTTTGAATATGAAACATGGTTGAAAATGCACCTGAGGTTTTGAGTGATTTTGCCTTTACTTTTCTTAAAAACTCCACAGTAAAATGAGTTGAAATTTAAAGGACTAATAGACAGGGACACCCTTAATAAGAATAATTTGAAAGATTGAGCAAACCTAGAAAGAATTATGTTTTATAAGTGTTTGAATATGAAACATGATTGATAATGCAGTGATGCTTGGAGTGATTTTGCCTTTAGTTTTCTCCAAGACTCCACAGTAAAATGATTTGAAAATTAACAGAGTAATAGACAGGGACACTGTAAATAAGAATAATTTGAAAGATTGAGCAAACCTATATAGAAAGTTTTTTTATGTGTGTTTGAATATGGAACGTGATTGAAAATGCAGTGATGCTTGGAGTGATTTTGCCTTTACTTTTCTTAAAAACTCCACAGTAAAATGGGTTAAAAATTAACTGAGTCATAGACAGGGACACTGTAAATTAGATTTATTTGAAAGATTGAGCAAACCTATAAAGAAAAATGTTTTATGAGTGTTTGAATGTGGAACATGACAAATGCACGGAGTCTTTTTTTTATAACTGAAGCGTCTTCACATGTATTTTGACCGCTCCCACCACCCGTACCGTAAGTGCACGAGTAGACGCGCAACACTAAACAAAGTGCGGCTGGCTTAACCGTGTATTTTCAAGACGCGGCTGGCTTAACCGCAGTGGTATTTTTGCATGCTCTAATTTATTTTCTATTATTGGATTATTCACTTAACTTGACATACAGTGCTTCTGTTCAATTATTAATACTGTGAATGTGCAGGTTCCTTTTATAAGTACAGAATATACAGTCCAAAATGTCCAAAAATATTAAACTGTAATATGTCTGGAAAATGAACGATTAAGATGTATCTACAGACATTTGTCTGTGTATTATGAATTGAGAATATTTTTATACAACATTTCTTGATTATTGTAATTAATGATATCTGTATTTATAAAGTAAATGCCTTTTAATTTACAGAGATTAAATATACAAAACCTTTTTAAATATGTGCTTTCTGGATTTATTTCATTGTTATTGTACATGAGGAAAACTATACTTTTACAGTAAATTAATGTAAATGGACAGATCAGTTTTAGAAAATAACAAATTAAAACCTTAAATTTATGGTGATTAACCTGACAGTTGGTTGTTTTTCTATGTTATTTGACAGAATTTATCTGTTTTTCTATAGTTAAAAAATTATTTATCAACAGTAATATTCTGTAATTTAAGTATTTTGACGATAAAGTCTATTCTGTATTTTTACAGTTTTTTGCTAGTAATTTTGTAAATGGTTATTTCTGTAATTTAACGGATTATCTCTGGAAGCCCTGCTGCCAGTCTTTTTACAGTTTTTTTACAGATTTTTTTTAACAGCGTATGTGTACAATATCTCTGAGATTTTAGGTGTTGTACTTTCATTTGTCACCATAATGGAGATCAGTGTTTGCTGTAGTTGGGTGCTTGAACAATCTCATCTTCAACTTAATTTTTCTTTGCTGTTGTTAGTTTTGTTTATTAAGCATTGCTTTTATAACAGAAAAGCCAAAAGAACCAAGTGTTTGTGATGTCACAGACCTCATGCAATTCACATATCACCCAATATTTGATCTTTTATTAAAAGTGTGCTATATAACTAATACAACTGCACCACTGATACAATACCCATCAATTATTGTGAAATGGCTCTGAGCAAACCATGCACAAAAAACATCTTGAACTATAGCAAATACACACAGATATCAAAAATCAGCATACTAATCTCTAGGTTGGTGACAATGAAACAAAAAAAAAACCCAAAAGAAATATCAACCTTGTACATCACACATAGTCTACTAAAAATAACATATCAAACAACACCGAAATAAAAGAAAATAGTAGAACCATGCAGCTGCATAATTTGTTCATGCTGGGAGTTTTGTACTACACAAACATCCAGCATGCATTGTGGCATGACATTTCTTTTTATTATTATTAATAGTCACCATTATTGAGTTTCATGTTCTTGGTGTCTGTGTGTGTCAAAAACAGGGCTGTAGCGCTAAAGTTTTTAACTTTTAAGCCTTTTTTTAATTTTATAATTATTATAATTTTTTTAATAAAGCTTTTTATTCCAATCTGTCATAATAGGAGAGTCATAATGCACAAATATAAGAGAACAATATTAATTAATTCAACTCAGAACATTTATACTTAAAGATTTTATAAAAACAATTTACTTGGATTTATAGTAAATAGCAATAAATTAAAATATTTACCTAATATTTAACTAACATTAACTAAATATTAATTATGTAATTATATTAAAATATTAATTTCAGCCAGGGTAATGCGCATGTGGAAATTTATTTTTATTTAATTATTTTATTTATACTAAATGTTTTAAATAGATTAACTTATAATTTAAATGCAACACATTTTAACTTTTGATTTTTATCATAATGGACTTAATATTTTTAATACATTTAAATAATGCATTTAATGCATTTTACTTAAACTTTCAACACTTAACATCTATTAATTATATTAAGTGTCACTTTGTTACCTGAATTATTTTTGTAACCAATGGTCAAATTTCTTTAGAGTGGATGGGGGAATGCTTTTTGGAAAAGATAGGATTGTTTAACCTGTAGAATCTTTGTTAAGGCTCATTGTAGCTGTTCAGGACACTCATAGTGCTTCATTACTTTACTTAGACACTTAACAGTGCTTTCTATTTGTGTTTTGCACTTTATTAATTCATTCCTAAACTTGTGTTTCATAAATTGTGTAGCAGCTTTGTGTAAACCTGTTACCTGTTGTGCCTTCTGTCTGTTATGCTGTTCCTTATCTGGAAAATAATGTTGATAATTCTGATCTCTTCCTGCTTTGGAGAATTATTTGATAAACAATGGACCCAGTTGAAACCAATTAAGGAGATGCATGATATGCCCCTATTTAAAGATTAAAACTAGCAGTCTTTTAGGGTAATACAGAACCTCTTTTTCGTTCTCCAAACCTTTGATGCTTTGGCATTGGCTTTAAATAAATGTGACCTAGGGGGAGCAGAGGGGTTGTCCCACCATGAGTGATGGAACAACATTCGGCTTAGGAGCTGTTTACACTACTGCTGACATCCTATTCCCTCATTTGTGCCACCTTCCATTCACCTTGCTTCATGCTGAAGGCTAAATTAATCAAGATAAGATACTTTTATTTACCCTTGCCACACTGTAAAAGACAAATTGTGCTTGTCAAAGTCAGACATTGTTGTATATCCTGGCCCCTTGCTGCTGAGGAGGGTGTACACTGCATTAGATCTTTTAATTATTATTATTATTTTTCAATCTGCTCTACAGCATGTTCTCCTTTCTTATTCTCTCCGAATGTCTCCGAATGAGGCAAATAAGTATTTGAACACCCTGCTATTTAGCAAGTTCTCCCACTTAGAAATCATGGAGGGGTCTGAAATTGTCATCGTAGGTGCATGTCCACTGTGAAAGACATAATCTAAAAAAAAAAAAAATCCAGAAATCACAATGTATGATTTTTTTACTATTTATTTGTATGATACAGCTGCAAATAAGTATTTGAACACCTGAGAAAGTCAATGTTAATATTTGGTACAGTAGCCTTTGTTTGCAATTACAAAGGTCAAACGTTTCCTGTAGTTGTTCACCAGGTTTGCACACACTGCAGGAGGGATTTTGGCCCACTCCTCCACACAGATCTTTTCTAGATCAGTCAGGTTTCTGGCCTGTCGCTGAGAAACACGGAGTTTGAGCTCCCTCCAAAGATTCTCTATTGGGTTTAGGTCTGGAGACTGGCTATGCCACGCCAGAACCTTGATATGCTTCTTACAGAGCCACTCCTTGGTTATCCTGGCTGGGTGCTTCGGGTCATTGTCATGTTGGAAGACCCAGCCTCGACCCATCTTCAATGCTCTGAGGGAAGGAGGTTGTTCCCCAAAATCTCTCAATACATGGCCCCGGTCATCCTCTCCTTAATACATTGCAGTCGCCCTGTCCTATGTGCAGAAAAACACCCCCAAAGCATGATGCTACCACCCCCATGCTTCACAGTATGGATGGTGTTCTTGGGATGGTACTCATCATTATTCTTCCTCCAAACAAGTTTAGTGGATTTATGACCCAAAAGTTCTATTTTGGTCTCATCTGACCACATGACTTTCTCCCATGACTCCTCTGGATCATCCAAATGGTCATTGGCAAACTTAAGACATGCCTGGACATGTGCTGGTTTAAGCAGGGGAACCTTCCGTGCCATGCATGATTTTCAAACCATGACGTCTTAGTGTATTACCAACAGTAACCTTGGAAACGGTGGTCCCAGCTCTTTTCAGGTCATTGACCAGCTCCTCCCGTGTAGTTCTGGGTTGATTTCTCACCTTCATAAGGATCATTGAGACCCCACGAGGTGAGATCTTGCATGGAGCCCCAGTCCGAGGGAGATTGACAGTCATGTTTAGCTTCTTCCATTTTCTAATGATTGCTAAAACAGTGGACCTTTTTTCACCAAGCTGCTTGGCAATTTCCCCATAGCCCTTTCCAGCCTTGTGGAGGTGTACAATTTTGTGTCTAGTGTCTTTGGACAGCTCTTTGGTCTTGGCCATGTTAGTAGTTGGATTCTTACTGATTGTATGGGGTGGACAGGTGTCTTTATGCAGCTAACGACTTAAAACAGGTGCATCTAATTTAGGATAATAAATGTAGTGGAGGTGGACATTTTAAAGGCAGACTAACAGGTCTTTGAGGGTCAGAATTCTAGCTGATAGACAGGTGTTCAAATACTTATTTGCAGCTGTATCATACAAATAAATAGTTTAAGATTCATACATTGTGATTTCTGGATTTTTTTTTTTTTTTTAGATTATGTCTTTAACAGTGGCCATGCACCTACGATGACAATTTCAAACCCCTCCATGATTTCTAAGTGGGAGAACTTGCTAAATAGCAGGGTGTTCAAATACTTATTTTCCTCACTGTATATATATATATATATATATATATATATATATATATATATATACACACACACAGTGGAACCCACTTATCTTGACCTCGGTTAACTCGACAACCCTATTAAGTCGACGTTTTTGAAGTGGAACCGCCAAATTCTCGTGTCTCAGCATTTTTTAGCGGTTATGTCGACTTTTTTTATGTCGCCGAACCCTGATTTCTTGAGCACAAGCGGGGAAAAATTTGCCATTTAACGTCAGTTATCTCGATCGGCGCTGTGCAGCCGCAGAAGAACTCGCGAAAGTGGCGAAAAAATCAAGCCTTACAGATGCTACAGGTGTTGTATTGTATACTGGTGAATCTCTGCTGTTAGTTAGTGCAAATATGCCTTTTGTTGGTAAATGTTATGCTAAGAACGGGAGGAGAAAGCCGCGTTTGGTAGGAGCGCGTCGCAGAACGTAGAATGAACACCGGCAGGATCGGGGGGAATCCGCGGTGTGCTTTGGGAAGAAAAGCGCAGCCGTTGAGAGAGTGCCGGTGGGAAGGCACGTACCGGGATACGCATGAGCGATAACAACGACCGCCGTGAACCAACATATACCAACAATAACGGACGGTGAGAGTGTGGAAGTTTAAATAGGAGCTGGTGATGATGCTAAACGAGCACCATATGTGCGCGATTGAAGCGGGGCGCTTCAGAGAAAGCGGCCGAGAAATCACCTGCCATGCCGAAGGGGGTGGCAGGTGGAGTCCTGACAGTTAACAAACATGTACTGTATGTATTTTTATAGCATGCCTTCATCAAACAAATCGCGGCAACGCTGTTGTGTAAAAAAAACCTCCAAAAACACGTGCATGCACATTCTCATTTATTAACGCACATCATGTACATAAAGAAATTTTAAGCACGTTAATATATTGCCGCCATTTTGATTTTCGTTTATCTCGATCATCGGTTACCTCGATGCTTTTTGGCGACCCCCTAGGACATCGACATAACCGGGTTCCACTGTATGTATGTATATATATATATATATATATATATATATATATATATATATATATATATATATATATATATATATATATATAAATAAAAGTGAACATCAAACTTACTTGCATACTGATTATGAATGACATAATTACATATTACATAACTAGCTTTTCTTGTTTAATTAGTTTTCAAGTGACTAAATAAACTATAATGTCATCACTGTTTAAAAGTTATGTTAGCTAAAAATGTTAAGCCCCCTCTGCATGGCCCTTTCCCCTGGGTGTTCTCACACAATGCAATAATGTGTGGTAGATTTGGCTCTGTTCATTTCACTTCAACTTAAGCAGACAGGAGTGCAGCTGTCAGGACATGTTTGTCCCCAGGAATGTTCCTGCTTCTAAACTGAAGCCCATGAACAGATATTTCTTCCAAATGACAAACAACAGTTTTAAGATATGTTTGTGCACACATGGATGGGTGTCTCAAATCTGCTGTGTGAGTTTCAAGATAGCATGCGACAGCTAACATAAGCATTTTTTGTATTCCCATTATGCCTAAAATTTATTATCATGTATATTAGAGAAAGACCAAACTGAAATACAGATATTGATCAGCTATTACATTAAATCCCTTGCCTAATATTGAATAGGTCCAACATATGCTACCAAAACAGTTATTCACTTCACCTGTCAGTGGTTTTAAAGTTGTGGTTGATTGATGTATAATTTTCCCTCCTGAGACACCTTCAGGACATATAGGATTGTCAGTGCAGATTTGTTAATGAGCGACACTTTTGGAAAGCATTTCAGTCGATTTTAGAGTGTGCTCATTCAGCCACAAGAGCATTAGTAAGGTTGTGTACTGTTATCAAGGCCTGGTGAGCAGTTGGCATTCCACATCCTTCCACAACTGATTCTTGTCTTGTTTTTGTATATTAGGAGATGAATGAAGTGTGCTCAGTCTCTGCCACACTCCCAAATGAGATAGATAGTTGTCTACTTCTGATATGAGCAGCACAGAGTCTGGAGACAGCCATGCTCAACACTAAACAGATATTTGTATGTTTTGATTATTGTAATTTGTGTGATTTTATGTCTGATGCATTTTTCATGCGGCACTCTTGACCATTCATTTGTATTTTTTTGTAGAAGTGAAAGATTCACATCTACGGGCATAGTTCCTGATTCGTCTACATCAGAGAAATAATTAGAATGCATGTTAAGGGATTGGAGGGTCCTGAGCAGAGTTTTGGAGAAGCTCGTGGTGAGACAGCTGCTGTCTAGACTGTCAATCTGACATTATTGCTGGGCCTAAGGGCAAGATTTGAAGAGTAACACTTGACAGAGGCCCCACTGATGCTTTCAGCCTTTAAGCACCCCACTCTGTAAGGCTTTCCTGTCCATGCATTACCTGCTTCCAGGGCAAATCTAACTCCAAGCCAATCAGCTCTTTTCATGTTTGTGATCTTAAGACAACCAAGTGAATGTGGCTCAGTTTTATTAGTGAGTTGAAAGAGTAATAGCCACACATACATCATTCCAAAACTAGACAGTAATCGCTAATTAGTACTTGTCATGAAAAGTAATAGAGGAAGATCAAGTACAGGCTTTTTTTTTAATGAACAAGACTATGAGCACTAACTTTAGACAACAGATAATAAACAAACCATAACATAAGTGACATATAAGAAAGAAATACATAGTGTGCTAAACAAGAAGTGACTTACATACTAGTGCTAATTATGCAACATTGTGATGCAAGTGCTGGTTATGTGGTATGGTGTGGCATGGTGTGTGCTATGATCATGTATGATCATGTGGCAGGCTCGGGCTGATGGGTGGTGTAATTTAGCAGCATAATTGCCACTGCCTTGTCCATTCCCTTTTTGTAATTTATCTTAATAATTGTCTAACATAGTTTGTAATTCCATTTTTTTACACAGTACAGTGCATCTGGTTATATATACGTTATCTTCTAAAATCTATAATGTTTTTATATTTAAAATATTTTTTAAAAGTCTTTCAACATTTTTCTACTTAATTTCCAACTGCATATATGGAGTTGAACCACTAGGTGGAGGTCACAACCCGCTTATCAGATGTTTCCTCCTCTGATATGAGCAAACTGCTGTCATTTTGCAGAACTGCAAATCCACATTATACTGGAGTTATCCGCCTGGAACTTCGCTATATATCGCTAATAGTTGACTCAAAAGCGATTTTAAGCTACTTCTTTTTAATAAGAAAATAAAAGTAAATATTGCACATGATTTAATTGTTTAAAACATTTAATTTAAAAGCCCCTCAGATTAAACTCTTTCTTTATAGTTAACCCCAATAACAGAAAAATATAAAGAATGTACTTACTGACATTTATGCATACACTAAACCAAGTTCACTAGTTTAATGTGTCCTTGCATGTAAGTGATGTCTCTGTGCACCTGTATGTGTGGCAATTACATTTTAAAGATTTTGTGAATTCCAGGGGAGCAGTTAAGTAAACAACACTGAATACTGGTGTGTGCTGTGTCCCTGGGAATGAAGCCAAGGTGACTGCATCAAGGTAGCTCATAAATACACACAAGAGCATATGCATTCTGCTTCTGTTTATTTGCTTTCAAACCAAGTCTCTCACTACACCTTTTGGACACCAAGGCTGAATAGAGTCTGGAACAAAGTAGTTTTCCATTAAGGTAAGTGATAAAGTCTTTTCTATCTTTGCTATTTTTTAATAACCTTCTATACAAAGCAGAACTGATCTGACCTCCCCTTTTAGTCAAGACCTTACTTATTGTGAAGGCATACAATTGTAAGCACAGTTGAATGTAAGCACAGTTATTATATGAATAAAAAAACGGTACATGTAAATAATTTCTAATTAAGTCTAACAGAAGATTTTGAAAAACTTTAGAAACCTTGCATAAGTAAAGCTCTCCCTCTGTGTGCATCACTATGTTATAATCATGGATATATTCAACTCCACCATGACTCCAACTACCAGTAGCTAATGCAGGCTCTAAACATGGTCCAACTCCCACTACATCTGTGCTCATACACACACACACACACACACACACACACACACACACACACACACACACATACACACACACAAATTGTGTGTTTGTGGATCTAGAGAAAGCGTACGACAGGGTGCCAAGTGTGGAGTTGTGGTATTGTAAGAGAAAGTCAGGTGTGGCAATGAAGTATGTGAGGGTGGGGCAGGACATGTATGAGGACAGTGTGACAGCAGTGAAGTGTGCAGTAGAAATGACAGAATGTTTTAGGGTGGAGGTTTACATTGCATCAAGGATCGGCTCTCAGTCCTTTCCTGTTTGCAATGGTGATAAACAGGTTGACAGATGAGGTCAGACAGGAGTCTCCATGGACTATGATGTTTGTGGATTATATTATGATTTGTGGTGAGAGTAGGGAGCAGGTTGAGAATAGCCTGGAGAGTTGGATGTATTTGCTGGAAAGAAGGGGAATGAAAGTCAGTAGGTGTAAGACAGAGTACATGTGTGTGAATGAGAGGGAGGGCAGTGGAGTGGTGCGGTTGCAGGGAGAAGATGTGGTGAAGGTGGATGAGTTTAAGTACCTGGGATCAACAGTGCAAAGTAATGAGGAGTGTGTTAGAGAAGTGAAGAAGAGAGTGCAGGGAGGGTGGAGTGGGTGAAGAAGAGTGGCAGTAGTGATTTGTGATAGAAGGCTATCTGCAAGAGTGAAAGGTAAAGTTTATAGGGCTGTGGTGAGACCTGCTATGTTGTATAATTTAGAGACAGTGGCATTGACTAAAAGACAGGAGGTGGAGCTGGAGGTAGCAGAGTTGAAAATGCTGAAATTTTCATTGGGAGTGAAGAGGATGGACAAGATTAGAAATGAGTTTATTAGAGGGACATTACCTCTTGCTTTAAGCCGTAGTCTTAGGACTAGCACATTAAACAGCTGAACATAACTAATTATCACTACTTATGTTCTAATTATGTGAGTAATTATGTTCACCATTTACATATATATATATATATATATATATATATATATATATATATATATATATATATATATATATAGGCATTCAAAGTATGCTTCCATTTATTTAATGTGTGTGAGTGTGTGTGCGTGCGTGCGTGCGTGCGTGCGTGCGTGTGTGTGTATGTACACGCATGTGTGTGTATTTCTGTTTTACTTTATATAAAAATGCAGTTTGCTTCCAAACAAATTTCACCCTGATTATAAACTACTGGTATATAACAGTGGAAATGGTTGTGCATTCAGGCTGTCAGTGATCAGTCATTTGGTCTTTTATGATCCTCAATGTCAACATCCATCAAAATGTGATCTAATGAGATCTAGAGGTTTTATGGTTAAAGAATGTTTGGTGAATAGAATGTTTGGATGCTACAATTCTCCCCTCTATTGCTGTCACTTACATTTGTTGGCAATTGAGTGGCTGGCCATCGTATGCCCACGGGTGCCCTCATATCTGTACTACCTTCTGGCTCTCCCTTTTTTAAACTGTCCTAGCTAGTATTGTCAGAGTCTCAGCTTGCTCACAATTGTATATTGATCTTATATGCAGACCTAATAATCTGAGTTTCTTTTACTAACTTTCTCTACTATCAGGCTATTCCATCACAGTGTGGCAGCTTTAGTGTTTGTGAACAGAAAGACCTGTGGTCAATGTCAATGCATGTCTATGCAGAGCACACAATATCATTAAAGACTCCTCACATCCTTATCACAGACAGAGAAACATATACACCAGAACCAGCAGGTTCATGGCCAACTTTTTGCATCTACCATCGCCCTACTGAACTCCACACTTCTGTTAGATGCTAAACTGCATTTCTCTGCTGTTTACCTGTATTATGCAATGACAACAAAGTTTTATCTATCTACTCTTAAAATACCAGCAATCCTAAACTGTCTGTTTCTGGACCTGTCAGAAATATCTCAATTCTTCTTTTTATATGTGCACATTTGATCACATTGTACATTTAAAGCTGTAAAAAGGAAATTATTTAGCGGTATCATCTATAATATGGTTCCTTGCCACCATCACCTATGGCCTGCTCAGAGTAGATTTTTTATTTATTGATTTTTAATTCATAGTTTATCCTGAATGTATTTATTTTTGTAAACCTAATGTCCATTGTCCATCAATGTTTAAAACACTGTAATTATATGCAGTGTTTGCACATGACCTGGCATCACTATTTTAAAAATTCCCACAGAGGCAAATCAAGATTTGTACAGTATTATAAAATAAACAGCAAATTACTGGCTGCAGCTGCAGTATTTTACTATTAATTTACATTAATTTACAGCCTGACAGAAAGGTGTTCTACTTACTTCCTGAGGAGATTGAATAAACCTGTCTCTTTAGATCTTAGCTTCTCCTGCAGCACCATTGATAGCTTCCTCACCAACTCCCATTTTGTTGTAGCAGCTCCACAGTGTGTGAAGTAAATGAAATATCTTTCTGGATTAGAAGCTTTACCATCACTAATTAAATATTTTAATAATTTAATTGTTTTCTTTTTTTTTTTTACACAAAAAAAAAACCCATAACACAATGTTTGGAAGAACATGATTACTGGCCAGAAGGACTGCTTAGTGACTCTGGTTTTAAAGTTGGATTACGATCCCCTTCATTAACACTCTGGCTGTCTTTATCTAAACCAACAGCTGAAACACAAATACATGTTGCAAGAATACACTAAAATGCTACAACTATTGACAGAAAGGTGTAATTATATTAAGAAATCTGGTAGACCTGAAATACACTGCAGTGCCAGTGATCCTCCTAATGCTGAGCATCGCATTCTGCAATGCATGCCCACATTTCCATGCTTGCATATGCCATGCGCTTCTGTGTTTTGATTGATATTATGTTTCCCTCACAAATTTTAAGTGTTTACAGCTATTTTGAGTTGACCCTTTGATTAGTTTGTTTAACACCTCCTTGTGTTAATGTGTAAATAACATGTTCAGTAATTTACAGGGCCATTTGTTTCTTGTTTTCATGTTTTAAGGTCTTCATCTTGTTTGGTTTCTGCATTATCGTTTCTGCATTATCGTTTTTTGCCTTGCCCAGTAATGTTTTTACCAATTTCCTGACCTTATCCTGCATTACATTTGTGATTCTGCCTGCTGTTTTGGATTTGTTTTCCATTAATATAAAAAAAAAAACTTTTTTTTTTTGTTTTACCCAGCACAGGCAACTGCCTTGTTATCATTAAATGACACACAACATAACAGGGGCATATGACAAGAAGTAATGACAAGAAATATTTTCTGCCTCTCAATGTTTTATAAACTAAATCAAGTGTCAAAAATTATAGTGTTTTTCACATGATGTCCTTGCTGTGCAAAATTCAGCTAAACTGTTAGAAAGGGCTGGGAACTGCACCTAAATCTGATTCTCATTGACAGAGATTTTGTCCTTTCCCTTAATGTTTTCTACATGTTTTACAACATAACAGTTAACACAAAAATGCAACTTACTGATAATTTGCTAGCGGCTTTTTATTCCAGTCAGAACTCCATGTCAAAGTATTTGTTCACTTTCTACCTCAGATATTTACCAGATTTTAATTTAATTTAAAACAAGTATTTACTGTAGCTGTTTTAAGACCAACATTATAGGTTTTATCAGCCACTATATATTACTTCCATGAACTGTGCAACTGTGAAATAATCTGTGAAACTGAACTAATTAGCCAGCTAACTCACCATTTAACATAGTAAGTCTGTCAGGGATCCCCCTGCCACGCCTCCCTCGGCCGCTGTCAGGGATTCACCCTGCCACGCCCCCCTCAGTAGCTGTCACGCTGCCTCGTTATCCCGTGCCTGCCATGATCACCAACAGCTGTGGCTCATTATAGATTAGACGATATAAACTCACATTCTCGAGTCACAGGCTGTCGGTTCTTGAACTTCATGCTGGTGATTTCCAGTGGCTGCGCGACCGCCAGCATGCCCCGCTGGTTCTGTCGCCGAACTCCGTTCCCATAAGGACTATTCTATGTCGTGGGAGTTTACTTTCGTTTTCGGACTCTAGTTTCGTTGTGGAATACTCGTCCCGAGCGGATACCTTCAGTTCTTCCTTCTCCGTGTTTCGGAGTGAGTGCTTTTGTTTGTGTTTTGAGAAAAAAGGACAATGATTGAGTTATTTCCGCTTCTGCGTCATGGTCGTCAGCCTGACAGAAGAACCGACCTAAACGGAAAAGCGAATTCGCCCTAAGGCGATGTCAACCGCGATGGATCGGCAGCCGGACCCGGCTTCGGATTTCCACCGGAAGCTCAGTGCCGCTCCTTGCGGTTCGGAACCACAGACGCCGGATCATGCGAGTGCGGCTGCGCCACGTCCCTTAGCGAGCGCGAGGGGATTTCCGTCGCGTTTCTCCGGGGAGAGAGACGAATTGGGCGGATTCCTGCAGAGCATCGGCGAGTATGTGAAGGAAATTTTTTCCCAGTTCCCCTCAGAACGAGCCAAGATCGCATTCTGTATTTCCCTCCTGTCTGGTGACGCTCTCTCCAAAGCAGGCACATTATGGAGCGCCAAAGGGGGCAATTATGGCTCACTCGCCAAGTTCATCGGGCTTCTCCTGGGGATGTTTGGGATGGAGGTGGCGGATCTCCACAACAGTCCCCTCGAGGATGAAAGTGCTCTGTCCCAAGGTTCTCCTAAGCAAGCAGCTCTGTTCCAGGTTTCTCCAAGGTTCTCCCCGTCCCAAGGTTCTTCAGAGCACGTGACTCAGTCCCAGGTTCTCCCGGGTGCGCGGCTCTGGTTCAAGAGTCTCCAAGGTGCTCGGCTTCGTTCCAAGGTTCTTCAGAGCGCGCAGCTCCGCTCCAGGATTCTCCCAGGAGCACAGCTCTGGTTCAAGATTCTCCCAGGTGCTCGGTTCCATCCCAAGGTTATTCAGAGCACGCAGCTTCATCCCAGAGCTTCCCTGAGCACGGGACTCCGTCCCAGTGCATCCAAGAACGCGAGGCTCCGTTCCAGGGCTTTCACGTGCACGAGGCTCTGCCCCTAAGTCTTTACAAGCACGCTGCTGTGTTTCGGGGTTCTCATGGATGCACTGCACCATCTCCAAGCGTCTGCGAGCGCGCCATGGTCCCTCAGAGGGTGGCACAATATTCCTGATCTCCGCCGGGGACGTCGCTCGGCCTATGGTCTCCGCCTGGGACGTCCTCCAACCTCCAGTCTTTCTCATGGACGCCGTCCAGTTCCGGTTCCCCGCCGTGGAGATTGCTCCGCCTCTGATCTCTGCCAGGGACTTCGCTCAGCCTCCAGTCTTCTTCAAGGGCGTTGCTCCGTTCCGAGTCTCCGTGCTGGGCGTCGTGCCATTCGTGGTCTCCACAGAGGATGCCGCTTTGCCTTGGGCTCCTCCCAGTCTTCCCCGGTCCCACAGCGATGTTTACCGGGCCTCCTTTCCTAAACGGTTGGAGAGGCCTTCCTTAGAGTGCCCTGGCCCGCCTGGCGTAGGTGGGTTTTGGGGCGTCAGGTGTCACCCCTGGAGGGGGGGGGGCGGTACTGTCAGGGATCCCCCTGCCACACCTCCCTCGGTAGCGGTCACGCTGCCTCGTTATCCCATGCCTGCCATGATCACCGACAGCTGTGGCTCATTATGGATTAGACGATATAAACTCACATTCTCGAGTCATAGGCTGTCGGTTCTTGTACTTCATGCGGGTGATTTCCAGTGGCTGCTCGACCGCCAGCATTCCCCGCTGGTCCTGTCGCCGAACTCCGTTCCCGTAAGGACTATTCTATGTCGTGGGAGTTTACGACTTTCGTTGTGGAATACTCATCCCGAGCGGATACTTTCAGTTCTTCCTTCTCCGTGTTTCGGAGTGAGTGCTTTTGTTTGTGTTTTGAGAATAAAGGACAATGATTGAGTTATTTCCGCTTCTGCGTCATGGTCGTCAGCCTGACATAGTCTGAATTAAATTATACAGATTACATTTAAAGTTAAGATATTAAAATTATTTGACAGATCTGCGATGAAGGACAGGACAGAGGCATTTCACAGGCCAATCAGATTTCAGATGGATCCACCAGTGCCTTAATTTGTCTTAAAAACCTGGAATTCCATTCCACTCCATTCCATTCATTTAGCTTAAGTTATTGTTCTATCCTGGTCAGGGTACAGGTGAGTCTAAAACCAGCATGTGTGTGGCAGGAGTATTTACCAAACACACACACACACACACAAACAAACAAGCTCTTTCACACCAAGTGTCAATTTAACAACTGCTACAAACTGTTTAGCATCCATCAGTAAATAGTTAATAACCTCAATTATGATGAGCTAGAATAAATAACATTACAAATGCTCACCTGTCGCTTATTATTGTAGCGTCTGGCACAGATCATTTAGATTTCATGTCCCAGGCATTCCTTTTAACCTATGACATCTTCACCTCAATCAAAAGTTGAAACTTTTATTGGGGGTAATATAGTCGTAAAGTGCCACACTCCCCTTTTCAAAGACACAAACCGGACCAGACCCTGAACTCCTGTTGAGTTCACCAAGACCCCCCTAATCCTAAAACACAGACCCACACACAACTGGCTCCAGAAGGTCTGGATCCTACCACAAGACGAGATAACCCCATGCAGGTTCTCTGTTGACCGCATAGAGACCTCGACCATAAAACACCCACACATACACAATGCACACACACACACACACACACACACTGATACAATAAAGCATTCCTTTTTCTAATTAAACAAAATGAATAAGATGCGCCACACCCCACGACATTAACCTATACTTGTATGTATCTCCTTTATTGTTTATAGTTGTACGCTAAAGATCAAATTAATGTAACTCTATTAATGTGTCTCTTCTATTAAGGCTTAATTGACTTAAAATTATCTGTTCTTTACTTTCCTGACAAGGGTGCATTTCATTTGATCAGAATACGACATTGTACTAACATCTGTTATACGTTAATTACTGGTCCCAGCGCGTTAATGTTAATGTTACCTGTTCTAATGCTGTATGTCCTTTTAAGACCTGATGTCAGAATTTATACAAAATTATCTGCTCTTTACTTTCCTAATGAAAGTGCATTTTGTTTTGTGTTTTCATTCTTTTATCAGAACATAATGTTGTAGAAACATTAGTTACACTTTGACTACTGATCTATGTATGTAATGTACCGCTGCCGTTATGCCATCAATCCTCTCCTGTTTAGTATCCAAATGACCACAAAATTATCTGTAACTTACTTTTCAAACAATGGTACATTTTATTGGATCACGAAAGTCACCATACCGTCTTAATACACTTCAGATAAAACTTTAAAGTTCTATATTCCAAACTATGCCCACAAACACATGAAACAAAGGGGAGTTTTTCCCTCCAAAATCTCAACCCTTAGTATTGGCCATTCCCCCAAAGATGGGTGGAGTCTGAGACCTTTAAAATGTCACAAACACCACCAATCGTTGGTCAGACGTACGAAACAGCTTAGAAACGACTCCCTCTTTCTTCAAGATCTTCCGGCAAGCTTCACTTCCAAGAACAACCACCGCTCTGATCTTCAGGAGAACCTGGAAGAACATCTGACCCCACCCTAACTGGCTCTTCAAAGATTTCTTTTTCGCATCCGGACTCTTGTGCAACAAGCCAATGCAAGTAACCGTTTCCTTTACCAACGAATTTAGATGCGTATTTTAAGTCTTAGTGAATCTTAAGGTGAATTTAAATTCCTGTGACGATTTCCCAGTAAGGGTGTGCTTAATTTTGAAGCTTAAGCATTTCCATCCATTCCCTTTCCTTTAACTCTTTCTTCTTGTTCCTTTCTCTCCCTCCTTTCCTAGTTTAACCTTTGTTTATTTTATTTTATTTTTGTTTTCTTTCTTGTTCGTGTAGCTAGTTCTTTGTGTGTTTGTCTCATTTATTAAACGCCATATTTTTCACAAGTGATTGTCTCTTGAGTACGTTCGCAAATGCAAAGTACCTGCTACATCCGGTCTGAACTACATGCTCTTTTAATTTAATTTACGGTATAAAGTAAAAGGGGGTTACGTCTTTCTTGGCCAGGGAGATACCTCTTTTATAGAATTAATATAAATTATACTGTCTGTTTGGCGGACGAACAGACAAATAAGTGTAATGTTAATTCCATTACCGTCAATTCAACTTAATTTAAATATTTAGGAGTAACTATAACCCGTTATAATTACTTATAAATATTCCCTTTTCTTTGCGAGCTAAATTCGCTACATTATAAGCATGCCGGACATAGCAGGTCAGCTTAGATTCTTAGGAAAGCACAGGTTTTTCACACAGAAGCTAAAGATATACGCCTTCGACAGTCAGAGGTTACTAAGAGTAATATTATAGAGGTGTGTAAATTAGTGAAGGCAATGTCCGATGCTGTAGCATGCTCTGGCCCCATCCCAATGCGATGTGGCGATGTAGCCTACAGCAGGTTATGGTCGCTGAACTGCTGGATGTCTGAGTGGTGCTCCAAAAACAATGTGGGCTTCATTAATAATTGGAGCATTTTTGAGGGCAAGGCTGGCCTGTTAGGGCGGGACGGTATCCATCCCACCCGGGAAGGTGCTGCTCTCATTTCTTGTAGTATAGGTAATAGTCTCAGAACAGCACTAGTTAACAAGTGACTGTCTAGAGCCAAGGCCAGGGAGCAGACAGACAGGCTAAACCGACAGTCTGCTATCTGCACAGAGTCGTCACTCAGGATCCGCTAAATTGAGACTGTGTCTGTCCCCCGAGCGAAAACAAAATGTAGGAATTTTTAGAAAGTCTGTTTAAGTAACCTGATTAACATTAAATTAAATAGGACTGAACGCACAGCCAACACCTCTGATCTAAAGATAGGATTGTTGAATATTAGATCTCTCTAATATTGTGTGAATCCAAGATGGCGGCGCGGCGGTAGCTCGCAGCGGCCTCTCCGGATCCAAAAATGGTGCTTTCGCCATATTTAGCACGACCCTTCACAATACATGGACACCAGAGTCAGCTGTGTTCATGTGTACGACCACCAGACACTGTTACAGTACAGACATCATGCAACCAACAATCTGCATGATGATCTTATCAACAACCTTCGCGACCTCGGCTTGCTGCGACCTCGGCCACAAAGACCAGGCCCCCAGACCTCTGGTGTTACCTGACGCCGGTGGCCGGGAGAGGAGACGTCGAAAGCGCTGTTCGAGGAAGCGGAAGCGCGGCAAGCGGGCGGGTGTCCGTGCTAGGCTAAATGCTAACCCTAGCCGGCCGGCTATCCCGTCCATTTTTCTTTCAAACGTCTGCTCCCTGGATAATAAACTGGACTACATCCGACTCCAGCAAACCACACGGCGAGAGTTTAGAGACTGTTGCGTCTTTGTTTTCACGGAGACGTGGCTCAGCGACAGAGTTCCGGACGCCGCCATCCAGCTAGACGGGCTAACCGTGTTTCGAGCCGACAGAAATGCAGCTCTGTGCGGTAAGACTCGCGGTGGTGGCGTGTGTGTTTATATCAACACGGAATGGTGTAAGAACTCTGTGCTTGTTTCATGCTACTGCTCATCGCTAGTGGAGTTTGTGACTGTTAGATGCAGACCTTTTTATTTACCACGGGAATTCACAACTGTTTACATCGTCGGAGTGTACATTCCTCCCAGTGCTAATGCTAAGGAGGCACTGAGTGAACTCTACGGCGCTATTAGCGACCTGCAGAATGCTCACCCCGACGGATTGTTTATTATCGCCGGAGATTTCAACCATGTGAATCTCAAGACTGTGCTTCCTAAACTCCATCCGCATGTGGACTTTGCAACGAGAGGAGCGAACACGCTGGATCTTGTTTACACAAACATCCCGGGCGCGTATCGTGCGGAGCCCCGCCCCCATCTCGGATACTCAGACCACTGCTCTGTTATGCTAATTCCAGCATACAGACCGCTCGTCAGACGCTCTAAACCGGTTCTGAAACAGGTGAAAACCTGGCCAGAAGGAGCTACTTCTGCTCTTCAGGACTGTTTTGAGTGCACTGACTGGGACATGTTTAGGGAAGCTGCAACCTACGGCGATTCCATCAACTTGGAGGAGTACACATCATCAGTGACCAGCTACATCAGCAAGTGCGTTGATGATGTGACCATCTCCAAGACCATCACTACACGCTCCAACCAGAAACCGTGGATGACTGCAAATGTGCGTGCGCTGCTGAAACAAAGAGACTCTGCCTTCAGATCAGGGGACAAGGCGGCCTTAAAAACAGCAAGGGCCAAACTGTCTCGTGCTATCAGAGAGGCAAAGCGCGCGCACGCGAAGAAAATCCACAACCACTTCCAGGACAGTGGAGACACCCGGCGCATGTGGCAGGGCATCCAGGCGATCACGAATTACAAGACCACATCACCTGCTTGTGACCGTGACCCCTCCCTCCCAGATGTGCTGAACGACTTCTACGCCCGGTTCGAGGTGCAGAACAATGTGGTGGCGAGGAAGACCATCCCTCCTCCCACTGACCAGGTGCTCTGTCTAACCACAGCTGAAGTGAGGAAAACTCTATGCAGAGTTAACCCACGGAAGTCTGCTGGACCTGACAACATTCCTGGCAGAGTGCTCAGGGAATGTGCAGAACAGCTAGCAGATGTCCTCACTGACATCTTCAACATCTCCCTGAGCAGCAACGTTGTTCCCACGTGCCTCAAGACAACGACCATTGTTCCCGTGCCGAAGAAGTCTTCTGTCTCCTGCCTCAATGACTATCGTCCCGTCGCGCTCACACCCATCGTGATGAAGTGCTTCGAGAGGCTCGTCATGAGGCACATTAAGACACAGCTTCCACTCTCCCTGGACCCCATGCAGTTTGCGTATCGTCCAAACCGTTCCACGGACGATGCTATCTCCACAACCCTTCATCTGGCCCTCACCCACCTGGATAACAAGGACTCTTATGTGCGAATGCTGTTCATTGACTTCAGCTCAGCATTCAACACAATCATTCCTCAGCACCTGATCGAGAAGTTGAACCTTCTGGGCCTGAACACCTCCCTCTGTAACTGGATCCTGGACTTCCTGACTGAGAGACCTCAGTCAGTCAGGATCGGGAACAGCATCTCCAGCACCACCACACTGAGCACTGGGGCCCCCCAGGGCTGTGTGCTCAGCCCACTGCTGTTCACTCTGCTGACTCACGACTGTGTAGCAATGCACAGCTCGAACCACATCATCAAGTTCGCTGATGACACGACCGTGGTGGGTCTAATCAGCAAGAACGACGAGTCAGCATACAGAGAGGAGGTGCAACGGCTAACTGCCTGGTGTGGAGCAAACAACCTGTCTCTGAACTTGGACAAAACGAAAGAGATGGTTGTGGACTTTTTGTGGATTATTGATGGATCCTCTGTGGAGATCGTCAAGAGCACCAAATTCCTTGGTGTTCATCTGGCGGACAACCTCACCTGGTCACTTAACACCAGCTCCATCACCAAGAAAGCCCAGCAGCGTCTCTACTTCCTGAGAAGGCTGAGGAAAGCCCATCTCCCTCCCCCCATCCTGTCCATGTTCTACAGAGGGACCATTGAGAGCATCCTGAGCAGCTGCATCACTGCCTGGTTTGGGAACTGCACCGTCTCGGACCGCAAGTCCCTACAGAGGATAGTGAGAACAGCTGAGAAGATCATCGGAATCTCTCTCCCCTCTATCATGGACATTTACACTACACGCTGCATCCACAAAGCACACAGCATTGTGGACGATCACACACACCCCTCACACACACTTTTTACACTTCTACCATCAGGAAAATGGTTCCGAAGCATTCGGACGGCCACAACAAGACTGTGCAACAGTTTCTTCCCACAAGCCATCAGGCTTCTCAACACACAGAACTGAAACGGAACTCTCTCACACACACACACACTCACTCAAATGTGTGTAACAAACTGAAAACATTTTTCCTGGACTTAACACCCAACACACACTCATCACTCATCTCAATCCATTCCACCACCATTCATTATTCATTATTTATTATTTATTATTCTCGACTGTACCACTCTCAACTGCTGTTTTTGCACACTTATCATTTTTACTGTATCATTTTTACTGTATTATACTGTTTACATGCTGTTTTTGCACCTTCGACTACTGCTGTATTTTTTTGCACCACACTGTTTATAGTCACTTCTGGATTATAGTCTGTATTTTGTATAGTTTTTACAGTTTTCTTGTACAGTACTGTATAATCTAGTATACAGTAGGTTTACTGGTCGGCGCTATATAGGGTTTTATGTCTTGTCTTGTGTCATCTGTCTGCACTGTCTGTCTGCACTGTTTGCACCAGGTTGCACTCGATGCACTTTATGTAACTTGTGTTTTAGCTTAATGTTGTTTTGTCTGTTTGTTGTTTAGTGTAGCACCAGGGTTCTGGAGAAACGTTGTCTCATTTTTACTGTGTACTGTGTACCACTGTGTATAGTAGAAATGACAATAAAAGCCTCTTGACTTGACTTGACTCACGTCAAAAGCGCTTACTATAAACGAAATTATTTCCGACCAGGAGTTTAATATAATGTGTTTGACAGAAACATGGATTAAATCGAATGAATATGTAGCATTAAATGAAGCGAGTCCTCCCGGGTATAGTTACATACACCAACCCCGTCTAAATGGCAGAGGAGGTGGAGTCGCAGATATTTATAATAATAATCTAAACGTCACACAAAAGACTAAACAAAAATGCAAAACATTTGAAGTTCTTTACACCAAAATAAAATATTCAGTGTCCGAAAGCAGGTCCAGTCAGTTAATTCCACTAATTATTATTTATAGACCCCCAGGACCCTACTCTGATTTTCTAATAGAATTTGCAAATTTGAACACAAATTTAGCTACTTCTGTAGACAAAGCATTAATTATTGGTGACTTTAATATTCATTTTGATAATCAGGAAGACTCCTAAAGATCAGCAGTTGTGTCCATTCTAGAGTCAGTTGAAATTAATCAGAATGTTATAGGACCCACTCATAGTGGTGGACACACACTCGATTTGTTGTTAACATTTGGATTAAAAATAAAAAACTTAGTCATAATTCCACAGTCTGAAGCTATTTCAGACCATTATCTAATCTCGTTTAAAATCTGCCTCAGTCATTGCATTTTTACCTCACCACGTTACCGTGTTAAGCGTACTTTCACGTCAGCTACAGCAGCGCGTTTTATCAATAATCTTCCAGAAATTATGATATTAGATAGATTTCCGTCTGACCCCGCAGAGCTCGACTGGGCCACTGAACACCCAAAATCAACGTTACGTTACACTCTAGATGATGTAGCTCCCCTTAAGACCAAAATGATCAGGGAGAAAAAATTTGCACAGTGGTATAATGATCATACGCGCACCTTAAAACAGACCACTCGAAAACTAGAACGTAAATGGCGTCAAACAAAATTAACAGTATTTCAAATAGCATGGAAGGAGAGCCTCCTAAAGTATAGAAAATCTCTTAGTGCTGCTAGATCAGCATATATCTCTCCACCCTCATAGAAAATAACAAGCATAATCCTAGATTTTTATTCAGCACGGTAGCAAAATTAACAGGAAATAAAAGCACTGCACTAACATGCACACCATCATTAGGTAGTAATGATTTCATGAACTTTTTTAATAATAAAATTGAGAACATCAGGCAAGAAATCCAGACGGGTAATATAAATCCAAATTATTTTACAAGTAACCCTGTAGACAGCAGCGTAATTATAGCAGACAATCAACTACAAAGCTTCACTTCTATTCATGAGAATGACTTAATTTCATTAATTTCCTCATCAAAATCATCAACCTGCATTCTCGATCCCTTGCCTACAAGCTTCTTTAAACAGATAACTCCAGAGGTAATTGAACCTGTTTTAAAAATAATAAACTCTTCCATTAGCACTGGTTATGTACCAAAATCCTTCAAACTGGCAGTTATCCACCCCCTTATTAAGAAACCTGACCTTGACCCATGTCAGCTGTCCAACTACAGACCAATATCAAATCTCTCCTTTATATCCAAAATTTTAGAAAAGGTTGTAGCACAGCAGTTATGCTCACACCTACTGAGGAATAACATTTTTGAAATGTATCAGTCAGGATTTCGGCCTCATCATAGCACAGAGACGGCGCTAGTTAAGGTGGTAAATGACCCGTTATTGGCCTCCGATCAGGGTTTTGTCTCCTTACTTGTTTTGCTCGACCTTAGTGCAGCTTTTGACACCATTGATCACACTATACTACTTGCTAGACTTGAGAATGTTGTTGGAATAAAGGGAACAGCTCTCTCTTGGCTCAGGTCTTATTTGACTGATCGCTATTAGTTTGTTGATGTAAATGGTGAGTTCTCCACACTCTATGAGGTAAAGTTTGGTGTTCCTCAAGGACCTGTCTTAGGCCCACTGCTTTTCTCTTTATATATGCTGTCTCTTGGTGAAATCATTCATAAACATGGGATTCGCTTCCATGGCTATGCTGATGACACACAGCTGCATATTTCAGCAAAGCCAGATGAGAGAGATCAGCTTAACAATGTTGAGAAGTGTGTAAAGGACATTAGACAGTGGATGCTTAATAACTTTCTTCTGCTTAACTCAGATAAGACGGAAGTACTTCTACTAGGACCACATGCAGCTAGAAGTAAACTTTCCGATTACGTAGCATCTCTGGATGGTGTTTCTGTTTCAGCACGTATGACTGTCAAAGACCTTGGTGTGATTATTGATCCGAGTCTTTCCTTTGAGTCTCACGTGAATAATATCACCAGGATCGCCTTCTTTCATCTTAGAAATATTGCTAAAATTAGAAATATGATGTCGTTACAGGATGCAGAAAAATGCTTTTGTTACTTCTAGATTAGACTACTGTAACGCTTTACTGTCTGGGTGTGCAAATAAGTGCATAAATAAGCTTCAGTTAGTTTAGAATGCAGCAGCAAGAGTCCTCACTAGATCTAGGAAATATGACCACATCACCCGTTTTAATCAGTCTACACTGGCTCCAAATTAAATCTCGCATTGATTATAAAATACTACTACTGACGTATAAAGCACTTAATGGTCTCACACCACAGTATCTGAGTGAACTTCTGTACCAGTATGATCCTCCACGCCTACTTAAAGTAAAAGGTGCTGGCTATCTGTTGGTTCCTCAAATAATGAAGACTACAGCAGGGGGTAGATCTTTCTCTTATAAAGTCCCACAGTTATGGAACAGCCTTCCAACCAGTGTTCGGGACTCAGACACAGTCTCAGTGTTCAAGTCGAGGTTGAAAACGTATTTATTTAGTCAAGCCTTTTATCAGTAGATTATTTTTCTTAGGTAAAGGCTCAGATCTGGAGGGAGCATTGATATAGAGTGTTTGGTGAACTGGTATATTTGTATGCTGTCGTCCCCTCACATTCACACGTTCACTCGGGTTTGTTGACAGTGGTGTGGTGCGTCGTCTCTTATCCCAGAGATCCCTCATGTCTGTGTTACCTTCTGGTTCGCCCTTTTAGTTATGCTGCCATAGCGAGTCTTGCCGGAGTCCAAACTGCACAGTGACATTAACTTTCATACACCAATAGGGACACTTAATAATCCATATCCTTCTCTTCCCGTCACCCTCTTCTCTCTCTCTCTCTCTCTCTCTCTCTCTCTCTCTCTCTCTTTCTCTCTCTCTCTCTCTCTCTCTCTCTCTCTCTCTCTCTCTCTCTCTCTCGGTCGAGTTAAACATGCTCCTGAGGCTCCAGTGACCACTGTTCCTGCCCCTCTCCCCTCCGTGGACCTTCACACTTCTGTGCAGCTTGGGACGGTCTCTCATCAACACCTTGGGTGGTTCCATGTAATTCCGGAGTAGAACAGGTGCTTTGAGGATGAATTGGACTGTAGTTAATGTCAACAGTCTGCTACACTGACTCAGGAATACAGTTCGCTTCTGATCATCATCACTGTACCCCGGAACATTGTATATCTGCTTCAAATGGACATTTGGTGCAACCCAGATGAGGATGGGTCCCCTCTTGAGTCTGGTTCCTCTCAAGGTTTCTTCCTTATGCCATCTCGGGGAGTTTTTCCTTGCCACAGTTGCTCATCAGGGACAAACATACTTACAAAGAACATATTTACGTTTAATCACCACATTATCTGTGTAAAGCTGCTTTGAGACAATGTTCATTGTTAAAAGCGCTATACAAATAAAAATGAATTGAATTGAATTGAATTATATTATGGCTTTACTTAATTATTATAGGCTACTTAGGTCTGTTGCTTTGTGCTTTTATTAAACTATAATCTCTTACTGATCAGGAGACTGATGTACTTTGTTTTAAAGAAACATGGATTAAATTTATATGTACATGGAATTAAATAGAGCTAGTAATTGCACCTATAGGAGCCCTATCTAGGTGAAGATATTGACCACAAAAGTAAGTGAAAATTATTTAAAGATCCCAAGGGCTACATTTTGAAGTTTTTCATGAATTTGTGTATTTCCTTTGAACAGAAAGTCGAGCTTGTATCATGGCCATCATCCTGAAGATGCCTACCAAGTGTGTTATTTGTAAGTGTGTTATTATCAGTGTTATTTTGTGTCGGTCTCATTGCTGAGATACAGTTTTACTGTCAGAAACTTTGAAATTGCCTGTACATGTGGAAATATATTGATGCTATATCGTGAACATGACTAATGCTTGGTGTGTATTTATTGTCAGTGATGCTATACATCTCTCTCTGAATACAGACTGTTCCTCAACTCATGTTCACTTCTGAGGCTGCATGCTTAGGGCTATAAATATCTTTCTTGTTTGATGTATTGTATGTCTGATTTAATTTACTATATCTTGTATACAGTATAATGGTTAAATCGTGGTTGCACTCTTTCTTCTGTCAGTTTTCTAAAGGATCTTTCTTGAAACATTAGACATGTTCAGAATTGTACATACCAAACAGGCTGCTAGCAAAGCAAGGTTGAGTTTGCACACAGATCATAAATTTTGAAAAGGCAAAAGGGCATGTTAAAAGGCATTAGCCTTTTTTTGTTTTATTAATAGAAAAAAAGCTAATAAATATTTACTGCAGAGCAATAAATTTCCCCTAGACGAACTGGTGGACAATAAATTCTGTTATCACTGGCAATGTCATTATATGCCCATTTGTATATGTGTGTGTATATATATATATATATATATATATATATATATATATATATATATATATATATATATATATATATATATATATATATATATATATATCATGCAGCCACCCAGGGGTGCCTTTAGGTAACCAGAAGCCTTACCAGAAGCCTTACAGCAGATTACAGCTTTACAGTATACACCTCCCCACCCTATCCTCACCATTCTCTATATTCACTACTTTGCCCATTAGTCAACACATACACATTTCATTTTGTGCTCAAGTATGAATAACTTTAAATGTCTCCTCTGTGTTTTTTTTTTTTGCTTAGAAGTCCTTTATAAACTCAGTAACATTTTTTGGAGAATGTTGCTCTCAAGAGACATAAGCTGACAGAGATGACAATGGCCCATAACAAATTGCAACCTGTTTGAAAAAAATGTAACAATTTAAAAAAGTCCAGTATAAACAAAATGCAATATTGCATTTGTCCAAAAATCACTTAAGCATGGTAGCAGTAATATAATGCACTATACCACAACAACTGCATGAAAATGATTAGTGTCCATATTAACTGTTCATAATGAATAAAACAACAGTTTTTGTGCATAGTTATTTTAACACAGATGATTTTTCTAGTGCCTACAAAATGGGACAAGTTCAAAGAGGTTATAGCTTGAATGTTTGTGGTCTGTAATTATTTTTCTGTTCATTTTCTGATTTGAAGAGTGAACAGGGGTGCACCAACAATGCTCTTAGTGGTCTGTTGATGCACTCTGTTTTCTGATTTGGGGAGACTTCAGTTTGCCAGGGCACCCCCGTGTTTCAACTGAGTTATTTTCCACTCACATTCTGAAAAACGAAATCTCATCCCTCCTCTGTCCTATTCTGGATTTTAGAATGTTGAACAAACATTTGAGGAAATACAATTTCAGAATGCTATGACACGGCTCTCTTGTATGTTCAATACGTCCAAGGACTTTCTGTCTGTGTGCGGTGGCAGGGCTCACGCCGCTGAGAACAGTGGGTATCAAGATCCTGGCATACATAGACGATTGACTGATTATAGCCAATTCAAAGAGAAAGTGATTTCGAAACACCACCCATGCGCTCGCTTTTAGAGTCAATGTGAGCAAGAGCAATTTCACTCATGCTCAGAATGTCATATCCTTGGGTTTGGAGCTGAATTCTTTTACAATGCGCGTGCGCCTGTTGCAGAAGCGCATTCTCTCCTTCATTAGATTAGATTAGATTAGATTCAACTTTATTGTCCTTACACATGTACAAGTACAAGGCAACGAAATGCAGTTTGGGTCTAACCAAAGTGCAATAACAGCAAGTGCAGGATATACAGTGTTACATGATTTACATAAATTAAATAGAATTGAATATAGGATTATAAACAGTATTATAAACAGTTTTTTGTAACAGTCACAGTTTTGTGTAACAGTTTTGTGTAACAAGAGTAGGTGTGCAAATGAGCATAGTTTTTTGTAAACAGTCCATTATTGCAATGACAAAGTGTGAGGTGAGAAATGAGCAAGTGTCCAAGTGAGCATGAGTTTTTGTGCAGACAGTCCATTAGCGAAATAATGAAGTGTGAGGTGTGGGGGGAAATGTGGTCATGTGTCAGTAAAGAGACAGCTCTAGGAAAAAAGCTGTTCTTTAGTCTGCTGGTCCTGGTCCAGAGGCACCTGAAATGCCTGCCAGAGGGCAGAAGAGTAAACAGTCTATGGGCGGGATGAGACGAGTCCTTAAGAATGCTGCAAGCTCGACACAGACAGCGTTTCTTCTGGATGTCCACCATGGCTGGGAGTAAAGTCCCTGTGATGCGCTGGGCAGTTTTCAGCACCCGCTGCAGTGCCTTGCGCTCTGCAACAGAGCAGCTCCCATACCAGACTGTGACACAGCTGGTCAGGATGCTATCTACTGCGCAGCGGTAGAAGTTCACCAGGATATCCGAGGAGAGCTGATTTTTCTTAAGTGGTTGGCAGAGAGTCCTTTAGGTGTGCCAGGACCAGCCGCTCAAAGCACTTCATGACAATGGGTGTCAGTGCTACAGAGCGGTAATCGTTCAGACACGTTGGGTTGGAGTGTTTTGGCACTGGCACAATGGAGGTGCATTTAAGGCAAGTGGGAACACCTGCTTGGGCAAGAGACAGGTTGAAGATGTAGGTAAAGATCCCAGCTTGCACAGCACATGCCCTGAGTACGCATCCAGGGATGTTGTCTGGTCCAGTGGCCTTGTGTGCGCTGATCCGGCTCAGTGCATTGCAGACATCTGTGGAGGAGAGTTTGATTGGAGAGTGATCAGCCGAGAGTTTGAGCTTGGTGGCAGTTTCTTTGTTGTCTCTCTCAAAGCGAGCATAAAAGTCATTAAGCTCATTCAAGAAGAGAACATCAGTGGCAGCGGGAGTGGAGTGGGAGGATTTGTAATTACTGATGGCCTGGATGCCTTGCCACATGCGTCGAGGGTCAGAGTTGGAAAAATGCTCCTCTATCTTTTGTCTGTAACAGTGCTTGGCCTCCTTGATGCCCCTCTTCAGGTTAGCTCTGGATGTGCTGTAGGCCTGAGCGTCACCCGACCTGAGGGCAGTAGTGCGTGCCTTCAGCAGGAGGCGCACCTCCTTGTTCATTGATTGCTTCTGATTTGGGTATGTGATGATCTGTTTCTGGGTAGTAACACTGTCTATGGTTGAACTGATGTAATCCAGTACAGAGGAGGTGTAGCAGTCGATGTCTGTGAGAGTGTCACTGGTGCCCTGAGAAGCAAATGCACTTCAGTCTGTGTGTGAAAACCTTTCCTGAAGTGTGAAATCTGCCTTTGCGGGCCACACCTTGATGGTTCTCACTGATGGCTTTACCAGGTTGAAGAGGGGTGCATATTCGGGGGTGAGGCACAAAGAAAGGTGATCTGACTGTCCCAGGTGAGGGAGGGGGGTCGCAACGTAAGCTCCAGCCATGTTTGTGTATACATGGTCTAATGTTTTGTTCCCTCTGGTGTGACATGAAACATGCTGATGAAACTTTGGAAGCACTGCCTTTAAGTTCGAGTGATTAAAATCTCCCGCAACAATAACTCTTAGCATCAGCATCGGGGGGAATGTAAGCAGCAGTAATAATAGTGGAAGTAAACTCTCGCGGTAGATAAAACGGTCTACATTTAACCATTAGAAACTCCAGGTTAGCTGAACAATGACTCTCAACAATAACAGAGTTCGTGCACCAAGCTTTGTTAACGTAAATGCACAATCCACCGCCTCTGGTCTTACCGGAGCCATCTAATGTCCTATCCGCCTGGAGTGTGTGTCGTCCCGCTAGCTCAATAGCATTGTCTGGAATGCCGCTGTGTAGCCATGTTTCCGTGAAGATCATGACATTACAGTTCCGAAGTTTCATGCTGTGTGTGATGCTGAGTCGAATTTCCTCCATTTTGTTTACCAGTGACCGAACATTGGCGAGGAAGATGCTGGGTAAAGAAAGCCGGTGTGGTGTTAGCTTTAGCTTAGCTTTCACTCCACCATGCTTCCCCCACCTTTGTTTATGATCTCGATGCCGCCTGCGAGCACTTCCGCCCGGCTGAGTAGAGTGAGCTGCCTCGGGTGTTTTGGTGATCTCAGGAAGGAGATGAAGGTTGTCGATAAAACTGTCAGGAAGTCGTAAACCAATATCCAAAAGCTCACATCGGGTGTACGATGTATATGCACAGCTGTTCTGCACGAACAGACCCGATATGAGCAACAGAAATACCGCAAAATTGCAGATTCTGGAGAGACCCTGAGCCTCGCGATGTACTCGCGCCACCATCTTGGATCATAATTGTCTCTCGCAGTTTAGGGAAGAAGCAAGGGTACAGTATCACAAATGTCTCAGAATACAGGGTCTTATGACTTAGGTTGTCCATGTCTTGCTTCTAGGCGTTCTGAGAATAAGGACTTTCATGAAGTGGACCATATCTATTCATCTCAGCCAATTGCACGATCTTTGCCGCTATGTCACGGTGATGCGCACGTGCACAGTGGCGCTGCGCCACTTTAAAGGTTCGGAGTTTTAAGCTCATGGGACCCCTCTCTGGGTGTTTGTGCTGCAGAAAGTGGTAACGACAGATGCCTCCTTAACAGGGTAGGGAGCCACACAGAAAGGCAGATCAGTGAATGGTGTGTGGCCAAACACTTTTCTGTGTGGAAGGCTCTGAGTCATTTCCTACCCCCCTTGCAGGGGCCTCATGTGCTGGTGCTCTGCGACAATACAACAGCTGTAGTGCATATCAACTATCAAGGGGGAATGTGCTTCTCCAAGCTTCATGCTCTAGCTCACAAGCTGTTGGTATGGAGCAGGCGGCATTTTCTGTCGTTACGGGTATTAACGTCCCGGGCATTCTGAACAGGGGTGCAGACCTTGTGTCCAGGGGGAACCCACTCTACGGAGAGTGGTGGCTCCACCATCAGAAAGTGGGGCTGCTATGGAAGAGGTTCCTTCTATTGCAAACGGACCTTCTGGCCCAAGGTAGGGAGGGAGCGCTACCATCCTCACCCAGAAAGGTTGGTTCTGTGGGCCTGGCCCGTGAGAGGGCAAAGTGAAACACTTTGGGGCTTCCCTCTCATGTTATTGCCAGTATTCAGAATGCCAGGGCCTCTTTCCCACATTCCATCTATGATTGCAAGTAGTGTGTGTTTGAAGAGTGGTGCGAGACACACCAGCTCATTTCATATCTGTGCTCAGTCGCTGATATTTTGGCCTTCTTGCAGGACCTTAACGATCATGGAAGAACCTTTTCTATGATTAAGGTCTATTTAGCGGCTATCGCTGCATACCATGGGACCTCTCTATGCTGGTGCTGGCCAATGGCCTTTTAAGCCCTTAGGGGATATCTCCCCTGAACACCTGTCCTTAAAGACAGCTCTGCTTCTTGCATTGGATTCTGCCAAATGTGTCAGTGATTTGCATGCACTCTTGGTTCATTCCTCGTGCACCAAATCCTTGCTCAATGGGGATAAGGTTTTGCTCAGGCTTACCAGGCCTTTATGCCTAAATGTTTCCCAGCTTTCACTGGTGGTATTTCTCTGCATGCGGCCCGCATGTTGGGTGTCATCAGGGTTTTAGCATGCATGTTCTTCATGGCTGGGTTTTTCACCGCATTGTGTGAGGTCTACTACTCTGTGACGTGCCGAGGACCACCTCGAGGGCCGTCCTCTAGCTTACAGGGCCTCACTGTGAATGTATTGGGCAACCAGGGAGTTGTCAATATCTCCCATAGGGGGATCTCGAACACGAGATGATGAAAGAGAACAATAGGTTATTGTTTTTAACCAAGGTTCTCTGAAACATTGAGTGGAGAGATCCACCCAGTTTGCCCCGCTTGCTGCACGAGAAGCGAATATGCTCACCAAGGAAAGGTAGCGTGTGCAGGTGCCTTATGCACTCAGGTAAGGGGTGTTCCCTTACCTACCATTGGGCTCCTGTCTGTCAAGCCAGACTTGGTGCAATTGGATGCTTCTGAAGAGGTCAGGTACGGATGCCCTTCCCATAGGTGGATGTCTCCACTTGATGTTTTAGAGAACCGGGGTTACGAACAGAACCTATTGTTTTGACCATGTCAGGCAGCCAAACTGGATCTTGGAACATATGTCCACTATAGTGCCAACATCAGTAGTCTGAAAATAGGCTCTGTAGTACACATTTTTGGGGGCACCAGTTTTCATTGTGCAGATATGAATTTCCTGCATGCTGCTCTCAGTTTGTCAGAAAGCTGCAATTTGGGATAATGGTGTTTAATGACAAGTTTCTGTATGACTGAGGTATTACAGGATATAATGCAGTAGCATGGTGAATACATCCTCCACTGCCCTGTTAGCTGGGTAAGTGAACAGGCACCCAAGGACATGATTACAAATGGTAAGGAGGTCTGTAGTCATTTATCTCTGTATTCTCTTTTTTTGTAACAGTGACAAAGGTGGCAAAAGTACACACCTCCTTCACCTAAGTAGAAGTACAAAGACTCATTTTTAAAATACTCTGGTAAAAGTTACTAAGTACATAAAAGTACTGACTACACTTTTTTACTCAAGTAAAAGTGTTGGGGTCAACACTTTTACTTGTGGGCAACCCCACATCATATAAATATTAGGGCTGTCAATCAATTAAAATATCTAACTGTGATTGAAAACAGTTTCTTTAAAAATAGACATTTTGAGCTATCTATTCATATATACACTGCTCAAAAAAAATAAAGGGAACACTTAAACAACACATCCTAGATCTGAATGAATGAAATTTTCTTATTATATACTTTGTTCTTTACATAGTTGAATGTGCTGACAACAAAATTACACAAAAATTATCAATGAAAATCAAATTGATTAACCCATAGAGGTCTGGACTTGGAGTCACACTCAAAATTGAAGTGGAAAAACACACTACAGGCTGATCTAACTTTGATGTAATGTCCTTAAAACAAGTCAAAATGGCTCTCCAAAGATTTCTTTGTCGCATCCGGACTCTTGTGCAACAAGCCAATGCAAGTAACCGTTTCCTTTACCAACGAATTTAGATGCGTATTTTAAGTCTTAGTGAATCTTAAGGTGAATTTAGATTCCTGTGACGATTTCCCAGTTAGGGTGTGCTTAATTTTGAAGCTTAAGTATTTCCATCCCTCCTCTTTCCGTTCTCTCTTTCTTCTTTTTCATAACATCCCTTAGATGTTATGAGGAAGAAACCTTGAGAGGAACCAGACTCAAAAGGGGAACCCATCCTCATTTGGGTGACATCAAGAGTTTGATCATAAATCTTTCAACAATACAGAACACTGGGGAGTGAGAACTAACATGAGCACTGGAGTATAAGATTATAAGTGATGTTCTTTCTGCAGCCTTATACAGTCTATATGGTTAGTAGCTCCTAGTTTTATAAGCTCAGCATTTGTGATTATCACAGATCCAGCATCAGCTTCTCCATGCCAGAGCCTTTAAACACTCCAGGAGGTCCAATGTCAAAACTCCACACATGTAGCGGGATAGTACGTCTCTAGATGGTTTGTTTGTTTGCGAGTTCGGCATCTACTTCTTCAAAGGTCCGTAATCATCACGAGGTGGGAGGTGACTGGAGCTGGCCAAACCTCAGGGTGTCTCGGGATGGGGAGAGAAAGAGAAGCAGTGAAGAGGAATTAGCGTAGCTGCTGTTCATGATATTAACAGCACAAGTTGATAATGTGCATGTGATCAGATGTTCTGGAGCACAAGGTTATGAAATGTTATGTGTGTTATGTGTAGGCTTTGCTAAAAAGATATGTTTTTAATCTACACTTAAACTGGGTGAGTGTGTCTGAGCCCCGAACACTGTCAGGAAGACCATTCCAGAGTTTAGGAGCTAAATGTGAAAATGCTCTACCACCTTTAGTGGACTTTGCTATTCTAGGAACTACTAGAAGCCCAGAGTTTTGAGATCTCAGGGAGCGTGGCGGATTGTAGTGTGTTAAAAGACTGGATAGATACATGGGAGCCAAACCATTTAGTGCTTTATAAGTGAGAAGTAATAGTTTGTAGTCTATTCGAAACTTAACAGGAAGCCAGTGCAGGGACGATAGGATTGGGGTTATGTGATCATATTTTCTTGACCTTGTGAGAACTCTGGCTGCTGCATTCTGGACTAACTGAAGCTTGTTTATTAATGACGCAGGACATCCACCTAGTAATGCATTACAGTAGTCTATTCTGGAGGTCATAAACGCATGGACGAGCTTCTCTGCATCGGATATAGACAACATGTTTTTTAACTTAGAAATATTTCTAAGGTGAAAGAAGGCTGTTTTTGTGACTTGGTTGATATGATATTTGAAAGACAAGTTGCTGTCTAAAATAACTCCCAGGTCTTTTACCGTTGAACTAGTGGTTACAGAACATCCGTCTAAATGCAGATTGAGATGCTGGAGCTTCTGTATACTAGTTTTTGGGCCAATGAGCAAAATCTCAGTCTTATCAGAATTTAAATGTAGAAAGTTATGGGTCATCCAATCTCTTATTTCCTTAACACACTCAGTTATCCGAGTTAATTGAGCTGTATCGCCTGGTTTAGATGAGATATATAGCTGAGTATCATCAGCATGACAATGGAAGCTAATTCCATGCCTTCTAATAATATTTCCTAACGGAAGCATGTATATTGTGAAGAGCAGGGGTCCTAGAACTGAACCTTGCGGCACGCCATAATTTACTTGCATTAGCCTGGATAGCTCTCCATTTAAATCTACGTAATGGTAACGATCGGACAGGTAGGATTTAAACCAGCTTAATGCCTGTCCCTGAATGCAGATGTAATTTTGTAAGCGATCTAGGAGGAGATTATGGTCTATAGTGTCGAATGCAGCACTAAGATCTAGTAGAACCAACAGCGAGATGAAGCCTTGGTCTGAAGCTAAAAACAGGTCATTAGTGATTTTAACTAGAGCAGTTTCTGTGCTATGATGGGGCCTAAAACCTGACTGAAATTTTTCAAAGATATTGTTCTCTTGCAGGTAGGAACATAACTGGGCAGCGACAATCTTTTCTAAAATCTTAGACATAAATGGGAGATTTGAAATTGGTATGTAATTCGATAGCGTGTTTGGATCCAGATTAGGTTTTTTAATGAGGGGCTTAATAACTGTTAACTTAAGGGATTTAGGGACATGTCCTAACGATAGTGAAGAGTTAATAATATTCAGAAGAGGTTTACCAGTTGTATATAATACTTCCTTCAGTAATTTAGTAGGAATTGGATCTAACTGACATGTTGTCGATTTAGCTTTGGCAATAACATTATACAGCTCTTCCTGTCCTATACATGTAAAATGCATTGTCTTGCATTAGGAGGAACCCAGGGCCAACCGCACCGGCATATGGTCTCACACGGGTTCTGTGGATCTCATCTCAGTACCTAATGTCAGTCAGGCTACCTCTGGTGAGCACATGGAGGGCTGTGTGGCCTTCTAATGAAATGCCACCCCACACCATTACTGACTCACTGCCAAACCGGTCATGCTGGAGGATGTTGCAGGCAGCAGAACGTTCTCCACGGCATCTCCAGACTCTGTCACCTCTGTCACATGTGCTCAGTGTGAACCTGCTTTCATCTGTGAAGAGCACAGGGTGCCAGTGGCAAATTTGTCAATCTTGGTGTTCTCTGGCAAATGCCAAACATCCTGCACGGTGTTGGGCTGTAAGCACAACCCCCACCTGTGGACGTCAGGCCCTCATACCACCATCATAAAGTCTGTTTCTAACCATTTGAGCAGACACATGCACATTTGTGGCCTGCTGGGGGCCTCCTCCACGTCTCCTGATGTACTGGCCTGTCTCCTAGTAGCGCCTCCATGCTCTGGACACTACACCGACAGACACAGCAAACCTTCTTGCCACAGCTCGCATTGATGTGCCATCCTGGATGAGCTGCACTACCTGATCCACTTGTGTTGGTTGTAGACTCCGTCTCATGCTACCTCTAGAGTGTAAGCACCGCCAGCATTCAAAAGTGACCAAAATATCAGCCTGAAAGCATAGGAAATGAGAAGTGGTCTGTGGTCACCACCTGCAGAACCACTCCTTTATTGGGGGTGTCTTGCTAATTGCCTATAATTTCCACCTGTTGTCTATTCCATTTGCACAACAGCATGTGAAATTGATTGTCAATCAGTGTTGCTTCCTAAGTGGGCAGTTTAATTTTACAGAAGGGTGATTGACTTGGAGTTACATTGTGTTGTTTAAGTGTTCCCTTTATTTTTTTGAGCAGTGTAGATTATGTCTGTGAGGCCAGTATTCACTGAGATTCAGGTTGTTTAATTTATGTGTCTGTAAAGAAAGATAACAAAGGTGGCAGAACAGCACAGCATTTTGTTGTTATTTTAATTTTATAAAAATAAAAATAGTCTCTTTACATATTCAAATTATGTATTGCTCTTATCTGTATGATCAAAAGAGACAGAGTAAATTAAGGTTATTTTGCCTTATGAGTAATAAAATACCACAAAATTGCCGTGTTTGTTGACCCCAGAGGGTTAATTGAGTGCATCATGTCGGATTTTAGTGCTTGATTTTAGTGCTTGATTTTTTGCCACATCAGTAAAACAAATGTTTTTTTGTTGTACTTGTCTTCTTCTTTTGGCCCATTAGGGGTCGCCACAGAGGATCATCTGTCTCCATACTACTCTGTCCTCTACACCTGCATGTTTCAAACCAACTACCTGCATGTCTTCCCTCACCACATCCATGTACTTCCTTTTTGGCATTTCTCTTTTTCACCTCTCTGGTGGCTCCATCCTCACCATTCTCTTACCATGTCCCTCCTCTGCACATGTCCAAACCATCTCAATCGGCCCTCTCTCACTTTGTCCCCAAAACGTCCTAAATGCATGGTCCCTCTGATAAACTTGTTTCTAATCCTGTCCATCCTCGTCACTCCCAATGAAAATCTCAGCATCCTAAACTCTGCCACCTCCAGCTACACGTCCTGTCTTTTACTCAATGCCACTGTCTCTAAACCATACAAAAAAACAGATACCCTTCTATTACAAATCACTTCTGCCACTCTTCTCCACCCACTCCACCCTGCCTTCACTTTTTTCTTAATTTCTCTAAGACACTCTCCATTACTTTGCACTGTTGACCCCGGTACCTAATCTCATCCACCTTCACCACCTCTTCTCCCTGCAACCACACCACTCCACTGCCCTCCCTCTCATTCACACATGTACTCTGTCTTACTCCCACTGACTTTCATTCCCCTTCTCTTCAGCGTGTACCTCCACCTCTCCAGGCTCTTCTCAACCTGCTCCCTACTCTCACCACAAATCACAATATCATCTGCAAATATCATAGTCTGAAGACTCCTGTCTGACCTTGTCTGTCAACCTGTCCATCACCACTGCAAACAAAAAAGGGCTTAGAGACGATCTTGATGCAGTCCAACCTCCACCTTGAACCAGTCTGTCGTTGCTACTGCACACTTCACAGCTGTCACAATGTCCTCATACATGTCCTGCACCACCCTCACATACATCTCTTACACACCTGACTTCCTCATACAATACCATAACTCCTCTCTTGGCACCCTGTTGTACACTTTCTTTAAATCCACCAACACACAATTCAACTCCTCCATCAACATTGCACATTGCAAAGCAAATAATGCGACTGTAGTGCCCTTCCCTGTAATCAAACCATTTTGTTGCTCACGGATGGTCACCTTTTCCCTCAGCCTGGTTTCCACTAATGTTTCCTATAACTTCATGGTGTGACTGATCAACTGAATTTCCCTGTAGTTACTGCAGATCTGCACATCTCCATTTTTCCTAAAGATCTGTACCAGCACACTACTTCTCCATTTCTCAGTTATCCTCTCACCCTCCAAAATCTTGTTAAACAATCTGTTTACAGTCTCCACTGCCATCTCTCCTAAACATCTCCATCTACCATTCTACTGGTATTTCATTTGGTCCAACCGACTTTCCACTTTTTAACCTCCTAATCGTTGCTCTCGCTTCCTTCTTACTAATCCTATCCACTTCCTGCTTTACCATCTCCACATCATCCAACCTTCTCTCTCTCTCTCTCTCTCTCTCTCTCTCTCTCTCTCTCTCTCTCTCTCTCTCTCTCTCTCATTTTCCTTATTCATCAGCTGCTCAAAATACTCCCTCCAGCTCCTCAACACACTCTCCTTACTAGTCATTACATTTACAGCTGCCTCATCTCATTTTACTTCTGCCTACCTTTATCATCTCTCTTCCGATCCCAATTATGTTTTGCCAACCTCTTTCTCCTAATGCATTCCTGCACTTCCTCATTCCACCATCACGTCTCTTTGTCTTCCTTCTCTTTCCAGATGTCACACCAAATACCTTTTCAGCTGTCTGCCTAATCACTTCTGCTGTAGTTGCCCAATCATCCAGCACCTCTTCAGCACCACCGAGCTGCTGTCTGACCTCTTCCATGAATCTCACACTACAGTCGTCCTCCTTCAGATTCCACTATCTTTTTCCATCTTAATCCTTTTTTCAGTCCTCACTCTCCTCCTCTTCTTCTTCACCTTTAAAAGCCATCCTGCAGACCACCATCTGATGCTGTCTAGCTACACTGTCCCCTGCCAACACCTTACAGTCTCCAATCTCCTTCAGGTGGCATCTTCTACATAGAACATAATCCACCTGTGTGCACCATTTCTCCACTTTTATGTCACACTGTGCTCCTCCTTCTTCTTAAAATACGTATTCACCACTGCTATTTCCATCCTTTTAGCAAAATCTACCACCATCTGCCCTTCCACATTCCTCTCCTTAGGCCATACATACCCATCACCTCTATTCCCTTCACCTACATGCCCATTAAAGTCTGCCCCAATCACACATTTTTCTTAACTCACTCCAGAATTTTTTTTTCTCCTCCATCTCACAGCCCACTTGTGGAGCATAGGTACTCATGACATTTAAGATCACCCCTTCAACTTCATGCTTCATGTTCATCACTCAATCAGAACCTTAACTACACTCTTACTGTACTCTTCCTTCAGGATCACCCCTACATCATTTCTCTTTCCATCTATACATGATAGAACAGTTTAAACTCCCTCCAATATTCCTTGCCTTCCACCCTTTCCATTTTTTCTCCTTAACACACAACATATCCACTTTTCTTTGCTCCATCATATCAGCTACCTCTCTACTTTTACCAGTCATAGTACAGTAGAACCCACTTATCTCAACCTCGGTTAACTCGCCAACCCTATTAAGTCGACGTTTTTGAAGTGGAACCGCCAAATTCGTAGGTGTAGAGGACAGAGTAGTATGGAGACAGATGATCCTCTGTGGCGAATCCCCCTGCCATGCCCCCTCCTGCGACGGCATTCCCCGAAGCACCCTGCTTCTTCTCCCGTGCGCTCCTCGCAGTCCTGCTGATCACACACACCTGACTCTCATTCACTCACTCATCCCATCTCCTATTTAAGCCCCTCACCTCCACACACTCGTGGTCCGTTATTGTTTGTGCATGATCGTATGTGTATATTCATGGTGGTCTGTGTGTATCCCGCTACGTACCCTTCTGCTCGGACTCTGCATTCTCTAAACGGCACCCCGGATTACCCCGATCCTGCTGTTTTCCATGTTCACGCTGTCTGCACCACGTTTATCCGTTGCTGCCGAGCGCTGCGCTTTCCATAGCGCGGATCCATGGATTCTCTACACGAACTGTCTCTGCTTTCACAGAACTTAGTGGACTGCGCTCCCGGAGCGCACCACTGGATATTACTGCTTCGCTACAAGTATTGGTGGATTATCTCCTGAGTATTCTCAATAAACTTTGTTTGCGTTTACTTCGGCTTTCGCCTCCTTATCCGCATTACAGGTTATCTCGATCCGCATGACCAATCAAACAAATCGCGGCAACGCTGTTGTGTAAAAAAACCTCCAAAAACACGTGCATGCACATTCCCATTTAATAACGCACATCATGTACATAAAGAAATTTTAGGCACGTTAATATATTGCCGCCATATTAGTTTTCGTTTATCTCGATCATTGGTTATCTCGACGCTTTTTGGCGTCCCCTAGGCCGGCGACATAACCGGGTTCCACTGTATCAACATTTTAAGTGCTCACCCCAGCCTCCACTCTCCTACACTTCTCCTTTTCCTGCTGTCTCTGTAGACGCCTTCCTACTCTCCTTCTCCTCCTTCGGCCAACAGTAGCCCAATTTCCACCGTTACCCTGTTGGCTAACAATACCTGTTGGTTTTTGGTAACCCGGGCCTTGACCGATCGGGTATGAAATTCTGGTTCGTGATCCTCATATTTGATATGGCAAATGTTTTATGCTGGATGCCCTTCCTAACACAACCCTCCCCATTCATCCGGGCTTGGGACCAACACTAAGAGTGCACTGGCTTGTACACGTGTCTTTCAAATTGACTGGCAAAATCTACATGTACTGTATTTCCTGCTAAAGAGTGTAGAGTGGTGGGGGACCAGGGCCTTTTTGTGACTGCATGAGGGACAGGTTTTTTACAAATGCAATTTAACTACTGAGGTGCAACATCTTTAGAACAGATAGAACCACTGTGGGTGTGGTTGCATCTATGTAAACAAACCTTTGTGCTATTGTTGTTAAGTCCCACTTTCCTGCTGATATTGAATACCTCTTTATCAAAAGCAGACATTTTTATCTACCTCATAAATTCACATGCACAGTATTTCCAGCTGTATATGAACCCTGGATGCTAAGCTAGCCATAAAATAACTTGGTACTGATATTACCAAAATGCATCCAGGCTGAGCTTTTGTGAATGCTTGTGATTCTTAATCACACAAATCCTGAGGACAGCATATACATTATTAATACATTAATGCTGAATCAGGGTCTACGTTTATTTGTATACACTCATAATAACAACAAAACGCTGTGCTTTTGTAAAATAAAGAAAAAAAAAAGGGAGCACTCTCTGCCATCTATGTCATCTCTTTTCACAGACACAAATAAAACAACCTGAATCTTAGTGAATACTCGCCTTACAAACATAATAATACAGACGCTCCCCACTTTACTATCATTCACTTTACGAACTTTTGTGTATACGAACAAACCTGTCCTCAAAGTAAAATTTGAGTCGAAAACATTTAAAAAGGTAGGAGAGCCATCGCTAGTTGTTGACTGTAACGAGTCTACATGATGCACACTGGACTAGGCCAAATAAATGTTCTTAAGTGAATTTTTTTTTTATTAGTTTTTCAACTTTTGTATTTTAAAACATATAGATAGTTAAAGTCTACATAGAGTATCTGTACTTCTACTTAACTAAAGGATGTGTGTAGACATCCTTTAGTTGTTTAGGTGACACCTGCTTTTATGATGACGGCTCTAACTGTTCTCAGAGTCACATTCAAAATTAGGCTATTATTTAAAGGGCATAGTGATTCTGGTTTAAACCAGTTAAAAGTCAGCTGTTACAGTAGTATATGTTGAAAGTTTGCGGTTGCATTCTACTAAGAACCTATGGCCACAAAGGGTTGCCAAAGAAACTGCGAGACTTAAATTGAAAGGTACTATTGAGGATGGGGTAAATTACTCAAAAACACAGACACTGAATTTGGGAGGTGTTGAGAAATTTAGCTAGTTTGGTTTATAATATAATGATAATATATATAAATATAATAATATATAATATAAAATAATAATAACAGCAATAATAGTAGAAAAGTTGGGTTTAATAGGGTTGGTGAGTGCAGGTACATCATGCGACATATTTTTTGGCGAGCCAGCCCGGAGTTTGGTGGGTCAGCAGGCCGAAACCTGAACTGGGACCGTTCACCTACGGACTGCAGATGCCGCGGCATAATAATAAAAAGGTAAGCAGACACCTGTTTATTCGAAGTCTGTATTTAGTTTGTCTGTGGTCTGTGGGGAAGGACTGGCCCCAGAGAGGTGTGGAGGCAGCTGGCCTCAAATTAATAGAACTCTTAAATAGTGGCTTGTCGATGAATGAGAGGAAGCAAAGCTTTATACCATTTTGTTGATAAAACAGCAGAACTTCCCATATGGTCTAATAGTGCATGATACTTAAGATTACTACCTCGGTGATCCAGATTCAAGGCCCGGCTTGGGAGTTTTTTCTTCTTTTCCCATGTGGTCCAAATAGCGCATGATACCTTTTGGTTTAATTGAGTGATCCGGGTTCGAGTCCCAGTGTGCGAAGGGTGCACGTGTGTATGTGAGTGTGACTGTTATTTAGGTGTGTGAGGAGCATGATTGGATGCAACTACTGCACAGCTAAATAGGTCCGACCTGGCGAGTTTAAGGTTCCAGATAAAGATGATGATGAAATGATGACATGAAGAAGATGATGAAGTGATTTTTGTCTCTAGATACCGCTGTTTTGATTAGCAAAATAGGTCCGCATGGTAGAGACAGGGGGCGCCCCAATAGAATGTCATTTTATTGATGTTTATTGTTGTATGTCATTGTGTGAGGAGCAGGAGTGGAGTAGAGGAGATAATACAGTGAAGTAGATTTTTGAACTAAGAGATATGAGGACATTGTTCTGGGTTAATTTAAATTTGTATAGTGTAGTGAGTGAATTAGGTAAGTAAATACATACACATATCATTCATAAATATACATGTATATGTGTATATGCATGTAAGATTGTGATATGTCAACTAAATATAAATCAGTTTGATCTGGGAATATATGCACATTAGATATAAATTGGGTTATATTGCATATCATTTATGAACATACATTTAGAGTAACTAAAGAATACAAGTGTGAGGAATATGAATGTCAGATTTAGAGACAGAAACTAGAGGCATTAAAAACACATTTTGAGGACAATAAATCGAATAATAATAATAATGAAAATTTAAATATATAAGGATAGAAAAAGAGTGAAAATGTGGACTGTGGGTTACTTACTTAAAAAATGAAGATTGTAAGAATGACCAAATAGTGTAACAGCTGAAAGCCAGAGAATATGCATTTACATTTATTGCTTGTCTAAAAACAAGAATATAAATACTAATACAATGAATTGTTTTTAGTTCTAATATATTTATTTTTCAAGCCCCTGTTACAATATTATTACATTATCATAAAAGGTTGAGTATGTTGAGAATCTAGGAAGCAATTTGATTTGATAAAATAATCATTGGGAAAAAGAAAAAGGCAGGTTATATTTTATGCAACTTTCAAGTTCCAAAGGGAGGAGTATGGTGAGAAGTTTAGCTAGTTTGGTTTATAATATAATGATAATAAATATAAATATAATATATAATATACAATAATAATAACAGCAATAATAGCAATAATAGTAGAAAAGTCGGTTTTAATAGGGTTGGTGAGTGCCGGTACACTAAATTTTGCAGGTACACTGAATTTTGCACTGTGCAAAATTCAGTCAGAAGTCATGTATGGAGCTGCCTATGTGGTTAAACACCTTGGCTATGCAGAGAAAACAGAGAAACCACATTACATCTTGACTCATCTTGCATAATAGGGTGCATAAAGTTCACCCATGTAATGTAGCTTAGGCCAGCTTGAGCTATCAGTAGTAAAACCTGGTAATAAATAATATCATTTAGCAATATGCTTCATATATATATATATATATATATATATATATATATATATATATATATATATATATATATATATATATATATATATATACAGTACAGACCAAAAGTTTATATATATTATATATACAGTACAGACCAAAAGTTTGGACACACCTGCTCATTCAAAGAGTTTTCTTTATTTTCATGACTATGAAAATTGTAGAGTCACACTGAAAGCATCAAAACTATGAATTAACACATGTGGAATTATATACATAACAAAAAAGTGAACTGAAAATATGTCATGTTGTAGGTTCTTCAAAGCATCAAGAGAATGCCAAGAGTGTGCAAAGCAGTAATCTAAGCAAAAGGTGGCTACTTTGAAGAACCTACAATATTACATATTTTCAGTTGTTTCACACTTTTTTGTTATGTATATAATTCCACATGTGAGAAGGTGTGTCCAAACTTTTGGTCTGTATATATATATATATATATATATATATATATATATATATATATATATATATATATATATATGTATATATGTATATATATTTATACACACACACAGTATTTGCACATTTTAAGACATCTTTAATGTGATCTTCCAACAAACAGAAATATTTGAGACTCACTAGCAGCTGGAATCAAATTCCTTGTGTGTGTCAACACACTTGGCCAATAAACCTGATTCTGGTTCTGATTTCCAAATGAGTCATGTCCACCTGTTCATATTAAACCAGAATCTAATTTTAGGCCTCAGAAACCAGAAGTCATTGCTGGTATTACTCCAATATTTGAATCGCTGTTAAAGGCAGGAATAATAGTTCCCTGTAGCTCTTCGCTGGTGCAAACTCCCATTTTTCCAGTAAAAAAAAAATTTCACTCAAGATGAACCAGAAGAATAAACGTTTGTCCAATATCTCAAAGCAGTGAATGAGGCTGTTGTCTGCAGAGCTCTGAATGTTCCAAATCCATATACTGTACAATTTTATCTCAAATGACAGCAGATAGTCATTGGTTTTCAGTTGTGGAATGACAGTCCTGACAGTCAGTACTGGTATGCATTTTACTTTAATGGTAAGTCATACACATTTACATGACTCTGCCAGAGTTACTGTGAGTCTCCAACAATATATAATAAAGCCAGCCTAGATAAACTAGAATTAACCGCAGGGTCTTCTTTTACAATATGTTGTAAAAAGCTATTGGCTTATTGACTGCCCCCACACACAGGAGAAGCGTGAAAATAACTCTGTTTTAGCTAAGGAAGGACACAAAGCCAGCTTAACAAAATGTACATTTCAAATAGAATTAAAATAAAATTTAAATAGAAGAAAGCAATTCAGAAAATTTCTAAACAATGCACCAAAAAGCAATTCATGTCTTTTTTGTGCATGTGTTCATATTTCAAAATGTTTATTCCATATTATGCCATCCTAGGCTCCCGTAAGTGCAACAGCTTGGGAATAGAAAGGACTTACTGGCCCACAGTGCACTTAGTTGGACACCGGATGCTGAACAGGCATTTGAAAACTTACAAAAGACCTTGCAAGCCACACCCACTCTAGGTATACCTGATCGAAACAGACCATTCACTTAGACGGTTAATGAAAAAGAGGGCTGCATAACATCAATATTACTGCAGGGCAATTGGGGAAACTAAGACCAGTAACTTACTTTTCTGCAAAACTAGACCTCGTAGCAGCAGATATCTTGCCCTTGTCCAGAGCAATGTCCAAAATTTCTTTGAGTCTCTATTAATGAATAAATCTAGACTAGTATGCTAGATTACAAACTTAAATAAATCAGCCTACAACTCTGTTTATATACATATAAAGGAGAGAGGCAGGAATGTGTGAGAGTGAGGGGATGACAGCACAATATCCCAGTTCAATGAGCACTCTATAGCAATGATCCCTCCAGACCTGCTCATTTGCCTAAGAAAAATCTACCGCTCAAAGGCTTGACTAAATAAATATATTTTCAGTCTCGACTTTTACACTGAGACTGTGTCTGAGTCCCAAACACAAATTGAGTCCAAACACAAATTGGAAGGCTGTTTCATAACTGTGGGGATTTGTAAGAGAAGAGCTCTGCCCCCTGCTGTTGTCTTCATTATTTGAGGTACCAACAAATAGCCTGCACCTTTTGATCTAAGTAGGCATGGGGGATCATAATGATACAGAAGTTCATTTAGATAATGCAGTGCACATGTTAAGTGCTTTTCTACCTCAGTAGTAGTATTTTATAATCAATGCGAGATTTAATTGGGAGCCAGTGTAGACTGACTAAAACAGAGGTGATGTGTTAATATTTTCTAGATCTAATAAAGACTCTTGCTTCTGCATTCTTTTAAAATCAGGGTTTTATCTCTTTATTGTTTGGCTTGACCTTAGTGCAGCTTTTGACCCCATTGAGCATATTAACCTGCTTGCTAGATTAGAGAATGTTGGAATAAATGGGACAGTTGTCTTCTGGCTTAGGTCTTATTTGACTGATCACTATCAGTTTGATGATGTAAAGGGTGAGTTCTTCACACTCTCTGAGGTACACAGTTGTATAGTTCAGCAAAGCCAGTTGAAAAAGATCAGCTTAAAAATGTTGAAGAGTGTGTAAAGGACATTATACAGTGGATGCTTGATAACTTCATTCTGCTTAACTCGGATAAGACGGAAGTACATTTACTAAGACCACATGAAGCTTAAAGAAAACTTTTCGGTTATGTAGCATCTCTGGATGGTGTTTCTGTTTCAGTGTGTACAGCAGTCAAAGACCTTGGTGTGATTAATGACCCTAGTTTTCCTTTGAGGCCCACAGTAATAATATTACCAGGATCGCCTTCTCTTTCACCTTAGAAATATCACTAAAATTAGAAATATGTCGTTACGGGTTGCAGAAAAACTAGTTCATGCTTTTTTTTCATCTAGATTAGACTACTGTAATGCTTTACTGTCTGGGTGTTCAAGTTAGTGCATAATTAAGCTTCTGATCGACTTACTAGATCTAGAAAATATGACCACATCAACCTGTTTAAATTAGTCTACACTGGCTCCCAATTAAATCTCAAATTGATTATAAAATACTACTACTGACGTATAAAGCACTTAACAATCTCGCGCCACAGTATCTGAGTAAACTTTTGTACCAATATGATCCCACACGCCTACTTAGATTAAAAGGTGCAGGCTATTTGTTGGTACCTCAAATAATGAAGAGTACAGCAGGGGGCAGATCTTTCTCTTATAAAGCCCCACAGTTATGGAACCACATTCTAATCAGTGTTCGGGACTCAGACACAGTCATAGTGTTCAATTCAAGGCTGAAAAGATTTATTTTATTATATATATAAGTCTTTTATCAATAGATTTTGTGAAGGAGCAGATCTGGAAAAATCATGGATATAGAGTGTACGGTGAACTGGATATTTGTATGCTGTCGCCCCCTCTCTCTCACACGTTCACTCAGGTTTGTTGACGGGGTGTGGTGGGTTGTCTCTTATCCCAGAGATCCCTCATGTCTGTGTTACCTTCTGGCTCTACCTCTTAGTTATGCTTATCATGGACAAACTTACACATATCGTACACATAATTAGAACAATCTTATTCATTCTTTATCACCACATTCTCTGTGTAAAGCTGCTTTGAGACCATGTTCATTGTTAAAAGCGCTATACAAATAAAAATTTATTGAATTTAATTGAATACCCACTGCTCAACAAAGACCAGCTTGGCTAGACTGCTCCCACAGAAGTGACACTATAGCACATGTCTGAAAAGTTGAAAGATGGTTTTAACTAGCTGAAGACCAGTCAGAGTGCCGATGCTGACCATGTCCACTAACAAGAGCATGTGACCATCAGAAATGACCATGAAACAATGGACAAAGTTAGCCTAGTCTGACCATGTTTTTTAATCATGAGGATGGCCAGGTGGTGTGCATGTGTGTGACTACCCTGGGAAAAGATGACACTAGGAGCAACTTTGTGCATGCATGCATGTATGTGCATGCATGTATCTGTGTGTGTGTGTGTGTGTGTGTGTGTGTGTGTGTGTGTGTGTGTGTGTGTATGTGTGTGTGTGTGTGATCAGAACGTGCCACTGGTTGTGCAGCTTGTGGGTGCCCATTATAATTAAATTGCTCTTAAAACTTTCCCTTTGAAGCAAATTAATTAAGATGCTATTATTTAGTCATTGAGGGTTTAATGAGCTTCATTAGTAACAATGGCAACATCCACCATCATTAGCTAAACTCAGTTATTTTGTCAAATTTGGTTATTTACTGTGTGGAAGATTAATGAGCTCTTATACCGGCCCAGATGCTAATTAGCTTTAAAAACATAACACTATCCATCACTCTTGTGATTGTACCAGACACACACACACACACACACACACACACACACACACACACACACACACACACACACACACACACACACACAAACAACCACACATACACAAAAGAGCAAATTCTGCAGGTAAACAAACATGACATCACAAAAACTTGCTTCTGAATTCTAATGCTGTATATTCATGAAACCATTTCCAGCATCTGTATTAAGTATGGTTTACCTGATTCTAATTTTAACCCTTACTAGGTCTACTGTACTGTGTTTGAAATGTTTAGCCTTTTAAATTAATTAGAATTTTAATTCCTTCGGAAATTAAATTTTTGACCGAGAGTCATATTTTTTATGTATAAGATCCAGAGTGTACCTTGATCATTTCTTCTTCCTCCAAACACGTTTAGTGGAATTATCACCTAAAAGTTATATTTTGGTCTCATCTGACCACATGACTTTCTCCCATGACTCCTCTGGATCATCCAAATGGTCATTGGCAAACTTAAGACGTGCCTGGACATGTGCTGGTTTAAGCAGGGGAACCTTCCATGCCACGCATGATTTCAAACCATGACGTCTTAGTGTATTACCAACAGTAACCTTGGAATCGGTGGTCCCAGCTCTTTTCAGGTCATTGACCAGCTCCTCCTATGTAGTTCTGGGCTGATTTCTCACCTTCCTTAGGATCATTGAGACCCCACGAGGTGAGATCTTGCATGGAGCCCCAGTCCGAGGGAGATTGACAGTCATGTTTAGCTTCTTCCATTTTCTAATGATTGCTCCAACAGTGGACCTGTTTTCACCAAGCTGCTTGGCAATTTCCCCCGTAGCCCTTTCCAGCCTTGTGGAGGTGTACAATTTTGTCTCTAGTGTCTTTGGACAGCTCTTTGGTCTTGGCCATGTTAGTAGTTGGATTCTTACTGATTGTATGGGGTGGACAGGTGTCTTTATGCAGCTAACGACCTCAAACAGGTGCATCTAATTTAGGATAATATATATATATATATATATATATATATATATATATATATATATATATATATATATATATATATATAATATATACAGTGGTACCTTGTACCACTGTAGCAAAATGAACAGGAAATAAGTTTCCTCAAACAGATAATTCCAGAGGTAATTGAACCTGTTTTAAAAAATAATAAACTCTTCCATTAGCACTGGCTATGTACCTAAATCTTGCAAACTGGCAGTTATGAACCCCCTAATCAGAAACCTGACCTTGACCTATGTCAGCTGTCCAACTACAGGCAAATATCAAACCTAAGAAAACCTTTATATCGCAAATTTTAGAAAAGGTTGTAGAACAGCAGTTATGCTCACATCTACTTAGACCTCATCCATATTTATGATGTGGTGCGGGCCGATTCAGTGGGAGCGCATCTGATTTAATATAAAGAATTTTATTGGTTCACCTGAAACCGTTCGGCAATTTCATTGGTCTAATCATTATTTCACAAGAATGAAATATGTGAAGAACAATTTGAGAACAAACTTGTCTGATGATCTCAGGTCACTGTTGATGTTACTTAGGAATAAAATTTTTTAAAAGTATCAATCAGGATTTAGGCCTCATCATAGCACAGAGACGGCGCTAGTTAAGGTGTTAAATGACCTGCTATTGGCCTTTGATCAGGTTTTTGTCTCTTAACTTGTTTTGCTCGACCTTAGTGCAGCTTTTGACACCATTGATCATACTATACTGCTTGCTAGACTTGAGAACGTTGTTGGAATAAAGGGAACAGCTCTCTCTTGGCTCAGGTCTTATTTGACTGATCAGTTCGCTATCAGTTTGTTGATATAAATGGTGAGCTCTCCACACTCTCTGAGGTAAATTTTGGTGTTTTCCACAAGGATTTGTTTTTTTCTTTATATATGCTCCAACTGGGTGAAATTATACATAACCATGGTACTCGCTTCCATTGCTATGCTGATGATACACAGCTGTATATCTCAGCAAAGCCAGATGAAAAAGATCAGCTTAACAATGTTGAGGAGTGTGTAAAGGACATTAGACAGTGGATCCTTGTTAACTTTCTTCTGCTCAACTCAGTTAAGACGGAAGTACTTTTACTAGGACCACATGCAGGTAGAAGCAAATTTTCCGATTACGTAGCATCTCTGGATGGTGTTCCTGTTTCAGCTTGTACAGCAGTCAAATACCTTGGTTTTATTATTGACCCTAGTCTTTCCTTTGAAGCTCATGTAAATAATATTACCAAGATCGCCTTCTTTCACCTTAGAAATATTGCTAAAATTAAAAATATGATGTCGTTACAGGATGTAGAAAAACTAGTTAATGCTTTTGTTACATCTAGATTAGACTACTGTAACGCTTTACTGTCTGGGTGTTCAAATAAGTGCATAAATAAGCTTCAGTTAGTTAAGAATGCAGCAGCAAGAGTCCTCACCAGATCTAGAAAATATGGCCACATCACCCCTGTTTTAATTAGTCTACACTGGCTCCCAATCAAATCTCGCATTGATTATAAAATACTGCTACTGATGTATAAAGCACTTAACAGTCTCGCACTGCAGTATCTGAGTGAACTTCTGTACCAGTATGATCCTCCATGTCTACTTAGATCAAAAAGTGCAGGCTATTTGTTGGTACCTCAAATAATGAGTACAGCAGGGGGCAGATCTTTCTCTTATAAAGCCCCACAGTTATGGAACAACCTTCCAATCAGTGTTCAGGACTCAGTCTCAGTGTCGAGGTTGAAAACTTATTTATTTAATCAAGCCTTTAATCAGTAGATTTTTTCTTAGGTAAAGGCGCAGACCTGGAGGGATCATGAATATAAAGTGTTTAATGAATTGGAATATTTGTATGCTGTCGTCCCCTCACTTTCACATCATTCACTCAGATTTGTTGATGGTGGTGTGGTGGGTCGTCTCTTGTCCTAGAGATCCCTAATGTCGGTGTTAACTTCTGTTTCTACCTTTTAGCTATGCTGCTATAGCGAGTCTTGCCAGAGTCCAAACTGCACAGTGACAGAACTTTCATACAACAATAAAGACACATAATAATCCATATCTTTCTCTTCCTGTCATCCCTCTTCTCTTTCTCTCTCTCTCTGTCTCTCTCTCTCTCTCTCTCTCACTTTCTCGGTGCGCATGCGCGAGTGAGTGTGCGGAAGTGAGCGTGTTTGGGTGAGAGTGGATGATACTGAGTGAGTGAGTTTTTTCTGTATTTTTCTATCTTTTGTTGGGTATTTGTGGATTGTTTTGTTGGTGGATTTTGCTGAACGGTATATAGGGGTGTAGGAAGAGCGCTGTTGATCAGCGAAAGCTGGTCAGTATGGCAGCGGCTCAGGGTTTTGAAAGTTTAACACGGAGGCATGGGATTAGAGTTCTCCCCGTGGAGCGCTGCTCTGTTGAAGACTGCACTATTGCAGTTGCTAAAGTAGTGGGATACACGAGCATCTTATCTGCAGCTAGAATGAATAGCGCAATTGTGTTTTTTTTGGACAGTGTGGAGAAGGTTACCGAGTTTGTGGGGAAAGGGGTTGTGATAAATAATGGGTTTACTCGGGTGATGGCGTTGGCCCAGCCGGCAAAAAGGGTCACGATTTCAAATGTACCGCCATTCATTCCGGATGAAGTGATAGAAAGAGAACTGGTGAGGCATGGTAAAGTTATATCAAAGATCAGAAGAATTCTGTTAGGGTGTAAATCACCACTGCTGAAACATGTGGTATCTTTCAGGAGGCAGACACACATGATCTTAAATGATGATAACGTGGAACTAAACCTAGCGATGAAGTTTAAGATAGACAATTATGAGTATATGATTTATGCAACCTCAGAGAATAGGAAGTGTTTTGGCTGTGGACAGGAGCGACATTTATTCCATGCTTGTCCTGAGAGGACAAACGTGGTGGTGCTGCAAAAGGAAAGTAGAAGTGAGGTGCAGGGAAGCTTAGAAAAGGACAGGGGACAGAGGCAGGTAGGGACTGGCGAGGGATCATGCATTGAGATAGAAAATAGGGAGATGAATAAAAATGGAGAACCCAGTAAGGAGAGGTTGAATGATGTGACTGATAAAGTTGGGGAAAAGGACACCAGTACAAACTTGGTTGCAAGCTTGAGTGCATTAGGAAATGTAGAAGACACTGAGATAGCAGATGACGAGGGCATTTTTAAAACACCAGCGATTAAAAGGAAAATGTAAAAAAGAGGTCATTGGAAGAGAGTGAGGAAGAGTGAGCAAGAAGCATGTGGAGTTAGATACTAGTGGTAACGTTGTAGAGTCTACCGCAGAGAGTGGGAGTGATTCTTCAGGGTCTGGGAGTTTGGTCTCGCAGAATAGGTCTACTAGAAGCGCATATACTCTTGAAAAAATCAGAAAGTTTCTACAGATAACTAAAGGAATGAAAGGAGTGAGTGTGGAGCAGTACTTTCCAGATCGAGAGTTGTTTGTTGAAACAGCCAGAGCGCTGATGAAAGAGAAAGGTGACGATGGTCTAGCTGAGCAGGAAGTTCATAGATTAAAGAAAATTGTGCAAAAGTTAAGACTGAATATATTGAGTGATGAATTTGAAACAGAGTGATTTTTTTTTCTCATGTTTTTTTGGGGGTATTTGTGCTTGGTCTGTCCATGCCTGTTTTTTATACAATCCTTTATGAGTACAATAAATGTGGGACACTAAATATAAATGGTGCAAGAGACAGCAGGAAGAGAATGATGCTCTTTGAATTAATAAAACTAAAGAGATATGATGTGATCTTTGTACAAGAAACACATAGTGATGTTCAAAATGAGAATGATTGGAATATGGAATGGGATGGTGAAGCTATTTTAAGTCATAAGGACTCGTCGAGTGGCGGAATAGCTGTGCTCTTTCAGGAACATTTTAAACCTTTATCTTGTGAGGTTGAACATACAGTATAGTCAAAGGGCGACTAATGAAGGTTCGAGCGAAATTTGAGAATTTTACTTGTGTTTTTCTGAATGTTTATGCTCCAGTTTGTGGTCCTGAGAGGGTTTGTTTTTTAAAAAAGGTAAATAATACTCTCGCGTGTATTGATCAAGAAGAGGTTATGTTCATGGGAGGAGATTTTAATTGTACAACAAATGACAAAATGGATAGGAATCATAAAGAACCTCATATAGCATCTCAACATGAACTACTGAAGCTTAATGCGGAGCATGATCTTTATGATATGTGGAGAGTTTTGCATAATAATGAAAGACAATACACTTGGGCACAGGCAAGAGAAAACTGTATTACCATGGCCAGGTTGGATCGGTTTTATTGTTTTAAACACTATTTTAATGTTGTAAAGAATTGTGTGATTTTACCTGTGGGTTTTTCTGATTACTGTTTAGTTGAGTGTACTGTTTATATTGCAAACGTAAAACCAAAAAGTGCCTATTGGCACTTTAATGTGTCATTGTTGCAAGACAAGTCTTTTATTGAGGTGTTCACTTTCTTTTGGGAGAAATTTCAGGTAAGGAAGGATGATTTTAGATCACTTCGACAATGGTGGGATTATGGGAAAATGGAAACACAGCAACTGTGCCAGCAGTACACTCTCAATGTTTCTAGGGATATTTCCCATTTGATTAGAGATCTAGAGAAGGAAATAGTGAAATTGCAGAATTCATTAGTATCTATAGGGGACCAGGGACAATTTGAGCTCTTAAAATCTAAAAAAAGGAGTTTAAATTAGTTGTTAGGCATTAGGGCACAGGGGGCATTGGTTCGCTCTCGATTTCAGAGTGTGGAAGAGATGGATGGCCCGACAAAGTTCTTCTTTAATTTGGAAAAAAGAATGGGCAAAGTAGGTATATTCATTCGTTGTATTCATCAACTGGAGATGATTTGGAAGAGCCCAGTGAAATCAGAAAAAGAGCGGTCTCGTTTTATTCAGAGCTGTATAAGAGCGAGAGCCCGGAGGTGGATGAGGAAGCCAACTCCTTTTACGCAGAGTTGCCAAAGGTGTCAGATGAGACCAATGCTGACCTTCAGAGGCCTATTTCAGTGGAGGAACTGCAGGTTGCGCTGCAGAGCATGGAGTGTGGCAGAGCACCTGGAATCGATGGTCTCCCTGTTGACTTTTATAAGTCTCTTTGGGCAGTGATCAGAGAAGTCTTGCTTGCAGTACTCAATGAGAGTCTGGTTGATGAAGTGTTACCAGTGAGCTGCAGAAGAGCAGTTAACTCTTCTACCAAAAAAGGAAGACCTAAAAAATATAAGGAATTGGCGACCGTTCTCACTGCTGTGCTCTGATCTAAAAAAATGTTCTAATGTGTTGGCCATGAGGTTGAAGGAGGTGCTTTGTCGGGTCATTCATTGCGACCAGACATACTGTGTGCCTAATAGATCTATTTTTGACAATATACATTTAATTCGAGACATCTTAAGCGTCTCTAGATCATTAAATTTGAATTCTGGTCTGATTTTATTAGATCAGGAGAAAGCATTTGATCGTGTTGAGCACAGCTATCTCTGGCGTACACTGGAGGAGTTTGGGTTCGGCTCGGGTTTTATTGCTATGATCAAGATTTTGTATCAGGACATTGAGAGTGTGCTGAAAGTGAATGGCAGTTTGTGTGTACCTTTTAAGGTTGGAAGAGGGATTAGACAAGGATGTGCCCTATCTGGGATGTTATATTCCTTGGCAATTGAACCTTTGCTGGTTAAAATCAGAAGCAGCATTGAGGGCTGGTCTATACCTTACTCTAGTGAAAAGGTGAAAGTTTCAGCTTATGCTAATGATATTATTGTTTTGATTCAGAATCAAAATGACAATGGTATTAAAGAAAATTATTAGTGATTTTGGACGTATTTCTTCTGCTAGAGTAAATTGGTTGAAGAGTGAAGCGTTGATCTGTGGTGAATGGGCTGAAGATCCTCCTAAATTACCGGCAGGATTGACCTGGAAGAGGGATGGAATAAAGTATTTTGAAGTGTACATTGGAGATGATGCGATGCTGCAAAAGAACTGGGAAGGTGTTTTGGAAAAGGTAAAAGGAAAGCTGGAGAAATGGAAGTGGCTCATTCCGAAGATGTCGTACAGAGATAGAGTTCTAGTGGTAAACAATTTGGTGGCGTCAGTATTATGGCACCGCTTGACCGTTGTTGATCCTCCCCGTGGATTAATAGAAAAACTACAAACAATTATAGTGGATTTCTTTTGGAGCAGATTTCACTGGTTAGCACGAGCATACTCTTTTTACCCAGGGAGCAGGGGGGACAAGGTCTTATTCATCTAGCAAGCAGGAGAGCGCCCTTTAGGCTCATTTTCATACAGAGGTTTCTAACGGGACCTGTGGATCTTGTCTGGAGGAAGGTGGCTGATGTCATGCTGAGTTGTGTGAATGAACTGAACCTGACTTCTGAGCTGTGGTTGATGGATTCTAGCAAGCTAAGGACTAACACACTGACACAGTCCTATAAGGGACTCTTTGACATCTGGCAGCTTTTTAAGAGACGGAGGCAGGGCGCCACGTCTTTGTATTGGCTGCTGCGGGAACCCCTGGTTTATGGTCCGAGACTGGACGTGGCTTGTGATGCCACACCGGGGCTGCCTCGAATTTTACACCTGGCTAAGACATTACAGCTACAAAATATAACGGATATTGGTGGACCTGATCTAAGTAATGTTCAAGCGGTAGTATCGCGTTTGGGAATTCAGTCTGCACGGCAGATTGGACAAGTGCTGGACTTACTAAAACAAAGGCTGACACCAGAGGACAGACAGTTATTGACAGGATACTATAATGGTCAAGTGGTTCCGGCTCTTACGGATCCCTTTCCAGAACTTCGAATCACCCCTGACTTAAAAGGTCTAACTGGGGCCTTTCAGGACTCTCGGAGTAAGGTGATTTACACATGCTGTGTAAAGGTTTTAAACAGAACAAGCCTTAAAGGTGGGAAGGATACGGTGTGAAGAGAGAAATTGGGTTTGGAAGACGATGTAAAACCAATATGGAGAGTTTTATACAAACCGCCTTTAGATAAGTGCACGGGTGATCTCCAGTGGAGAGTTTTACATGGCACAGTTGCTGTTAATGCTTTTTTGAATATTCTTAATCCTGATGTGTCAGATAAATGTCCTTTTTGTAACGAAAGGGAGACGATTTTTCACTGCTTTTTGGAATGCTTAAGGTTGAAGGAGCTATTTGTGGTACTTGAACGAACCTTTTCGAATTTCGGTGAGATATTCTCTCTTCGAAGCTTTATTTTCGGTCCATATTTTAGTGCATCCCAAAGGAGGAAGGGTCAGTTGTTGAACTTTTTGATTGGACAGGCTAAAAGATCAATTTATATTACAAGGCAAATAAAGTGGATGGCAGGGAGGGGCAGAGAGTAGAGTTGGTTTTTAAGAATGTGGTGAAAAGTCGTGTCCTGATTGATTTTAAGTTTTATAAGTTGATCAACGATGTGGAGAGTTTTTTGGAGAAGTGGGGCTATAAGGAAGCCATCTGCGGTTTGATAGATGGAGCGCTATCTTTTAACACTCTTTTTTAATGGGTGGTGCGTTTAGGGGAGGTCGTTTTGTGTGGTTGTGCAGAGATGAATGTGGTGTGTATTGTGTTTATTAAGGTGCTGTTTAAGTTTTAAATTTATAAGGTGTATTTGTTTTTATGAATTAATAAAGTTGTTTTGAAAACTCAAAACACTCTCTCTCTCTCTCTCTCTCTCTCTCTCTCTCTCTCTCTCTCTCTCTCTCTCTCTCTCTCTCTCTCTCTCGGTCAAGTTAAACATGCTCCTGAGGTTCCAGTGATGACTGCTCCTCTCCCCTCCGTGGATCTTCCCACTTCATCCAGGCCTACCCCTGGATTGTGTTCTCTTCAATTGGAGGTCACTCTGTGCAGCTTGAGACGGTTTCTAATCAACGCCTTAGGTTGTTCCATGAAATTCCAGAGTAAGAACGGGAGCTTTGAGGATGGATTGGACTGTAGTTAATGTCAACAGACTGCTACATTGACTCAGGACTACATTTCGCTTCTGATCACCATCACTGTACCCCGTAACATTTAACAATGTATATCTGCTATAAATTGACATTTGGTGCAACCCAGATGAGGATGGGTCTGGTTCCTCTCAAGGTTTCTTCCTTATGCCATCTCTGGGAGTTTTTCCTTGCCACAGTCGCCACCTGCTTGCTCATCAGGGACAAACTTACTTATCAAGAACATATTCACTTTTATTTACCACATTATCTGTGTAAACCTGCTTTAAGACAATGTTCATTGTTAAAAGCGCTATACAAATAATAATGAATTAAATTGAATTGAATTTAAGATTTTAAGTCCTGTAACTCCTCATTTTCTTTGATAAATACTGGTCAACTTGCTTGTGTAACAATCCAGTTTGGAAATAAAGGTCTGAATTAGTGGGATAGTGGTGATTCAAGTAAACTCAACAGCAATCTACAGATTACAAGAGACACAAGAGTACCGTTAAGATGGTGTTCTAAAAATACATTCAGGGTTATTTATCGAATGTAAATTTAGACTAACTCTGTATTGACAAATAACTAAAGCACAATTTTACATAATGGTAAATTAATTACCATGTTCTAACACATAACTCTTAAAGAAATGGTAAAGATAATAAAACATTAAAACCCTACACTCTACATTAAAGCCTCATGCTCAACAATGTTAGTATGAGCAATGCTCAACAATGTACTCAACATGTATATTAAAGCCTCATGCTCAACAATGTTAAGTTAAACAATCAAACATTTGTTAAGTAAAGCCGGACAATTGCTAGATTTCAGTTCAAATAACACAGTAAACCTACCGTAATGTAGTTACCTTCATTCTTTGTGTACTGTTAACAAGGTTGAGTTTAATAAAACTTACAAAAGTGATATCATTTTTTTGAGTGCAGGTACACAGCAACGAAATGCAGTTTAGCATCTACCAGAAGTGCAAATAGGAGCAATTGTGCAAATTGACAAGTGCAGATAAATATGTAAGTATATGCACAGCATGTCCACCAGGCATGCTGAGATCTGAGCAGAAACTGTGGTATCTGAGGGAGGGAAGGAGAAGATGAGTTGAATGTCATCAGCATAGCAGTGGTAAGAAAACCCATGTAAGGATATGACTTCACCAAGAGAGTGAGTATAGAGGGAGAAAAAGAGAGGACTAAGTACCTAGCCTTGTGGGACACCAGTGAAGAGTCTGCGTGGGGCAGATGTGGACATGTGCAGAGGAGGAACATGGGGTATATCGTTAGGAGAATACCGAGGATTGAGCCACCAGGAAGGCGGAAAAGAGGAAGACCAAGGAGGAGGTTTATGCATTTGGTGAGGGAAGACATGCAGGTAAACATATTCTTTAATTTATTGTGTAACACCATTCATGATAAACTAAAATACAAAATAATATATAAGATACCTGATGTTGAGTTATGGAATTATTTACTATGTGAAACTAGTGCCACATAGATGTTAATGTAGAATTTGCCCATGGGACTATTTAACATGATACACTCCTAGAGAGAAATTTGAGAGGTTAGTCTTGTGCTTATCTGTGCATCTCTGCTGTTTGATGTAAAATCTGCCAAATGCATAAATGTAAATGCAGGGAAATTATTCAATTATTCAAGCTCTTCTTTGAATAGACACAAACAAGTTGTAGCATCTGGCACGTGTCATTTAGACTTCATGTCTCATTAATTTCCTTTTAACCCTTGACATCTGCTTTTCAATCAAAGGATGAGCACCACGGCTTACACTTTCATTGAGAGCTTGTATACCACAGTGTCATACCCCCGGAAGACTGATAACACAAGCCAGTCTCTATACCTGACACACACACACACACACACACACACACACACACACACACACACACACACACCACCCCGAAAGCCAGATAACCCCCTGGCCTCTCTGGTTAAATTCACAGGGACCCTCAAACCATAAAACAATTCACTCTCGGAACTCGGCCCCAGTATGTCTGTTTGTGACACACACATATACAGACATACACACACCAAATGAAGCATTCCTTTTATTAATTCAATAATAAATAGAATGTCCCACTTCACATAACACAAACATACATCTTGTTTGTATCTTCTACTATAAATAAAGCAAGTGTTTAACTCTACGTCAATAATAGTTACACTTTAAAAGCTTTAGTAATATACCTCTGTTTTAATGTGTCTCTTCTTTTTGATTTAAAAGTTGCACAAGGGTGCATTGTATACACCAGAATCTAATGTTGTATTAACATAAGTTATACCTTAAATACTGCTCCCGGTACATTGTACATCTGTTTTAATGCTGTCTTTTCTGTTAAGGCTTGACGTCAAAGTCGACATAAAATTATCTTCTCTTTATTTTCCTAACAAGGGTGCATTTTACATACCCGAATATAACATTGTATTAACAAAGTTATACCTTAAATACTGGTATGTTAATAGTATGTTAAATGTCAACTGGTATGTAATGTACCTCTGTTTAATGCTGTCCTTGCTTTCCATGTCTAATATCAAAACGATCACCAAAATTATCTGTTCCTTATTTTGCAAACAATGGTGCATTTTATTTGATCATGAAATGTACCATACTGTCTTGATACACTTTGGATAAAACTTTAAGTTCTCCAAAGCAAGTATAACCTGGAAACCATGCCCACAAACGCATGAACGAAGGGAGTTTCTCCCTCCAAAATTTCAGGCCATAGCATTGGCTATTCCCCCAAAGATGGGTGGGGTTTAGGACCTTTAAAACATCTTGAACCCAACTAACAGTCAGTCAAGTAAAGCAAGCTCGCTCACTCGGCTCGACCGGAAAAGCTCGGACGCCCGGGGCCGGAAGGCCCGAGGGCCCGAAGGCCCGGAGAGTCGGACGCTTAGAACAGCCCAGCAGTGAATCTTCGGGACGAGATCTCAAATCCTTTTGAGATCTTCCAGCTAGCTTTTTACTCAAGTCAGTCAGCCAGGTCAAGTCAACTCGCTCGAGGGAAAGGCCCGAGGGCCCGGGGGCCCAAAGGCCCAGAGGGTCAGACGTTCGGAACAGCTTGGAAACGACTCTCTCTTCCTTCAAGATCTTCTGGAAAGCTTCACTTTCAAGAACAACAACTGCTTTGATCTTTAGGAGAACCTGGAAGAACATCTGACTTCATCCTAACTGACTCTTCAAAGATCTCTTTGTTGCATCCGGTCTTTTGTGCAACAAGCCAATGTAAGTAATTGTTTTACCAACCAATTTAGATGCGTATTTAAGTTTGAGACTCTTAATTTAAGGTGAATTTGAATCTTCTGTGACAATTTCTCAGTTAGGGTGTGATTCATTGATTCATCCTCAAAGTTTAAGCTTGCCATTCCTTTCCTTTCTTTCTCTCCTTTCTTCTTTTCCTTTCTCTTCCTCCTTTTCCTATGTTTAACTTTTTGTTTATTTTAATTTTCAATTACATTTTCTTAATTTCTTTTTGTTTGTTTGTGTAGTTAGTTTTATGTTGTGTTTGTCTCATACATTAAACTCCGTATTTTTCCGCCGTGATTGTCTCTGAGAGCCGCTCACATTTTAAGGTTCCTGCAACATTCGATCTGAACTACATGCTCTATTAATTGTACGGTATAAAGTAAAGGGGGGGTTGCGGCTTTTTTGGCCAGGGAGATACCTCTTTTATAGAATTAATAAAAGATTATACACCGGACGAACAGACCAAATAAGTGTAACGTTAACTCCATTACCGTCAATTCAACTTAATTAAAATATTTAAGAGTAACTATAACCCGTTATAATTGCTTATAAATATTTCCTTTTTCTTTGCAAGCTAAATTCGCTACATATAATGGTGGAGAATGCGGGCAAACTGTTATTCAAACTATATACTCATTTTATCTTTGTCAATGTTTTTTCACTCTTCTCTCCCAATCGCTACAAAGTTGAATAAGATATATTTAAAATGCTATAAGATAACTATTATTTTTCCAAAATACTCTTTCATAACATGAATGCAATGGATCCGAAACCAACTTACTTCAAAATACACGTTATACTTGATTTGCTGCCGTAAGGTGTAAATGTAAATGTTACGCATGTGTTTTACTGTTGCCAAAAGAAATTGTCAATGTCATAATGTTATGCCTGATAACTAGAGTTGTTTCAATATTACACATGTCTGCTAATTTAAAAAGAGAAGAGCTGACTGTCAGGGAACCACCAGCCTCGCCTCTCCTCAACACCCCTCCCGCACGGAGTGAATCGCCCTCTTACTGATGTGCCGGCACCTCGCTTCAGACCCTTTGTCCGTTCTCACAGGTTATGCTGGAAGAACACCAAAGGACTCTCTCCGTGGATCTACCCATTTGCTATACTTACCTTTCTTTAAAGACTTCACGGATTCTATAGACTTTCCCGGTTGTCAGGAATCAACCTGCCACGCCCCCTTCGGCAGCTGCCGCTCCCGGCATTAACTTACTTTCATTCCTTGGATTATCTCCATGCCGGGATCACTTGTTCTTTGGATCAATCGTCCCATGGATCACTCGTTCCGTGGATCACTCGTTTCGTGGATCATACTGGTTTCGAGGATTATACAGGCTTTACGGACTCAAACCGTATTACAGTTTGTGACCCTCCCTGACTCTGTGTTGTGCTCTGTTTACTTAAATGAACACGATAGAGCTACTCCCGCTTCCCGGTTCGTGGTCCGCACCCTGACGATATTTGGCGACCCGACGACATTAACTCCAAGGACTAAAAAAGGTGGAAGCACTGTTAGTTACAGTCATCTGAGAGCTCACAATACCCCCCTATGCCCCATTGTCTCTGGCAAATGATGGACATTAGGATGGTAACCTGCAGTTGTTCGGGTAGTCCGACGTAATGGTGCTCTTACAGTAGGCACTATGTCCTCTGCTGCCACGGAAGGATCACTAGGTGAGGAATCATGGATTAGAGGAGGCTCAAGATCAAGGAGACTATTAGGTGAGATGGAAATACCCTCAAGGGCTCGAGGCCGGGACGAAGTACAAATAGGAGCTGGCGGTGAATTAACAATTGGTACTATAGCCAGAGGGGAAGCTGCTTGCCTTGACACCACTAAACACATATCATCATATGATAGATCTTCACTGGATTCCAGAGAGGCTTGATCAGATTCTGAAAGGGGGTCAGAAGGCTCCGCCAAATTTTGCCCAGCTGGTTGAGCCCTTAACAGAGTACGATGCACAAATCATTTGCATTGACCATTTCCAGTTGGATGAGCTGGAGTGGTTCGACTCCGTGCAATGCCATACAACTCGCACAATTGATGAATAAGGATACTCTCGAAGTTCCTTCCCTGGTCTGAGTGGATGCGACTAGGAACGCCAAATTTGTAAAACCACTCATTAACCAACACCTTTGCCACCGTAGATGCTCTCTGATCACGAGTTGGCACCGCCTGGGTGTATTTAGAAAACACATCAGTCAGGACAAGGACATTCTCCATTCCATTCTGTGAGGGCTCAATTAATGTAAAATCAATCGCCAGAATTTGATTAGGCCTTGAAGCTAACAAATGGCCCATATAGGTCTGGACGCGGGGAAAGACATCCTTAGCAACAACACAGCGTTCACATTGTTGGCACCATCGCTTAATATCAGAAGACATACGTGGCCAAAAACATCTTTGTCGGACCAGCTCTATGGTACGTTCCACTCCCTGATGACCATGTTTATCATGAAGCTGCTGCATCAGTACAGTCTTTAAGGAGGCTGGGAGCAGAAGTTGAAGAAAGGCCTCACCACCCTGGGAATGGTGGCACTGCGAATACAATACGCCAACCTTCATCCTTAGCTGCTTCCACTGTTTTAGTAGTCTACCTGTATCCGTGCACAACCCCTGATGCTCTTCACTTGAAGGATATTTCCCCCTTCTCCACAACTGTAGCAACACTCCCAATGCTGCATCTGCTTCCTGCAGCCCATGCAAATCTGCAGAAGTATGACCAGGAAAAGCTGTAATAGATGCTTGTACACCTTCATTCTGCGGTCTGATGGAAGCAACCTTGAAGAGGCTCAGGGAGATAACTTCCTGGAATCATACCCTCCAGTACAGGCCCAGCAGGGTGCTGTCGTGATAGTGCATCAGCATTGTGATTGCTGCATCCAGAACGATACTTGATGCTGAAATCAAAAGCGGCAAGTTGAGCAGCCCACCTCTGCTCTAAAGCACCCAATTTTGCAGTATTAAGGTAACTCAGAGGGTAATTGTCGGTGTATACCACACACTTATGTCCAAGTAAATACTCACGGAATTTCTCACTCATTGCCCATTTCAGGGCCAAGAATTCCAGCTTCATGGAACTATAATTGGACATATTCCTCTCTGATGGTCTTAATCCTCGACTCGCATACGCAACTGGTCGAACTCTGCCTCCCTGTTGATGAGACAGGACTGCTTCCAATCCGCTGTAACTTGCATCCACTTCTAAAATGAATGGCAATGAGAAGTCTGCATAGGCCAAAAGAGGGGCACTCACCAACCACTGCTTCAAAGTATCAAAACTTTGTTGACACTCCTCTGTCCAAGCCTCCTTGCAAGACCGGGCTGTATTCTTTCTCTTGGCCCCGGTCAGGTCAGCTACTAGACGATGAAGTGGGGCAGCCAGCTTAGCAAAACCCTCCACAAACCTTCTGTAATAACTAGCAAAACCCAAAAAGGACCGAAGTTCTGAGACATGCTGAGGAGGCTGCCAATTAGCAACTGCCTCGATTTTCTTAGGGTCAGTCGCCACCCCCTGATCAGAAATCAAGTGCCCCAAGTAACCCACCTCGGGCCGGAAGAACGAACACTTCTCCAGTTTGGCCTTTAAGCCTTCTTGTTGTAAATCCTTCAGGAACACCTCTAGTCGTTGCAAATGCTCAGACACTGTGGAAGAGAACACTATAACATCATCCAGATAGAGTAACAGTGATTGAAAATGTTGAGAACCAAACATGCGTTCCATCACTCTCTGAAATGTGCTAGGTGAATTACACAGGCCAAAGGCCATCCAGTTCCATTCATATAGCCCAAAAGGTGTACAGAAGGCAGTTTTCATCTTATCCTTCTCGGACCTGATTGTAACCGCTTGCGAGGTCCATCGTAGTAAACCACCTGGCACCGGAAAGAGCATCCAAAGATTCCTCGATTCTTGGTAATGCAAATGAATCTTTTCTTGTTTTACTGTCTTACTGACGATAATCAACACACATTTGCAGGCTACCATCCTTTTTCTTTACCAGGACGATAGGAGAAGCATAGGGGCTACTACTTTCCTTTATTATTTGGGTTTCCAGTAACTGATTATTATGAGCTTTGACTGCCTCATATTCTGAGGGAGGAATGCGTCTATACTGCTGCCTAATGGGAACCTCATCAGTCAAAGGAATATCATGTGTAATCAAAGTGGTACAACCTAAATCACCATCGTGTTCTGAAAACACAGAAGAATATTTAGAATAAACTTTATGGTGCCACCTGGTACATGAATACACTTATGTCCTCGAACCCGAACCCGGGCTGAAGAGTCTAAAGTGGCCTTTGCCTGGACTTGATGGCATTTCTGTAAGGCTTGTTGCCACAAACTAGGGGCATGCTGCACTAAAGCTGCTTCAAAAAGGGCTGACCCATATTGTCCAAACAATTCGTTATAACATTCCCAAATAACATTCATGCCCAGAACACCGGAGATCTGAGTAGCACCTGGAGGGTCTTTAACTCTGAGCACGCCACGTTTAGGAATCACTTTACCCAAGACTTCAACATCCAGCTCTAAATAGCCTATGTATGGAATATCTAAGCCATTGGCAGCCTTAAGCTGTAACCAATGACAAGAGTGAAGTTTGTCCCTACCCCAAAGCTCAAAGTGCTTCAAAAAAAAGCTTTCAGTCACAGTTGACACTATTGAACCTGTGTCTAACAAACAGGGAAAAAACACTCCACCCAAAATAACAGTCACATGGGGGCATGGAGATAATAAAGGGGCCATATTTTGTACATCGGGGAAAACAACATCTGAGCCAAACACATAGCCTTCTGAACTGTGGCTCCATAGCACAGAAGGTTCTAGTTTTCCTGAAACGGAACAGAGGGTTGGGACCTTTGCGCCACTAACTAAGGAGGACGTGACGGAGATCGATCAACCCTTGACCAAGAACTACACTCACGGGCGAAATGGCCAGGCTGTTGGCACTTCCTACAGATAACTGCACCCCGATTAGCGGCATTTGTAACAGGAGGGAAACGTCTTGGGGCATCTTGAAGTGAAGACACATTACGTGTTAACTGATCAAGCTGTTCTTGCTGCTTTTTAAGCATCTCTTTAAGCTCAGCTAATTTAGAACCTGTAGACATTGTAGACCCACAAACCCCATACTGCAGCCCATGGGTAGAAGTTGACAAGCTACAGTCCCTAGAACACCTCATCATGCCCTCCCGTTCCCATCTAATAGCTTCTCCTCTAACATCAAGTAAAGTAGCCCTAGGGTTTTGATGTACAAACTGTTTTAATCCCTTTCGAAGGGCAGAATCCACATACTCTACAAATTGGTACAAAAGAACCTCAGAGTTAGGCATACCATTAGGAGCATTTTTAATAACTTTTGACATTAAGCCAAGGAGGGCATGTGAAAATTCCTGAAATGTCTCTCCCTCCAATTGGCATCGAGAAAAAAAATTCTCCTGCAAAACAATACATGAATCCGGGCAACCATACAATTCAATAAGTATTTGAATAACTCTTTCTGGATCTTCCCGGTCTTCTCTAGGCCTAAATTTTATTTCCTCCCTAGCTTCCTCTTCTAAATGATCATACAAAAAGTGTGCTTTATCAATAATGGATAAGTGGCGAACGCGCATACTAGTCTTCAAGAAATCCCGGTGCGGCCTCTAAAAACGGGGCATTTCCTCTCCCTAGGGACCTAAATCAACCTTTCTGTCACTACTGAATTACCATTGGAGGGAGACATTGGGCACACATCTACCCCTCTTTCATTAGACTCAGAGGGTGCAACACCCGGACGTGCCTGTACCTCAACCCGTTCGTAACGTAGGCGTTCATTATCAGCCTTAAGCTGAGCCACCAAGTCTCGCAATTGCTGCATCTCCTCCTCCATAGTGACAGCCTAATTAGAAAGAACGGAGAGGAAAACGTACAAAACAACAAAAAGAAAAACCTAATGCGCTAGCTGCTGTTTCAAGATAAAAAAAAAAGTTAATATCACACAAAAAAATAGAGTCATGTCTCTGCTTTACACACCCAATGAATCCTGCCGACTGCGCCAAGATTGTAACCCTTGGTTAAAAGGTATTAAAAATAAAAAAAAAGGACCCGACTACGCCACCTGGGTTATTTATTCACCCAGGAAAATAGATTAAACCCAAAAGAATAATTAAACCAAAAATAGTTAAAAAAATATGAAGGACCCTGCTGGTTCGGATGGGATTAAAGACAGAGACGTGACTTTCCAAGAATAGTACAAATTTATTAAACAAAAGAATGCCTAAAAATATTTTAATACCATTTACAGCTTACCAGTTATTTACCCACAATCGGAGAGACTAGATTACATCCTCTTTGTAACAGAAGGGACAGAGCACACAGCAAATCAGTGCATAATTTTTAAAAACAAAAATAAACCAAAAATAAACCCAAAACACACAAACAATCTCCCCTTCTGTTTAAGTCTCAAGAATCACAGCTCATCAGATAGTTTCATGTGGAAATAGTTATGTAAATGGTACATACATTTATACACACGTTAAAAAGGGAAAAACAATTAACTCCCAATTAATATTTAAAAAGCGTCCAAGCGGCTCACGGAGCAAAAATACCAAGCCTGTTAATTGAATACACCTGCGCAAAAGATAACTATCCAAGTCCTTACTCAAACATAGCAAAGAACTGTTGCGCAGAATAATCTTTTAAAACACTCAGTAATACAGCGGTTTACAACCGCGACGTCTGCTTGGTCCAAACTGTAAACCAACAATCTAATTCGGGGTTATAAAACAGTGTGTAAAATCATATACAAAACAGGTACAAAACAGGTACGAAACAGCAGCTAACGCTCTTTGGCCGCACCTAAAAAAAAACAAACAAACAAATAAAACATTTCAAACAGTTTCCCCCTTCCCCAAAATAACCCACAATAAAGTTGCTTACCTCACAAACGGGGTTAAACTATTGTCACCTGCGTTCATGCACACCTCCCTACAAACACATATTTAGACCATGATTAGCAACTAATAAAATAAAACAAGCGACTCACCAGGGGAATGCAACAGGAAAGTAGAAGATAAAAATACCTTTTCTAGCCACCCAGCCTACAAATAAGAAAGGAATCAAAGTGCCCCACTCAACTGTGCTTTTTATAAAGCCAAAAACACGCAGAAATAATTAGGTGGCACAGGTGTGCTCAATGTCAAGGCGCAACTCCACAGCAGTGGGCGTGTCTTCGGATTTAAAATGCACCCATTATTTATGCATGTCTATTTGTCTTCATTTTAAAGACATTCAACCGGTCACATTCGCATATAAAGGAATATGCATGATAGAGGTTTAGTGTCAGGGCTATGGCCACTGGAGAATAGGGTAACATATTTTTGTAAAATGAAGAGTAAGAATAGGGGAAAGCAAGACAGTCCACCAATGCCTTGAAATCTTTTAGAGATCTGATAGCCCAGTAGACAAAAGTGTAGGTGTATTAAAGCAATTTTTCACAATGAATTGCTAATATGGCCACTAGGATTCCTGACTTTAATTATAAACACAAATAAGTAATTGTTATTACTAATTGCTTTTTTTGGACAAAACATTAAATAACAGGTTAGGTTAAGCCCAATAATGGGTCATATAACTCATTCATTCATAAAGGTTTTTATTACCTAGGTGTTGGGAAACAGCCCTGCCTCATCTTATGTCCTTTGTTAGAACAAGTTGGACCATGCTGTCATTGCCCATTAATGTGGCTCAGTTAGACCAGCCACAAGTGTCATTACTTGTTACTGATAGAAAATGCTGTTAAACATGTGGAATATTTTGTAGATCATTACTCATTTACAGTAGGTACAGACAGACAGCTACGTCACTGGTTTGTAGTAATGAAAGTTAGGTGGATGCTTCTGTAAATGAACATTTGCATGCTTTTCTACGTCCATTGAGGAAGCAAAAACAGGAAAAAACATTTTACACACATTGTTCATTAGAGTTTGGTTATTTGAGTTAGAGAAATCATTATGCAATGGAACTCTCTAGATGATTTTCTCTTTTAAGCCTTTTAACTCATTTCAAAGGTCCAAAGAATCTAAACACCATACAAAATACGAATAAGTTCAAAAGTTCAAAAGTTGTGAATTTTGTTTGCTAAAATCTGATCAACTTCTTGCAAACCCTCACTAACATTAATGTGTGCAAATGAGCAGCTGATGGGAGGTATTGTTGCCAGCTACTGTATTTAGGGATTTATATTCCTTTCTGTATATTTCTTTATTCATTCACACCTTATTGCCCAATGTGCATAATTATATAAAGCACAGTGGATTAATGTTTATAGCAGTATACACTTTTGTAAAAGGAAGAATAGTAAGAGTGTTCTTTTCTATAGTTGGGTTTATCCCAGATTAGTAGTTTATTTTTTAACTACTGCAGCCTAAACAATTGCTCTTTTGTCAGGAATGATTGATGACATGTTGGATTTTTTTTAAACCCAGACTCCTATGTTTTGGAGTTGCTGGGGTGATAATGTTCAAACAGAGCATGCTGTGGTATTAAGTTTCAGCCTAGAGCAAAGCAGTAAGAAACAACAACATGGACCCTTGGAAAGGTTAGACAAACTTGTTTTCTAAGTTCATTTATTAAAAAGCAGAAAATGTGGGATTTATAACTCAAATAATGTGAGTATCTATGAAACCCACATGTGGGCCTTTCCCACATATGGGTGTTACAATTTTGAAGCACACAGTGTAAGACTTTTTGATTGATCCTGACCAAAAGGGCGGCCCTCCCCGAGAACACAGCATGGATGCCCAAAAGGGCAGGGTGTGGGCCAGGATGTGGGCCGTGTAGATGCCCGAAGCAACAAGGACATCAAAAGAACTCTTTATTCAATTCAATTCAATTCAATTCATTTTTATTTGTATAGCGCTTTTAACAATGAACATTGTCTCAAAGCAGCTTTACACAGATAATGTGGTGATTAAATGTAAATATGTTCTTTGTAAGTATGTTTGTCCCTGATGAGCAACTGTGGCAAGGAAAAACTCCCCGAGATGGCATAAGGAAGAAACCTTGAGAGGAACCAGACTCAAGAGGGAACCCATCCTCATCTGGGTTGCACCAAATGTCCATTTGAAGCATATATACAAAGTTGCGGGGTGCAGTGATGATGATCAGAAGCAAACTGCACTCCCGAGTCAGCGCAGCAGACCGCCGACACCAACTACAGTCCAATCCGTCCTCAAAGCACCCGTTCTACTCCGGAATTACATGGAACCACCCAAGGTCTTGATGAGAGACCGTCCCAAGCTGCACAGAAGTGTGAAGATCCGCGGAGGGGAGAGGGGCAGGAACAGTGGTCACTGGAGCCTCAGGAGCATGTTTAACTCGACCGAGAGAGAGAGAGAGAGAGAGAGAGAGAGAGAGAGAGAGAGAGAGACAGAGAGAGACAGAGAGAGAGAGGGTGACGGGAAGAGAAGGATATGGATTATTAAGTGTAACTATTGGTGTATGAAAGTTAATGTCACTGTGCAGTTTGGACTCCGGCAAGACTCGCTATGGCAGCATAACTAAAAGGGAGAACCAGAAGGTAACACAGACATGAGGGATCTCTGGGATAAGAGACGACCCACCACACCACCGTCAACAAACCCGAGTGAACGTGTGAATGTGAGGGGACGACAGCATACAAATATACCAGTTCACCAAACACTCTATATCCATGCTCCCTCCAGAACTGCACCTTTACCTAAGAAAAAATCTACTGATAAAAGGCTTGACTAAATAAATAAGTTTTCAACCTCGACTTGAACACTGAGACTGTGTCTGAGTCCCGAACACTGATTGGAAGGCTGTTCCATAACTGTGGGGCTTTATAAGAAAAAGATCTGCCCCCTGCGGTAGTCTTCATTATTTGAGGAACCAACAGATAGCCAGCACCTTTTGATCTAAGTAGGCGTGGAGGATCATACTGGTACAGAAGTTCACTCAGATACTGCAGTGCGAGACCGTTAACTGCTTTATACGTCAGTAGTAATATTTTATAATCAATGCGAGATTTGATTGGGAGCCAGTGTAGACTGATTAAAACAGGGGTGATGTGGTCGTATTTCCTAGATCTAGTGAGGACTCTTGCTGCTGCATTCTGGACTAACTGAAGCTTATTTATGCACTTACTCGCACACCCAGACAGTAAAGCGTTACAGTAGTCCAATCTAGAAGTAACAAAAGCATGAACTAGTTTTTCTGCATCCTGTAACGACATCATATTTCTAATTTTAGCAATATTTCTTAGGTGAAAGAAGGCGATCCTGGTAATATTATTCACGTGAGACTCAAAGGAAAGACTCGGGTCAATAATCACACCAAGGTCTTTGACAGCCGTACATGCTGAAACAGAAACACCATCCAGAGATGCTACGTAATCAGAAAGTTTGCTTCTAGCTGCATGTGGTCCTAGTAAAAGTACTTCCGTCTTATCTGAGTTGAGCAGAAGAAAGTTATTAAGCATCCACTGCCTAATGTCCTTTACACACTCCTCAACACTGTTTAGTTGATCTCTCTCATCTGGCTTTGCTGAAATATACAGCTGTGTGTCATCAGCATAGCAATGGAAGCGAATCCCATGTTTATGAATGATTTCACCAAGAGGCAGCATATATAAAGAGAAAAGCAGTGGGCCTAAGACAGATCCTTGAGGAACACCAAACTTTACCTCATAGAGTGTGGAGAACTCACCATTTACATCCACAAACTGATAGCGATCAGTCAAATAAGACCTGAGCCAAGAGAGAGCTGTTCCCTTTATTCCTACAACGTTCTCAAGTCTAGCAAGCAGTATAGTGTGATCAATGGTGTCAAAAGCTGCACTAAGGTCGAGCAAAACAAGTAAGGAGACAAAACCCTGATCAGAGGCCAATAACAGGTCATTTACCACCTTAACTAGCGCCGTCTCTGTGCTATGATGAGGCCGAAATCCTGACTGATACATTTCAAAAATGTTATTCCTCAGTAGGTGTGAGCATAACTGCTGTGCTACAACCTTTTCTAAAATTTTGGATATAAAGGAGAGATTTGATATCGGTCTGTAATTGGACAACTGACATGGGTCAAGGTCAGGTTTCTTAATAAGGGGGTGGATAACTGCCAGTTTGAAAGATTTAGGTACATAACCAGTGCTTTATGACGCAACACGTTTCCTCCAGGACTCACGGCAGGGGACCAAGACCCCGCAACACCCCTCTCGAGAACCAGAACCTTATCTGGAATACAGTAGGCTCCCCAGAGAGCTACCCTTGGTCTTCAAACACCACATCTCCATACAAATGGTAGATCTGCAGACAAATGTCTGACCCCTCTACCCCTCCTTTTCCTGTTACATCCTGAACACAGGACATTCTACAGCACACCAGATGATTATGTGTAAGAAAGGTCATATCACATGTAAATAACGACAGAAAATGTTCATGTTTCATTTCTTTACAAAGGTTTATCGCGACTGGTACTGGTCCCATTCCCACAGCAATAGAACAAATAATAATTAAAAAAAAGGTTTTAATAAAGTTAAAGAAAACATAACTCTATACAAGGGGCGTGCCCCACTACAGATGTATACAGGCGAGGTGCCTCCCACAGGTCTGTAAGAACCAATCAATGCAAACTTCCATTGCTAAATAATGTTTACATAATGCTTACTCTATCTGGGTATTTAAGGAGAACTGACCAACAATTCAGGGAATCTGTAAACAGATATCCCACACGCAGTGTGTCGTCTCTACCAGGTATGAAAGTGTTTATATTTCCTGTTTAAATGTAAATACTATTGGTTTGTATTTGTGTTATATTTTAATTGAACTATAAATTGGCTTTGAATTGTGATCTTTTTACCTAGTTAATAAATTGTTATGTTTGATTTTATTCTGTGTTGCTCGGTAAATGTTGACACTGCAAGTAATAACGTTGCATCCGCAGTTACCGTAAGGACTGAAAATCAGGCTAGGATCGGCCTAAATCCCAGTTAGATAGTGAATAATACATCAACTGAGGATTTTAGAGATACGACTAGCACTTGGCGTTAGTTTAAGTGTAGCAATATGTATTTCCGTTTAGAGTAACATAGAAATGTTACTCTAAACACTAAACACTCTATAATCACTCTAAATAGGGTCAGCCTCAACCTCTGATTATTTCAATATTATTCTATTCATTATCTGTGGTTAGAAATAATTATTGTAATAATTAAGTGTCACCTCTAAGGGGACTAAATAAAGTATGTTTAAAGTTGAGCACGCAGAGAGCGGCCGCTTAAGCATATAGTCCAACCTCTGGCAGCGACCAATACTGATTCGCTTATGACCGTTGACCAGTATATTAATTATAGGGCCCATACTAGGATCTTGTGCGACTGTGTGAACCGAATGAACGAGTGTAATGCCAGAGCTTAATCAGAATAACTAGACAAACATCCATCAAAATTATACTATTAGTAAAATAACAACTTATGCAAATATTTATTGTTTTATTTAAATGGAGTCAGATAATAGGTCAATAACAAAAAATGAAGCAATACATTAATCCAAATCTTATTATCTAATGTGAAAGGAAAGATTAGAACGCGCGAGAATCCTTCGCCACGCCTCTGGAAACCGCCGTTGGACCAGTGGGTGGTTCCCCGCCTTACAAAGTTGGTGACCCCGACGTGATCCCTCTACCTGCATAGGCGAGTGACATCTTTCCGACGCGACTACTCAGTTTGGATTCCCACAGAAGATATGAGGTTTGATCTTCTCCTTCCCTGCCTACAGCTGCTATGGTAAGTTCGTTCCTTTTTGCCTATTAGAAGTGTTGAGGGAAAGTTTTGCACACCCAATATAGACACATAAATTAGAATGGGCCGGTACGCCCATTGTTAGACCGGAGACCATAGAAATCCGGTGGGGCATAAGAATTTAGAGGAAACATGGATTCTCAGGGACATTATAGAAGCAGTGTAGAGGAGGAAATAATGGAAACAGCCGCGTTAAAGTAAAAAAACACCCTTGTTCTGTTAAAAGAAAAGGGACTAAATCTCACATGGACCAATAATGAAATCATATCCTGGTATTCTGCCGAGGGCCATAAACTGGAAACAAAATTAAAATATAAAAAGACTCCCCTCGCTATTGTTTACCTGTTGCGTCGCAACGATTTGGCAACCATAACCAAAAACGAGCGGACAATAGCAAGCATAAAAGAGATTGAAAATTCACGTTCCGATGAACTAACAAGGCTACGAGCTCAGGTCGACTCGTTCGCATATGAAAAACAAAGCTGGGCAAGACAGAGCGAGACAATGGCTAAAAAAATTCACGAGCTTAAAAAGAAACTCAAAAACGGTAACAATTATATATCCGCGCTCGAAGACTGCTGCGATCATTCGGGTTTCCCTGTAGCTGCAATTAAACAAGCAGCCATAAATGACATGTTGAACGCCGGAACAAAAAGCGATAGCGAAGATGATGATATAGCTGCGTTAGGGGCTAAAACGCAGAGAGATGCTCGTAACCGAGCTCCAATGCAAGAGCCTGAGGGTGCTAATCAGATAAGCCCAATGAAAACGAGAGCAAAATTGAACGATGTTCCGCAAAATTCAGTCAAAGTGGCCGTACTAAAAAACCGTAACAAACGCAAACGAAGAGATTACAACTATTAGTCGTCCATTAACATGCGAAGAGTGTTCACGACATAAACAGGTCGTAGGGATGATGCCTCGAAAGGGCCCGTTCCAGCCATATTGGGAAACTTTAATGTTACAAGCAACAGTGTACAGACTAGAAGTCCGAGACGTGTGGCAAATAGCACTCCTCACCATTCCCGAGGAAATTAAACCAAAATTGACCGCTGAAATGAAATCCGGAGACATAATAGAGAGAAAAAATGACGAAACCAATGATGCAATTTATGAACGGTTAAAAGCGGCGCTGTTAAACTTAAGAGGGCCAACCTACGTAGACTGGGACAGAATTTTAGATATAAAACAAGCACCCAACGAAGTGTTTGAAACTTATGCGGAGCGACTATGGGTAACATATAAAGAGCATTCTGGTTTTGAAGATGCAAGTCGTGATAATGAGGTATTGTTACAAATGATAAAAAATCACGCTGGCCCCCCGATCCAAAAGGCACTGTTAAATGGTGTGGATCCAGCAGAGAACACATTTAGAGCAGTAGTAGACTGGGGCACAAAAATAGAAAATAGATGGAAAAATAAACCTCGCGCCGTTGCGTCCACACAGTGGACAACAGAAGGACAGGGCAAGGATAAACCCTACCCGAGATCCCAGCACAAATATTGTAACTTTTGCAGAAAAAACAATCACCACACCAAAGACTGCTTTAAAAAACATGGGGACAGACAGTAAATGCAAACCCAAACCGATCCCTCTGAAAAGACCGCGGAGCTAGTTAACATACTGCTCGCCACATTAAAAAAACTAAATGAATCACAGAACGGAGCAATAGTTGCGAGTTCGGCGCCAGAAAAATACAGTTTCCCATAGGGGTGTGTGGCCTCCATTGCTATAGGGAGCATAATTAAGAGCGGCAACCGGATCAAAATAAGAGCTAATTTAGGAGGCCAATTAGCTGATGTACTTATTGATACTGGCGCAGCATTCTCATGTACAAACATTCGATTGCCATTAACAGACGAAACCATACACATAAAAGGCATCGGCGACACGCTAATGATAGCAACACAAACCCAGCTTACTCGACTTGACTTAGGCATAGCCATAATTGAAGAACCTTTCTGGTACTTGCCAAACAACAGTGAGGGGACTGTACTGGGAATGGACATTATGAAAAAACATGGATTTGTCATTCATTGTTTTGAAAAACAAATTGAAATTCAAACTAATAAGACAGTGAAAAAACGTCCACCACGGAACGTAGTCAGAATTATGTCCATCTCCACTACAGATCCCATTCAACAGTTGATTGACAAGCACAGCGCTGTTTGGGCTAATCATGAACATGACTGTGGCCTTATTGATTTTGTTGTGTGTATTGAAGGAGAGCCACCTCCCCCACAAAGACAATACCGCATCAAGCCTGAGGCTGAAACAGCAGTGCATGAAATAGTCCAACAGCTTGAAATCAGAGGTATAGTCAGACGATGTAGTTCGACCACAAACTCTCCGTGTCTGCAAGTTCCAAAACCAAATGGTAAATGGCGTCTTTGCATTGACTACCAACGTCTTAACAAAGTTTGCCCAAAGCTACACCCATCGTTGCAAACCCCTCAACCTTGTTGACACAAATCTCCAATAGAGCGTCGTGGTTTACCGTACTCGATATAAAGAATGGTTTCTGGTCCATCAAGGTTAGACGTGAAGACCAATGGAAATTGGCCTTCACTGTGAACCAAATACAATATACCTGGCAACGCGTACCGCAGGGTCTGCATAACTCACCATCGATTTTTCATCGTGCGTTAGAGGACGCACTACAACCCGTAATTGGAACCGGTAATGTAATGCACTATGTCGACGACATACTAATTGCAACCGAAGACTCATTCGATGAGCACTTACAACTCGTCGATGAAGTGCTGTTAACACTAGGTAAAGCTGGCTTTAAATTGAACAAAGAAAAAGCCCAAATTGCACAAAAACAAGTTCAATACCTAGGTTATACAATCACCCAAAGCCACAAGGCATTGACAGAGGACAGACGTAAATGCGTTGCTGAACTGCCTCGTCCGCACACACTAAACTCTCTGCAGAAAGTCTTGGGTACTGTAAATTACTTAAGAGATTTCATCCCTGACTTTGCAAACATAGCCGCTCCACTATACGCCCTCTTAAAGGGAAAATCAAAACCGTCTGATGTCCTCGAATGGGCAGAAGAACACGAACAGGCTTTTACAGATTTGAAACAACAGCTGTGTGCCGCACCCGCTCTGGGTTTGCCCAACCCATCGAAGCCTTTTCATATACAGATTGATGCACATGAAAATACTCTGAGTGGAGTGCTAGCACAAGACCACAGAGGAAAGTTGCGCCCGATTGCATACTATAGCCGTAAGAAATCTCCCGTCGAACAGGGATTCGACCCATGTACACAGCATGTTCTTGCGGTCCATTGGATGTTAACAACAACAGAACCCATTGTTGGTTTTTTTCAATCTGTTGTTGTGCACACAATGCACACGCCAGTACAAATGCTGTTACAGGGCCAAATCAAAGGAGTATCGTCGCAAAGACTGGCGCAATGGTTGGCAGACATCCAAGCGCGCAACATTACTATGGTAAACGCAAGAATTTTACCACATCTCTTGGGGGAGATGGAGGGCCACCCACACACATGCCAAACAAAACATGAAATACAAAGTCCAGTTTATGATATACAATTTGACAATCAAACACCAGTATACATTGATGGATCCAGATATTGGCATGATGGCAATTTCCATACAGGATGTGCCGTGTGGACCCCCCACCCCCTCAACTCAGATTCAAAACAATTGTTGATAAAATTGCCAGCAAACAAATCCGCACAAGAAGCTGAATTGATTGCATTGCTTGAAGCCATTAAAACACACCCAGAACCACTTTGCGTGTACACCGATAGCAGATATGCCTATGGCGTCGTCCATGACTTTATGGCTCAATGGCAATTACGAAAGTTTCTCACATCCGCCGGAACGCCAATAAAACATTTTGACACAATCACCGCGATTTGGCAAGCAATTAAAACACACAACTCTCCAATCTCAGTCATTAAAGTACGCGCGCACATCACTAAAAGCACCGACGAGCACGAGAAAAATAACAACATCGTTGACTAACTTGCAAAACTTGCAGCCACTAAAGGGACTGAATGGCAGCCTGACGAGCTGATTGCCCCTTCTGTGAGTGCGATACAGGTTGCTCCCATTGACTTAAAACAATACCAGCAAGAATTATGGGTGTCAGACGGAGAACTTGTACCGCAACTGCAGCAGGATCAGCTAATCAGCGTCGTAGAAGGCAGGATTCTCAGAGATGGTAAATACATCGTTCCAGAGGCCCTCCAGAAACCAGTGATTAAATTATACCATGATTATGCACATGTATCAGCTCCCAAAACACAACAGCTGATACAGAAAAACTTCTGGTGGCCAAAAATGGCATCAGACATTGAGAGATGGTGCGACACATGTCTCATATGTGCCACCATCAACCAGGGTAGAACTGGACGTACAAACTTGTGTCGCCCAGAACCACCCAAAGGACCATGGGAATTCTTACAGCTAGATTTTATTGGTCCATTACCCACTGCCAAGGGGGGATATCGCTATTGTCTCGTCATAATTGATAAATTCTCTAAATGGGTAGACGCAATTCCAACTCCCGACAACAGCGCACGCACCGTGGCACGAGTAATGGCAAATCAAATCCTGCCAATCTGGGGAACACCAACTCAGATTGAGTCTGACCAAGGAACACACTTCACAGGTCAGATAATGAAACACATATGTGAAATGCTACATATCAAACAAAGATTTCACGTTCCATACAGGCCGCAAAGCTCAGGTATGGTGGAACGGGCAAATCGTTCGATAAAAGAAAGCATCTCCAAACAAATAATGCAACATGAAAAACAGGTGGACTGATGCACTGCCAACAGTTCTGACAGTCTTGCGAGCAACCCCATCCAAAGCCACAGGCATCAGCCCGTTTGAACTCATGACAGGCAGAGTCATGAAACTACCCATAGACCCAGAAATCACCCCAGCAGATCTGGGACCCCTTGTGCTTGCAAAACAACAGACTGTGCTAACACAATTACAACAAAGACTGGCAGTGTTACAAACACAAACCACCCTTAAACAGCAACAGTCAGACCTGATGAATGATGCACAATTTAACCCAACCTCTGAGATCAAATTTACCGAGGGTGACATGATCATGATTCGGGTGTTTATAAAACAGGGTCCATTCACACCCAGATGGCATGGACCACATGAGATAAAAGCTTTAGGCAATAGCTGTGTGGCCATAAGTGTCAAGGGGAAGTTGAAATGGTACCACATGTCCCAGTGCAAAATCTTCAAAGGTTCTACTAATTAATAATTATTAAAGTTTCTCTCTGTTTCATCTCCTAGGTTGACTGCAGCAATTCCATGGAGACCGGACGAGAGGAAAGTTTCTGGACCCACTTGCATCAAGCTGGGTCAAAGGGTTTCACTCACACACACACTGGAATGTGGGAGATGGGTATGGAAATACACTAAGAGGTCATACACATTTTTCAGTACACTTTCAACCAGAGAACTAGTCACGTGGCCTCCCGGAGTAGTACCGGAACCAAATTGCGCAACTAAAATTTGCTGTAAAGTAGGCTCCGACCATCTTCCTATAGTAAACATTTCAGGTGACACACCGGCACGCACATCTTTTCACAACATAACAGCCTGGTATCAACTTAAAGCAGAACCAGGAGCAAAAATTGGGAGCATGCGCACTCTCTACGAAAAAATCAACAATGGATTAGATCCTAAAATCTGTTATTTAACCAAAAATTTAGAACCCGCAATATATAGGTGTACACACACTGAAACAATCAACACTACGCATATGAGTTATACCGAATATAAATTTGATATAACTTCATATGTACCTCATAATAATCAACCTGAAGCCTTTGTCTGGACTAGCCGGAGAGAAGGCATGTATTGCGTGGGAAAATGTGTCAATGACCCAGATAATTACACCGGGCCACAGAATTGTTAATGGATAATGAAACATTGTTTTAATTTAACCACTTGTGGATATAGCAAACCAAAGGAATGTCCAAAACTATATCCTATTCCTCCTGGTGGGCTGATTAAAGGGAATATTAACAAGAAATTATTTCATGATGTGAATCTAGTGATGACACATGTATCATACAATATTTCCAACATCCTATCTGCCTATATCAATCACTGTGATTACAATGATAAGACCTATGCATGGCTACAGTCACGAATCGATGATTTAATTTATGACTACAAAAACAGACTTGCCGTGCAAATCTCACCTGCACGCTCAAAACAAGACCTGCTCGGAAACATAGCAGGTCTCTTCGTCTCAGTTAATTCCATTGCTAACAACTACAAAATTACCAAACAATCACAATTCTCAACATGGTTTGCGAACCAGGTGGCCACTGGTTTTCAACATATCACAAATAGCAATGAAAATATCATAAAAGCGGTTCGATCCGAAGCGCAGGCGTTTCTTGCGATCAGCCACACATTATTTAATCAAACCCGTACCATTGAACGTGACTTAGCCTGTAGGACATATGCACAAGATCTATTCACTGCTGCTAGACAAGAAATCCTAGATCTTCGCCTGTACAAAACGCCTAGACATGTTTTGAATGACCTCATAGACATCTTAGATCTACATAGGTGGTATGAATCAGAAAAAATTAAAAATGTAAGATATTCTGAGTTACTATCCACCATAATGATGTTTACAGGAAATGAATGTAATGGATGTATTGGATTTTTCGTCAGTTTTCCTTTGATACACCCAGATCAGGTTTTTCCAAATTCCACTACCATACGCTCGATTGGCGTGGTAGTGAAGGATCAGGTAATTAAATGGGATCACCTCACTGGATACATGACACAAAATGGTACTGAGACCTTGTTTACCAGTCGCACATGTTGCCATGAAACACACAATTATGTTATCTGTACATGTAACACTTTGCAACCTTTCACTCCCAACAACACCAAACTTATTAATGTTCAGTCACTGCATGGTTATTCTGATGTTGTCCAGGTGTCTCACACACAGTGGTGCGTTGTCAGTGAAATGAATTCCTTTACCTACGGAGGACTGACCTGCTCTGCTAATCACTCGTTCTGTTTGGAAGTCAACATTTTAGGAAGAATGCCACTGGACACAGAGACCTCACCATGGTGGGATGACACTTTCTATGAGCAAGGCACCCAAGCTGTGGTTGACGCGATGGACCTGACACAAAGACTGATCCTGCAAACTGAATACCACCTAAACCAAGCACAGGTTGAAACCAACCTGGCACGAAAGACTGCACAACTTTTATCCAGTTCATCCACTCGGTCAGCACAGTACACCTACACCTGGTGGGACTGGATGTTCCGGGGATGTGCCATTGGCAGTGCCCTGATCTTCACCTTCACCATGTTCCAGTGCTGTTACTTCAGACACCTCATACGATCTACACAAGAATCCACACACGCTGCCCTTGCTCTCAGCCCACTGCAGATACCCGTGTTCCAAAGGCTCTAAAAAATAAATAAATAAAAATAAATAAATAAATAAATAAAAAATTGCTTTGTCTGACCCCGCAGGGACCCTATTCAAATTCGCCCACGGGGCCAAGTGGGGAAACTGTAAGACTTTTTGATTGATCCTGACCAAAAGGGCGGCCCTCCCCGAGAACACAGCATGGATGCCCGAGAGGGCAGGGTGTGGGCCAGGATGTGGGCCCTGTAGATGCCCGAAGCAACAAGGACATCAAAAGAACTCTTTATGACGCAACACGTTTCCTCCAGGACTCACGGCAGGGGACCAAGACCCCGCAACACCCCTCTCGAGAACCAGAACCTTATCTGGAATACAGTAGGCTCCCCGGAGAGCTACCCTTGGTCTTCAAACACCACATCTCCATACAAATGGTAGATCTGCAGACAAATGTCTGACCCCTCTACCCCTCCTTTTCCTGTTACATCCTGAACACAGGACATTCTACAGCACACCAGATGATTATGTGTAAGAAAGGTCATATCACATGTAAATAACGACAGAAAATGTTCATGTTTCATTTCTTTACAAAGGTTTATCGCGACTGGTACACAGGTCCCATTCCCACAGCAATAGAACAAATAATAATAAAAAAAAAGGTTTTAATAAAGTTAAAGAAAACATAACTCTATACAAGGGGCGTGCCCCACTACAGATGTATACAGGCGAGGTGCCTCCCACAGGTCTGTAAGAACCAATCAATGCAAACTTCCATTGCTAAATAATGTTTACATAATGCTTACTCTATCTGGGTATTTAAGGAGAACTGACCAACAATTCAGGGAATCTGTAAACAGATATCCCACACGCAGTGTGTCGTCTCTACCAGGTATGAAAGTGTTTATATTTCCTGTTTAAATGTAAATACTATTGGTTTGTATTTGTGTTATATTTTAATTGAACTATAAATTGGCTTTGAATTGTGATCTTCTTACCTGGTTAATAAATTGTTATGTTTGATTTTATTCTGTGTTGCTCGGTAAATGTTGACACTGCAAGTAATAACGTTGCATCCGCAGTTACCGTAAGGACTGAAAATCAGGCTAGGATCGGCCTAAATCCCAGTTAGATAGTGAATAATACATCAACTGAGGATTTTAGAGATACGACTAGCACTTGGCGTTAGTTTAAGTGTATTTAGAAGCGTGGAGGCTAACAATATGTATTTCCGTTTAGAGTAACATTTCTAATCACTCTAAATAGGGTCAGCCTCAACCTCTGATTATTTCAATATTATTCTATTCATTATCTGTGGTTAGAAATAATTATTGTAATAATTAAGTGTCACCTCTAAGGGGACTAAATAAAGTATGTTTAAAGTTGAGCACGCAGAGAGCGGCCGCTTAAGCATATAGTCCAACCTCTGGCAGCGACCAATACTGATTCGCTTATGACCGTTGACCAGTATATTAATTATAGGGCCCATACTAGGATCTTGTGCGACTGTGTGAACCGAATGAACGAGTGTAATGCCAGAGCTTAATCAGAATAACTAGACAAACATCCATCAAAATTATACTATTAGTAAAATAACAACTTATGCAAATATTTATTGTTTTATCTAAATGGAGTCAGATAATAGGTCAATAACAAAAAATGAAGCAATACATTAATCCAAATCTTATTATCTAATGTGAAAGGAAAGATTAGAACGCGCGAGAATCCTTCACCACGCCTCTGGAAACCGCCGTTGGACCAGTGGGTGGTTCCCCGCCTTACAACAGTTATCTAGGAGCTCTTTGTATGCTGTAGAATTAAAATGTAATTTCTCTAAACTAAAATGCCCATGCACATTCCACCATAACAATGACCAGTGTGAGAGCTCCAAAATGACCAATTTTGTTGAGGTTGGCATGGAAGGACCTAAGTTACATGTACAATGATCTGGCCCTACTGAAATTTATGATAGTAATATATTTTAAGTGTGAGTGGATACTTTGCTTTTTCCAGCATGGAGCTTCATTAATTCAGGTAAACGACTTCTGGTTTTAATGAAAGGATAAAATAGCTGCCTGTTAAAGTGCACCATTAAGAAATACGGCTGTTCACAAATAAAGAACTGATGCAATATTTATGCCACTCCAATTCCATGCTTTTGTTTTTTTGCCTTAAGCAAGCATACATGCAATTAGATTATCATCTTTCTGAAGTTAAGCTAAACCTTTCCTTTCTTTTCAGATAATAACATTTACACAGAGTTTACACATAATGGAGTTAAAATCAAAGCCTCCTTAAAATTACTTATAGACCAACATGAACTCAAGATTTGCTAATGTATTATTACATCATTGCTTGGAGGACCACATCATTATAAAGCTATTATTAAGTCACATGTACCGTACATGTATGTGTACATTCCAGTGGTGGTGGGCAGGGCAAGCAAAGCCTTCTCTGATGGCCTAAACACTATCAGAAGCACTGACCTACATTTACAACCTATATTAAATGTTATTAATTTATTCCCAACAGTTTATTTGTCAGGGTGCGAGCGAAAACAGAAGGCGGAAGCCGGAGTACAGCTCGCTCGAGTTTTAATACAAGCGTGAGGGAGAGAGAGACACACGAGCACACACACACACACACACACAGACGCGCACACGCGCACACACAAATAAATAAGCACAAGCACACGGCAGTCCTTATGTTGAGAGAGTCCGAGGTGCGCTAGCTGACCCGGGATGCGCGGGGAGGTGAAGCGCGGCCAGTACGGGATTGTGGAGTCCGGACAGAACGGAACGGAAGACATAGACATAGACATAGACATAGACATAGACATAAGCATAAAACAAACAACCCATACAACCAGTACGTAGCGTCCAACACATTCAATAACGAACAGGGGTTGGGAGTGAATGAGGAGCTTATATAGAAGCAGGGTGGAGTGATGATGAACCCCAGGTGAGCATGATTATGCTTGGAGCTCCAGAGAGAGTGGAGGCCTGAGTGATGATGAGCTCCAGGTGTGTGTGATTAAACCTGGAGCTCTAGGGAAAGCGGAGGCATAGAGAGCCACCAAAGGGGGCGTGGCAGGTGGTTCCCTGACATTATTCTCTTCATTTCATAGCATTTCTCTTGGCTGCACTGCTTCCAATACGTGTATGTTCATGTTTTGTCCAATCGGATTTAAAACATTTTATTTGCTGCCATTTCAATCTAATCTGCCAAGGGCCTTCAAAGTCAGTTCTGCTGGGCTTTTTTTTTTTTACCATAGTCTCCTAAATAAATAGCTCTGTTTCTTTAACCAATCAGATTTCATGTTCACCTCACAGGGCCCAGAATAACATCAGCATTTTTCTGTCCTCTGATTGGTTGGTCAGAGGGAAACTGTTACAGACAAGTTCTTGCAAAACACTTGTGCTGCACACATGAATACATCTGAGTTAGACTTTTTTTTTTTATGTCTACGGAGGAAGAGTAATTGATTTAAAAAAAAAAAAAAAAAAAAAAAAGCTGGACATCATGAGGATAGGTCGGCCAACCCCGAAACTAGCTAGCTTGTCTCAGCCCGGGAAAGGGTTTGATCTCCACTTCCAGACCAGTGAATACGAACGGTTCCACTGGCTTACAGCCTCTGAGGAGCGGTGCAAATTATTAGTATGCATCTCTGGTGAGTAGGTTGTATTTTATTTACATGTTTTCGTCATGTTATTAAACAAATATTGATTCTGAACTGCTCCAGATAATGTTGGAACAGTTGTTCCAACATTGTAGTGTTGTAGTGTAGAGTTTTGGAGATTGCTTTAGTAAAATGGTATTCACCCTCCATATGTGAAATGCCTCTCTCTCTCTGTAATGCCACATGTTGCTATATTACGTTTTTGTATTGTATTAATGGTTTTTAAAATTGCAATGTAAGAGTGGTGGTATTAAGAGGCGGATTGAATCGGGTAAGTCCTCACTGAAGGCGCAGGTACCAAATGCACAGCAATGCCACTGGTATTTTCAGCTCATCTAGATCACTTGTCATTCAGTGCCATTTGGTGGTTTGTCAAGAAGTTAAAGAGCAAAGCTGCTGTGCTTACATATAGAGTGCTCATTATGATATAAAGACAGGAGACTTGATCAGTACTGACACAATAAACCAGTCCACAGAATAGCCACAGTAAAGCACAAAAAAACATCATCTGTAGGCTAAACCAGATTTGTAGTTTGTAGTGTAGTGTTGGACAATGGAGGACAATGAAGAAGTGCTTTGGGGCCCAGGCCACTGTAACCACTCACAGTGGGTAGATTTGATGAGGAAGGTATGAATAATCAGGTGAAAGCAGGTATTTATTATTGTGCCTTTGTGCGTTTCTGTCAGGCTGACGACCATGACGCGGAAGCGGAAGTAAGTCAATCATGGTTTATTGAAAACAGTTCAACCAAACAACACTCACATATGCCGAGGAGAGAAGCAAACTAAGATATCCGCTCGAGACGAGTAATCGAGCGTCACAACGGAAGTTAAAGTCCAACGGAAAGCAAAACGAAAGTAAACCTCCTATGGCCAAGAGTAGTCCACCACGGGAACGGGGTTGGGAAACGGAACCAGCGGGGAATGCTGGCAGTCGAGCAGCCACGGGGAATCACCAGCATGACATTTAAGAACCGACAGCCTGTGACTCGAGAACGTGAGTTTATATAGTCTGATCCGTAACGAGCCACAGCTGTCGGTCGTTCAGGCAGGCACGGGATAACGAGGAACCATGACAGCTACTGAGGGGGGCGTGGCAGGGTGCATCTCTGACAGCTACTGAGGGGGGCGTGGCAGGCGAATCCCTGACAGTTTCATAAGGAGGAAAATTGGGCACAAACCAATGGTTTTTTAAATGTATTTTAAATAGTGCAATTGTAATTCATATTCTTACTTATAGAGCAAATTACATTTAGCTTAACCTAAAGCAGGGGTGGGCAATACATTTTTACAAGGGGCCACATGAGAAACCTGAATTGTGTCAGAGGGCCACACCAACGATAATATTTTAGGGATGCACCGAAATGAAAATTCTTGGCCGAAACCAAAAACCAAAAATGAGGACACCAAGGCCAAAACTGAAAACCGAAACACCGAAAGAAACGATTATGTCAATTATTAGAACTATTGCTTTTATGGCTATGAGTGTGTACTAACCTCACTAAAATTAATGCATTGCAATTCAAAGAATAAATCAATTACAAAAGTTATTTATTTATTATTATAAATTATTGTTATTTATTTGTTACCATTCATAGTATTGACAGACAGACAGCGGTCAATTATTATTATTATTATATAACGGTCTGTTGAACAAAAATATTTGACCGCCGAACATTTGGAAGCCCATTCAAGTCCCAGTTCCCTGCAGGACGACGTCGGTCCTCCAGGTCCCCCTGACGACGGCAAAGCTCTCCAGAGGCCCTCCGAGGGTGTAGTTACGGTTCAAAGTCTTGCCGAGGGTGCCCCTGTGTTCCTGGTCTCCGCCATGGACGTCGCTCGGCCTCTGGTTTCCGCCGTGGACGTCGCTCGGCCTCTGGTCTCCGGCGTGGACGTCGTTTGGCCTCTGGTCTCCGCCGTGGACGTCGCTCGGTTCAGGTTCCCCGCCATGGACGGCGTACGGTTCAGGTTCCCCGCCGTGGAGGTCGTGCCGCCGCTGATCTCCGCCAGGAATCCTGCTCAGCTTCCGGCCTTTTCGAGGGCTGCTGACCCGTTCCGAGGATGCCGCTTTGCCTTGGGCCCCTTCCGATCTTCCCCTATTCTGCTGCGATGCTCACGGGGCCTCCTTTGTCCCGGGTCGGTTGGGGAGGCCTTCCTCAGAGTGCCCCGGCCTGCCTGGCGTTGGTGGGTTGTGGGTCGTCGGGTGCCGCCCCTGGATGGGGGGGTACTGTCAGGGATCCCCCTGCCACGCCTCCCTCTGCCGCTGTCAGAGATTCACCCTGCCACGCCTCCCTCGGTAGCTGTCACGCTACCTCATTATCCCGTGCCTGCCTGAACGACCGACAGCTGTGGCTCGTTATGGATCAGACTATATAAACTCACGTTCTCGAGTCACAGGCTGATACCCGTGGCTGCTCGACCGCCAGCATTCCCCGCTGGTTCCGTATCCTAGTTCTGTTCCATATGATTACTCTTCTTTCCGCCGGAGTTTACTTTCATTTCAGGTTTTGCTTTCCGTTGGACTTTCCCTTTTCGTTGTGGATTACTCGTCTCGACGGACATACTTTCAGTTCATGACTCTCCGTTTTCTAAGTGTGTGCATTTGTTGAATTATAAATAAAGACTATGATTGACTTACTTCCGTGTCATGGTCGTCAGCCTGACAGAATGATGCACACATCCGACAATTAACCCTTTTGGCCGGCGCATTTTGTGGCATTTTTTAATTATAACCTGAAACGAACCTAAGTTACTCTGTCTTTTTTTGGATCGTACAGATAAGAGCAATACATCATTGCTGAATCTGTAAAGAGTCTACTTTTATTTGTATTCACTCATAATACCAACAAAACGCTGTGCTTTTGTAAAATAAAAAACGAGAAAGGGGTGCTTTCTGCCATCTGTCATCTCTCTTCACATACACAAATAAGATAAATACATATATGCAAATATATAAAAGAATAGAGACATACTGTATTATGCATATATATATATATATATATATATATATATATATATATATATATATATATATATATATATATATATATATATATATATTTATCTTATTTGTGTATGTGAAGAGAGATGACAGAGATGGCAGAAAGCACCCCCTTTCTCGTTTTTTATTTTTACAAAAGCAAAGCGTTTTGTTGGTATTATGAGTGTGATTCAGGTTGTTCAGGTTGTTGCTGAGATTCAAGTTATTGTTATAACAATAACTTGAATCTCAGCAACAACCTTAACAACCTGAATCTCAGTAAATACTCGCCTCACAAACAAAATAATACTTTTAAATAAAACAAATCACATCGAAAACAAATATTCTCTGATTATGTAATTGGTAAAAAAGTTAGAAGAGGTACAGTTTCTCCAGTATCATCTCATTAACCGTCCGTGTGGAAACAGCAAAGGTTTCTTATGGTGTCCTGATAATTTACATAATTTAAAACACCATAACCACTTTAAAACATTTACAAGAATATTTTGACTTCATGCTCTATGTTGAGTATGGCTTCACTAATAATAAACATACATTTGCATAAAGGATCCATTTTTATTCATGCCCATGTTGATTAGAGTAAAAAAACAAAGTATTAATTCAACGTACATTTAGAACAGATTAAAATGTGCGATTAAGTTGCAAATAATCGTGAGTTAATGAATGACAATCATTCGCTTAATTGGGTTTTAAATATTTTAATTGATTGACAGCCATATTATTATTATGAAGTGAAGTCCAGTTACCAGCATGACACTAAAACAGGTAGTAGTAATGACTTATTTTTACTTAGGTACATGTCATAACCTAAACTTTTTACTTTAACTTGAGTAAAAAAGTATAGTCAGTACTTCAACTTTTACTAGAGTATTTTAAAACATGAGTATCTGTGTGTACTTTTGTTGTTCACACATGAATCCATTTGACTCATGGTGTAGTTAAGTTTAGTTCTTGATTACTATATGCCTTAACTCATCATTAGTTCATAATGAAGAAACACATGCAATCAGTATATTTATGCTTATTTATGTACTGTTATTGTAAAGTGTTACCCTGAAAATAAAGCATTCTTTAAGAGGAAGGTCTGCAATCTGAAATACCATGTTGATAAGTGAGATTAGAAGATTTATCAAAAACTAAATTTAGGCTATCCATTTAGGGTGAGCCTGTGCACGACAGCTTATAGAGCTGTGAAAAAGTATTTGCTTCCTTCCTGTTTTTTTATTTTTTGCATATTTGCCACGCTTATACAATAACTCTTTCACATCACTGTGGAGGAATTTTGGCCTTCTTTTTTACAGAATTGTTTAAATTCAATTACACTGAAGGGTTATTGAGAACAAACGGCCTGTTTAAGGTCATGACACAGCAACTGAAATGGATTTAATCCAGACTTTGACGAGGCCACTCCTAAAAAAAATTATTTTGGTTTTTGAGCCACTCAGAAGTGGATTTGCTGGTGTGTTTCAGATCATTGTCCTGCTGCATGTCCCAAGTGCAATTAAACTGATGGTGGACATTCTCCTTTACGATTTTCCGGTTTTTCACTATCTATTTATATTATGTCTGTGATGCTGTGTGTGGTGCAGTGAGTAAAATGCTCCCACCCTCCTCCATTAACCCCTCCCCCACCCTCCTCCATTAATCCCTCCCCCACCCTCCTCCATTAACCCCTCCCCTACCCCTTGCAATGCATTCTGTCATTAGTCAGGAGAGTAATGCATGAGAACGCAGCTCCATACTTTACCCCATCCTTCCTCTTTAATTATTTACAGTTGCATGAGAGCTCCATTATGCACATTACTGGTGTTTTAGCCCTCCTAAACACACACACACACACACACACACACACACACACACACACACACACACACACACACACACACACACACAAAAACACAATCACACATTTTGCAGTATATCAATGAAAATACATTAAATTAAATTTCTGTCATTGTGGTAAAATGGTCTATAAAACACATCAAACAAACAAACAAACAAACAAACAAACAAACAAACAAACACTCAAGAAAATACTCATTAAAAAAATTACAAAATTACATCTGGAATGTTTTTTGTATCTTTTCTTTGTAGACATGGATCTCAGCCAGGTATAATGCAAAAGTACAAACACATTTCACTTAAGTAAAAGTACAGATACTCATGTTTTAAATGGAAAAAGTTGAAGTACTTTGCTCAAGTTAAACAAAAGACAAAAGTTAACATTTACATTTACATTTGCAGCATTTGGCAGACGCCCTTATCTAGAGCAAGGTTTCAAGTCAAGTCAAGTCAAGAGGCTTTTATTGTCATTTTTGCTATACACAGTGGTACACAGTACACAGTAAAAACGAAACAACGTTCCTCCGGAACCCTGGTGCTACACTAAACAACAAAACAACAACAGCATAGAGCTACAACACAAACATAAAGTGCATCGAGTGCAACCTGGTGCAAACAGTGCAGACAAACAGTGCAGACAGACAACACAAGACAAGACAAAAGACAAAAGACCAAGTATAGCGCCGACTAGTAAACCTGCTGTATACTTGATTATACAGTACTGTGTAAGGAGAAATGTAAAAACTATACTCAGGAGAGAATACAAACAGAACAGAAAAATGTAGTGCAAAAAACAGCAGCAAGGAGGTGCAAAGACAGCATGTAAACATTATACTGAATACAAGGGTGCAAAGACAGCATGTAAACATTCTACTGTAATACAAAGGTGCGAGTATAAATAATAATAAATAGATAAGTGGTGGTGGAGTGGATTGAGATGAGTGATGATTGTGTTTAGTCCAGGTTGTACAGTTCAGTAACACACATTTGAGTGAGTGTGTGTGTGTGAGTAAATAAGTGTGTGCGAGTTCTGTTTCAGTTCTGTGTGTTGAGTAGCCTGATGGCTTGTGGAAAGAAACTGTTGCACAGTCTTGTTGTTGCGGCCCGAATGCTTCGGAACCGTTTTCCTGATGGTAGGAGTGTAAAAGTGTTTGCGCTCTGACATGTATGTAAGTAAAAGGTAGAAATTACTACTACCTGTTTTATTGTCACACTGGTAATTCAACCTCATATAGTATTAATATTAGGGCTGTAAACTCTAATCGTGATTAAGCACATGATTGTTAACTCACAATTTATCCCAACTTAATGAACCTTTTTTTATCGTTTTTAATACTCTAATCAACATGGGCATGGACAAATGAACACATACATATGCATAAACAAGTATGTTTATTATTAGTGAAAACATATTCAACATGGAGCATGAAGACACACTTCTTGTAAATGTTTTAAAGTAATTAAGGTGTTTTAAATGACGTAAATTATCAGGAAACCAAACCGTTAATGAGGTTATACTGGAGAAACTGTACCTCTTTTAACTTTCATACAGATTACATATTCAGAGAATATTTGTTTTCGATGTGAATTAGTAAAAGTAGACATTTCACTATCTATTTATATTATGTCTGAGCGGCAAGTATTCACTCAGGTTGTTTAATTTTTCTGTCCGTAAAGAGAGATGACAGAGGTGGCAGAGAGCGCCCCCATCTGTTTTCTTGGTTTTGCACAGTGTTTTGTTGTTATTATGAGTGTATACATAAAAATGTAGTCCCTTTACAGATTCGCATGGGCGTAAATTTCATTTAACAGTAGGGGGGGACAATAAATATAAAATCTCTCATGAGCAATTTTTGAAGGGGACACAAATAATACAGTAAAATTTTACTTATAAAGATATGTCCCCATAGTGAAAAACAATAGGTTACTTTCGTAACCCCGGTTCTCTGAAACATCGAGTGGAGAGATCCACCTATGGGAAGGACATCCTTACCTGACCTCTGCAGAAGCATCCAATTGCACCAAGTCTGGCTTGACAGACAGGACCTGCATAAGGCACCTGCACGCGCTCCCTTTCCTCAGTGAGCATATTCGCTTCTCGTGCAGCAAGCGGGGCAAACTTGGTGGATTTCTCCACTTGATGTTTCAGAGAACCGGGGTTACGAAAGTAACCTATTGTTCTCTTTCACCATCTCGTGTTCAAGATCCACCTATGGGAGATATAGACAACTCCCCGGTTGCCCAATACACTCACAGCGAGGTTTCGTAAGCCAGAGGACAGCCAAACAGGTGGTGCACGGCACGTCACAAAGCAGTAGACTCAATATACTGCTCGGGATAAAAACCCAGCCATGGAAAGAAACAAGACATGTAGCAACATGCATGTTAGAACCCCGATGATGACCAACAAGCGGGCCGCCTGTAGGAAAGAGAACATGTCTATAGACATGTGAATGGACCAACCTGGGTCTCAAGAAAAAGGGGAACTGTATGCTTGAAATATACATAACTAGGCCGGGCAGACGGAGTTGAAAGGAGTGCAGGCCTAGTAGCACGTGGCTACGAAGAGCCCACACCAAAACCGCCAGGAGGCTGCAAGCCTCTCGATTCATATAAGGAGAAGGCCACTACCCGCCAACAAGAAAGGCATTGCTTAGAGATGGGGTTCCCGTGTTTTCGGCGGGGCCCAAGAGATGAAGAGCTGGTCGCTCCTAGAAAAGAGTTTGTCCTGTCCAAGTAAACCTGTAGGGCACGCACAGGGCACAAAGCATTCAACCCCTGGTCCTCCGCAAAGGAAAAAGGAGGAGGATGAAAGGCGGGGAGCACAATCACCTCACCAGTGAAGGCTGGAAAGCATTTAGGCACGAGGAATGAACCAAAAGCGCATGCAAATGACTGACACGGAAGCCTGAGGGAGATATCCCAAGAACCCAATCTGGGACTACACCCTCGAAGACCGGGATAGCCGCTAAATAGACCTTGATCGTTGAAAAGGTTCTGCCGTGATCGATAAGGTCCCGCCAAAAAACACAGAATGTCAGCGACCGAGCACAGATATGAAACAAGCCGGTGTTTTCTGCACCGTGCCTCAAACACACGCCCCGCGCAATCGTAGAGAGAACACGTGGAAGAGGCCCTAGCAATCTGAATTGTGGCGATAACACGCAAAGGACGCCACAAAGCGTTTAAATACGCCCTCACGGGCCAGGCCCAGAAAGCCACCCTGTCTGGTTGAGGACGATAGATTTTTAGAGCTAGAACGTGAAGCTTGGTGGAGCGCATGCTGCCCTGTTGGTAGATATGTGCTACAGCTGTCGTAATGTCACAGCGCACCAGCACATGATGCCCTGCAGGCGAGGCAAAAAATGCTTCAGAGCTTTAAACACAGTGTGGAGCTCAAAATAATTCATATGGGCTAAATGGAGTGAGTTCGGCCATACACCGTTCACTGATCTGCCCTCCTGCGTGGCTCCTCACCCCGTGAAAGAAGCATCTGTCGTTACCTCTTTCCGCGGCATGATCGCCCCGAGAGGGGTCTCATGCGCGAAAAATTTGCTCTTGCCCGCACTGACTCCGAACCGAGCGCAGTGATATGGGAGAGCACACGGGCAGTGATTTGAACCACTTTCTCTCTCGAATCGGCTATAATAAGCCAATCGTGTATGTATGTCAAAACCCGCTGTTTAGCAGCGTAGGTCTCGCCTCCGCACACAGACAGGACGTCCTCGGACTCAGAGCGAGACCGAACGGAATTCGTAACACACGTCTTGGTAGGCAAAAGGAAGGAATTTCATGAGCGGAAGATAGATGCTTATGTGGAAGAAAAAGCTTCGCTCAGATCGGTCGAGCAAAACCAATCGTTCTGCTGTATCGAACGAATGAGAGCGCCGTGTGATAACAGTCTGAAATTGTATTTCCTTAAATGTTTGTTCAATACACAGAGATCCTGAATAAGACGGAAGAACCGCCTTATTTTGAGGCCAGGAAATAGCGAGAGAAAAGAGCCCTGAATACACAGATGCGGGGACCCAACCCGAATCGCTCTCTTCGCGAGAAGATATTACGTCATTCAGAATGTGAGCGGAGCTCCAGTCCGTATAGGACCATACCACTCCGTTGAACCGCGGGGGTGTTATGGCAAACTGAAGCCTGTAACCCCTCATGACTGTGTGAATCACCCAATCAAGGGCCGAGACAGGCAGACAGCCTGTCACGTGACTCCCGAGCGACCCCCACACAGCCCGGTGGAATGCTGAGAGTCGATCCGGTCAGATCGCTCATTAATGGTGCAATGGCGCCATCTAGTGGTCAAACTAGAGACGACATGCGGGGATCTGGGATCTCTCCCAGAAACAAATTCATTAGATTCGTTTGATTCATTGATGTTATATATATATATATATATATATATATATATATATATATATATATATATATATATATATATATATATATACATACAGTGGAATCCACTTATCTCGCCCTCGGTTACCTCGACAACCCTATTAAGTCGACGTTTTTGAAGTGGAACCGCCAAATTCTCGCTTTTTCTAAGCATTTTTTATCGGTCATGTCTTTTTTTATGTCACCAAACCCTAATATCTCGAGCACAAGGGGAAAAAAAAATTGCCATTTAACGTCGGTTATCTTGGTGCAGCCGCAGAAAAACTCGCGGAAGTGGCGGAAAAATCAAGGCTTACAGATGCTACAGGTGTTGTATTGTATACTGGTGAATCTCTGCTGTTAGTTAGTGCTAGTGTTCGTAGTGTTAGTAGGGGCGCGGTGCGGCTTTGGGAAGAAAAGAGCAGCCGTTAATAGAGTGCCGGTGGGAAGGCAAGTACCGGGATACACATGAGCGATAACAACGACCGCCGTGAACCAACATATACCAACAATAACGGACAGTGAGAGTGTGAAAGTTTAAATAGGAGCTGGTGATGATGCTAAACGAGCACCATATGTGCGCGATTGAAGCCGAGCGCTTCAGAGAAAGCGGCCGAGAAAACACCTGCCACGCTGAAGGGGGCCGAAGGGGGCATGGCAGGTGGATTCCTGACAGATAAACATGTACTGTATGTATTTTTATACCATGCCTTCATCAAACAAATCGCGGCAACGCTGTTGTGTAAAAAAAACCTTCAAAAACACGTGCATGCACATTCTCATTTATTAACGCACATCATGTACATGAAATTTCAAGCACGTTAATATATTGCCGCCATTTTGATTTTCGTTTATCTCGATCATCGGTTACCTCGATGCTTTTTGGCGAAAACTGAGGCAGTGCCTTTATTAAACTTGTGAGGAGTGTGAAGGGGAGTGTTTGGTGACACTGCTTCTGCACTTAATCTCACATATTTCCCAACTGGAACAGGGAAACGCACACTGGACGACACGGGGAACAGTGAAGCCTGTGCGGAACAGAGAATGACCTTCGCCGGCGAGGTGGGGCCGACCTCGCTGAAAAAGAACCTCTTTTGGACGGGCGAACATGGAGGGAAGAACAGGTGTCCGGAGGGCTGACCGCCCATGAACGCGGATCAAAAAACTCCCTGTGTAAGAGCATCAGGTCGGCCGCTTCCTATTAGGACCAGAAGGAGCGGAGTAGTGGGGTTTCCTCGCCGCGGCAAAGGACATCTTACCCCAGGGCCTAGCAGGGGGGGGAGGTGGCCCGCTCTGCTGAGCCGGTGGTCTCCCGCAGGACCTGTAATTTCTGCCAGTGTAGTGGGGATGACGTCCTGCAGCAGAAGCGTTAGATGGTCGCACAGATGGTGTCTGTTGCTGCGCCGGCTTCCTAGGAAGACACAGTTTGAACGCCTCGTCCTCCTTCTTTTTATCATCGGATCGTTGTTGCATCAGCGCAACAACCGGGCCAAAAAGAGCTTGACCAGGTTCAACCGGTGCCCCTGCGATGCGATGTTTCTCACTACCAGGGAGACCGGATAGATTGAGCCACAGCGCACGTTCTCCAACCACCGACAAAGCCATAGAACGTCCACTCGCTTGTACAGCTTGACGGGCATTGCGGAGAACAAGGTAATTCACCGTGACGACCCCCTTCCAGAGATCGGGCGATGGTGACCCTTTCTCCAGTTGTTTACCCAAGTCGAGCAGGAGTTCGGCCTGATACGTAGACAACAGCAAGGAGACATTGAGAGCTTGAATCGAAAGAGCTGAGGCTTTATACGATGCCTGAAGAATCGACGGCGGAAAAGCGATCCATCTTACCCGGGAGGACGGGCTTGGGTGGGGCGAGCAGCCCGCCCTGAGATGGGTTGAGGTGTCTGGCGATGGAAGGCTCGATAACGGGGGGTTTGCCCATGCTGAGACTCGCCATGTCCTTAACCTCAAGCCCCGCAAGACCGTGTTTCAGATCGAGCGGATCTCCCCAGCAGTATCTCATGTGTTTTACACATGCAGGGAGGACGGCAAGAAGCTGCTTTTTCGGGCCGGAAGGAGGTCCCAGAACCTTTTTCCCCCTCCGAGTCGGAGAGCTCAAAATCGACACACTGCGAAGCGGGCGTCTTGAGTCTGCGACGCAGGAGTTTTTTCGGGAGCGCCAGGCAATGGCTACAGTTCTCCGTGAGGTCAATAGCATCTTGTGCATGCTTGAGACCCAAACAGACAACGCAGAAGAGATGGGCATCCCTGGTGGCAATGAGAGCACCGCACGCGGCCGGGCAGGCTCGCGATAGGTTGTCCACCGATGTAGCCGGTGCCGCTTTAGAAAGCGCCATGAAAAAAGGTAAAAGAAGCAGGCGGGCAGCCTATAGAAAAAAGAGTGCAAGCGTGGGCGGCTCGCAAAGCTAACCTGGCTGAGGACCTGCACGTCCGGCGGAGGCTGATCAGAAGATATGTCCTCCTGAAGACAAAAAAGTGCAGTCCAGGAACCAGGGAGCTGTGATGTAGGATGGCAGAAGTCGCGAGAAGCGAATGTTAACTGAGGAAAGGGAGCACTGTCAAGCCAGACTTGGGGCAATTGGATACTTCTGCAGAGGTCAGGTACGGATGTCCTTCCCATAGGTCGATCTCGAACACGAGATGGTGAAAGAGAACTTTGCTTTTATCATTATTATTGTAGCATGGAAACTGCGTCATTATGGTTATTTTCAAAGTTTTTCTCAGGTTCAATGACGAAGCAAAACAAGGAATTAAAAAAAGGTTTAAATGTTATTTAAAATTAATCAAGACACTTAAGAACAGAATAGAAATGTATTATACAGAAAAATACAGTGGGGTCAGTTCGGACATAGCACAGTGCTCATTTAGTAAATACACAGCTAAACAATATGCTAATTGTGGCCGTTAATGTTGTTAACATTATGCCAAGTCGCCCCAAATAAAACACTGCATGGGAAACGGCTTTGGCGTGTTAGTTGCAGTGCACTATGCAACAAGCTATTGTAAACAAGCTTTTGTTGGGGGGGGGGGGCATATGTCCCCTCCGTCCCCCCCGGGATTACGCCCATGCAGATTCAAATGACGCATTGCTCTTATCTGTACGATCAAAAAAGCAGAGTAATTGAAGTTAGTTTCAGCGTTATAACACAAAACACAGCGCCATGTTTGTCTGTTGTTGCTCACAACCTTTGTTGCCCAGGTGCTTGTTCAGTCTCTTGTCATTTCGAGACTGGACTACCGCAAATTATTCAAAACGCAGCTGTGCGACTTGTACCACCTTCTCTCAGAATGAGAGATAAGTATACTTCAAGGCACTTTTTTTGTTCTGGCACTGAGGTGGTGGAATGAACTTTCCCTAGATGTCTGAACAGCGGAGTTGAAGACCTTCCTCTTCCTGACACATTTAAATTAACACTTTCCAACTTTGCTTTGTAAAAATCAAGAGTTGTAGTCTAATTTATCTTAAGTTTGTAATCTAGCGTACCAGATTTATTCATTGCTAGAGACTCAAAGCACTTTTGTACGTCGCTCTGGCGTCTGCTAAATGCCACAATTATAAATGTAAATCTTAATTGTGTGCATCATTTTGTTGCTTGATTTGAGACTTGATGCATCAGTAAAACAAATGTTTACAGAATCAAAATAATGTATAATTAGAATTTTTTAATAATTAAAAAAAACATTTTTTTAAGTTCTTTTTTTATATCTGAATAAAGAAATAATGTCATGAATAACATTGTGTTGCTTTGAAGGTTTTAATTTCATCTCTTAAATCTATTTATTTATATTATTTCTAAAAATGGTCAAACAGAATTGCACGCTCCATCAATCGCGCGTTAATAAAATTTGTGACATTAAAATGAATTTGTGTTAACACATTATTAACACATTAATTATGACAGCCCTAATTGATATATTAATACAAAACGAATTTAAAATTTTGTTACCTAATGAATGTATTCAAGCTGAACATCCACCATATAGAACACAAGCGGTCATGTTTACATCGCTGACTCCCTCTGTCTCATCCACTTTAACCCCGTTCTCCTTTTTTCCTTCTGCCATGTTTGTTGTTAGCTTTGTAAATTATTTTATGTCAGTGATGTGTGAGAGCCAACAAATGGTACACCATTGGTAGATTGAAAAAGCAATGACAGAAAATCGGTTGACGGGCTGAAAACGGCACGCAATAATAAGAAAAAACATTGACATTTCACCAAATAGTTTAAAACTAAAGTAACGAGTCTTGTTTGAAAATGTAAGCATAGTAAGTATAGATATTGGTTAAAAAGATTTAATATGTAAATAGTTGTCTGCAAAAGAAATATTGAAGTTAAGTACTGATACCAAAAAATCTACTTAAGTACAATAGCAAAGTATTTGTACTTAGTTACTTCCCACCTTTGCTGTCATGATGTAAGTAAATTACATGTCCTTTTTGGCAGTTAAAGGAAATTAGAAAAGATAATAATGCCGGTCCGAAGCCTGGATAAATTGGGAGGGTTGCGTTAGGAAGGGCATTCAGCGTAAAAAGATATACCAAATCGAACATGCGAATCACGAATACGGATGATCCGCTGTGGCAACCCCTAATGGGAGAAGCTAAAAAAAAAAAAAAAAAGAAAGTTTAAATAATAATGATGTTCAATAATGATGTTCCGAAGTTCACTTCAATTTCAGTTCGATTTATTATATTGTTGTTTTTCTTGAATACTAGATTAAGTTTTTTTTTTTTTGCTGTACTTAAATTAATATAGTTATGCTGACTTGCATATTACAAACTGGGAATATATTATCAAGTTGTTGTGTGAATTAATTTTCCCTCTGATCATGTTAAGACTATATTGTTCAAAAAGATGTTTGCACTTAAGCTGTGTGTTTATTTATTAGACCAGACCCGATATTGTGGAGACATAAAAAACACTGATGGACATTTTTTCATATCACTAACTTTTGTTTATTCTACCTTTTGCACATACATTTTATTTATGCCTCTATACCTTCTCTCGTTTTCTGGTCTCCTGGTACTTGATTTTTCTTCTGATAGATTTACAGCAGAATCCTAATTATAATTAAAGCTACAAGCAGCATTTTTTGGATCCAATCAACCAGATTCGCACATTCACTGATGCATTACTTTATCAATCACAGGAAAGCAGGGCCACAACTTCAGGCATAATGATCAGTAATGGACAGTAAGGAAGTAAATATAATTTGTTACTGTAATTAAGTAGCTTTTTTTTGCGTATCTGTACTGTACTTAAGTATTTTTATTTTGGAAGACTTTTATTATACCTTTAGTTTAACTTCACTACATTTTAAAGTCTTCTTCTTCTTCTTCTTTCGGCTGCTCAAATTAGGGGTCGCCACAGCGGATCATCCGTCTCCATACCACCCTGTCCTCTACATCTGCTTCTTTCACACCAACTACCTGCATGTCTTCCCTCAACACAACCATGAACCTCCTCCTTGGCCTTCCTCTTTTCCTCCTACCTAGTGGCTCCATCCTCAGCATTCTTCTACCAATATAATTCATGTCCCTCCTCTGCACATGTCCAAACCATCTCAATCTCGCCTCCCTCACCTTGTCACCAAAACATCCTACATGCGCTGTCCCTCTAATAAACTCATTTCTAATCTTGTCCATCCTCGTCACTCCCAACGAAAACCCTAACATCTTCAGCTCTGCTACCTCCAGCTCCACCTCCAGTCTTTTACTCAATGCCACTGTCTCTAAACCATACAACATCGCAGGTCTCACCACAGTCCTATAAACTTTCCCTTTCATTCTTGCAGATACCCTACTATCACAAATTACTCCTGCCACTCTTCTCCACCCATTCCACCCTGCCTGCACTCTTTTCTTTACTTCTTTAACACACTCTCCATTACTTTGCACTGTTGACCCCAGGTACCTGAACTCCTCCACCTTCTCCACCTCTTCTCCCTGCAACCGCATCACTCCACTGCCCTCCCTCTCATTCACACACATGACCTACTGACTTTCATTCCCCTTCTCTCCAGCGCATACCTCCACCTCTCCAGGCTCTTCTCGACCTGCTCCCTACTCTCACCACAAAATCACAATATCATCTGCAAACATTATAGTCCAGGGAGACTCCTGTCTGACCTTGTCCGTCAACCTGTCCATCACCACTGCAAACAGGAAAGGGCTCAGGGCTGATCCTTGATGTAGTCCAACCTTCACCCTGAACCAGTCTATCGTACCTACTGCACACTTCACTGCCATCACACTGTCCTCATACATGTCCTGCACCACCCTCACATACTTCTCTGACACACCTGACTTCCTCATACAATACCACAACTCCTCTCTTGGCACTCTGTCGTACGCTTTCTCTAAATCCACAAACACACAATGCTCCTTCTGTCCTTCTCTATACTTCTCCATCAACATCCTCAAAGCAAATAAGGCATCTGTGGTGCTCTTCCTCGGCATGAAACCATACTGTTGCTCACAGATGGTCACCTCTTCTCTCAGCCTTGCTTCCACTACTCTTTCCCATAACTTCATGGTGTGACTGATCAACTTAATTCCCCTGTAGTTACTGCAGGTCTGCACATCTCCCTTTTGCTTAAAGATCGGTACCAGCACACTTCTTCTCCATTCCTCAGGCATCTTTTCACCTTCCAAAATCCTGTTAAACAATCTGGTTAAAAACTCCACTGCCATCTCTCCTAAACATCTCCACGCTTCTACAGGTATGTCATCTGGTCCAACCGACTTTCCACTCTTCATCCTCTTAATCGCTGCTCTTACTTCCTCCTTACTAATCCTATCTACATCCTGCTTCACCAACTCCACATCATCCAACCTTCTCTCTCTGTGATTTTCCTCATTCATCAGCTGTTCAAAATACTACCTCCACCTTCTCAACACACTCTCCTCACTAGTCAACACATTTCCCTCTCCATCCTTTATTGTTCTAACTGGCAGTACATCCTTCCCAGCTCGGTCCCTCTGCCTGGCCAATCGGTATAAATCCTTTTCTCCTTCCTTAGTGTTCAACCTCTCATACAGCTCCTCATATGCCGTTTCCTTGGCTTTCGCCACATCCCTTTTTACCTGCTGCCGCATCTTCGTGTACTCCTGTCTACTTTTCTCATCACTCTGTCGATCACAATTCTGTTTTGCCAACCTCTTTCTCTTTATGCTTTCCTGCACTTCCTTATTCCACCACCACGTCTCTTTGTCTTTCTTTCTATTTCCAGATGTCACACCAATTACCTTTCTAACTGTCTCCCTTATCACTTCTGCAGTAGTTGCCCAATCATCCAGCACTTCTTCACCACCACCGAGCCCCTGTCTGACCTCTTCCCTGAATCTCACACTACAGTCTTCCTCCTTCAGTTTCCACCATCTTATTCTTCTTTCAGTCCTCGCTCTCCTCCTCTTCTTCTTCACCTCCAAAACAATCCTACAGACCACCATCCGATGCTGTCTAGCTACACTGTCCCTTGTCAACACCTTATAGTCTCCAATCTCCTTCAGGTTGCATCTCCTACATAGAACATAGTCCACCTGTGTGCACCTTTCTCCACTCTTATATGCCACCCTATGATCCTCCTACTTCTTAAAATAAGTGTTCAACAGTGCCATTTCCATCCTTTTAGCTAAATCTACCACCATCTGCCCTTCCACATTCCTCTCCTTAAAGCCATACCTACCCATCACCTCCTCATCACCTCTGTTCCCTTCACATACATGCCCATTGAAATACGCCCCAATCACCAATCTTTCATTCCTAGGTACCCCTTTGACCACTTCATCCAACTCAATCCAGAATTTTTCCTTCTCCTCCATCTCACAACCCACTTGTGGAGCATAAACACTGATGACATTTATCATCACCCCTTCAACTTCCAGCTTCACGATCATCACCCTCAACCATCACAACCTCTCTTCACCTCCACTACACAGTTACTGTACTCTTCCTTCAGAATCACCCCTACACCATTTGTCTTTCCATCCACACCATAATAGAACAGTTTAAACCCAACACCAATGTTCCTGACCTAACTCCCTTTCCACTTCCAACATTGAAAGTGCCCACCCGAACCTCCACTCTCCTACACTTCTCCTTTCCCTGCTGTCTCTGTATACGTCTTCCTCCTCTCCTTGTCCTCCTTAGGCCAACAGTAGCCCAATTTCCACTGGTACCCTGTTGGCTAACGATACCTGTGGCGGTTGTTGCTAACCCGGGCCTCGACCGATCCGGTATGAATTTCTATTTTGTGATCCGCATATTTGATATGGCGCATGTTTTACGCTGGATGCCCTTTCTAATGCAACCCTCCCCGTTTACCCGGGCTTGGGACCGGCACTAAGAGTGCACTGGCTTGTGCAACCCTAATGGCTGGGTTCGATAAGTAATTTGCCTCATTTTACTGTCTTAAATATACTTTAGGATTTTTAAATTATGCATCTCACTTTTCACATAACTTTTAATTTAACACTAAAGTAGATCCAGTTTATCATTATGGCTTGAAAAACAATTTTAGGTCTCTTGCTTGTCAAACTAAAATGCAACTAGTAAATCTCTTATTAATGCTTACGGCGTTTTGTCGCACATTACAGGAAAACTTTTTTGGAAACTAGATGTCTCTTTTTGGACTAGATGTGTAAATTAACCCAGTGGATTGCAAAGTATTTGTGCATGTGCACGGAGATGTATTATCTATAACAATGTGCACTTAAGCATTTAAAATTGGTGATTTTTTGGAAGTTTCTAAATGAAGTAGAATGCATTTGCATTTTCAAGCACTTTTGTTTATTTCATGCTACATTGTTCTGCATGTGCAGACAGCTTGCATAATTTGACTTGGGACTCCCAGTTTGCCTGTAAGGCCATGATCTAGGTTGAGCAATATTCTTCCATTTCTGTGCTGTGTGTTGTGGTCGCTTCCAAGAGTCAATCTGTGTTACTCTTCTCTACACATCAGTGCCAATTTCACCTCTATTTACAAACTGCTCTTTTCCTCTTCTCTGTCAGGATTAATTAACCATATCCAGGTAAGAAAACTTTTCACAAAGTGCCAAGAGCAGTAAACATTGATCACTGTCACATACTTCTTTAATGGTTTACTTAATGTAATGGGAGGAAGGAATTAGACAGAAGGATGGCTAATAATGGTTTGTTAACAAATAAGAAAAAGAACAGGAGAGTGAAAGAAAGAGGGAGAGAAGTGGAATATGCAGTTGCATGCATGACTGGTTATATTTGATTCTGGACTGTAATTTTGTATCAAGATTTAATTGCTCATTTTATTTGTTTATTTATATTTTCAAGTAAAAGTAGAATGAAAACGAATTGACTCTTTTAAATCCATGTTCAATTCAATTCAATTCAATTCATTTTTATTTGTATAGCGCTTTTAACAATGAACATTGTCTCAAAGCAGCTTTACACAGATAATGTGGTGATTAAACGTAAATATGTTCTTTGTAAGTAAGTTTGTCCCTGATGAGCAACTGTGGCAAGGAAAAACTCCCCGAGATGGCATAAGGAAGAAACCTTGAGAGGAACCAGACTCAAGAGGGGACCCATCCTCATCTGGGTTGCACCAAATGTCCATTTGAAGCAGATATACAAAGTTGCGGGGTACAGTGATGACGATCAGAAGCAAACTGCACTCCCGAGTCAGTGCAGCAGACCGCCGACACCAACTACAGTCCAATCCATCCTCAAAAGCACCCGTTCTACTCCGGAATTACATGGAACCACCCAAGGTGTTGATGAGATACCGTCCCAAGCTGCACAGAAGTGTGAAGATCCACGGAGGGGAGAGGGGCAGGAACAGTGGGTGTATGTGAACATGTGTATGTGTATGTGAACAAACAATTTTAATGTGTTGTAACTAACAAAGGCTACTGCATTTTCCAATGGAGCATGTGACTTTGGTCAGAATAAACCAATTATACTCAACTCATATTCAACAGCAATTATCACACAGCTGTCGCCAATTAAATGGTTTTGTTGAACCTAGCTAAAGATCTTCTTTTTCTTTGTCTCTAAACCATACAACATAACAGGTCTCACCACAGTCCTATAAATTTTCCCTTTCACACTTGCAGATACCCTTCTATCACAAATCACTACTGTCTCTTCACCAACTCTACCCTGCCTTCTTTAATTCTCTAACACACTCTCTATTACTTTGCACTGTTTACCCCAGGTACCTAAACTTATCCACCAGTCTGTCATTCCTACTGCACACTTCACTGCTGTCTTACTGTCTAGCCAATCGGTACAATTCTCCTTCTTTAGTGTCCAACCATCCTACAGACCATCATCCGATGCTGTTTAGCTACACCGTCCCCTGCCAACACTTCTCCACAGTCTCCAATCTCTTTCATATTGCATCTCCTGCATAAAATGTAGTTCACATCTGTGCACCTTTTGCTACTCTTATACATCACCCTGTGTTTCTCCTTCTTCTTAAAATATGTATTTACAACTGCCATTTCCATCCTTTTCATCCATTGACATGTCCATTGAAGTCTGCTCTAATCAGCAATTGTTCATTTCTAGGTACTCTCTCCACCACTTCATCCAACTCACACCAGAATTTTTCTTACTCCTCTATCTAACAACCCACTTGTGGAGCATAGGCACCGATGACATTTATTATCACCCATTCAATTTCCAGCTTCACATTCATCCCCCTATCAGAAACTCTCTTCTTCTCCACTACACTCTTACTGTACCCTTCCTTCAGGATCACCACTTCACCATTTCTCTTTCTATCCACACCATGATATTACAGTTTAAACCCACCTCCAATGTTTCTGGTCTTACTCCCTTTCCACATGGTCTCCTGAACACACAACATGTCCACCTTTCTCCGCTCCATCACATTCGCTTACTCACTCCCTTTACCAGTCATAGTACCAAATTTTAAAGTGCCCACCCTAACCACCACCCTCCTACACTTCCCCTTTTCCTGCTGTCTCTGTAGACATCTTCCTCCACTCCTTCTTCTCCTTTGGTTAACAGTAGCCCAATTTCCCAGTACCCTGTTGGTTAACAATACCTGTGTTGGTTGCTGGTAGCCCGGGCCTTGACTGATCCAGTATGAAATTCTGGTTCATGATCCGCATATTTGATTTGGCGCATGTTTTACGCTGGATGCCCTTCCTAACACAACCCTCCCCATTTATCCAGGCTTGGGAACGGCACTAGGAGTGCACTGGCCTGTGCAAAACTAATGGTTGTTTTCTAAGGCTACTTTAAAGTAGCTGCAGGAGTATGATTCAAGTACTGGTCACTTTTTTCAGGTGACACAAATCTCTTGTATTTTTTACTTCTCTGTGGTATGGGTTAGGGTAGCTAGATTTGGATTAAACCAATTTAAAATGACAAGTAAAAAAACATTGTGTACTGAATTAACTCTTACAGTTTTTCTCAGTTGCTTTGGAGCATTTGTCAGATCAGAAATGAAATTCTCAAAACTACTTGTTCAACCTCCACGTCATTTAGTCACATGTGCACATCATAAAAACATTTCTTGTTGCTTGGATTTGCATTTGCAAATGCTTTCGCACAAACTGCTGTTTCCTACATTATCAGGTGTTTGTCATGTTGATCAAAATACAGTGAGGAAAATAAGTATTTGAACATCCTGCTATTTTGCAAGTTCTCCCACTTAGAAATCATGGAGGGGTCTGAAATTGTCATCATAGGTGCATGCCCACTGTGAGAGACAATCTAAAAAAAAAAAAATCCAGAAATCACAATATATGATTTTTAAACTATTTATTTGTATGATACAGCTGCAAATAAGTATTTGAACACCTGTCTATCAGCTAGAATTCTGATGAGAATTCTGAAGAATGATGAGTACCATCCCAAGAACACCATCCCTACTGTGAAGCATGGGGGTTGTAGCATCATGCTTTGGGGGTGTTTTTCTGCACATGGGACAGGGCGACTGCACTGTATTAAGGAGAGGATGACCAGGGCCATGTATTGCGAGATTTTGGGAAACAACCTCCTTCCCTCAGTTAGAGCATTGAAGATGGGTCGAGGCTGAGTCTTTCAACATGACAATGACCCGAAGCACACAGCCAGGATAACCAAGGAGTGGCTCTGTAAGAAGCATATCAAGGTTCTGGTGTGGCCTAGCCAGTCTCCAGACCTAAACCCAATAGAGAATCTTTGGAGGGAGCTCAAACTCCATGTTTCTCAGCGACAGGCCAGAAACCTGATTGATCTAGAGAAGATCTGTGTGGAGGAGTGGGCCAAAATCCCTCCTGCAGTGTGTGCAAACCTGGTGAACAACTACAGGAAACGTTTGACCTCTGTAATTGCAAACAAAGGCTACTGTACCAAATATTAACATTGACTTGGTCAGGTGTTCAAATACTTATTTGCAGCTGTATCATACAAATAAATAGTTAAAAAATCATACATTGTGATTTCTGGATTTTCTTTTTTAGATTATGTCTCTCACATTGGACATGCACCTACGATGACAATTTCAGACCCCTCAATGATTTCTAAGTGGGAGAACTTGCAAAATAGCAGGGTGTTCAAATACTTATTTTCCTCACTGTATATTATACTGGTTTCACCTAAATAGTCTTAACTGCCAAAACATCTCAGCATCACGTCATTTCATAAGTCATTGAATGCAAAATGGTTAAACCAGTTGTCATCATCTGTCAACCTTAACTTTTTTTTGGTAAATGTTTCTTGAATAGATTACTTGTGTAGATAAATCTTGAATATCACTAATGAAGAAGAGTTTACAGCATCAGATCAACCAATAAAACAACTTGTTCTCTAAAATAGGCCAAAGGTGAATCTCCTGAACCTTCAATTGGAAAGTGTATCCAAAACATAGAATTACAAATTCTGAAAACTGATTAAAAACCAAGAAACGAACATATATAAAGAAATACTGAAACTGTGCTCCATCATACTGACAACATGACTAAACATTTTGATGATCTTTTTGAAGGGACAAAGGGATTTTTCATTCTGATGGCAATTAATGTTCATTGACACAAATACTTACTTTCAAGAGATGAACTAATGATTTAAAAAAAAGTACAGGCTTTTGCAAGAAATCCAATGCATTGTGCTGTTTGTACAAATTGTTTTAAAAATGCACTTACAGGTTTGCAAATATTAAGGATGATTTGAAAAATGCTCCAAAGCAACAGAGACAAACTGTAAATCTGCAATTATTGACACACATTATTTGTGCTAATTTGTGGAAACAAAGCAGATGACTTTTCCATAGATTAGTGATAGATGACTGTGATCCTGTTGCGTCTGTCCTTTGCTTTTACCACTTTTGGTTGGTACACATCACTGCACACTGGGAACTCCACTACAAACCTGCTGTTTTTGAGGTTCTCTGACCCACTTGTCAAGCCAGTCATATGGCACCCTCATGTGGTGAATGGAAAGAACAGAAGCTGCAATTTAAATTCCTAATCTAACAAATGTCAAAAGATCAAAGAAATAAGCAACTGTAATGAAGAGTTCATGTCTATCCACAAAAAAAAATAAACGTTTATTGTAATTATTTGAATTTAGTTTTTATTCTATCTTGTCTAGGCTTTATGATGCAACTGAAATGAAAAATGTTTGTTTTAACAAGTTATCTGCTTTTTGGAGTAATCTGGAGATACAACCAGCATGCTTAGTCGAAGCATCTTTTCTACCATGTTAGCTTAATGGCTATTTTTTTATCTGCTATAAGGAAATTTTGGGTGCATATATCATGTAATGTATTAATTTAACATACAACATATTAACAACAGTAAACATTGTAATCTGCTTATACCGTAGCAGCAGGAAAATAATTAGTACTTCAAATTAGTAGCATACTTTGTCAATTTCGACTCCCTGAACTCACTGCATAAACATTTGTTTTGTTACACTTATCATGACAGGTACAGGCAGTTGGGAGAGGGATCTATAAATGCTGACTGCTTGGTTTCCTAAGCTAATAGGCTGCTTTATACAGTCTTGCAATATCAAGTCAAGTCAAGTCAAGTTTATTTGTATAGCGCTTTTCACAACAGACATTGTCTCAAAGCAGCTTTACACAAATCAACAGTGATGGTGAATGGTGTGAATTTGTCCCTGATGAGCAAGCCGTGGCGACTGTGGCAAGGAAAAACTCCCTTAGATGTTATGAGGAAGAAACCTTGAGAGGAACCAGACTCAAAAGGGGAACCCATCCTCATCTGGGTGACATCAAGAGTTTGATCATAAATCTTTCAACAATACAGAACACTGGAGAGTGAGAACTAACATGAGTACTGGAGTATAAGTTTATAAGTGATGTTCTTTCTACAGTCTTATACAGTCTATATGGATAGTAGCTCCTAGTTTTATGAGCTCAGCATTTGTGATCATCACAGATCCAGCATCAGCTTCTCCATGCCAGAGCCTTTAAACACTCCAGGAGGTCCAATGTCAAAACTCCACACATGTAGCGGGATCCAAATGGCACTGGTACGTCTCTAGATGGTTCGGGATGTTTGCGAGTTCGGCATCAACTTCTTCAAAGGTCCGTAATCATCATGAGGTGGGAGGTGACTGAAGCTGGCCAAACCTCAGGGTGTCTCGGGATGGGGAGAGAAAGAGAAGCAGTGGAGAGGAATTAGCATAGCTGCTGTTCATGATATTAACAGCACAAGTTGATAATGTGCATGTGATTAGATGTTCTGGAGCACAAGGTTATGATGTGAGACGTATGTTATGTGTAGGCTTTGCTAAAAAGATATGTTTTTAATCTACACTTAAACTGGGTGAGTGTGTCTGAGCCCTGAACACCGTCAGGAAGACTATTCCAGAGTTTAGGAGCTAAATGTGAAAATGCTCTACCACCTTTAGTGGACTTTGCTATTCTACGAACTACTACAAGCCCAGAATTTTGAGATCTTAGGGAGCGTGGCGGATTGTAGCGTGTTAAAAGACTGGATAGATACATGGGAGCCAAACCATTTAGTGCTTTATAAGTGAGAAGTAATAGTTTGTAGTCTATTCGAAACTTAACAGGAAGCCAATGTAGGGACGATAAGATCGGGGTTATGTGATCATATTTTCTTGCCCTTGTAAGAACTCTGGCTGCTGCATTCTGGACTAACTGAAGCTTGTTTATTAATGATGCAGGACATCCACCTAGTAACGCATTACAGTAGTCTATTCTGGAGGTCATGAACGCATGGATGAGCTTCTCTGCATCGGATATGGACAACATATTTCTTAGCTTAGAAATATTTCTAAGGTGAAAGAAGGCTGTTTTTGTAACTTGGTTGATATGATTTTTAAAAGACAAGTCGCTGTCTAAAATAACACCCAGGTCTTTTACCGTTGAACTAGTGGTTACAGAACATCCGTCTAAATGCAGGTTGAGATGCTGGAGCGACTGTATACTAGTTTTTGGGCCAATAAGCAAAATCTCAGTCTTATCAGAATTTAAAAGTAGAAAGTTATGGGTCATCCAATCTCTTATTTCCTTAACACACTCAGTTATCCGGGTTAATTGAGCTGTATCGCCTGGTTTAGATGAGATATATAGCTGAGTATCATCAGCATAACAATGGAAGCTAATTCCATGCCTTCTAATAATATTTCCTAACGGAAGCATGTATATTGTGAAGAGCAGGGGTCCTAGAACTGAACCTTGCGGCACGCCATAATTTACTTGCATTAGCCTGGATAGCTCTCCATTTGAATCTAAGAAATGGTAACGATCGGACAGGTAGGATTTAAACCAGCTTAATGCCTGTCCCTGAATGCCGATGTAATTTTGTAAGCGATCTAGGAGGAGATCATGGTCTATAGTGTCGAATGCAGCACTAAGATCTAGTAAAACCAACAGCGAGATGAAGCCTTGGTCTGAAGCTAAAAACAGGTCATTAGTTATTTTAACTAGAGCAGTTTCTGTGCTATGATGGGGCCTAAAACCTGACTGAAATTCTTCAAAGATATTGTTCTCTTGCAGGTAGGAACATAACTGGGCAGCGACAATCTTTTCTAAAATCTTGGACATAAATGGGAGATTTGAAATTGGTCTGTAATTTGATAACGTGTTTGGATCCAGATTAGGTTTTTTAATGAGGGGCTTAATAACTGCTAACTTGAGGGATTTAGGGACATGTCCTAACGATAGTGAAGAGTTAATAATATTCAGAAGAGGTTCACCAGTTGTATATAACACTTCCTTCAGTAATTTAGTAGGAATTGGATCTAACTGACATGTTGTCGATTTAGCTTTGGCAATAACATTATACAGCTCTTCCTGTCCTATACATGTAAAACAGTGAAGTTGTGGAGTTGAAGGTAACACTGTCTCAGGAGATGGTGTCAGAGGTTGAACTGCCACAATTGTTTTTCTAATGTTATCTATTTTTTTCAGTGAAGAAAATCATAAAGTCCTCACTATTAAACTGTGATGGAACACAATTTTCAGAGCCCTGATTTGTAGTTAGTTTAGCTACAGTACTGAAAAGGAACCTGGGATTGTTTTTGTTATTTTCTATAAGTTTGCTGAGGTGTTCAGCTCTAGCAGCTTTTAACGCCTGTCTGAGGGCATGTGTATGACTATTATACCAAGGTGCAGGTGCTTGTTCTCTAACCTTTTTTAACCGGATGGGGGCAACGGTGTCTAATGTGCTAGTGAGGATAAGGTCTATGTTGTTAGTTATTTCATCAATATATAACGAAATTATACTGCTTATCTTGAGTTGGCCTTCCTCATAATATGCAGCTTGGATTTTGGCATTGTGTCAAAATATCTTTTGCAATGCATTATTTAAATAATTATTTTTATGTTGCAATTTATAACACTTTACCATATCATGTACATTTGCTTTTCTACAGTTGTTTTTTATTATGATTTACACTAAGATTTGATAATTGCATGTTCCTGCAAAAAAAACCTAGACAATTCCAAGGGGCTCACAAACTTGCTTTTACCAAAGTATCTCTGCCTAAATCTGTCAACACACCATTATAGTTCTCGCCACCATATTATGTGATACAATAGGGTGGAAGCAAAGCCATTGTAGCAAGGTGTTGGCAGATATATGCTTAAGGAACGTAAATGGAAAGTTATTTGAAGAAAGTTCATAGCACTGAGAGTTCTGTTTTAAAAAAAAGTTTAGTCAAAGGGTTTTTATAAACATACCAACCGGAGCTTAATGAGTTAGAAATCAGATATGGCAAAAGGGCAAAAACATCAGCTATAAAGATTACAACAGAGAGAATCATGGTTTTAAACCAAAAGCTAGCAATATCTAAAGCCCTAAATAAATAAATAATAAATAAATTATATACATTAAATACACTAAATAAATAAATGCACTAGAGATTATGTAGGTTATCTGACATCGCATGTCAGTTATTAATTAGACTTACATCCTTGTGTTTTTCTTTCCACAACCTGGCAGTGAAATGATTCTTATGCACACAAGATAATCTGCTAAGGAACATCATTGAACATGTTTTCTCCATTAGAACATTCCTCAGCATGCGCGCGCACACACACACACACACACACACACACACACACACACACACACACACACACACACACACACACGTTTTGAGTGTGCATTAGCAACCTGGGGGCCTATGAATGGAGCCCTCAGGTAAGCCTTGTTGAAACAAATCTAAGCTGCTAATGACACACAGTGAAAATATTCACAGTTCATTTAACGTGATGAAAACTGAAGCCCCCTCTGCCCCCTCATCTGAGTGTTTTCTGTATTAGTCATACTTTTGGGCAATAACCTGCAGCAGGTAATGCTGGCTATGTACGGTTTCACGCATAGGAGCCTAGTTTGTTATTTAAACCAGAATTGTTAAATAAGGGAATATTTGAGAAGTTCAAGTTTGAATTTACCGTTTTGGGGAAAGTGTGAATTGGATACACAGTAATCTCAATTAACTGACCATTGTATAATTATTTTAAGATACACAACATTCTATTGAAGATTAAATAAGTGTCTTTTTCCTGCTTTTATACAAATATATATAATATATATAAATGATTCTGATAAGAAAGGTGTTCTCCATTTTCCTTACATTAAATGAAAGAAGGAATGTCAAGGTGGCTTGATTTTTAAGCAGGGCTTTGTTATAGACAAAATAAGAGGAACCATACAAATCAACAGGTTTCTAAGCAAAATAGTATTCCAAATAAAATTTTTAAACCTCAACGATTATCAACCTCAACAATTATACATGTATCTCTAGCTGCAACATATAGTAATTTGCCATAATTACTACAGCTTGATACCAAAGTATGCTTCTTCCACAGATGATCACTCCTGCGGCACAAAGCTGACTTTTTATGGCATAGGTCCATCGCAATAATCAGTAATTGCTCTGGTTTCAGGAAAAAGGTTCTGAAGAATTCATTACACTGTCTACTGGCAGTCTGATTATGCCACGTTATTGAAAATCATTCACCAACTTGTATATTGTAGCAACTCAACACCTGTTAGGCCCTGTGTTTTTCATCCCGTGCTTGAAATAAATTGTAGTCATCATAATAACCATAATCACAGTAATAAAAAAAAAAAAACCTTCATCCCCATGCCAAATTACTGTGCCATTTGATTTACAGTCATTGCGCAGGGGAGTGAGAGATTACTGTGCATGGAAGTATTGACTCAGAGAGCACAAACGCATGCAGTAACATAGACACCTGTGTATCCTACCACAGGAAATGACTATGGCCCATATCTGAGTGACACACAGGCATTCCCCAAGGCAAACAGTGAAAAACATTGTGTCATGGACAATGAACCAGGTGTGCTGCAGACAGACTGAGGATTTTCATTTAATGTGCAAAGAAAACCTTAATTCTAAATGTCATTTTAAGACATTACACAAAGAAATAATCAATTTAGAGTTATGAATCATCATATAAAATATAAAGCTAAATTGATTTAAAGTGTTTTACATTTTTTTTTATGTTTTACAGTGTGGAAAGAGAAGTAAATACATGGTATGTAGAATGTAGATGTTAAGAACTTCAGAAAAACAAATCAAATTGGATTAAATAGTTTTTATGAGGTGCACATGTACATTATTTGCTTCATTTCACATGGTTTTCCTTTCATATGCTCCTGCAGCCTCAACTTAATATCCTTGGAAATTAAAATTAAAATAGATTTTGCCTGTCCCAAGAACACAAATCAATAGCTTTGGTAATCTTTATCAAATGTACACTTTTGAACAGGAAACCTCTGTTATTAACAGAGTTAATAGCCACTGTTATGGGATGGAAAACACATACATAGAAACAGACATAAGTATTTTACTAGTCAAGAAAAAACAAAGAGAAACTGTATTAGTCCTCTCCAACTTATTTCTTAATTATTCACCCCTTGTGTCACATTATTTTATCTGGACTAAAAATTTGAAAACTTTTTTTTTAACACTACTCAACAAAAAGGCTGAAATTTTTTGACACACTAGTTTTTGTTAATAACGTATGATGATGGTCTGCAGCAACAAGAGGAAAGAAAAATAATTGCAAAAAAGTCAGTTGGCAACAATCCATTACACAGATTCCTGAGACATAATCTTGTCAGATGGCAGAAGGCATTCATTAAGAAGTCAGGCTCCTCTGTGGTGAGTTATGTGTGAGCTGCAAGCTTCTGAGTGGTTTGCAGTCGCAATCTTCTTCTTGCGATAGCTTCCTGCTTCTTTCTCTCAATCTCAGCAGCAGAACACTTCACTGCAGGCTGTGGTGCTATGAACACTAGAAGAGTAAACAAAAGAAAAATAAGTGTAAAAGAGCATGCAAATGTTCCATGTCTGCTCAGCATGCAGTCTTATTTATAAATACAGTGAGCCTGTAGGTGTTTTGACAGTGACACAACTTTCTTAATTTTGATTTTAATTACCACCGAAAAGAAAGCAATCAAGATGAAATTGAAATGCAGACATTCAGCTTTAATTTAAGTAGATTAACAAAAGAGTACATTAATAAGGAATTTTAGGAATATGACATTATTTATATTGTACCATTTTCACAGGCTTAGAAGTAACTGGACACTTGACTAATAAGCAGGTCAATGGCCTAGGTGTAGCCTGTTTCCTCTTTATTTCATGATCAATTAAAAAAAAGAGGTCTTGGAAGTTTAATTTTAAGTGCTAAATTTGCATTTTAAGCTGTTCATAGTAAATGTTTTTTATGATGTCGGCAAGTGAAGGAGGGCTTCATTCAGTCAGAGAAAAAAAATTTAAATTAAATAAAAATAAACTTCCTGGTAGCTTCATCCTCAGCATCCTTTTACTGATATACCCCATGTCCCTCCTCTGCACATGTCCAAACCATCTCAATCTAGCCCCCTCACCTTGTCTTCAAAACGTCCTACATGCGCTGTCCCTCTAACAAACTCTTTTCTAATCCTGTCCATCCTCGTCACTCCCAAAGAACACTAACACACATATATATATACGGATCATATTACTAAAAACTAAATTACTTTCTTTGCCAAGAAATCCCCCTTTACAACATTTTACTAAGTCAAGAACATTGTCAAGGAGGTAGGCATGTCAGTTTCAAAGTATACAATCAAGAGACATATTAATAAATGCTAATACAGAGGGTTTACCTCATGATGCAAAACACGGGTAATGTCTAAGAACAGAAAGGCCAGATTATACTACTAGAAAGTATCCAAAAACCAAAAACCAAAAACCATGATCTCAATAGCTTCAACCCATTTGTGTGCTTTTTAGTTAGAGAAGACAAAGCTGTATGCAGAAAGACCAACGAACAGGCAGCAACTGCAATAAAGGTCTCACAAAGCATCTTAAATATTTCTGACTTCTGGCAGTCATTGACTGCAAAGGACGGGCACCCAAGTTTTAAAGATTTTTGTTATATTTATAATTATGTATATATAATTATTAGGGGTGTACCGATAAACATATTCGTACAGTAATATTTCGGCACAGGGCTTTCGGTGCAATCCTTTTTACATGCGAAACATAGTTAAAATATGAGTTCCCTCAGCAACGTATTAAGTGAAGGATCGCAAGTTTGTTAAGTCTCTGCCTTGCACTTTGAGTGCATGTTTTAAATAATTATTATTAAACTTAAAAAAAATTTAACATACCAGGGGTATAATTTAAAAAAAAAAAAAAAAAAAAGAAGAAACTAGATTTAGCACAGTGTCACTGTGGCTACTCACTCTGCACCATAAATATGATTTGTTTTGCCCATGCATAAAAAATTTATTTTATGTCCAGCTTCAAGAATTTCTTTTAAAAGGAGAAAATTCCTGACAATTCTACATACTGAGGGAGGGAGTGAATGAAGAATGGTAGGAATTAAGATATTTGTTAAAGTATGCTGCATAAGTAGAACATAAGTAGAACAGTTAAGTAGATCATATCTCTAGAAAATGTAATAACACGATAGACCAAAAAAGGTGTGTTTTTATTGAGTTTTATGTTGAAATAATGAAATGTATTATTACAAATATAATTATTAATTAGAAAATGAATTAAAATGTTAACAGTACAGTAAGCACTTCCTTATGTACATACCATAAGAAATTAATAGCATTAAAGTACGCTTGCTTATTGGTTGAAGTGTCCTTTGATGTAAAAAAAAAATTAAAAATTAAAAAATTAAGTTAAAGACGTACGTCACCAGATTTTGCCACTGAAAGTAAAGAATGCGGTGATGTGAATCAACTCAGCCACTTTTTTGACGTCATAGGGCACTTAACCAATAAACAAGCAGAGAAACTTTGCATAGGCTATGCTGCTAAAGAAATGTATACTTTACAGTACATGTACACTATAAATGTGTTACAGTGTACTGTATTTCTATGAATGTACACAAAATTCATCTCGCTATATTCTTGCAAATGTTTTCTGTGTGTGTTTAAAGTGTGTGGAAGGATGATTTATGGCTTAAACAATAATTAAAAAAAACCCGTTTGGGGTGGCCTTTCGTTTATCGGTTTTGGAACGTAACCACCGCAATAAACGGGGGATTGCTGTATTCAATTAAATTCTTCCATTTATTTAAATGTATTTAATACATTTTATTTGTGCCAATTTAATTGATTACTCAATTTAATCAATATAATATAAACATGTATTGCATTCATTAGATTTATTCCATAAATGTTTTTATAAAATATTATAAAATATTATTTTATATACTATTTAACCAAGCAGGCTGTTAAAATGTTGATACCACAATTGTCAATAATAATAAACTGCGTTAATAAAAACGACAAACAATATTATGTTTTGCATTTCCTCCCCGTAACCGTACTGAAATTGAACCGAACCGCGACTTAAAAACTGAGTTACATACCAAACTGTGAACTTTGTGTACCGTTACACCCCTAATAATTATAATAATTAGTAATTATATATAATTATTAGTTTGCCCAAGTACATTTAAGCCTGTGAACAAATGACTGTAATTCCTAACTAAACAAAAAATGTATAACCAAAAAGATCCATTATATTGACAACAAGAACACACTCTTTAGTGTCCGCATGAATAATCATTGAATAATTAAACATACAAATGTCAAAGCAATGATTAAACGTGCATCATTGTCCATTTTATTAGTGGAACACCTTTACACCTGCACATTCATAAAGTTATCTAATCATGCAATCAGGAGGCAGAAGTACAGGGCAACACATGTAGGTACACAATAAGAAAAGTAATTTGAAGGAAAATGAAGGAAATATTTTCTCTTGGATTGTGGTCGTGCAGTGGATACTGGCTAGTATGAGTATTTGAGAAAATAATGTCTTTATATTTTCGTGCACACAACAGTCTTTGGCGTTTACACCACATAATAAAAAAAAAAAAAAACATCGAGTGATCAGAGATTAAAGGATGGAAATACCTTGTTGATTAGAGAGACCAGGGGAAAATAGCCTTATATCAGGAATAATAGTTACTTAACAAAATCATTCTTATAAACCATGGTGAGCAGAAAAGCATTTTAAAGCATTCGAGATAGATGGGCTACAACAGCAGGAGACCATAATGGGTTTCACTTTTGTCAGCCAAGAACAGGAATTTGTACAGACTTATTTAAAGTGAAAAACTAAAGATTTTATAAAATTAACCAGGTCTTTTTACAGTCTGGAAATGTCTAGTTGTGTCTAGTCTATAAACGAGTTCTTATTTAAGTTACTTTTTACTATAAATGTCACTAGGGACTTTTAAAGGTTTAATGGGAACCTTAACTGAAACTCTTGACCTGTATGTGCATAATTTGTGCTTTGGTCACATGATTGAATAATTAGATAACTGCATGAATCTGCAGCTTTTCATATTCAAGTAAATGGTGAGTGTATTTCAGTAATCCACAGTAAAGTTATTAATGGAAGAAAGCTTACCTTTGTTTCTAAATGCTCCTGGGTCAGACCGATGTCTCTTAAATGTGGAAAGGTGTCTGTTTTCTCCAGATGTTACTACAGCATGCCTCAGTTGAGTAAAATTGTTTTGCTTTGTGCCATTCTGAAAAGAGTGGTTTACTTGTGAAGAGCTAGCTGGTTCAGACAAGTTTTGCTTGTTTCCATAAATACCAGAAGTACATGGAATTGAATGCGAGCGTGCAAAAACACACGCTGGCTGTTTGTGGTCTGTTGGATGCTGAGATGAAGATCTTGAAATAATGACGGATGAAAGTACTTCATGTGAGGGAATGGAAGAATTATTTCCTCTTTGCTCTTCTTGACTGGCTGATATTCGCTCAAGGTCATCACAAGCCTGATAAAGCAGATCATCATCATTGTCATCTCCATCACCCCACAGAGTGTCAAACTCATTCCCTGATTCTTGAAATGAAAGGGATAAATCCCTGGGGCCAACATTAGTCGTAACTATGTGATGCCTTTTATTCACTGCATGCACCTTCCAATCTCCAGAATTTGATTTGCGCAAATCAGCACTGGTTGCTGGGAGTTGCTTAATTGCACCAGACTGAACAACACCATTTGATCTGAAAATACTGGGACTGGTGCAAGTTTCTGAAGAGATTCCAGTGTAATAACTGGTAACCTGGTGAGACTGTGGGGAATCAGCTCTGCTGCATGATCCACAGGAGCTGACTGTTGTAGGTTTTCTGGAAGCAGCAAACCCTATCTGACTAGTGGTCTTCATTGAACAGGAACTCAATCGCTGAGGGTTCTGGGCCATCTCTAGCACCAACAAATCACTAAGAAGATCATCATTCTCCCAGTCATCATCAAAGTATGATTCTGAAATCAGAGCATTGTCATTGAGATTCTTGCTCTCTGAAGTGGCTGGGCTTGTTTCATAAGTAGCGTGTTTTTCAGTCTTGCTCTCCTGTGAACAGTTAACTGATGGAGGACTTAATGTTCCACTCAAGTGCTGGGTTGGTCCATCAAACAGAGCGTGCAGCTCCTCCTCATGGCTTAGTTCTTTTGCTTCTTTTGGGTGGGTGAAGGTGAGGTTGTTGACCGTTTGCAAGTCCTTACAATCTGTTCCTTCATTTTTCTGAAACTTCGCAAGATTAATTTCTTTGTGCTGGCGGGTCATGTTCAGGTCAAACTGTCTGGCAAGTTTCATCAGGTCCTCAACATTGTTACTCTGTCGTCTTAAAAAAATAAATTAATAGATTATGAATAAATTACAATTTATATATATATATATATATATATATATATATATATATATATATATATATATATATATATATACACACACAACACACACACACACACACACACATTGCCCAGTATCCATAAGTATATAAGAGAGAGAGAGAGAGAGAGAGAGAGAGAGAGAGAGAGAGAGAGAGAGAGAGAGAGAGAGAGAGAGAGAATCTTTCAAATCAATATTTTGGAAATAATTCTGACAATAGCTCAGCAGGAAGTCTTGACAAAAGAACTGCACTATGAAACAGCATTGAAGCAGAGTCTTGATGCAGCTAAAAATGCAACAACTACCGCTAGTGTTAATCACCATAGTTATTGTGTCTATGGAGTGACCATTACACACTTTGGTAACATTTTATATAAATCATGCACTGCAGATGTAAAATTTAGTACATATTCTAAGAGAAAATAAATACAGAGAGGAAATATTTGGAAATTCTCGTTTCTTACATAATTAAAAAATGAATGCATGTTACATGTACTGTATCAATATTAAATCTTATTCGAACTGGATCAGTGCTGAATATAAACTGCATTGGTTCAGGTCTATTGTAGTGTTCTTGTTTAGCTGTATCGTTTGATCGAGGGCATATAATTTCATCTGAAAGGGACAAAATCACATCCCTAGTTTATACTGACCGTGATGAGCAACGCCGAACTCTGGGTTGAATCTCCGGTGTGCAGGGAATAGCAGTATCTCCAATCCACTGAAGCACTGAATCTACAGGCTTCTCATTCTTTGACATTAAAATTTGGTCTTGTATCAATATGGTATACAAAATGGTGGAATTCTTTTTTTTTATTTCAAAGAGGTACTACTTACATTTGGTGCAATTCTGTTCACAATCTCAGATATCTCCACAACTCTGACACTTTCTCCTGCTCCTTTTCCTGTTATTAATATTCAGAGTACGAGACATTGTGTCCTAGTAAACCTCATACAGCATTAAAACCAACATGGTTAGCATGTAAACAAGCTACTACACAGTTGTTCTGACTGGCATGGCGATTTACCTAAGCTACCTCTGTGCTTGTTGCCATGGTTGCTGACTGGCATAAAGGGAGCCCATAAAATAAAAAACTTAATAAGAATAATATTACATGGGAGATGGTGGAAAAACTCCCTGAGATGGCATAATGAAATATCCTGGAGAGGAACCAGATTGCAAAGGGAACATATTCCAACCTGGGTGACACCAAATTGTGCAACTATAATTACTCTCTCTTCTTAAAACTGTGTACTGTATGGACAATATAATTTTCAAATGTGTAAACAGAAAACTTATTATAGTTTTAGCATGATGTCTATTTTGTTATCAACAGTTCACTGACAGAACCTTAAGTGCAAAAATGTATGTGGTATTCTAGTCCTGAGCCTTTTTAGGAAAAACATGCATATAAAATGCTGTCTAAAGTCATCCTCATTGTTTCTAAGTGGTACCATATATAGGTGCAATTCAAACGTACTGACATGACAAGACCCATTTTTTTCTTGCTAGATATTTATTCATGAATATTAAATAAATGTACAGAATTTCATCTTTTATTTCCTGATTGGATTTACAGTTGGATGTGTTAAAAAAATGTAGACCATGGCATTCTTAAGCCCTATTCGGACGGGACTAGTTTTCCAAACGACGTTTGCCGACGTCCGTCATTTCATGTATGGATTCGGACAGGAACTAACATCTCTGTGTTTATTACGGAGGTAGGAGTGTCTGTGTTTTACATGTGCGCGTTGCACAAGACGACATGTCCAGGATGCGTGGATTGCGTATGGTCAAATGACAAAGCAGAAACTTGAATACTGGCGCGCTAGGGTAAGTACGGTAGTTCACGTTGACCGGGACACACAAGAAAACGCGTTTTGGAAAAAACATTTTCGGCAATCACAGACATTCGCATTCGGACGGGATTAGATTTCTCAGAGGACCGCAGAGTTTGCTGAAAAACAGTAGGTAATTTGCTCTGGGATTTTTACAGAGGTTGTGTGAGAGAAAGACAGACGTGGCAGAATCGGACGGGATTATAATCACAAAGTACGTCTATGAAACAGAAATTTTTCTAACGACCCCCTGTAAAACTAGTCCCGTCTGAATAGGGCTTTGGTTTGATTTTAGTTAGAAACCATCATTTTTATGATCAGAAAAATGTAATTGTGTGGCTGATGTGTTTCTTATTTTTCCATATGTGCCCTAATAGATTGGTTGCTTAAAAGATGAATATCTCTGAATGTCTAGTCTTGGTCCGAACTCTGGGGTTCACGTGTGAAGAACCAACGTGAAGACCTGAAAACTGCAAAACCTTTGTCATAGCCAATGCACAATTCAGGATGTCCTAAAAAAGAATAATACCACTGATGTACAAACTTCAACTTTTCTTTCATAATGGGAGTTGAGAGAGTAGTTAAACAGTTCAGAGTACTTTTTGAGTGTCTTCAGAGACCACAAACTTGCTTCATATCATCCTGAGTTTTTATTAAAACCACTGATGGTGCGAAACCTTACACTGGTTTTTCAGACAGTGTCTCAGACAGAGTCTGTGCCCTGTTACCCCAATGACAGGAGTTGTTTAGGAATCACATGTGTTCACTAAAGATATATATATATATATATATATATATATATATATATTACACAATAAAAACAAATGTAGAGAGATGTTTAGATGAGAAAAATGGATGAAATTACAATATAATCAGAAGATGAACTGAAATGGTCTGGTGTAAAATATTTCTAAGATACACACCATTCCTCAGTGGAGGTGGTGAAGCAGGATCCCAGATGATGTCTTGTAGATTTTCGGTCTCACTCGGGGAATCGGCATTGCTGCAACCATTAAATCTTTTCCATGACCGATGTTTTGGAGTTCCCACATCTGTTAATGAAGAGAGAAATTAAACAGTCAAGTGCAAATCAACAAGTTTGCTGCATGTTAGATTTGACTGTTTTAGACAGTTACTGTATTTACTGTCTACTTGTGTCATTTTGTCTTTTTTTTATTGTTAATTTATGTTGGTCCTGTATAACAATGCTTCTTTCACTTTGTATGGTTTAAATGATAATAAAGCCTACTTGACTTCTTTTTGTTTTGCTTTTAAAATGCACTGACTGCAATCACGGGCTATATAATACCAGACACGAAAAGACTTTCGAGCCTTTTAAAGCAAAAAAAATAAAATAAATTAAAAAAAGTTTGATGGAATGTTTAAAACATGTCCATAGGTTTTTGGCAAACCAGGTGTGAGACTGACACCTGACACATTCCATTTTCTTATTTGTATTTTTATATAATTTGGAGTTTAACTGCAGTCATCTAAACACAGAAATAAACACATGTAGAGAAAAAACAATTCGCTTACCTTTCTCGTAATACAGTGAGGCACTGGTTGATGACGAGTGTGCATGTTTTCGCCTATATCTCTTCTTTTTTTGGACTTTTTTCTGCGAAAACTTCGGATCTCGGTTGCAGATTTCTTTGCTTTCCTCTGCTGTAGGTCGACTATAAATAATATTCTTCTCTGTCATGCTTATTAATTAGAGACTTGCACCATACGGTGCTAATGTTAAGCGTTCAGACTTTGCCTTTATATTTATATTATATAAATATTATATAAATATATTATATAAATATATTTAGATTATATTAGTTTTTTAGCTTTGTTGTGATTTTTAACATGTTCTCACCGCGCGGCCATGTTTTTAGCGCGTCGTCTGATTGCATGCCTCTGATTGGTCCGGACCAAGCTCGCGTCTTCTCGCGAGAAAAAACGAGACTAGTTATATTTGAACAAAGCTAAAATTTCAATATTTTTTATTTTGTATACAGTAATCATTTGTATCAATTAATACATTTACACTTGGGCCCAGTATAATAGCTAAATAACAGAGATGGAAGTTTTTGAATTACAATTAACAATTAAGCAAAAATAGTATTAGTATTCAATGCACATGCATCACTTATGGTATTACTATATAGACTATAGCATAACACTATTAAAAAAAAAACAAGAGTGGAAACTAAAGTACAGTTAACCCCTGATCATTCGCGGTTCGGAAGATTCTTGCTGGCTTGGAAGCTTCGGATTGTCATAAAAATTCGCGGGAATCCACAGTGGAACCAAATGTTCAGGAATGTTAGGAATTACATATGTTTTCACTAACAAATTTCATATATATAAAAAAAAACCCCACAATATTGTATTAAAGTGGCATAATGGCTAAATGAATTCACTAAGGTACTGAGTGAGCTGTGGGCTGTGAGGGTGCGGTTAGAAATTGCAGATTTTTGGAACTCGCAACGTAACCACTGTATTTCTAAGCTTTAGTTTTGCACACTACTATAGAACTGAAATATTGTGCAACACGGTTTGCAAATGTAAACTTTGTGCAATCTTATACACTTATATAGCCTAAATGTACCTGCCATTTTCCTTAGTGGGCAGGCTTTACACATTCAACCTGTCATTCTCTCTGTTAAAAGTCCTTTCTCAATATGTATTTTTATATGATCTTATGTCCTATGTCTTATGTTTTTAAAAAGGCACAAAAATGCAGGGAAAACCCAGGGTCATTTTATGAGGTTAACATCGATGCTTCTGCTAGAGATGATGTATGCAGGCAGTGCAGCTGTGGCTACAGTGAAAGGAGACCTGTTGAATTGTGTTCATTGAGTTTCTTGTTTTAGTAATGACATAAATTTTCTTGTCTGTGTTTTTATAATATTAATGGTTTCAGTAGCCATGAAATCATAATTATGGTATTAAGAGGTGGATTGCTTCAGGCAGGATGCCTCTGAAGGCCTAGGGGTGAAATGCACGGTCCAACACTGCTTCCATCCAGTGTTAATGTTAAACTTGTTAGTTAGGTTTTTAGTTAAATTGAAGTCACAGTTGCAAACAGTGAGCTTGTTAGATTAAAACATGCCTCACAGCACTTACCACACCTTGCACTGCACCATGCTCCCTGCGATCCTGCTTAACTGGTCCCACTAACTCCCAGGAAACATGGAAGGCATGACTGAAGACTCTTCTTTGCTCTGGCACATACAGTAGGTGGTAAAATTAACTTCTGCTTGATGTCAGAACAGCTGAATTACTAGCAGTCTTTAAACAAGCTTTAAAGCTGTTCATCTTATGGAATTACTTAGATTGGCTATTAGATCTTAGATTTCTTAAGAAAATAAATAAAAACACAATAAACTTGCTTTCTAACTATATTCTTTCCCAGTATAGTTTTTAGACTAATAGTATTCTTACTGTGTGTCCTAATGAACCATTTGTAAGTCACTATGGATAAAGGTTTCTGGCAAATGACAAATATAGGTGCCATTTTATAAGTATTGAATTTCATTTATTCTATGTCCTCCTGTCTATTTTGAATTTGTTCTTCCAGAGTAGCCTGGCAATGCTAGTCTTTTTGAGAATGCAAGTCTGTTCTCTCTATGTTTTATTTCATGAAGGTCAAGTGTAGAGCAGAGTGTTCTAGTATTTAGGTTTTTCTGTCAGAAAAGGTGAAAAGAGCAGATGTGTGCTTTGCATCTGTGAAGAAGTATGCCATCGACACAGTTGGGTGTGTATACATGTCAGTGTGCAATGATAGAGAAAAAAAACCACACACAACATGGCATACAGTATTTTGCAGATTTACTGACCAAATGTATTAAGAGAAAATTAATTTAGACAAAAAAAAATTCATTTAGACGATCTGCGATATATATATATAATTTAAAATAATAGTTTTGTTCTTCATAAAAGGAATGAGGCAGGGGGGCAACTTCCATGAAGTCAGGTAGTCTGGGGGGGGTGTCTGACTATTGTTGTTTTTCTTGTGAAATCCTACACTGGTCATTGATTCCCTGACAGACGCAGACTTAGGAAAACACGTCATTGGAAGTTTCCTGCTCATTTATCTCTGCTGTTTTAAATGACTTTAGAAGAGCATTACTAATGTTTCCTGGAGGGGATTCAGACACTGAGCTTGTATTTGCCCTGCAGTATAACATACCACTGAAACAGTAGACTCACACTTAATGCTCTGTTTGGTCACTTGAATAGGCCTATTAATTTCTCCTTGTATTCAATTAGAGATGTTGGACTATGGGCATGGAGACTGCTGCATTTCAAGGTTTTAAGACGGTATTTATTTTTTTGGTGTTTATTTTATTCTTCGTTTCATATTTTCTGCATACTTTCCCTGTTTAATTTGTATTATATTTATATTATATTTTTTAGGATTTTGCCCTAGGCCACTGTGATTGGCAGTTAAATAATTGATCCGACCCAAAAGACTACCATCTAAATTTTTTACTGCCTTTGTTTAAATAAAGCAGTAGATTGTTCATTGATCACTCTCTTTCTCTCTCTCTCTCTCTCTCTCTCTCTCTCTCTCTCTCTCTCTCTCTCTCTCTCTCTCTCTCTCTCTCTCTTTTTTTCTTACACACACACACACACACACACACACACACACACACAAAACTATCTGAGTGTGGAGGGAATGTGTGCAGAGCTCTCTGGCATTTTCTTTTCTTTTATTTGCTTAAATTAAAAAGTATATCGGAAAGCTTACAGATATAAGTGATCTGAACAACCTGTAAAACTAATAAATGTATATGCAATAAGGAAACATCACTGCACAGAATCAGCACTGGATAGAGAGGTCACTGACCTACTGCATGCTTAACATTATATTTTTGTTTAGCTTTGGCTGGTCTTGTGTGCAATTAACAATATTTGTCACAATCATCCTGGACAAACATAAGCAGCTTTAGTTTACATTATCATTTACATTTAAGACATTTGTCATACGCCCTTACCCAGAACAACTTACATATTTTTTATTCATACAATGAGGGTTAAGGACCTTGCTCAGGAGCCCAAGAGTGGCAGCTTGGTGTGGCTGGGATTTAAACTCATAACATTCAGATCCAAAATCCAATGCCTTAACCACTAAGCTACCACCTCATGTTTTGAAGTTGTTTTCATGTTAAGATTATTTGCATTAATTGATATAAGTGCATTAAAAATGCACTGTACATGACCATACACATGAATAAGCCTTTAATCTATAAGCCTTTAATCAAAAATGTTTAATTATGACTATGAAAACAATGCTTTTACATCTGGTTTAATAATGTTATAACAATTATAATTATTATGGGTATAATAATAAAGATAATAATATTACGATTATTATTATTGTTGTTGTTATTGTTATTATTATTACAAGTGGTAATAGGACAAAAAATGTTTCTGTTAATAAATTAGTAATAAAATAACAGCAACAGTAAAGCATGTACAAGCTGCAACATGAAATGTGGCATTATTGACGGGTCAACATTTTCTTTGATTGTGTAGTGAAGTGTGCTATTGTGTCATATTGCCCTCGAATATGCCCTCTAAATAGACACAACACCCACTGTCACACCAAATGTTCATCTTTCACAAAACTTATGGCTAGGCCAAGGGTTGTCACTTTTAGTCTAAATATGAGATGTTGAGATGCTATCACTACACCCCCCACCACCACCTTATTTTTTTGGAGTTTTCTTTACCACTCAACCATGATGCTAAAATACCCATCACTGACATGCTCTGTGTATTTTATTTATTTGTTCCACCTTGGTTGTTTGGATCCAATTAAGAAGCTAATTGTGGGGCTTGTGGACAGTTGCACTGTTGTAAAAGTACAGAGTGCAGGGCTAATTGACACAGCAGCTGCCAGTGTTTATAAAAAGCCTGGCAGATCCTGAGGAATGGAAAGACGGTATCATCTTGCTCTCTAATGTAGACCCTGTGAGTGTGTGTGAAGAGAGAGAGAGAGAGAGAGAGAGAGAGAGAGAAGGCATTGATATGAGGCCAGGTGAGTGAACACAGCCACACGAGTGTGCATTCCAGTGCAGATCAGAGCCACATAGCCACAGAAATAATTATCACCTCCAAATGCTCCCTTTCTCATATGTTATGTTTGAGTACCCCTGTAAACACAGAGACTATTGGATGGCACTTAGCATGTGGTGAAGCTCAGGCAGGAATTGGGAAAGCAGCCAAGATGTGAATTTTATGCCAGGTCATAAGTAAATGATCTCACTCTTTTCTGGATGGGGGCATTTGAAACTAGGCATGCGATTCTGAATTAACACACTGGGTGTTGACATGTTGCAAATCTGTGGCATGGAAGCTATGATGTATGGTTTTACAAGGCCATTAAAAACATCCAAATAAATGTTTTAAACCCCAGGGCATTCTCCCCAGTGTGTTGTTTTAAAAATGGCAACCTACTGTAAAGGAGTGAATTGGCTCATTAAGATTTGACCTGTTAAAAATGCAAAAGGTTCAGCTGGAACTGCAACTGAGAACTGACCTGGAAATAGGTCTACAGTAAGATGGTTCAGTTACCCTGGATCATTTTAGTAATTTCTGATTAGATTGTGTTGACTTTTTGTCTCTGGTGTATGGTGCAGTAGTGCTGACTGGGAGAGTGACTGCTAATGAGCATAGGTGTGATGGAAGAAGCTGGGATATTTCTGCACATCCTCCAACAATCTACAACTTCTCTCTCTCTCTCTCTCTCTCTCTCTCTCTCTCTCTTTCTCTCTCTCTCTCTCTCTCTCTCTCTCTCTCTCTCTCTCTCTCTCTCTCTCTCTCTCTCTCTCTCTCTCTCTCTCTCCCTCTCTCTCTCTCTCTCTCTCTCTCTCTCTCTCTCTCTCTCTCTCTCTCTCATTAATCAGCCCACAAAAACGTCCGGCTGTATGGCAGCTTGACTGCTCATTTATTCTGTTGATAATAGCAATACTGGTGATAAATGTCCCACAGAGTGCACATGTGCTAAAATATTAATAAATTGGAACTCTTAATTTGCAAATGCAAATTCAATAAATTTCAAAAACAGTTGCAAAGTCATATTATATTTATGTGAGTATGCAGACTGTGGGTGGGGCACTGTGATTAATTTGTTTGGTTGTGGCTATTAACAAATTGTAATTTCATACTTTTTAAAGAAATGCAGATGGAAATGAGATGAGACCATCTTTTTGTTTCATCATATTGTGTTTTCCTACTTTGTTTGAAAGCAAGTGTTTTTTTCTCAGTGGTCTTGGTTTTAGCTTATGTTCACTATATTTTCGCTGTGTCTTTGCATTGTTGGTGGTCTGGGGAGGCGGATGCACCTCTCAGCACAAGCTTTGCTCCCCCTGGGGGATGGCTGACTTGGGCCAGATGGCACAGGACAGGAGCAAAGATAGAGGAGCTCCCTCTAGCTTGACCGACTGTACCATGACCGAGGTGAGAGCACATGTCCCATGCCAGCCCTGCTCCATGGCACATGCCAACTGCACAATTCCTGCCAATGAGAAAGAAAATGTCGCTTCAAAGTCAGTTTGAGGGGAAAATTAGCAAAAACTGCTTCCATAGTTTATTTTAGCTGGGTTTCATGAAGAGAATAAAATCTTTTTTTTTATTATTGTTTGTTATTTGTTATTGTTTTTCCAAATATCCCTTTTCTTATTTTTTTAGATTTTTTTCTTTTTATTAAAGGCCAAAAAAACACCTTTAATGGTGCCTGGAGATTCCCATGTGTTTCTTACTTTTACTTAATCTTTGTAATATAAAAAAATATTTTGAAATACTTGCATTTAGTAATTGTCATAAATATTAAGAACTATAAGAGTTTCACGAGGTTGACAGATGGTTGGGTAAGTATTTGGTCCAAACAGCATGGATCCATGAACCCAAACTGTCTTATGGCCTGGTGGAGGTTGTGGAGTATGTGTTCTTTGCATACATTGTGCCCTAATACCAATTAATTATTACTTGAATGCCAAAGCTTATTTAAATATTGTTTCTGATCACGTGCATCTCCTAATGGTCACAATTTCACCATCAATTTCAACAATGAGTATTTCCAGAATGCACAATAAGTTCAATGATCTTCAATGGCCTTCCCAGTCACCAGATCTGAATTCAATAGAAGACCTCCAGAATGTGGTAGGATGTAATGTTATGTCAACATAAATGATTTAGGCTATTGATGATTGTCAGGAATCCACCTGTCACGCCCCCCTCGGCAGCTGTCATGCTGCCTCGATCTGCCGCTCCCTGCATTAATGAGAGACAGGTGTAACGAGACGCCGAGGGTGCCGCTCCGCTCCAGTGTTACGCTGAGGGTGCCACTCCGCTCCAGTGTCCTGTCGAGGGTGAGGTGACACCGCTGCCTGGCCATGATGAGGACGTCGCACCGGCGCCTGGCTGCGAAAGGGACGTCGTACCGCCGCCTGGCTGCAAAACGGACGTCGTACCGCCGCCTGGCCGCGACGAGGACAACGTACTGCCAACTAGTAGCGAAAGGGAACGCATACTGCCGCCGGAGCGCGACACAAACAGGACGTCAACGGCAAACCCTTCTGGATGACCCTTCACGCCTTCTGGTCCCTTTTGAAGGCCTCGTCTCGCCCCCAAGTTCGTCTCCGGATGACGTCTTGTGCCCAAGTTCCCCTCAGGGCGACGTCTCGCCTCCAAGCATCTCTGACGGCGATGTCTCACCTCCAAGCCTCTCCGACGGCGACGTCACGCCTCCAAGCCTCTTCGACGGCGATGTCTCACCTCCAAGCCCCTCTGACAGCGACGATGTAGACCAAGACCTCTCCAAAGGCCTCTGAAGGACCTCGAGGAGAGACGTCACCTGGAGAGGGACTCTGAGGCATGACGTCTCCGAGTCCCTCTCCAGGCGACGTCACTCCTCCGAGTCCCTCTCCAGGCGTCAACACACCTCCGAGTCCCTCTTTTGGTGACGTCACGCCTCAGAGTCCCTCTCCAGGTGACATCTCTCCTCGAGGTCGCTCAGAGGATGACAAAGCACTCCCGAGTTCCTCTGAGGGTGTTGGTACGGCTCAAAGCCCCACCAAAGGTGTCACTGTGTTCCTAAATCCGGCCGTGGGTGCCGTCATACCCCAGGTAGTCGCTCCGCCCCTGATCTCCACCGAGGGCGTCTCTCTGCATCCGATCTTAGCCCAGGGGGTCATCCAGCTCGTAAGCTCCGCCGAGGACGTCGCTCAGCCCCTGATCGACGTCACCAACCTTGCTCGAAGCTGCCAGCGTTCCCCGCTGGTTCTAGGAATTACTCACATTCCGTCGATTACTATCCTTCTGGGGTTTACTTTCGTTTCCGTGTGGATTATCTACCTGTTTGATCATACCGGCTTTATGGACTAAACCCTAACTCTATCTGACTCTGGTGTTGTTTTATTGCGTCAATAAGCTACTTAAGCTAATGATATAGCTACTTCCGCTTCCAAATCATGGTCCGTATCCTGACAATGATGTATTATTAGTAAAGAGTAAATTATCAGATTTTGGTACTAGTTGAGATCAAGAGACTCAAATGTAGCTCTTCATTTAATAAATAACTTTATCAGCAGTCAGAGATTTGAAGTAAAGTACAAATACGTTACTGTACTTAAGTAGATTTTTCTGGTATCAGTTCTTCACAGTGGTGGACAGTAACAAAGTAAATTTAATTCGTTACTGTCCTTAAGTACTTTTTTCACGTATCTGTAACATTTGGGGGGACTTTTACTTTAACTTTACTACATTTCAAAGTCAAATAACTTACATTTTACCTAACTGCATTTTGCTAAATCAGTCGTTCCTTTTTAATTATGATAAAAAAATGATAAAAACATTCAGCAATCCACCAATCAGGGTAGAGAGTTTTAAGTAATGTTTTTAAGTTTAAAACTTTTTTTAATTGCAAGCTGGGGGTTGGCACAGGGTGTCCACGGAAAAAAAAAAAAGTAATTATTTTACCACCGGTCGTGTCAATTATTATATCATGTCACGGTCAATGAACTTGGTTGGTACTTGGATTGTGCACCCACCGCCCGGATAAGTTCCCTCACTAACATACGCAGAAAATTGGGTGACATCATGTCAATAAGGAGAGCTGAATCCAGATTAAAATTATGGATGGCAAAAAAAAATCTAAACGACAGGAGTCAGTTCGGAAAAAAAGAGGAAGGAAGTTGCTGGGAAACATGCAAAACATGAATATGTTTATGCAGCTCTATCACTTATCTCATTATGAGGATAGTAAATGCTAATTCATTTAATGAAATAGGCTGTATATCACTTAGGTTATGCTGTGTTCCATGATATGCTTTTACACATAAAGAAACAATATTTCTGAATTGGATTGTAGTTAAACTAGCACTATTTGATTTGGTTACTTTTAATTGAGGTGATGTCATAACTCAGCCATTAGGGTTGCACAAGCAAGTGCATTCTTAGTACCGGTTCCCAGGAATGGAAAAGGGGTTTACTGGAACCAATTTTTAAGAATAAGGGAGATGTGCAGACCTGCAGTAACTACAGGGGAATAAAGTTGATCAGTCACACCATGAAGTTATAGGAAAGAGTAGTTAAAGCCGGGCTGAGGGAAGAAGTGACCAAGTGAGCAACAATATGGTTTCATGGCGAGGAAGAGCACCACTGACGTTGTTATATTATTTAAGGAAGTCAGGTGTGGCAGAGAAGTATGTGAGGGTGGTGCAGGACATGTATAAGGACAGTGTGACAGCAATGAAGTGGCAATAGGAATGACATGCTGATCAAGGATCTGCTTTGAGCCCTTTCCTGTTTGAAGTGATGATGGTCAGGAGATGGGGAATGAAAGTTAGGAGGAGCAAGACAGAGTACGTATGTGTGAATGAGAGGGAAGGCAGTGGAGTGGTGCAGTTGCAGGAAGAAAAGGTAATGAAGGTGGATGAGTTTAAGTACCTGGAGTCAACTGTACAAAGTAATGAAGAGTGTGTTAGAGAATTGAAAAAAAGTGTGCAGGCAGGGTGGAGTGGGTAGAGAAGAGTGGCAGGAGTGATTTGTGATAGACGGGTATTTGCAGAAGTGAAAGTGAAAGTTTATAGAACTGTGGTGAGACCTGCTATGCTGTATGGTATAGAGACAGTGGCATTGACAAAAAGACAGGAGGTGGAGCTGGAGGTGGCAAAGCTGAAAATGCTGAGATTTTCATTTGGAGTGACGAGGATGGACAGTATTAGAAATGAGTTTATAAGAGGGATTGCGGATGTAGGACGTTTTGGGGAAAAAGTAAGAGCGGCCCGATTGAGATGGTTTGGACATGTGCAGAGGAGGGACATGGGGTATATCGGAAGAAGAATGCTGAGGATGGAGTCGCAAGGAAAAGAGGAAGGCCAAGCAGGAGGTTTATGGATGTGGTGAAGAAACACATGCAGGTGATTGGTTTGAAAGAGGCAGGTGTAGAGGACAGAGTGGTATAGAGATAGATTGTCTGCTGTGGTGACCCCTAATGGGAGCAGCCTATAGAAAAAGAAGAAGAAGAATTGAGGTGATGTCATAAAGGTTTTCTGTGATTGTACTGAATAAGTAAATAAGGAATCTCCAGTGCAGCTGAAAAGGCTAATTTTAAAGACATATATTATACTGTATGGAGATAGATGTTGTATGTATCTCATGGCTACAATTATCCAAGAAGTTGTATGCTTTTTGATTCTGAGAGTTTGATAAATTGTGCGCAATGACGTATTGAAATGCATTTAGGGTGATATTTTTTACATGAAAGCGAGCTCTCAGAAATATATCCAGATTTATGGACTGAGAATATGTCTTACTCATCCAGTGATTGTAGCTAAAGCAGAGAGGAGATTTTCAAAGCTAAAACTAATAAATGGGGAGATGTTGGGTCATGGCCTTGTTCACCCAGGGTGTCATTCAAGCTAGATCCGGCATTGGTGCTTGGTGGTATTTATTCAGCATGAACATACAGTTCAGCGGCCACTGTTTCAACATCAAACAGAACATTTTGAGAGGAATAAATGATGGAATAAACTCCTGACTCTAACTTGCCACAACAGCTGTGGCCTTATTTGCACAATTTTTTTGAAGTTGCTGAAAAGAATGTTTTGGGCTTGTGATAATTTATTAGATATCAATTAGTGTTTGACACATTAATATCATTTTAATAATAGATTGTGTGCTAGAGTAGCATTACAGTCTTTTCACATAAACTGAGTTTATAAAGCAAGTTCTTGTGACAAAAATGATAATAAGAAATTATAGCCATAATAAATAATATTACTTGGATACTTATGTACATTCAAGGGCGAATTCTTTTGTACTTTGCTCAAGTGAAAGTAAGAGAGAAAAAGAGAGAGAGAGAGAGAGAGAGAGAGAGAGAGAGAGAGAGAGAGAGAGAGAGAGAGAGAAAGAGAGGGGGGGGGGTATATTGGCCCCTTTGTCACATTTCAGAACAGTAAAAATGTAAAAATACAGTACAAAAAAAATTGTTGTGTACTATTGTTGGTTGCCTAATACAAAATAATTAAGGCAGGCTAATATTTGTCAAACAAACTTTTATAATATTTTCAAACTATTAATATTCAATAAATGACATGCTTAGTTTAAGGAGAATATGCTGATTAATGTGATTGATGTGTAGATTGATAGGGAATCGATTGATTTATAAACACAGACATAAAGTAAAAGCAGCAGATGGTAACAATGGTCTTTTGGTAAAAATGGAGTTTGAATGGACTTAATTGACACTATTTACTATCTTGGTGGCCAACAAATTTTTATAATATATATAAAATATAAAATATATTTATATAATCATATTATAAAATATAATTTTGAATGATATTTAGCACTATTTTGGGGAAAAAACTTAAAGCTTGAATGGGGTTTATAAAGGGGTTTATAGGTGCGCTATAAAGATTTTTAACTGAATGACAGGTCCTGGTTTAGCCCTATTTTTAAAAAGATTAGAGCAGTTTAAATATGTGACTAGTGAAAATTGAAATGTTTTTAATAATAACTAATAATAAGAACTAGAGAGATTAAGCTTGTGAAGCATACTAAATATGCTTAAATGTTTTTTTGTAGCAGATAATCATGTAAAAGTTAAGACAAAGTTTATTTAAGTGAGATGTGAAGTTAATGGGGGGGGGGGGATTTGGGATACACAAAGTCCATGTGTAGATTGTCTTGGAGCAGAGCATGCTAGGTCAGCTCTCGAGGGAGCTGTTTGCTCGCACAACAGACACGAGTCAAAGCACGTTTGCAGTCGTGCGATTTGCAAATAAACCTGGCAGAGGGAATGGAGACAGAATTGTCCCTTTCTCCTTCCTCACCTGCCAGATCCAGCACCTTCATCCAGGGTTCATGAGCACTCTCTTTTGTGGTTTGTTTCCCCCGTGGGGAGGGTGCGGTGCTCCGCCTCTCTTCCTCAGAGGAGGGGCTTGAGGGGAAAGCCATAAAGGACTAACCTGTGGACCTGCTTTTACAGGAGAGTTTGGGTTCTACAGCTGATAATGGTTCCACATACTGAACTATATAAATGATTGGTTTATATTAGTTTAATCACAGCACTTGGCAACCCGGCATTGAGATGTTGTTCTCGCCCACATGAAGGATTTAAGGTTGAGATTAAACGCCAAGAAAAGTGTACTTTCTCTTGTACAGAGGATCACCTATCTAGGCGTGGTGTGGGATTCAACCACTATGTGGGCACTATGCAGTTGTCTTTTGATTAATTCGAGTCTATCCTCACGGCCATCAAGAGAGTGAGAGAAGGCCAGTAACTCAATGTAAAGTAGTTCCAAAGGTTGCTGGGTATAATGGCAGCTGCATCCAATGTGGTGCCATTTGGCCTCCTATACATGAGACCCCTGCAGTGGTGACTCAGGACCAGAGGGTTTTCCTGGAAGGGCAACCCAGTCCACACAATCGAGGTTATGCATCAAGCCTTATGGGCCTTAGACATGTGGAGGGAACCCGTGTTGGGGGATAATTTTCATCACATAATGTTAACAATGGATGCCTCCCTCATGGTCGGGGGTGGTCATGAATGGCCGCTTCGTTCAAGGTATATGGAAAGGGCCCCATCTTTTGTGGCACATCAACTGTATGAAGATGCTGGACATGCTAGAAGCCATCATTTGCTGATCTGTACATATCTGTGGTCTCTTACATCAACCATCAGGGGGGTCTGTGATCTCTCCCTCAATACAGGCTGGCATGCCAGATCCTCTTGTGGGCTTAAGTGAACCTGGTCTCCGTGAGGGAAGCATATATCCCTGGGTACCTAAACCAAGGAGCAAATGCCCTTTCAAGGCAAGGGCTAAAGCCTGGGGAATGCAGAGTCCATCCAGATGTGGTGGAGCAGATATGGAGGAAGTTTTACAGAGCACAAGTGAACCTGTTTGAGACTCAAGAGACATTGCACTGTCTCCTCTGGTTTCCTCCTAGGAGGGATCTTCACTCTCAGGCAGGGGACACCTTGAGAGGTTCCCTCTCTTGGCTATTTCCCGCTCTGCGCCTGTGGTCGTAAGTTTTCGGACACTTTGTTTTTGTGCGTGTTTTTCATACGTGGACTATTCAGCCTGTGGTTGTAAGTTTTTTGACACTTTGTTTTGTGTTTTTTCTTATGTGGACTATCCAGCGTGTGGTCGTAAGTTTTCGGACACTTTGTTTTTGTGTTTTTTTTTACGTGGACTATTCAGTCTGTGGTTGTAAGTTTTTTGACACTTTGTTTTTGTGTTTGTTTTTCATACGTGGACTATTCAGCCTGTAGTCATATGTTTTCGGACACTTTGGGTTTTGCTTTTGTTCTGCTATGACTCTGTGTTTTGCCTGAATTTGTTTTTGTGATTAAAGACTTTGAATATATACCTTGCTGGCGTCCTGCATTTGGATCCAACTACCTGCACCCTAACAAAGACATCTGCAACATTGCAGGCTGGTCCACACCACTGACCTTTGTCAGGTTCTACAGCCTTGACCTTAGGGCCACTCCTAGCTCCTCTGTCCTTCAACCTAGCTGTGCCCATCCACACTATGGAGGGACTGGTCAGTCTGGTGGTATTGAACACTCGTTCCCAAAGCATTGTTTACCCAGCTCGAGTTCCTGAAGGGAATAAAAATTAGTTCATAGTTGAATTGGGAAGGGCTGAATGATTCAAATGGCTTCAATGTGATTGTATTTGTAAGCATAAAACATGAATATGAACCTCCCTGTGCCCAGAACATTACTCAATGCTTAGCATGTTAAATTATTTTAGAAAGCAAAACTAGAAATCATATTCCTTAGATGGTTGAACTACTGTATAAAGAGGAATATTGTGGAGTAGTTTAGATTCTTTTTTTTTAAATTTTTTTAGAAACTTTAGATTCTTTTTTACAGAGCAAAAATATATTTCAGTTGATTCCATTCAGTCACAAACTTAAGTTATTTATTTTATTTTTGTTTGTGCTCTATGGCAACCTCTAAGGCAAGGGCTAAAGCCTGGGGAATGCAGAGTCCATCCAGATGTGGTGGAGCAGATATGGAGGAAGTTTTACAGAGCACAAGTGAACCTGTTTGAGACTCAAGAGACATTGCACTGTCTCCTCTGGTTTCCTCCTAGGAGGGATCTTCACTCTCAGGCAGGGGACACCTTGTTTCACCCCTGCCCGAAGCTGGGGAGGCTGTGGCTGTGGCCCTCTTACCCGCTGGTCTTTTCAAGGTAGTAGAGACCATTCTCCAATCCAGAGCTTCCTTCACAAAAGATCTAATCGGATTCAGTTAACTGCCCGGTCGGTTCAGTGCTGGAATTTCCTTCAGGAGCAGTTTGCCACAGGGTTGTCTCCTTCTACCCTGAAGGTTACGTGTCCGCTATTGCGGCTTATCGTTCTCTGCTCGCTGGGAAAGGACCCGTTAGTGACATGTTTCCTCTGCGGTACACGGAGGTTGAGGCATCGAGTGTGAGATTGCCTGTGTTGGACCTGGCTGTCGTTCTGGAGGCCCTGTCTAAGCCTCCCTTTTAACCCTTGCCCGAGGTGCCCTTGAAATTTCTGAACGGAGCTGTGGAGAAAGCTGTTCATCTGCTAAAGTCCCTATAAAAAGGGACTTCATGCTAATAAGCAGACAATCAGAAGGTGGATTGTTGATGCTATCTCATCCTCTCATGAGTCCTCTGGTTTCCTACCTTTCGGTGTCAGAGCTTACTCCACTCGGAGTGTGGTGGCCTCTAAAGTCTTGTGGTCTGGAGCATCTCTCTAAGACTGTCAGCCTGCGGCACGCGCACTTCCAGTTCTTCCACTCCCGCAGCTCCCGCTTCCGCTTCTGGGGGAATATCATCGGCTTGCTGATCCTTTTGTGCCTTTCCTGCCCCTTCAATTTTGCTTCCTGGATCCTTTGGTTACAGTTTGGATCTTCCGTATTCCTCGGATTTACTTTTGCCGCTGGTCGCGTTATTTATAATTTTTTTTTCTTATTTATAACGCTCCCTGGTTCCCTCTCTTGGCCATTTCCCGCTCTGCGCCTGTGGTTGTAAGTTTTCGGACACTTTGTTTTTGTGCGTGTTTTTAATACGTGGACTATTCAGCCTGTGGTCATACGTTTTCTGACACTTTGTTTTGTGTTTTTTCTTATGTGGACTATTCAGCCTGTGGTTGTAAGTTTTTTGACACTTTGTTTTTGTGTTTGTTTTTCATACGTGGACTATTCAGCCTGTAGTCATATGTTTTCGGACACTTTGGGTTTTGCTTTTGTTCTGCTATGACTCTGTGTTTTGCCTGAATTTGTTTTTGTGATTAAAGACTTTGAATATATACCTCGCTGGCGTCCTGCATTTGGATCCAACTACCTGCACCCTAACAAAGACATCTGCAACATTGCAGGCTGGTCCACACCACTGACCTTTGTCAGGTTCTACAGCATTGACCTTAGGGCCACTCCTAGCTCCTCTGTCCTTCAACCTAGCTGTGCCCATCCACACTAGGGAGGGACTGGTCAGTCTGGTGGTATTGAACACTCGTTCCCAAAGCATTGTTTACCCAGCTCGAGTTCCTGAAGGGAATACAAATTAGTTCATAGTTGAATTGGGAAGGGCTGAATGATTCAAATGGCTTCAATGTGATTGTATTTGTAAGCATAAAACATGAATATGAACCTCCCTGTGCCCAGAACATTACTCAATGCTTAGCATGTTAAATTATTTTAGAAAGCAAAACTAGAAATGACTGTGATAAATCATATTCCTTAGATGGTTGAACTACTGTATAAAGAGGAATATTGTGGAGTAGTTTTTTTTTTTTTTAGAAACTTTAGATTCTTTTTTACAGAGCAAAAATATATTTCAGTTGATTCCATTCAGTCACAAACTTAAGTTATTCATTTTATTTTTGTTTGTGCTCTATGGCAACCTTTATACTACATTATGCCATTGACAAGTCATGCACATTAATATGCGCTATTACCTTCATTTTTTCTCTCTTGTATTTAATATACCTCCTGGGCTCATCATAGGTACTTAATCCATCATATTAATGTTCTGCATCTGTCATACTGGCAGTGCAATTAGCAGTCTCAATATTTTGTTCTAGCTGTTTAGCTGTGCACTGATTTTTGTCTCGCAGTCTGGCATTTGCTGTTTTCTTGGCTTGGAAATTTTCCTCTTTTGTACATCCATGACAGATGCATAATTGAATGATAAATGTCCCTTTATTATTTATTAATTAAAGGAATAGGCCAGTGATTGGGCATGGAGAGCTATGTCTACTCCTTGATTGGGCCAGACGTGACGCTCTGAGCAGCTGGCAGGCTGTAGCTTACTCCCCCATCTGTCTGCACACCCTTGTATCGTCTCTGTTCATCTTCCATGTACACGAAATTAAATGGGAATGGTGGCAGGGGTGGAGATGGGGGTGGGTTCAGGCTGTGTGGTGAATGAAAATAAATTATGCGAATATGACTTGTTTAGGGTTTGCACATCTCCTTGTGTCTTCTCAGACCTGATGTACACCACAGTCTTGCACTCTTCTGGGTTTTTTTTAGTCACTCGATTGACCTGACAAGCCAGCAATGAAGATTAATGACCCCACCCTGAGTGACAGCAGAGGGAATTAAAGGGCAGAGGGGGTCATTTATCATCCGCTGACAGGTGCCATTCAGCCCACACAGTCGGTACAGCTAGTGGCCACATGCCTTTTTGCTGGTTTCTCTCTGTGTAGTTTGTCTCTCATACTTACATTCTCGTTTTAGCATGGGCAAAGCACATGGAGGTTAATAACACATTCCCGAATTAAAACTCATTCTTCAGGGCAAGGCTGACAGATGAAAATAAGAAAATCAATCCACTGCTTGTTCCGGGCTGCTTACTCGCTGACTTGTCTTCTCTCAAGTGTAATTTAGATCCACAAGGCAGAGAGGCCAGAGCAGAGAGACTTTACGAGGTATCATCCATTATAATTTACCAATAATGCCAACTCTCAGGATCATTACTGCCCAAGCATTAATGATTAATTTCTAATTCCACAAAGCAATTCCTTCTTGGCTTCTGGGTATCATACTTTATCCTTATCAATGGTTGTTTAATCCATTTTATCTCACCAAGATCATCTTACTGAAAAAAATCAAGCAGTTTTTATGTGTTTGTATTGGCTTTAATGACAAGGCAGTAGTTTTTGCAAAAACATGCTAAAACCACCAAAAAGACATCCATGTACTTATTTTGAGTAAATAATATTTTGGTTCTGTAGAAATACACAAATGAAAGGACACAAAGACACAATCACTTTAGTGTTGGCAGCTCTATGGATAAATAATCTTAGTTAACATTTGTACCATCTATGATGAATTTAATGACAAAACAGTTTTTCATTTATGTCTTTTTTAATAACTTTATCAACTGTTAAAGGCCACATACTACTAAATTAAGGCAGCTATAATAGCAGTCACGTTACTGCATTTGTTGTTTAAATTAAATAAAAAAATGCAAATACTGAGTCCAGTTAATTATTTAGTTTGGGGCACATCTAAGAAATAATGGATATTAAGCCCTGTTAAAATGAATAGTACATTATATATTTTTCTAAAATCTTCTTGGAAGCGTTTATTAATTTGTACATAATATCACATGATTGGAGATGCCTGTATCCCAGTCAACAAGAGGGTAACATGAATCTTTAATAGTTTCAGCAAGGTCGTCCTTGATGATTTCAGCATTCTCTGAAAGTCAAACCAAACAGGGTTCATAATATGTTCATAATAAATAAACTAAAACAACTGGTCGTCATGTTTACTCACTGTTATATTTATTATATAAAAATACATTGAATATAAAAAAATAAAAAAAACACTAACTATTTCATTACAGGTATTAATTAATTCAGATCAATAAGAAAAAACAAGTATATGAATATTATGTACAGAGCATTTTTCCTGGAGAGTGTCCATAAGCTGACTTCAGAGGTAAATGGAATACAATTTTCTTTCTGATTATAGTTTTTGTAAAACTTAATTTTTTGAGGAAATTAAAAATAATTAAATCATTTCTGTCTTGGACAATTAATCTGCATAATTGCTCTTCACAATATCTTTATACAAATTAACTTTAATTAGCAAAAAGTTACAAGATACAATACAAAAGTGTATTGTGGGTATAAATAGGTGAACAAATGTAGCGAATAAAGTTTAGCCACCACTATAAAATGGCCACCACCAAAATATAGCACATAATATAGAAGATAGAGAGGGTTTCAAACACAGTTTTAGTTTAATTTATTAGAGCTGATTTACCATTTTAAAATTGAGTATGCTTTTTGAACTGTATTTTGTAAATATTAGCTGTTGTTTAATTAAAACTGTTGTTGTCGTCACTGTACTGCTGTTCCACATAGTTTTTTTCTGAAGTAGAATTAGTGGCCCAAAAATGAGATCTCTTGGTATTAAATTTGCAATTCTGAATTTGATTTGTTAGTCTGAATTGGGATTATTGGACTTCAATCTGTGATTTCTGAATATATCAATTTAATAAATTTTTATTTGTATAGTGCTTTTAACAATGAACATTGTCTCAAAGCAGCTTTACACAGATAAGGAGGTGATAAAAATAAATAAGATGTTCTTTATAAGTGTAAGTTTGTACTTACACTTATAAAGTGTATAATATCCTAACATAAATGATGCTAAGAAATGCTATGCTTCACTAATCTTCACAAACTAATGGTGTAGGTCCTGACAATCCGACAACACCTTTATTGATGACAATAAATATAACAAAATATTTCTACTTCTGTATATTCTGTATAATCTGTTTTACTTATATTTTGTTATTTATATATATATATATATATATATATATATATATATATATATATATATATATATATATATATATATATATACACTGGCGATCAAAATTAGAGAACAATTTATAAACAATTGACCAATTTTGAAATAATGTCATCTTCACTGCTCAACAGTTGAAGGAGTTTTTGTCCTGTCTATACCATGCTACCAGAACACCTTTTCCACAAAATAACTAAGGCATTAAAAAAAAAACCACATTATTTTGCAAAAAACACATTTATCAAAATTAGAGAACACTTTTAGATACCTCCCAGTTATTGGTGTTAATCTGGTACCTGGTGCTAATTTCCTTGATTATCTGTCAACCCCTATTTAACTGGCAGCCTACTTTCCAGTTTAACTGATTCTGCAAGATGGTGGGCCGTTCTAAAGTGACTGAAAGCCTCCGGCAGCCGGTTGTCCAGATGAAGGCCAAAGGTATGACCCTATCAGCCATAGCAAGACAAGTTGGTCGTTCCAAATCTGTGATTTCAAGAATATTAAATCTTTACAACATCACAAACTCATTCAAGTCCGCCAAGAAGGCTGGTCGTCCACGGAAGACAAATAAAAGAGAGGACAGGATACTGCGGAGGATCTCAATGGGTAATCATTTCCACACTACAGCTGGAATTGTTCACCAGTTCAGCGCTGAACAGGGTAAAGATCTGTCCCGTTATACAGTGTCTAGACGTTTAAGAGCATTTGGACTGAAAGCCCACTCTGCAGTGACCAAACCTCTCATTAGCAGAAAGAATCAAAAGGCTAGACTAAGCATGTTGTGAGGACAGAGGAGAACTGGTCTGAAGTTCACTTCAGTGATGAAAGCAAGTTTAATTTATTTGGGTCCGATGGGAAACATTATGTTCGGTGACAAACTGGGGAAAGACTGAACCCAAAGTGTGTAAAGAAGTCAGTGAAAAGTGGAGGAGGAAGTGTCATGGTTTGGGGCATGTTTTCTGCAGCAGGAGTTGGGCGTCTTATACAGCTACATGGCAGAGTGAATACAAATGTTTAGTAGAACCTTCTTCAACAACATATGGGTCCTTCCATGCGTTCATCACCCAATCAGCCCGCAGTGTTCATGCAGGACAACGCTCCATGTCACACAGCAAAACGGGTAAAGCAGTTGTCGGAACTCAGAACCCGTCTCTGTGCAGACAAATCACGGGTGGATTCTTTGTTTCAGTTAATTCCCAATGTAGCACTCTTAACCTAATAAAATAAAATGAAATGGACCTCAAAAGCCAATGAAGAATCTTCAGTCTTGGATGAGAAAGAGCAAAAACTTCTTTATTCCAGACACGTTCTGATGAGCCCATAGAAGGTGGTCACTTCACCACATCAAAATGATCAAGCGCACACACACTTTGCACACACTCATTCTTATACCCTGGTGTTACATGACACCTTTACTTTTTTTTCTATTTTCTTCATCCTAGCAAAGTCACCTTCCTGGGATTCCATATTTGGGTTTTCCTGTTCCCCCATTACCCTTATTTACGGCCTTTTCTCTGTCACTTAAGAAAAGAATGTGTATACAACTTTCACCCCCTCTGGTACAGCCAGGCACAGCTTCCTCCTGCTCTCAGGTTTTTATGCGTGGACAACCATTTTGCGGCCTACTTTATCTTCCTTACATCTACTCTGTGTAAGTGTTTTGCTTTTATAATGCTATTTGCTATTCCATTTTTATTAAATCAAGCTATATTATTTTACTTAAATTGTCTATTTGTATATGTTTAACTACATTATTCTACGTGGTTATGTTAGTGTCCAGGTCATACTTCATTTATATTATCTGAACTGACTGTTGCATAATGTGTTAAGCTTCACAACTATAATGATTGTAAGCTTATTACTTTTGTTGTTACATGCACCTATTAGTTGTATGTTTTTAGTTATTGTGATCTCTGTTTGTTTCTTTTATTCAGCTCCAACTTACAGACATCCTGGGACATCTCTTAGGAGCATTCTTCACTAACAGCATCGTAAATTTTACCTCTTCTCTGCACAATAAACATGCTTAAGCCTTGTATGTTGTTCTTTCTTGTCTATCCAACACACTCATAACACCAGTCAGACTCTACTCTACTCTATTTATTAAAATCTGATCGCTATTGTGAATTATACTTGGAGTACATAGACTACATGAGACTGATTAAAACACATAAGCTAAAATAGGTTTTAATCAAGCTGCTTTTATTGTATCTAATAGGTTCTATACTAATTATTAGGTCAATTTATTGGATGGATATTAGTTGGATTAAAACACACTCTAGATAAGGTTAATTCAAACATTTTTCTCGACCCAGTTTCTTGAAACTGAAAACATTGCAATAATGACATGGCCTGCCCAGAGTCCTGATCTCAACCCAATAGAGAACCTCTGGAAAATCCTTGGTGACAAAGTTATGGCCAAGAAACCCACTACAGTCACTGAACTGTGGAGGAGACTGGAAGAAGAGTGGACCAAAATCACACCAGAGCAGTGTGAGAGACTAGTGCTGTCCTGTGGCCGCAGATGTGCTGAAGTAATTCAGAGCAGAGGCCTGTATACTTCCTACTAATTGCTGACTGTTGTAACCTTCAGAAAACTTTGTTGTAATGTTTTCCCATGCTACAGTCATTGTTGTTCTCTAATTTTGATCAGTGTGTTATCTGCAAAATAATTTTTGAAAAAAAAGTTTTTTTTTTAAATGCCTTATTTAATCTGTGGAAAATGTGTTCTGGTAGCATGGTATATATATATTAGGGGTGTAACATATATGTACACATAGACATACCAAATGCAATCCTTTTTACATGCAGGAACGTAAGTAACTCGCTCTATGGATTCTTTAGCGTTTTATGTCCAGCTTCTAGAATTTATCTTAAAGCGAGAAAATCCTGCATATTAAGGGAGTGAATGAATGAAGGATGGAAGAAATTAAGACATTTGTTAAAGTATGCTAAAATAATAGAAAATTTTATATAAAATGTAAAATAAACCCACACACATACACACTTACATACACATCTGTATTAACCAAACGGGGTCTAACAAATGTAAGTTATTAAATGTTTGGGTTTTTTTGCATTAATTTTACTGTATTTTTTATAAAATATTACAAAATATTACATTTTATTTGTGCCAATTTAATTGATTACTTAATTGATTCAATATAATAAAAAGTGTATTGCATTCATATGATTTATTCTATTATATTCATACTTTTTTAATTCTAAAATAGTCATAAATATTATTTTATATACTATTTAACCAAGCAGGCATTTAAAATAAGTTTAAAAAACTTAAACTGTAGATGTTCACAAATGTTGATAATAATAAACTGTCAATAAAAAAAAGACAAGCAATTTTATGTTTTGCATTTCTTCTCCACTAACTGAACTGTACGAAATTAAACCGAACAATGACTTGAAAACCGAGGTGTGTAATAAACCGTGAATTTTGTGTACTGTTGCAGCCCTAATATATAAGGTTATACATTTTTATTGTTGTCCATAGACAATCAATCATATCATCAATCATATTAGTGCAGAACTAAATAATGGAATGCAACAGAGGCTTCATTAATACAGATTAATGAAGCCTCTGTTGCATTCCATTATTTAGTTCTATCTAATAAGATTAAGGGTGTGTGTTTTTTACCTGTTCCACAATCCCCTGCAATTCAAAATTATTATTTTTTCCCTTAGTTTATGCTTTATTATCTAATGGAGCTTAATAATTCATGAAGGATTAACAGAATTTTAGCCAGTAATTATCATTATGTCAGGGAGGTATGGGTATATGTTTTCATTAACTATCACATAGAGTCTTTTAATCTTCATTATAAACTCTCTGTGCTATTTTTCACTTATCTTATTATGCATTTTTATTGTGTGTTGTTGCTGTTATACCAATAAGGATTACTGAGAAACATTAATTTGGATGGCTTGCCATGCCTTTTAAATACATTAAAAAGACTCCAGAGGTCTTCCACGGCACTTAATATGATTTAATATGATATGCCTGCAATTCTAAGTTTTTGTCTAAGATAAATAAATTGTATAATGAAACTCTAATATGGGTTCCATTATTTCAGCAGGGGTGCAGGATTAATTATCCTGCAGTGGAAGCAGTGCTGATGGAAAGAGCTAATTTAATGCATTAAATAAACTCTCATATATCATGCGCATTTCTCAAATACTTCTCCTTGAGTTTGTGGAATTTAAGGTAAAGCTAAAATATACATCAACTATACCTATTGTAACTATAAAACTATAATATTTATTAAGACATTTTAAGAAAATCTGGCAATACTGGAAATGTACAATGTAGGAGTTAATAAAGTAATACCAGTACATTGTTTGGGAGGATTTGCATTTTAAAACTAATATCTGATTTTATTTATTGCCAGATGGCAGGGTTAAATAGTGTAGTGCCGATACAAAAGGTTTAATTTATAAACCTTCCAAAGATAAAGAAGGTCAAAGCCTGTAGTTAAATATTATGATATAGAACAAGTTTCATGACACATGGATTTGGTGCAACCCAGATGAGGATGGGTTCCCTCTTGAGTCTGGTTCCTCTCAAGGTTTCTTCCTTATGCCATCTCGGGGAGTTTTTCCTTGCCACAGTTGCTCATCAGGGACAAACATACTTACAAAGAACATATTTACATCTGATCACCACATTATCTGTGTAAAGCTGCTTTGAGACAATGTTCATTGTTAAAAGCGCTATACAAATAAAAATGAATTGAATTGAATTGAATTGAATTGGATTCACATATTTGTCCCTGATTTTCCAGCAGTCCGTTTCTGATGTGGTGGAGACGTGTTTCTTACTTGGGGAGGAGATCAAGATGTTACTAATGTAATTGATGATGGCTTTGCCCAGCATGTCTCGAAGAAATGTGCTGGCACTGAAGATGCCACATATGTGGCATATGGCATCACAAAGTACTCAACATTTCCATGCATAGTTGCCTGGGCATACGAAGAGCAAAAAGCAGGGAGAGAACATAACTTAGCTATCCTCAGAAAAGGACATTAGTAGTCAGTGGAATTTACCAGTGTAAAAAGGCAAGGCAAGGCGAAAAAACAAACAAACAAAAAAAGAAAGATCAACAGAATATCAGAATTACAAAGAGCACAGTTCAGAGTGTGAACTATATATGCTTTAATTGTGTGGCCTATGTTGGAGTCCTGTATGCATGATTAGTATGGCACTGGCTTTGTGATTAGAATGAGGTATTAGGTTGTGACAGAGCCTGTGTTTGGGTATTGTAGTTAATGGAGGCCATGTTTATAAGCCATATTGTTCTCTGGAGGATGTAAGGTGACAGATTTTAAAATTGACATAACATTATTTATTTATTAATATAAATTAATAAAATCCCAGGTGTATACAGATATTTTGGTATATTTTTATATATTTATATACAGTAAGTATTGAATTCATGTCAGCTCAGACCACTCTGGTCATTCTCCTCTTGTCTCTCTCATCAATAAGGTGATTCAATTTGCAAACCCTCAAACATAAGATGTTTTTTCCACACCATCCCGGAGACTGTTTTAAATTCCCAGGAGATCAGCATGTATATGAAATACTGAAAACAGTCCTTCTGGCATCAATATGCAACTTTTACTTTATTTTGATTTTTGGTTGTGAACATCATTAAAGCCTAATTGAAACTTGTGCTATGCATCAATGTGATGTTTTGCCTTTGCTGCTGCCACATAATTGGCCAGATCAAAAACTAGATGAACATGTTCAGTGTATGGGTATTCCTAATTCCTAAGTGTATAGTCAATGTATTTGTTCATCCTCGGCATCAAAGACAGACAAAAATTTTTATAATTTATTCAATTATTTAATTATTATTTATCTTATAGTAAACTGTGAAATGTATGGAAAAGAGTTAAAAATTAAATATTTAATATAAAGATTTAATATAAAATATATTTTATGTTCAGGACTGATAATAGCATTAAAATAGGAGAGCACTGTCTTATCTGGTGTACAGTGGCAGATCAGAAGGTTGTCCATTGGTTGTTCTTCAGTTAGAGCTTCCAGCACTATTCACAGTTTTATATCTATCTCCATATCCTAGTCCAAGTCTTCCCTCAAGGGTCCACATGGACTTGTAATGGCCACATCACTCTTTTATTCATAGGAAATCATCTGTCCCTTTTCCAGTTATTTTATCTTAATTGTCCTGGCAAGTATGCTTAGCGGTTATATTGGCAATTTATGGCCCCCAACCCCCTTCCCGCTTAGCCCCAATTAAACCAGCAGTTACAGTAAAATACTGTAACCATCAACCCTGGCTAGCCCTATATGCATGGCATAAAGCTGTCCCTTATTGCCACCGGCTGTGTAAATGTCATCAGCTGTGTATGAAGCTCTTCACTCCAACTCATCCTGCATTCACACACATTCATTTAATAGGTCAAAGAACAAAGCAGGGTGAATTGATTTTACAAAGAATAAACAATAGAGTTTTGGCAAACATTTGTGAACATTGAGAAGAAAAAAAAAACAGAGCAATACCATTAAGGCAAACAATGCAAAAAGCCTTGGTAAAGGCAGATGTAAAAAGACAAGAATTTAGCAAATACCTGTTTTTGTGAATTAAAATTTGTCTCTTTATGGTGTGTGAGTGTAATATAACAAAAGTGTATTTAATTAGAGGCTTAGTGGCTGTCTATGGTGGCCATATTTGTAGGCCATGGTGTTTGCTGGGAAAGTTCTTTACTTGCTGTGAGCTGATTACTACATTGGGCTCCTGAGGTTAAATCAAGCACAACTGGAAAGGTGGTTTGTTAGTGTTGCAATGTGAAAAAAGTTAATGCACAATAGCTGTTTGACCTTTACCGCATTGGGCTTGCTTCTTTAAAGCTAATGGATAATATTGGCAGATCAGAAAAAACATGATCTAGAGAGATAATTAAACAACAGGCCATCCTCTGCGGTCTGCAGCAGCCAGAAGTTGAAATTCATGTCCTCTCTGTTCAGTCCCTCAGTCTGAAACAATGTACATGACATTATATATACACATATGTGTAATGTTTTAGTGCAACAAATTTTTCAATTCAACTGTTCTGCCTTTTTGTCTTCTGGTTGTTAGGGTGGTGATCTAAACAAATGATAAATCATGATAAATCAGCCAACCTGACATCAGATGTTTGTTCCTTCAAATAATTCAGTCATTTCATTCATAAATGAAAATGACAAGTTTGTTCACTGCCCTACATTTCATCCCTTCTTTTCCTCTTGTTGAACAAGGAATAAATGCAAATAAAGTAAATACACGAGTTTTTTATTATTGCAGACACTGAATAAGGACAGATATCGTCTCCAGGTTATGTATGTAACCAAGGTTTCCCGAATGAATGAGACACTGCGTTGGAACACTTTGGGAATGCCTCTGCATTGTCTACGCTCTGAATCACATGTACTATCAGTCCAGTGGAAAGCTTCTGAAAGACGTGCTGCAGGGATGCAGGCAGTGTGGCATCAAGACGCAGCATTCGTCTTATTCCCTTGGGAATCCATGGTTACATACGTAACCTGGAACCGTTTTCCTTCAGGAACTCGAGCTGCGTCTGAATGCTTTGGGAACGAGATTCAAATCAAGCTAGACTGACCAATGCCTAGTGTGGACAGGCACAGCTTGGGCAAAGGACAGAGGGGCCAGGAGTGGCACTGAGGTCAAGGCTGTAGAACCTGACAAAGGTCAGCAGGGTGGACCAGCCCGCAGCGTTGCAGATGTCCTGTAGGGAAACTCTAGAGGACAAGGTCTTAGAGGCCGCCACACTTCGAATGGAGTGCGCTGTGACCCCAACAAGAGCCGGGAGAGCAGAGGACTCATAAGAGGTGAAAATCACATCCACAATCCATCTGCTGAGCATCTGCTTGTTCGCAGGGAGACCTCTCCTCAAAGGGCCATAGCAGATAAACAGCTGCTCCGACTTCCTCCACAGTTCAGATCTTTGGACGTATATGTCCAATGCAAGCACTGGTCACAGTCGGTTAAGCTTCTCCTGGTCTGGGGCCTGAAAGGGAGGAGGAGAGCCTGGAGCCAAATAGGTTGTGGGATGACCAAAGGTACTTTATCTAGAATAGAGAAAGGCACTGGCCAGGCCTGGAGTAAACTCCAGGAAGGAAGGGGCCACAGAAAGGGCCTGAAGATCTCCCACTCTCTTGGGAGAGGAGATGGCCAAGAGAAACACAGTCTTAACTGTGAGGAAAATCACAGGTACCTCAGTCAGAGGCTCAAAGGGAAGCTGCAACAGGGCCTCCAAAACAATGTCCAAATGTTATGCGGACACTCTAGTTTGCACCGGAGGCCTCAACCTCAAGTTGACATGAAGCGTGTCACCAACAGGTTCCTACCCAGCGACTGCCACAGGAGGGGTGCATGACAGGATGCAATGGCAGACACATAAACCTTCAGGGTGGATGGAGCCAACCCTTTGGTGAACTGTCCTTGAATGAATTAAAGCACTGAACAGACTGGGCAGTGAACTTGGTCTAGGTAGTGTTCTTCACACCATGCAGTGTGGAGCCTTGTTGAGGGAGCTCTGTATTGAAGAATGTTTTCTACCACCTTGGTGGAGAAACCGGTGGCTGGCAGCTGCGTCCCCTCAGGGGCCACAGCCATAGCCTCCATAGCTCTGGGTAGGATTGTATTATTGTGCACCCTGTCTGAGATAGAAGATCCCTCCTAAAAGGAAGCTACCAGGAAGGGTGTTCGAGAAGGGCTACCAGGTCCACAAACCATGGCTTGCCCGACCATCATGGGGCCACCTGGAGGAGACGGACTTCTAGAGGGGCTGGGGGTGTTAGGGAAAACAAGAGAGGGCAGTGCAACATCTCTTGAGATGTAAACAGGTCCACTTGAGCTCTGTAAATCTTTTCCTAAACTCCCTGGGCCTCTGCCTTTCCTTGAGAGGGCTTCTGCTCCCTGGTTTAAGCTGCCTGGAATGTATGCTGCCTTCAAGATGAGCAGCTTCCCTGGGACCAATGGAGGATCTTGTATGCCAGCTTGTACAGGAAGCGAGAGCGCAGACTCCCCCTGGTGGTTGATATAAGAAACCACTGAGGTGTTGTCTGTATGGACCAACAAATGGTGACCTCCTCTGGGAGGAAATGCCTAAGAGCTTGAAGCATGGGCAGCATCAATTTATGTGCCACGTTAGATTGAACCTCCCCCAGAGACCTTGAGCGGGGCGGCCACTCATGACCGCTCCCCAACCCATGAAGTAAGTGTTTTGCGATGCCCAGGAACTGCCAGGATGGGGCCCTGAGCCAGGAACCCAGGGTCTCTCCACATATCTAAAACCAGGGTCTTGAGCCCCCACTAAAGGGGTCTCATGTGCAGGAGGCCAAGTGAAACCACGTTGGACGTGGCTGCCATAAGACCCAGCAGTCTCTGAAACTGCTTTACAGTGAGTGACTGGCCTTACCTCAATCTCTTGATGACTGCGAGAATGAACTCGACACATACTGTGAACAGATGTGCCCACATGAAGGTTGAATCCCATTTTACGCCTAAGTAAGCGGTTCTCTGTGATGGAGAAAGCACCCTCTTTTTGCTGTTCAACCTTAACCCCAGTTTCTTTATGTGGGCAAGAATGACATCTCGACTGCCAGTTGCTTCAATATAATTATCAATATAATTTAGAATGCGGATGCCCCAAAGCCTCACCAGGACCTGCACCACATCCACACACTTTGTGAAGATGCAGGGTGAGAGGGCAAGACCAAATAGAAGGACACAATACTGGTAAGCTTTGCCCCAAAAGCAAACCTCAGGAACTTTCTATGAGCTGGAAGGATGTATACATGAAAGTATGCATCCTTCGAATATATAGTTACAAACCAGTCCTCGGACCTGATTTGGGACACGACCTGCTTCAGGGTCAGCATCTTGAAGCTAAGTCTCAAGAGTGAGCAGTTCAGTTGACGCAGTCTAGTACAGGACGCAACCCACCGTCTTTTTTTGGAACTATGAAATACCAGCTGTATACCACCTTCGATGGCCACCTTCCTCAGGAGAGTGTTTACTTCCTGGTCCATGACCAGAGCCTGCTTGGGTGGGGGACAGCCCGTTGAACCAGGGCAGACGAGACCCAAACTGAAATGCCTCTGTGTGCGCAGCACCCATTGAGACACGTAGGCAGAGCCTGCCAGGCTGCCAGATCTCAGTCTTTTAAGGGTATCAATTTTCCCAGACTGACCTCTGGCATACCTAGATCCAAAGCAATGAGCGAAGAGAGTGTTCGCTGGAGCTGGAAATGCCCTGAAGCACCGAGGGTGGCAGAGTTAATGATCCAACTTCCTATGGGCACAGGGTGGGGTGGGCACCATATAGTGCATTGCACAGCTCCCCTTCCCAGCCGGATCCCCAGATGGTCCCAGGTCAGGACTTTTTAGCTCATCTTCAGCACTTTGATTGAAGATGACTGTCCTTAGTCTCGCCATCTCACGAGGCTTCAGGGAGAGTGCGCCTTGCAACAATCTCTATTTGCACCTCGTGGTGGAGGAAGCGCTGGAATGTTTATTACAATTTATGTGTATTAGGGAGCTATGTATAAACATATACAACCCTTAAACATTAATGAACTGAAGCTTGTAATATGTTGTAATGAAGAATAGTTCAAGTTTGTTACTACAACTTTTTACTACTGAAAAATATAAATGCTTTTAACATCAACTAGATTAAAATGTAGACTGTAAAAAGAAACAAACAAACCTTGCAATGTATATTCTCAAAAGTATATGTCACTGGATGCATTTTCTTGTAAATTGGCAGATAGAGTGTTTCAGTAGACCTCTGAATTCTGATATTCAGCTCATATGGTTTAGATCATGAACAGAGATTAATGTTGGTTCTAGACCTGTTGCTCATCTCTACATTCTTTGCAAATTCCAATCGGACCTTCTAATTCTTACTGCAGATTAAATTTGCAGCTTGTGGTATAGCCTATACCCAAGGCTCGTACATGGATTTTATCTGTTTGATCAAATCAAGATTTTTTAGCAATTATTATTATGGGTTGTTTAAAAGATCACACTACTCATTTGAGACAAATAATGTATAGTGAGAGGTTCTTTCTTTTATGGTGCATCCAGAGAAGATAAACAAAGTTTGGTGATTGTTTTTGTCATTTTATGTTCAATTCAGTTGATTCAACTGTATATAGTGCTTTACAATATAAATTGTCTCAAGCAGATTTTCATAGATAAAGTAATTATAAGTTTACTGCCTATAAGTTTGTCCCTTAATAATCAGTTTGTCCATAATGAGAGAGCCAGTGGTGAATGTGGTGAAGGAAAAACTCCCTGAAATGAGGAAGAAACCTTTATTGGAACCAGAGTCAAAAAGCAACCAATCCTCATCTGGGTGGCACAGAATGTCCATTCATTACAGTTCCTCATTTGTGTACGAAGTAAAAGTCCTTCCTTTAACCTTAAACTTGAGTAAAAGTATTTGCCTTTAAATGTATTAAAGTATCCAAGTACTATGATTTATTATGGCTATATTTTCTTCTTATAATTTTTTATCACAATAACTAATGCTTAATCAACTCAGTTTATGTGAATAGACCCTAATGTTTCTCTTAACACACCATTCTTTTAATGGAAGGATATTAATGAGTCAAACAATTGATATCTAATAAATGATCATCACCCCAAAACCTTTATCTTAAAAAAAAAAAGCAAATAAGGCAGCTAAGTTATAATTCAGGAGTTTCTTCCATAATTTATTACTTTTTAAATGTTCTGCTTGCTGTTGAACTGATGCTGAGCTGTATGTTTGTTCTAAGTAGATACCACCAAGCACCAATGGCAGTTCTAGCTTGAATGATGCCCAGGGTGAACCACGACATTACCCTACGGCATGTCTCCTCCATTGATTATTTTCAGCTTTGAAAAGCTCCTCTCTGCTTCAGCTACAATCACTGGATGAGTAAGAACATATTCTCAGAGCAGTTCACAAATCTGGATAAATTTCTGAGAGCTCACTTTCATGTGTAAATATCATCCTAAATGTATATATTGCACAGTTAAATAGATGTGGTTGTGCACAATTTTTTCAAACTTTCAAACTAAGAAGCTTACAACTCCTTGGCTTATTATAGATATACATCATCTATATATTTATATGTCTTTTAAATTAGCATTTTAAGATGCACTGGAGATTCCCCTTACTGAACTCAGTTCAGGACATATTAAGTACAATCACAGATTGACATCATCTCAATTAAAGTCAACCAATAAGTGCTATTTTAACTATATTCCAACCAAACTAGTTAGGTTGTAATTGTTTTGTTGAAAGCTACACAAATGATGATAAACTACATACCATAATTTATAATGTTATGCAAGCTAAAAGAAATATTGTTGCTCTATACATAAAAGCATAGCAGGCAACACAGCATAATCTAAGTGATATACAGTTATTAGCCTATTTCATTAAATGCATTATCATATAATATCCTCAAACTGAGATGAGTGACAGAGCTGCATGCATACCTTAAGTACAGTAACAAATTACATTTACTTCATTACTGTCCACCATTGCAGTTCACAGTCCACAAAAGTATTATGGAGGTTAGGTACTGATGTTAAGGAAGGTGGCCAGGCATACACACAGACTACTTTAGATAGTTTGTGAGACAAACGAGACAAATGCTCTCTTTGGTTTACATGGCCTGCAGTTCCACCCTATCATATATGGAATGAATTGTAAAGATGGCCCGAGGTAAAGATTATGGAGGTTAGGTACTGATGTTAAGGAAGGTGGCCAGGCATACACACAGACTACTTTAGATAGTTTGTGAGACAAACGAGACAAATGCTCTCTTTGGTTTACATGGCCTGCAGTTCCACCCTATCATATATGGAATGAATTGTAAAGATGGCCAGGGCCAGGGTCATCTTTACAAAGGGCCATCTTTACAATTCATTCCATATATGATAGGGTGGAACTGCAGGCCATGTAAACCAAAGAGAGCATTTGTCTCGTTTGTCTCACAAACTATCTAAAGTAGTCTGTGTGTAATAATAATTACATTATGAGGACCTATTTGCTTAATGCTGCATATGAAGGTTTTAAGTGGACATTCTTTCAAACTGATTTTGATTTTAGCAGAGATTGGCCGTTTCTAATTGTCAAAAGCTAGTATTTACGGAATCTTTGCTCAACATGCTGAACACACAAATCTTTCACATATAAAATGCATTAAAGGCAACAGGTGAAGTGCCGAAAAACCACATATGAAGTTGTCTTTCTCTGTGTGAAGATATTATGATATGATCTTATGGTAATATAATAAAGATTAAGTGTTTTTTTTTAGATTCAGCCCAGTCTTGACCTTCTCTCAAATGAACATCACACTTTATAACAATTACACACACGCACGCACGCACGCACGCACGCACACACACACACACACACATATATATATATATATATATATATATATATATATATATATATATATATATATATATATATATATATATATATATATATATATACAGTGAGTACACACAAAAGTGAGTATTCACCCCTCACATTTGAACAATCATTATAGTGTATCTTTGCAAGGGACAATACTATAGAAAAATAACTTGTAGTCAATGTGCAGCTTGTATAGCAGTATGGATTTACTGTCCTCTGAAAATAACTCAACATACAGCCATTATTGTCCAAATAAATGACAACAAATTTGAGTACACTCTAAGAGTGATAACAGCTGTATATTGTGTAACTATGCAAAGCCACTTGTCTTATTTATCATGTTCATGTTTTTGTCTGAGAGCAGTTAAAATTTGGTATATCTATCTATATATATCTATATATATATATATATATATATATATATATATATATATATATATATATATATATATAAATAACATATTGATCCAGACACTGATCATTCTCTCATCTTAACCTTACTGTGTATTTTCCAAACATTTGTCTTTATTTGAGTGCCAATTAGCATCAACTGCAAGAAATCATCATGTATTAATTTTTGTGCTGCTGAGAGCAAAGTAGAGCAGCAATCCCTTACAAATGCTCCCTTTTGTAATTGCATACCAGGAGCACATAGCCAGTGATAGATATGCCTAATATTTCACAGGGAAACCCTACAAATAGAATACCCTGCTGTGCTAAAGAAAACAATGTGTTTCGGAGCTTTGAGTTGTAATCCATCACTGTGCTGTCAGAGAAAAGTAGAGAGGTGGGGGGGTGAATGTGCTTACCTGTTTTTCAAATCAGGAAAAAGAAGGCTTTACTTCCACAAAAGTCTCTGCCTTTCATGTATGATCAGTGAGTCCTGTTCAGATCATATTTAAACAGTTACTGAAATCTGAAGCTATATCATGTAATTTTAGTGTTCACAAAAATCTGAACTATGTGGGTTCAACTATGAATAGGAATGTATGGGTTTAAGTAAACTAGTAAGTAAGTAGGTCAATTATAGCTTTTTAGTGAAAATGGAGATTGTCTCAAGCTCTGTCAGTTTGAATGGTGGGCATCTTTGTATTGCCTTCTTCAAGTCTCTCTGTAGGTGTTTGATGGATTTTATGGCTGGACCACTCACAGACAATCAGAGATTTGCCCCAAATCCTCTCCATTTTTAGGCTGTATGATTAGAATTTTTGTGTTGAATGGTAAACTCTAGCCAAGAGTTGTTTGTTGAGGTGCCAGATACCACAGCACACCTTTACAGGTCTTGTAAAGTCCATGCTTTAGTGGGTCAGAGCTATTTTGGCAGTACAATGGGGACCTAAACAATGGGTTTTGGCAGGTGGTTTTAATGTTATGACTGATTCCAGCCAGTGTGTATTTGTGTGTATGGCTGTATATAAATGAGGATTGTTATCCATATACCCCTGCCCTCTGGATGTTGTTTGTGATGCCACATTTGTTTTTTGTTTTTTTCTTCATAGTTCTTACAATGTTCTCATAATGTCACATCAGCTGCTGTTGTTGTCCTCGGAATTCCTGTTTTTGTCTAATTGTTAGTACCCCACTGTTTTTCAAGACATTCTAAATTATTGAATGTGGAATACTTTTTACAAAGGATGTTCATTTTCTTTTTTTCTCAGCTTGAAATGGCTTACTGCCTGAAAAGATGTGTTTTCAAAATAGAGACAGACTTGATGTTGCAAATATCAAGAGACAGAAAATTCCACAAGTATGTGATGTTACAACCTGTGATGATGGAGCAATAGTGGAACTGTCAATACACATAGAGAATCTACTGGTCATAGATAAATTATTTTTTTGTGCTTACAAGGAGTATTTCAATTTTACTACTGTTTAGTTTAAGAACATTTATTGAGAACCAAGCTTTAACTTCAGTCAAACAGTTGGAAAGAGAAGCTGGAGAAAGGTCAGAAGTAGGTTTAGAGGACAGATAGAGCTGGGTGTCATCAGCATAACAATGGAATTGGATGCCATGTTTCCCAAAGATACATCCAAGTGGCAATAAATAGATAATAAATAGTAAGGGGCCCAGAACTGAACCCTTCGGGACACCTGCAGTGATGGACGAAGACGAAGACAAAGATTTAGATTTGAACTGGCTGAGCTGAACAAATTGAGTGCAACAGAAAGCTTTGATGTAAACCAAACCAAGGAAGTATCTACAATTCCAATAGACTGCAGTCTATCTAATAAAACATCATTTGAGATAGTGTCAAACACTGAGGTTAAGTCGAGAAGAATTGAAATAGACAAATGTCCTGAGTCAGCTGCTACCAAAAGATCATTACAAGGGCAGTTCAGAAGATTTTGACAAGGGCGGACTCAGTACTATGGTGAGAGTAGAAACCTGATTGGAATTGTTCATGTAAGTCATTTACCACTAGGTGGTTGTTCACAACTACCTTTTCTAGAATTTTGGATAAAAATGGCAGATTGAAAATTGGAAGGAAACTTTAGTTAAAAAAGTTATTTGGATCAGCACCTGGTTTCTTGAGTAAAGGAGTTATAAATGCAGTCTTAAAGAGGTTGGGAACAATGCCAGAGGTGAGAGATGAATGGATAATCTAAGTGATAAAAAGGCAAAATAACTGACAGACAGACTTTGACTAATTGAGTAGGAAGGGGGTCTAAATGACAGGTAGTTGATTTAAATTCCCGAGTGACTGAAGCGATTTCATCTGCTGTGAAAAGTTTGAAGGTAGAGAGAGTAGCATTAAGTATAAATGAGGCTTGAGGAGTGTCTGAGACCAGCAGAGATTGATGAATATTCTCTATTTTTGCATTGAAATAATTGAGAAAAATGTTGCATAATTCAGCTGAGTGTAACTGTATAGGTAGTGAATCAGGAGGCTGGAATATTTTTTATAACAGCAGAGAGTTCTTGCATTACCTTTGTTAGACGTGATCAAATTTGAAAAATTAATCTGATTTATCTGTATTAATAGCGGTTTGTAATTTTTCATATGATCAGCATTAATTTGTTTATGGACAAGAAGTCTAGTTATAAATGTTCTAGCAGATGGACTTGAGACATTTAGACTTTGCAAATCAGATGTATACCAGGGGGCAGAAATAACAAATTAAACAGAACTAGATTTTATAGACACATGCGTATCAAGTAATAACTGCGGCACATCATTGTAGTGAGATATCAATCCATATAGTGTATAGCACAAACAATTCAATTAACTTTGATCTTTCAGTTCATTTGGCAGGGAGTGTACAAGGGACTTAGGTGCTATGACAAGCTATCATTAGCTAGTGCCTCTATCTCTAAGCCCAGCTTTTCTCCCTGGAACTTATTGTTCATTTTGCACTGAGAGATTACATACTAACAACTTAGTCTGATACTGAAAGAACTGCCTTGATCAGAGAAAAAGGTAAAGATGTCATAAAGAAATTGCGAATGATAACAAATCCATTAATATTGAATGATGGCCTCATTATATGGTTTAAATATAGGGTTTAACTTACATTATTAATTTAATGATATATTGTCATTATGTCCATTATTATTAGGTGTATGACATCTGTAAGAGAAGAGATTACAGCATTGAGCCAGACTAAATATAACCTACTAGGTATAAGTATTCTAAAAGCAAATTAAATAATAATAATAATAATAATAATAATAATGTCTATTCTATACTGTTGTGTTAGAAGTTACATTATCATAGCTATTATATACTATATTTTTGTTGCATTACATTAAATATTTGACCAAAACGTTTAGAAATGCTGGGAAAGAAAAAAAACTATACACCTGATACTATTTTCCCAATAGTCAGTATTCATTCCTGAATTAATTAATGAGCAATTTGAAAATTGTGATTTGTGATTCGAATATTAATTGTTTTCATTTGAAGAATGGTTTGATAGAACGGATTCTTTTGGTTCACTTAACATGAACCCATGCAGCCTTCTGGGAAGCCTAGGACTGGCTGTTCAACGATAGAGCCTTGAAAAACCACACATCTCATTAGCGTGTGCTTTCTAAACCCCCACTTTTGGTGACCTCCAAAACCCTGTTTGAGCTCCATGAAACAATGCATCTTTGATGACATTTGGAGTGAAGAGCTGGAGGTATGGAGAATGTATGGGAACAAGAATGCCGCCAGACATCAGAGTTCTGTGACTCCTGTATATTCTAGAGAGACTTTGTAGGATATATCCAACAGTGACAAGTCTGACACTGCCTTGGTGACATAGCACTCACTTTGGCCTCCAAAATGGATGGCAAGTTCAGTTCTCCAAGTTTTTTGACAGTCAAATTGGCCAGATCCCAAAATGTGATTTTTGCACAATGTCAATAAAAGCTTTCAGACAAATGCATTTAGATCGTTGTGGGAAAACTGCAAATCGAGTGCAGTGTTCGAAGACATAAATCTAATCCAAGGTCTAATTAATCTTCATACATGACCATAGTCTGATTATATGTGTTTCTCCTGTCAATATTCTTGTATCTCTGCTCATCTTATATGAAAGCGAATATGGCTGTCTTTGGAGTTATGAACGTACCTTTACCAGTCATAGAAGGCAGAAAGAGACTTTGGATAACTTGCTGCTTAACATATCTTCTTTTTTTATCCTTCTTTTGGACCAGATGTCTATATGGTGTAGCTTTATTCCATTCAATTCAATTTATTTTTATTTGTATAGTGCTTTTAACAGTGGACATTGTCTCAAATCAGCTTTATACAGATAACATGGTAATAAAGAATGAATACGATTGTTCTTAAGAAGTGTAAGTTTGCCCCTAATGAGCAATCCTGTGGCAAACGTGGCAAGAAAAAACTACCTGAGGTGGCATGAGGAAAAAACCTTAACACTAACCCTGACCAAGGTCTGACCAGGATTGCTCATTAGGGGCAAACTTACACTTCTTAAGAACAATCGTGGCTAAGTTCCTGTCCTGGCAACCCTAACTCACAGTTAGAGTTTCATAAACATCAAGAAATGCTTAATAGTATAGATCCAAGATCTATACTATTAAGCATTTCTTGATGTTTATGAAACTCTAACTGTGAGTTAGGGTTGCCAGGACAGGAACATTCCTGACCTTAGCCAATCATAAATGACTCAACAATTGATTAGGTTCATAACATGATTTCAGGCATATAGAGTGAGAACAATAAAAATCGTAATAGATAAAACAATTATTGTACATTACTTAATCCCAGAAAATCCAAATGTAAAGTCAATGTTATTAATGTATTTAATTTTTATTCTTTAAATTATTTTGATTATAAAAATGTATAACCTTGATTTTAAAAAAGTTAAAGGCTTTTAAAAAGCCAAACCTCCCCTAAAACACACAGTCATGACACATTAGTCTCACTTGTTTTTTCAACTGCCATGAACTCTTCTGAGAGTCAAAGAATCTGGGGCTATCATGGGTACAGACTCACCAAAACTGGAGCATTGAATACAAAAGACATTTTTTTCTAATCTTCGAATTTCCAGTTCCATTTAGTCACAAATTTTTTGGGTCTGTGAAATGACAGCTGTATGCCACCAGTTCAATCAAAAAAAAAATGTATTTGTCACATACACATACATACAGAGTACGACATGCAGTGAAATGCTTTTTACGACGGTCTGGCATGAGGGAATAGAATGAGGAGAAAAATAAACCAAGAACAAAAGATAGATAAATAAAAAGTATAAACTATATAAAATATAAAATATATAAAGATATATGTGAAAAAAGTGTATATATAAGGATGGGTATGACAGTAAACAGTAAAATTTGAGGTAATTGACGTGATTGTCCTTAAAGTGACAGTATGCGGTATGGTGTGGTATATAGTGCACTGTTGGGATGGCTGAGGTCCTTCACAATCTTCCTGGTCCTGGTCTGGCACTGCGTGCTGTAGATGTCCTGCAGGTTAGGGAGCTTGGTGTGGATGGTACATTCAGCTGAACGCACCAGCCTCTGGAGGGCTTGCCTGTCCTGCATGGTGCTGTTCCCAAACCAGGAAGTGATGCTACCCGTCAGAACGCTCTAAATGGTGCAGGTGTAAAAAGTCTTTAGAGAGAATTTTAAAGTCCCTTAAGCATCTCAGATGGTACAGACGCTGCCAAGCCTTCTTCACCAGGGTGTTGATGTGATAGGACCAAGACAGTTCCTGTGTGATGTGAACACCTAAGTAACTGTCCACTCTCTCAACTGGAATCCTATTGATGTTTAATGGTTGGTATGACCGCTCCTGCTTCATGCTGAAGTCCACTATCAACTCCTTAGTCTTGCTGACGTTCAGGAGAAGGTTGTTCTCCTGGCACCATTTCTCCAGGTTTTTAACTTCCTGTAGGTAGGCCATCTTGTCATTGTTGGAGATCAGGCCCACCACAACAGTTTCATCAACAAACTTGATGATGGTGGTGGAGCTGGAAGTGGCCACACAGTCTTATGTGTACAGTAAGTACAGCAGGGGGCTCAGAACACAACTCTGGGAAGCTCCAGTGCTGAGGGTGAGGGTGGATGAGGTGTGTTTGCCCACCCGTATGGCTTGTGGTCTGTCTGTCAGGTAGTTAGAGATCCATTAACACAGCGGCAGGCTGAGTCCCAGGACCTCCAACTTAGAGGTGAGCATAGAGGGAATTATGGTTTTAAACGCTGAACTGTAGTCCACAAAGATCTTTGCATAATTCCCTTTTCTATAGTCCAGGTGGCTCATCGTTGTGTGTAGAAGATTTATAATGGCGTCCTCAGTAGAACGGTTCTGGCGGTACGTGAATGTAGAGGGTCCAGTGTGTCTGGTAGTGTCATAGTGATAAAGTCTCTGACCAGTCTTTCAAAGCACTTCATCACTACTGAGTCAAGGCTACAGGGCGGTAGTCATTGAGGCAGGCGGGCTGGGGCTTCTTTGTGACAGGAACAATGGTGAACTGTTTGAAGCATGAGGGGACAACAGACTGTTCCCGTGAGAGGTTGAATATCTCAGTGAAAATCGGTGCTAGCTGGTCAGTGCAGGCTTTCAGAACCTGTTATCTGGTCCTGCTTCCTTCCTGGTATTACCTCTCCTGAATGCCCTCCTTACGTCATGCTCCGAGATGGTAAACGTGTTTACATCTCTGGCTCTCTTGGCGTGCATGCTGTTTGTACCGCTAGTGCTGCTAGTGCCGCTAGCGTGGTTAGCTGCAGCCTCGAAGCGAGTGTAAAAGATGTTTAGCTCGTCTGCCAGAGAAGTGTCCGCATTCCCCATTCTAGAAGATGGTGTTCTATAGTCCGTGATGTTTCTTAGTCCCTGCCACAGGCTTCTAGAGCCAACATGTTGGAACTGTGACACCAGTTTCCTCCCATAGCGCCTCTTTGCTTCCTTCACCGCTCTGCGAACACTGTAAGATGCAGCCGTGTACTCCTTCATGTCCCCGGTGGCGGGCCACGTGTTGTAGGCAGCGGAGCAGGATCCACCCACGAATTCTGGTTGGGAAACATTCTGATGGTGGTTTTCTGCACCATATCTGTTTTAGTGATTTCTGTTGTTAGAGGCCTTTGCTCAATTAAAACAAATATTGTTACAATTTTGTCTTTTTTAGAAGACTTTTTTGAGCCCAGTCATTAGGGTTGCACAAGCCAGTGCTCTCTTAGTGCCAGTCCCAAGCCCGGATAAATGGGGAGGGTTGCGTTAGGAAGGGCATCCAGCGTAAAACATGTGCCAAATCAAATATGCGGATCGGTTGAGGCCCGGGTTACCAAACACCACCACAGGTATTGTTAGCCAACAGGGTTGATTCTGAAGGAAGAGTCTAGTAAGAGTGTAGTGGAGGTGAAGAGAGTTTCTGATAGGGTAATGAACATGAAGCTGGAAGTTAAAGGGTGCTTATGCTCCACAAGTGGGTTGTGAGATGGAGGAGCAGGAAAAATTCTGGAGTGACTTAGATGAAGTAGTAGAAGGGGTAGCTAGGAATGAAAGATTGGTGATTGGGGCAGATTTCAATGGGCATGTAGGTGAAGGAAACAGAGTTGATGAGGAGGTGATGGGTAGGTATGGCTTTAAGGAGAGGAATGTAGAAGAGCAGATGGTGGTAGATTTTGCTAAAAGGATGGAAATGGCAGTGGTGAACACTTATTTTAAGAAGAATGAGGATCATAGGGTGACGTATAAGAGTGAAGGAAGGTGCACACAGGTGGAATATGTTCTATGTAGGAGATGCAACCTGAAGGAGAAGACTTTAAGGTGTTGACAGGGGACAGTGTAGCTAGACAGCATCGGATGGTGGTCTGTAGGATGGTTTTGCAGGTGAAGAAAAAGAGGAGGAGAATGAAGACTGAAAGAAGAATAAGATGGTGAAAACTGAAGGAGGAAAAGACTGTGTGAGATTCAGGCAAGAGATCAGACAGGGGCTAAGTGGTGGTGAAGAGGTGCTGGATGTTTGGGCAACAACTGCAGAAGTGATAAGGAAGACAGCTAAAAAGGTACTTAGTGTGACATCTGGAAATGAAAAGGAAGACAAAGAGACGTGGTGGTGGAATGAGGAAGTGCAGGAAAGCATAAGGGGATAGAGGTTTGCAAAACAGAATTGGGATCGACAGAGTGATGTGAAAAGGAGTATTTTGAGCAGCTGATGAATGAGGAAAATCAGAGAGAGAGAAGGTTGGATGATCTGGAGTTGGTGAAGCAGGATGTTGATAGGATTAGTAAGGAGGAAGTGAGAGCAGCAATTAAGAGAATGAAGAGTGGAAAGTCGGTTGGACCAGATGACATACTGTAGAAGCGTGGAGATGTTTAGGAGAGATGGCAGTGGAGTTTTTAAACTGTTAATCCAGATTGTTTAACAGGATTTTGGAAGGTGAAAAGATGCCTGAGGAATGAAGAAGAAGTGTGCTGGTACCGATCTGTAAGCATAAGGGAGATGTGCAGACCTGCAGTAACTACAAGGGAATTAAGTTGATCAGTCACACCATGAAGTTATGGGAAAGAGTAGTGGAAGCCAGGCTGAGAGAAGAGGTGACCATCTGTGAGCAACAATATGGTTTCATGCCGAGGAAGAGCACCACAGATGCCTTATTTGCTTTGAGGATGTTGATGGAGAAGTATAGAGAAGGACAGAAGGAGTTGCATAGTGTGTTTGTGGATTTAGAGAAAGCGTACGACAGAGTGCCAAGAGAGGAGTTGTGGTATTGTATGAGGAAGTCAGGTGTGTCAGAGAAGTATGTGAGGGTGGTGCAGGACATGTATAAGGACAGTGTGACGGCAGTGAAGTGTGCAGTAGGTACGACAGACTGGTTTAGGGTGAAGGTTGGACTGCATCAAGGATCAGCCCTGAGCCCTTTCCTGTTTGCAGTGGTGATGGACAGGTTGACGGACAAGGTCAGACAGGAGTCTCCCTGGACTATGATGTTTGCAGATGATATTGTGATTTGTGGTGAGAGTAGAGAGCAGGTCGAGAAGAGCCTGGAGAGGTGGAGGTATGCGCTGGAGAGAAGGGGAATGAAAGTCAGTAGGAGTAAGACAGAGTACATGTGTGTGAATAAGAGGGAGGGCAGTGGAGTGATGCGGTTGCAGGGAGAAGAAGTGGAGAAGGTGGAGGAGTTCAGGTACCTGGGGTCAACAGTGCAAATAATGGAGAGTGTGTTAGAGAAGTAAAGAAAAGAGTGCAGGCAGGGTGGCGTGGGTGGAGAAGAGTGACTGGAGTGATTTGTGATAGTAGGGTATCTGCAAGAATGAAAGGGAAAGTTTATAGGTCTGTGGTGAAACCTGCGATGTTGTATGGATTTAAGACAGTGGCATTGAGTAAAAGACAGGAGATGGAGCTGGAGGTAGCAGAGCTGAAGATGTTAAGGTTTTCGTTGGGAGTGAGGAGGATCGACAAGATTAGAAATGAGTGTATTAGAGGGACAGCGCATGTAGGATATTTTGGTGACAAGGTAAGGGTGGCGAGATTGAGATGGTTTGGACATGTGCAGAGGAGGGACATAAATTATATTGGTAGAAGAATGATGAGGATGGAGCCACCAGGTAGGAGGAAAAGAGGACGGCCAAGGAGGAGGTTCATGGATGTGGTGAGGGAAAACATGCAGGTAGTTGGTTTGAAAGAGGCAGATGTAGAGGACAGGGTGGTATGGAGACGGATGATCCGCTGTGGCGACCCCTAATGGGAGCAGCCGAAAGAAAAGGTCAGGCTGAGGGACCGAGCTGGGAAGGATGTGCTGCAAGTTAGAGGAATAAAGGATGGAGATGGAAATGTGTTGACTAGTGAGGAGAGTGTGTTGAGAAGATGGAGGGAGTATTTTGAGCAGCTGATGAACGAGGAAAATAAGAGAGAGAGAAGGTTGGATAGTGTGGAGATGGTGAAGCAGGAAGTGGATACGATTAGTAAGGAGGAACTGAGAGAAGCGATTAAGAGGATGAACAGTCGAAAGTCGGTTGGACCAGATGACATACCAGTAGAAGCATGGAGATGTTTAGGAGAGATGGCAGTGGAGTTTTTAACAAGATTGTTTAACAGGAATTTGGAAGGTGGGAGGATGTCTGAGGAATGGAGAAGGAGTGTGCTGGTACTGATCTTTAAGAACAAGGGAAATGTGCAGACCTGCAGTAACTACAGGGAAATTAATTTGATCAGTCACACCATGAAGTTATGGGAAAGAGTAGTGGAAGCCAGGCTGAGAGAAGAAGTGACCATCTGTGAGCAACAATATGGTTTTATGCCGAGAAAGAGCACCACAGATGCATTATTTGCTTTGAGAATATTGAAGAAGTATGGTGAAGGTCAGAAGGAGTTGCATTGTGTGTTTGTGGATTTAGAGAAAGCGTACGACAGGGTGCCAAGAGAGGAATTGTGGTACTGTATGAGAAAGTCAGGTGTGCCAAAAAAGTATGTGAGGGTGGTGCAGGACATGTATGAGGGCAGTATGATAGAAGTAAAGTATGCAGTAGGAACGCCAGACTGGTTCAAGGTGGAGGTTGGACTGCATCAAGGATTGGCTCTGAGCTCTTTCCTGTTTGCAGTGCTGATGGACAGGTTAACGGACAAAGTCAGACAGGAGTCTCCATGGACTATGATGTTTGTGGATGATATTGTTATTTGTGGTGAGAGTAGGGAGTAGGTTGAGAAGAGCTTGTAGAGGTGGAGGTACGTGCTGGAGAGAAGGGGAATGAAAGTCAGTAGGAGTAAGACAGAGTACATGTGTGAATGAGAGGGAGGGCGGATGCAATTAAAAAAGGTGAAGAAGGTGGAGGAGTTCAGGTACCTGGGGTTAACAGTGCAAAGTAATGGAGAGTGTGTTAGAGAAGTGAAGAAAAGAGTGCAGGCAATGCTGTATCGTTTAGAGACAGTGGCAATAAGTAAAAGACAGGAGGGGGTGTGGATGGAAAGAGAAATGTTGTACGGGTGATCCTGAAGGAAGAGTATAGTAAGGGTGTAGTGGAGGTGAAGAGAGTTTCTGATAGGGTGATAAACGTGAAGCTGGACGTTGAAGGGATGATGATAAATGTCATCAGTGCTCCACAAGTTGGCTGTGAGATGGAGGAGAAGGAAAGATTCTGGAGTGAATTAGATGAAGTGGTAGATGGTGTACATAGGAAAGAACGATTAGTGATTGGGGCAGACTTTAATGGGCATGTAGGTGAAGGGAACAGAGGTGATGAGGAGGTGATGGGTAGGTATGGTTTTAAGTAGAGGAGTGTGGAAGAGCAGATGGTGGTAGATTTTGCTAAAAGGATGGAAATGGCAGTGGTGAACACTTATTTTAAGAAGAAGGAGGATCATAGGGTGACGTATAAGAGTGGAGGAAGGTGCACACAGGTGGACTATGTTCTATGCAGGAGATGCAACCTGAAGGAGATTGGAGACTGTAAGGTGTTGGCAGGGGACAGTGTAGCTAGACAGCATCGGATGGTGGTCTGTACGATGGTTTTGGAGGCGAAGAAGAAGAGGAGGAGAGTGAGGACTGAAAGAAAAATAAGATGGTGGAAACTGAAGGAGGAAGAGTGTAGTATGAGGTTCAGGGAAGAGGTCAGACAGGGGCGGTTGCAGGGAGAAGAAGTGGAGAAGGTGGAGGAGTTCAGGTACCTGGGGTCAACAGTGCAAAGTAATGGAGAGTGTGTTAGAGAAGTAAAGAAAAGGGTGCAGGCAGGGTGGAGTGGGTGGAGAAGAGTGACTGGAGTGATTTGTGATAGTAGGGTATCTGCAAGAATGAAAGGGAAAGTTTATAGGACTGTGGTGAGACCTGCGATGTTGTATGGGTTAGAAACAGTGGCATTGAGTAAAAGACAGGAGGTGGAGCTGGAGGTAGCAGAGCTGAAGATGTTAAGGTTTTCGTTGGGAGTGACGAGGATGGACAAGATTAGAAATGAGTTTATTAGAGGGACAGCGCATGTAGGATGTATTGGTGACAAGGTGAGGGAGGCGAGATTGAGATGGTTTGGACATGTGCAGAGGAGGGACATGAATTATATTGGTAGAAGAATGCTGAGGATGGAGCCACCAGGTAGGAGGAAAAGAGGAAGGCCAAGGAGGAGGTTCATGGATGTGGTGAGGGAAGACATGCAGGTAGTTGGTGTGAAAGAGGCAGATGTAGAAGACAGGGTGGTATGGAGACGGATGATCCGCTGTGGCGACCCCTAATGGGAGCAGCCGAAAGAAGAAGATGTGCTTACATGATTTTATATTATTCAATGTTTATACAATTTTATTTAATTTAACAAGTTAAAGACTCATAATAACAACTTTGTTAAAGAAGCACTAGTGTCAATTATAAAATGAAATATTTACCAAAATTGTCTAGGCAACTTGGAGTGTCTGGAGTGTAGTGCAATTTTCTAGCCTCCTTCAGTTTCTTAATAAAAATGGAAATTTCTACAGAGATCAGGCAATTGGTAGCACTATTACAGTTGTAAATGCTATATTTCTGTAGTTATTTACCTAAAATGTTTTTGTTTCATCTCCAAATTAAGTGGTTACATGTTAAAAAATGTAACTGATGTAATATAAATAACATGTAATAATGTAATTGATATATAATGCACTTTTTTTTAGGTTCCTAAAGTGCTTGAACCACAATTGTTGGTCACAACTACAGTGCCCTCCACAATTATTGGCACCCCTGTTTAAGATGTGGTCATGGACTTCTAAAAATTATCCTTTTTTTAAAACAACATAGAACCAAATGCAAAAAAGAGAAAAATCCAACCTTTCATTTAAGTACATTACTTTGGTGGTAAAAAAATCACACATTTAGAAAAAAAAAAAAACTTGAAATCATGTGTGCCACAATTATTGGCACCCTGATGTTAATACTTTGTACAACCTCCTTTTGCCAAAGACAGCACTTAATCTCCTCCTATAACATTTCACAAGATTGGAGAACACAGAGAGGGATTTTTGACCATTCTTCTTTCTAGATCATCCAGTGTCCTGCGTCCTCTCTTATGCACTCTTCTCTTTAGCTCGCCCCACAGGTTTTTGATTGGTTGAGGTCTGGGGACTGAGATGGCCATGGAGACCTTGAGTTTGTGACTGCTGAACCACTTTTGTGTAGATTTTGCCACATGTTTTGGATCATTATCCTGCTGAAAGACCCAATGACGACCCATCTTCAGCTTTCTGGCAGAGGCCATCAGGTTTTTATTTAAAATATCCTGGTACTTCAAAGCGTTCATAATGCCATGCACCCTAACAAGGTTCCCAGGGCCTTTGGAAGAGAAACAGGCCCACAGCATCACAGATCCTCCACCATACTTCACGGTGGGCATGAGGTGCTTTTCGGCATACTCATTCGCCAGACCCACTTAGAGTGTTTGTTGCCAAAAAGCTCAATCTTAGTCTCATCTGACCAAAGCACACGATCCCAGTTGAAGTCCCAGTACCGCTTAGCAAACTCCAGACGTTTACGTTTGTGAGTGTTAGTGAGAAAAGGCTTTTTCCTTGCATGCCTCCCAAACAGCTTGTTGGCATGTAGAGAGCGTCTGATGGTTGTTTTGGAGACTCTGTGACCCCAAGATGCCACTCTTTGATGCAATTCTGTGACGGTGAGCTTGGGAAATTTTTTTACTTCTCTTACCATCCTCCTCACTGTGCGTTGTGGCAAGATAAACTTGGGAGCTCTTTCAGCCTTGTTTGTCACTGTTCCAGTTGTTTTAAACTTCTTAATGATTCCTCTGACTGTAGATACCGGCAAGTTAAGGCGAGTGGCTATTTTCTTGTAGCCATTGCCTGACTTATGAACGTCGACACACATCTGCCTTACTTGAATGGTGTGTTCTCTTGTCTTTGCCATGTTGACAAATGGGTAAGAGAATTAGGCCTCTGTGTCACGTCATATTTATACCCCAGGGAAACAGGAAATCATGAATTACTAATTAAAAGTCCCTAGATACCCTGACCAACCTTAGCAACTACAGAAAAATATATATAAAAAAAAATAAAATAATTTTTCAGAGGAATTGTTAGGGGTGCCAATAATTGTGGCACACATGATTTCAAGTTTTTTTTTTTTTCTAAATGTGTGATTTTTTTACCACCAAAGTAATGTACTTAATGAAGTTGGATTTTTCTCTTTTTTGCATTTGGTTCTATGTTGTTTTAAAAAAAAGGAGAATTTTAGAAGTCACGACACATCTTAAACAAGGGTGCCAATAATTGTGGAGGGCACTGTATATATATATATATATATATATATATATATATAAATAAATAAATAAATATATATATAAATAAATATATATATATATATATATATATATATAAAGATATCTTTTAATTTTATTTAATTTTATTGTATTATTTTTGCAATATTACTAATAAATAGTATTTTCTTTTACTATATATCATGGTATTATTTTTTTATTATCACAATTGTGCCTGCTACTTCTGCAATATGAAGGGTGCGATATTTGTATATTGTATCTTAGATGTGTGTGTTGATAGTGTTAAGTTATGACCATATTGTGTGATTCTGATTCAGGAAGACTGTGTGAGATTCAGGCACCTGGGTACCTGGGGTCAACAGTGCAAAGTAATGGAGAGTGTGTTAGAGAAGTGAAGAAAAGAGTGCAGGCAATGTTGTATGGTTTAGAGATAGTGGCATTAAGTAAAAGACAGGAGGGGGAGCTGGAGGTAGCAGAGCTAAAGATGTTGAGGTTTTCGTTGGGAGTGACGAGGTTGGACAGGATTAGAAATGAGTTTATTAGAGGGACAGCGCATGTAGACCGTTTTGGAGACAAGGTAAGGGAGGCGAGATTGAGATGGTATGGACATGTGCAGAGGAGGGACACGGGGTATATCGGTAGGAGAATGCTGAGGATGGAGCCACCAGGAATAAGGCAAAGAAGAAGGCCAAGGAGGCGGTTTATGGATGTGGTGAGGGAAGACATGCAGGTAGTTGGGTTGAAAGATTCAGATGTAGAGGACAGGGGGTATGGAGACAGATCCGCTGATGGGAGAAGCTGAAAGAAGAAGAAGAAGAAGACTTTTTTTATGTTAGTCTTAGGTAGTGTTGTAACTACAGTATATACAAATTTAATGATTTCCGCTCTTGTTAAAACACTTTCCTTAGTCAATTGAAAAACGTAAATAATAATGTATGAAATAAATCAACGCCATGTTTTCTTCTAGTATTTCACTATTATGTATAGTGTAATCAATAAATCGAGTAAGAACGGAAAAAAATTTAATCTTGTTATTATTGTTGTTTGAATGGTTTTTGTTCTACATGTGCTTACATGATTTTATATTATTTAATGTTTATACAAACTTATTTCATTTAACAAGTTAAAGACTGATATTAACAACTTTGCTAAAGCAGCACTAGTGTCAATTATAAAATGAAATATTTACTTTTCTACCAAAATTGTCTAGGGCAACTAAGATTGTCTGGAGTGTAGTGCAATTATCTAGCCTCCTTCAGTTTCTAAATAAAAATGGAAATTTTATTTTTTACCTAAAATGTTTTTGTTTCATCTCCAAATTAAGTGGTTACATGATATATAATGTAACTGATGTAATATAAGTAACATGTAATAATATAATTGATATATAATGCACTTTTTTTTTAATACATGCATTCTATACATGCATACAGGTTCCTAAAGTGCTTGAACCACAATTGTTGGTCACAACTATATTTACAGTGCCCTCCACAATTATTGGCACCCCTGTTTAAGATGTGGTCGTGGACTTCTAAAAATTCTCCTTTTTTTAAAAACAACATAGAACCCAAATGCAAAAAAAGAGAAAAATCCAACCTTTCATTTAAGTACATTACTTTGGTGGTAAAAAAATCACACATTTAGAAAAAAAAAAAAAAAAACTTGAAATCATGTGTGCCACAATTATTGGCACCCCTAACAATTCCTCTGAAAAATTACATTTTTTTTTTTTTTCCTGTAGTTGCTAAGGTTGGTCAGGGTATCTAGGGACTTTTAATTAGTAATTCATGATTTCCTGTTTCCCTGGGGTATAAATATGACGTGACACAGAGGCCTAATTCTCTTACCCATTTGTCAACATGGCAAAGACAAGAGAACACACCATTCAAGTAAGGCAGATGTGTGTCGACCTTCATAAGTCAGGCAATGGCTACAAGAAAATAGCCACTCGCCTTAACTTGCTGGTATCTACAGTCAGAGGAATCATTAAGAAGTTTAAAACAACTGGAACAGTGACAAACAAGGCTGGAAGAGGTCCCAAGTTTATCTTGCCACAACGCACAGTGAGGAGGATGGTAAGAGAAGTAAAAAAATTTCCCAAGCTCACCGTCACAGAATTGCATCAAAGAGTGGCATCTTGGGGTCACAGAGTCTCCAAAACAACCATTAGACGCTCTCTACATGCCAACAAGCTGTTTGGGAGGCATGCAAGGAAAAAGCCTTTTCTCACTAACACTCAAACGTAAACGTCTGGAGTTTGCTAAGCGGTACTGGGACTTCAACTGGGATCGTGTGCTTTGGTCAGATGAGCTTTTTTAAGATTGAGCTTTTTGGCAACAAACACTCTAAGTGGGTCTGGCGAATAAGTATGCCGAAAAGCACCTCATGCCCACCGTGAAGTATGGTGGAGGATCTGTGATGCTGTGGGCCTGTTTCTCTTTCAAAGGCCCTGGGAACCTTGTTAGGGTGCATGGCATTATGAACGCTTTGAAGTACCAGGATATTTTAAATAAAAACCTGATGGCCTCTGCCAGAAAGCTGAAGATGGGTCGTCATTGGGTCTTTCAGCAGGATAATGATCCAAAACATGTGGCAAAATCTACACAAAAGTGGTTCAGCAGTCACAAACTCAAGGTCCTCCCATGGCCATCTCAGTCCCCAGACCTCAACCCAATCGAAAACCTGTGGGGCGAGCTAAAGAGAAGAGTGCATAAGAGAGGACGCAGGACACTGGATGATCTAGAAAGATTGTGCAAAGAAGAATGGTCAATAATCCCTCTCTCTGTGTTCTCCAATCTTGTGAAATGTTATAGGAGGAGATTAAGTGCTGTCTTGTTGGCAAAAGGAGGTTGTACAAAGTATTAACATCAGGGGTGCCAATAATTGTGGCACACATGATTTCAAGTTTTGTTTTTTTTTCTAAATGTGTGATTTTTTTACCACCAAAGTAATGTACTTAAATGAAAGGTTGGATTTTTCTCTTTTTTTGCATTTGGGTTCTATGTTGTTTTAAAAAAAAGGAGAATTTTTAGAAGTCCACGACCACATCTTAAACAGGGGTGCCAATAATTGTGGAGGGCACTGTATATAAATATATCTTTTAAATTTATTTTATTTTATTGTATTATTTTTAAATATTACTAATAAATAGTATTTTCTTTCACTATATATCAGGTTAAGTTATGACCATATTGTGTGATTCTGATTAATATGGTACTTACTTATACATAAATACACACATGCATATGTATATGGTAACATGAATTATCTAAATCTAGTTTAAGAAAATCATGAAAAGATTTATGATATATTTCACACATTGTTCATAGATAACTATTTATGATTGAATGATATTTATAATCAGAGCTCACCTTTGCATCATGTCTGTGTTTTTTAAAACAATATAAATAGGTGACCAAAACGAGGTAAATTTGAAACAATACTATTTTTTTAGCTGCACTGGTTCTTTATGTTTTTAAGAGCAACTTACAATTTTCTATTATCACATGATACTGTATTTCTATTCATTTCCATCGTGTCATTTTGTCCTGAAATGCAGAATTAATTGCTCTAAACTAATTTGACAGACTCATGTTTTTAAATAAAACTTTGTGTTTATATTGACAAAATGAATGAGTCATATGAACGGAAACAAAGTTCTTTGCTGGCAGTGAATTGCCAAGAAATCCAGAATTCACATTCCATCCTGTCTGATGGCTGTCCAGGCAGATGGCTCAGAGTTGAAATTAGTTTCTGGTGTTTAATTACAGTCTTAATCATGGGAAATACGGATCAATTAAAACAATTGTGAAACTAATGAAACAGGAAAGCCATAAGAAATAAGGGTAGTTGTCAAGACTGTAGTGAATTCTGTAGCAAAAAATGCTGCTATGTCGATTGAGTAAGCAAAAGGCCAACAATATAGTAAAATGGTTACTTTGATTAGTGGAATGTTTCTTTAGTTTTGACATCATCAAATATAGTCAGATTTTAATTCAAAATAAAAAAGTGGCATCTGGTAATGCACTAACAAAATTATAGCCAGCTTTCTGAATTTTCCTAGAATGTATTCCTTTAAATTAGATTAGATTATATTGTGGTGGCCAGTGCAGCTGACACTGACAGACTCTGTGCTGCTGTTTGACATCTCCGTGGTATTAACTCCTGCTGACTAAAACCTGGCACTGGTTCAGCTACTGTCCTCCAAGCTGTGGGTGTCACATCCACCACCTGAGTCAAAAAGACATCAGAAGGGATAGGAGCATTTTGGCCAGACTTGCAGATGCCAACGCAGCCGCTGTTTCCTAGCCTGCGATAAACAGAACTTAGGTCAAGTTAAATAAAGTAAGCACTATCATGTTATAAACCCCCATGTTATAAATTGTAAAAAATTTAAAATTTTTCACAATAAGTGCAGTCTAAATGAATGTTCTACAGAGGTATTTTTTATATAAGGCATTATATACAGTTTTTATTATGTGATTAAAATTTGGGTGGCATGAAATTGTTAAAACTTTTGTTGGATTATCCAGCCAGATGCAATGAAACAGCAACCTGTCTTTGGAAGATTGTTGTGCCTATGACCCCAGAAGGTTTCCAATGTGCCCCCTTATTATATATTTTTTAATTATATTACAAATATTTTTATTTTTAATAATACTATTGCTAATATTATTAATAATATTTGCAAATAACACCTATTAAAATTTCATTACTGGCACATAAACTATGCAAAATGCCAGAAGAGGAGTAATCTGGAACCATTTATTACCACCGACTAGTATCTTGTAATCTACATCAGATGTGTAAATTGCATTTACACTGTAACATCATCATAGCATAAGGTTTCAATTGGCTAACAGCTGGTTTGACACTGCTTTAAGAACTCAAAAGGCTCCACACTTGCCTGGGCAACCGTGTCATAAATGGAAAACTTCTTACCAGACCAGTTTACTAGTTTGATGTTGATTCACTGAAGTACTTTGTCACCAGACCATTTTACCATTGTGCCGTTATTTTAGCATGTAATCTGTCTTGTGTTTCTCAAACATACAAAGTAGATAAAAGAATGAAGAAAGATAATACAGTGTATGCCAAATGTCCATATGAATAGGGAGAATCAAGATCTTTGTGGAAAATGTATTCTATTTCATAATTATTCTATATGAAAAAATACTGCAATTGCTGTAGGGCAAGCAAAAGGGAAGGCATAACAAAGATACTACTATAATGTCCAGTGTATGGAATCATTTGGGACATTCTGCAGTACAAAATACATATTATGTAAAAAAATACATATTATGTAAAAAAATATATAAATTCTGGGGCATTCAGTTATATGTTTTGTAACTATATAGCACATTATGTTCATTGCTTGGAGAACATGATCCATCATACCTCCAAAAAAATCATGTGGCCTGGAGATTGTTTGTTCTTGTTACTCTGGGTGGCATTTCACTGGTTAATGAAAGCTTAAAATTTTGGTTATATCCTCCTATTTTTTTGGGTAGGAAAAATAAAAATACACATTAAGTAAATAGTTTATTCACAAAAAGGTTTTACTCATACACTTTAAATATCCGGTACTGAAAATAAATGCATGTATCATTATGTTAATAACATACAGCATTTGATTTATTAATTGATTGAATTGTTATATGTTAAAATGAAGAAGATTTTACATACTGAATAATTCTATGCATTGCCTGCTTATCTTCAAAGAAAATGCAAAAGTTTGTGTCTCTATAAGCATAAAATTGAATAAAAGAGGGAGAGAAGGATACGATAAAGCTGCAACTGTAGGTGTCGATAAATTTCAACATTAACAGAGTGGATAGTGTTAATATACATCACACTGTATATTTTGCAAAAGGATCTGGCTCAGGTTGTAGCATTTGAGTGAACAAATGTGAAGTCAGGTGAGGAGGAAAGGAGTCTCTTGCTTTTGATTAACTGTACATATGAAGAAATAATTAATGTAACTATATAAACATAAATCTAATAATACTGGGTGATTTCATTCTTTTTCTGACATCCTCATTCAGTGGGAAAAAATCGCATTTAGTCTGACTACACATTTAGTTTGACTACATTCACCTACATACATACTATACACACTGTAAAAAAAAAATCTGTAAAAAAATGGTAAAAAGACTGGCAGCAGGGCTTCCAGAGATAATCCGTTAAATTACAGAAATAACCATTTTAAAAATTACTAGCAGAAAACTGTAAAAATACAGAATAGACTTTATGGTCAAAAGTACTTAAATTACAGGATATTACTGTTGATAAATATTTTTTTAACTTTATAAAAACAGATCAATTCTGTCAAATAACATAGAAAAACAACCAACTGTCAGGTTAATCACCATAAATTTAAGGTTTTAATTAGTTATTTAATAAAACTGATCTGTCCATTTACATTAATTTACTGTAAAAGTATAGTTTTCCTCATGTACAATAACAAAATAAATCCAAAAAGCACATATTTGAAAACGATTCGTATATTTAATCTCTGTAAATTAAAATGCATTTACTGTGTAAATAAAGATATCATTAATTACAATAATAAAAAAATGTTGTATAAAAATATACTCAATTCATAATACACAGACAAATGTCTGTAGATACATCTTAATAGTTAATTTTCCAGACATATTACAGTTTAACATTTTTGGACAGTAGAGCAATGAGCTCTACTGTACATTCTGTAATTTACAGTATTAATAATTGAACAGAAGCACTGTATGTCAAGTTAAATGAACAATCGGATTATAGAAAGAGAAGAGAGAGAGAAATATGAAAATGTTCATGTTTCTAAATAACAGACCCCATTGTCATGACTCACAAATGTTTGGGAATCCCGAGCAGATCCTGCAAAAATGTATAATTTTAACAAAAGAGGGATCATATAATATGCATGTTATTTTATATTTAGTATTGTCCTGACTAAGATATTTGACATTAACGACGTTTCCATATGGTCCACAAGTCAAAACATGTCTAAAATTATATATAATAACTACCTTTATGAACCTAAATGGTTTATAAAAGGTCTGAATGGTTATAAATGGTTATATAGATGATCTACGATTCAAACATTGACACCCTGAAGGACATACCTGAGGTAAGACATGGACAACTGGAGTGAGGTTCCAAAGACACGGACATTCAGGTGGATAACTGTCCCAAAAACCGCAAACAAATCCAGCAAAACGAGCACAGATGACTTAAAAGCTGCTGGAGTCACAGAGCAGGACAGTCTTAGTTAAGTGGCCTCTTTGGAAAGCAGAGTGGTACAGGAGGATGCTCTGTGGGAGAAAGCACAACCAACATGACTCAGTCATTAAATGAATACAATTGTCTACTGCAGTGTTTAATTGATAAAATGTTTTTTTTTTTTACATAAAAAAATACAATATACTTTTTTTTTAATTCTAGACCCATATTACATGTATTCATGGTCCCAGTTAACCCACAAAAGTAATGTAAATTGAATGTAATATTAGTTATTTTACCGTGACTTCAATACCGATTCCAAAATGTTCAAAATTTTCAAAGCAATTGGGTCAGTGCCTAAGTAGTATTGAAAACGATCCCCAGCCCTACTCTAAGCCCTCACCCTCATCACCCATGCATAAAGATTATACACTGTAAAAAATAAAAAGTTGAGTTAACTTAAAAAATTTAGTAAATTTGCTGCAAAGCAATTTTGAGTTTACTCAACTTCCGTGGTTAAAGTTATGCCAATTCATTGTAGAAAGTGGATTGAAACTGCTATCTTAAGTTAGGTATACCTTCCTCAGTAAGTTCATCTAACCTTCCTCAGTAGGTACATCTAACTAGTCATCATGAGTTTGTTTAAATTTAAAAAGGGGGTTGAGTGAACTTTAAAAAACGAGTAGGGAGAACTACAGACCTGAAGTTCAGTAAACTCAAAAAAGCTTTGCAGCAAATTTACTAAATTTTTTAAGTTGGTTCAACTTAAATTTCTTCTTTTAATTTACAGCTTTAAATGTTTCATTCAAACTTCTTTCACAAATTCCTGTTTGGCACAGGAATTTCACATTAAAAATCAAACACAGATATTGCAAACCATACTGTAAACACAATGAAAAAAAAAATTTTTTTAGAGAAAAATGTTTATTTTACAATTTTGACAAGCGACACATTTCCTGTCAACATGAACTGCAAAAATTGGATTCAGATAGTTTTTTCTCTAGTCATCAAAATATAATAAATAATTGAAAATAAAATATATATAAAATTTAAATAAAATAAAAGGCAAAAAAGGCAATCTTGTAATGCCTTTAAAGTGCTGGAGTAAAATAAATTTTTCTCAAAGTGCCAGAATAATCTTAAAATGCTCCAAAAATAAACAAGCAGAGTTTCAACACATTCGTTAGAGCAATGAAGTATTAACTGTTATAAACAAAACTTGAAAGTCATTAAACCTTACATTAAAACTCAAAACTGACTTTGGCATATGTTGTACTGTTATACAGCTACTAAACCTACAGGAACAAATCAGTACTTGCACTTTTGATCAGCCATATGTACTGCAGCTACTTCAACTTTACCAATTTGTTTTGAATCACTGGACTCTTGCAGAGCACTGGGGGTCAAGGCCAATAAACACTTTCTGAATAGTTTCAAAAGTGTATTTTAGTTCTTCAGGATAGCTAATGATTTTGATAGCATAAATCAAGTTAAATAGGAGAGCAACAGCTGTAGGGAAGTCTTGCACATTATCCAGCACAACTTGCTCCTCTAAAACCACAGACAGGTACCTTACATTTGGGTTTGAATGTCATCTTCAACGACAGTTAAGACCCCCTTCTTCATCCCTTTTGTGTGAGTGTCTTCTGGGTCTGTGTCCTGCAGTAAAAATCAGCATAAACACAGAATCAAAACCCATTTTTAATTGATTGAGTTCTGCTGGACCACAAAGAGATTTTTATATTGTTTGAGATAGGTCACTCAAAATCACACATGCCACAATTTTCCATTGTGTTTGCTTGGATATTCACCATGTTGCCAAAAGTATTGGGACACCCCCTTCTAATGAACAGGTTTGACTACTTTAGTAATTTCCATGAGTACAAATCTTAATGTTTAAGCATATGATGAGATTCGATGGAATTGTGTGCATCTAATTTTATAGCAACAGTTTGGACAGGACCCTTTTCTATTCTAAAATAGCAATGCCACTGTGTATGAAAAGGTTCAAAAAAGAAATTACTGATTCAGTCAGTGTGGAAGAACTTGACTGGTCTGCAGAAGGTAATGGCTTAATCCCAGATGAACATCTCTGGTGGGACTCATATGCGGACATTGAGCCAAAAAAGAATCACCAAACACTAATGACTTCTACTTACACTATATGGACAAAAGTATTGGGACACACCCTTCATTAGAACAGAAAACGGCACTTCCAAAACTGTGGTAACAAAGATAAAAACATAATTCATGTATTTACAAATTGTATTTCCATTTCTGTTGCAACAGAGATGGAAATACAATTTGTAAATACATGAATTATGTTCCAACAGTTTTGAAAGTGTATAAAATGACTACCCATATGTATAAGTCATTGGTGTTTGGTTTAAGTTTTTGGCTCAAGCTCTACATTTAAAGTGACATCAAAGGTGTTCAGCTGAGATTAGGACTTGGCTTCATGCAGACCAGTCAAATTCTTCCACACTGAATAAATCAATAATTTCCTTTTGAACCTTGCCTTATACACAGAGGCATTTTCATGTTAGAAAAGAAAACTTTTGGCAATATAGTGTAACACTTAAATTGTGGTGTCAGACTCATTACTGATAAGTATTCAACTAGGATTATTTAATAAATACATTTTTGCCAACACTTTGCCTATGCCATTCTACTCTTTCCCCTGACGTTTGGCTTATAGAACAGTTATCAGATTACTTTTTGGACACCAGACAAAACTGTTTTCTCTTTACAGGATCTGGATATTACCTCAGGTATAGGATAATATGCCTATAACAGACTGATAGCACACTTACCAGGCAAGACTTTAGGAAGTTTCCAGACGTTTCCCCTCATAAACAAAGGTAGACTTTTGAGAGATGTAGGTTTATTTTGAGCAGCACACCAGAAGCCTGAAAGACACAGAAAATGTTAAAATCTTCAGATTTATGCTTCTGAGATATGTGGCTACTAAAAGTTGAATGGACATTGGTTGTCAACTCACAATCTTTAAAAGGACAACTGACTGCGTCATGCCTCCTCAAAGGATTACAACTGGGATGGCTGACAAACATCTTTAAAATCACATACCTCACATGAAAAATTACATCTTGTCAAATGTGTTTTTAACACACCTAAAGTTTTAAAAGTGAGTATACAGTCAGTATACACGCAAGGATGCTGCCGGGATCACCCTCGATAGTGCTGATAGAGCCTGTAGTGTTTCAAAAGGACCTCTCTGCTACAGTGGGCAAATGTGCATTCCAAACCTATAAAAAGAAAAACAAACACAGTTTGACATGTGCAGTAATACATTCCATCTAAATTGACATTAATTGTTTAAAACACAACATAAATATTACATACAAAAAATGAGAATATACAATGAATCACATTCAAAGCAAAATAATAATGCCAAATTACATTGAACTAGTTAAATGGTGCTAAGAATTGCTATGCTAAAAAACACTAAGCTCCTGAAATACTAGACATTTGCTGATAATTCATGATATATTTTCTGTATTTTAGACCGGATGTTATGTAAAGCATGTTATGTTTTACGTCTAAGATCAGAAATAACCACACGATTAACAAGGTTAAGAATACCCTATAACTTACTGAAATGTAAAATGCTGTTTTTCCCCACTTTTTAATAATACTAACGACTTTCCTTGTTGACTGTGAAAGGGTCTTCAGTCAGGTAGATCGCATTTTTCCTGTAAGTAGTGCTCTGTTTCATGGCGTAGCTGGATGATCAATAATCACGTGTTTAGCATTACCGTTAGCCAAAACTGATTTACAGAGAGCAAAACGTGGCCGGTAAAATGGAACTGACCAGCTGGCAGAGGATTCTGTCTGGTCTGAAAGCCTCCCTCTAACGCAAATCAAGCAAAGATTTATCCATAAAGAAAGATTCATTCTCAATTTAGCATTTGTAATTAGCATTAGGCATATGACTGTTTCTTATGTCTTTCGTATGCTTCTCTTAATGACTTAAATACTAGAGATTCTATTAACTCCATCCACAACGCACAATCCATTAAAATACAGTTTATTGTAATAACTATAACTTATACAAAAATCGTGTATTTTAAAACATTTCACTCAAATTTTGCAAAGTGAACTGAACATGACCTTCAAATGAAGCACGCTAACTGTCTGAGCTTACTGCAAAATATCATTCTTCTTCTTCTTCTTTCGGCTGCTCCCATTAGGGGTCGCCACAGCGGATCATCCGTCTCCATACCACCCTGTCCTCTACATCTGCCTCTTTTACACCAACTACCTGCATGTCTTCCCTCACCACATCCATGAACCTCCTTCTTGGCCTTCCTCTTTTCCTCCTACCTGGTGGCTCCATCCTCAGCATTCTTCTACCAATATAATTCATGTCCCTCCTCTGCACATGTCCAAACCATCTCAATCTCGCCTCCCTCACCTTGTCACCAAAACATCCTACATGCGCTGTCCCTCTAATAAACTCATTTCTAATCTTATCCATCCTCGTCACTCCCAACGAAAACCTCAACATCTTCAGCTCTGCTACCTCCAGCTCCACCTCCTGTCTTTTACTCAATGCCACTGTCTCTAAACCATACAACATCGCAGGTCTCACCACAGTCCTATAAACTTTTCCTTTCAATTTTGCAGATACCCTACTATCACAAATCACTCCTGTCACTCTTCTCCACCCACTCCACCCTGCCTGCACTCTTTTCTTCACTTCTCTAACACACTCTCCATTACTTTGCACTGTTGACCCCAGGTACCTGAATTCCTCCACCTTCTGAAGCTCTTCTCCCTGCAACCGCACCACTCCACTGCCCTCCCTCTCATTCACACACATGTATTCTGTCTTACTCCTACTGAGTTTCATTCCCCTTCTCTCCAGCGCATATCTCCACCTCTCCAGGCTCTTCTCAACCTGCTCCCTACTCTCACAACAAATCACAATATCATCCGCAAACATCATAGTCCAGGGAGACTCCTGTCTGACCTCGTCCGTCAACCTGTCCATCACCACTGCAAACAGGAAAGGGCTCAGGGCCGATCCTTGATGCAGTCCAACCTTCACTCTAAACCAGTCTGTCGTACCTACTGCACACTTCACTGCCGTCACACTGTCCTCATACATGTCCTGCACCACCCTCACATACTTCTCTGACACACCTGACTTCCTCATACAATACCATAACTCCTCTCTTGGCACCCTGTCGTACGCCTTCTCTAAATCCACAAATACACAATGCAATTCCTTCTGTCTTCTCTATACTTCTCCATCAACATTCTCAAAGCAAATAAGGCATCTGTGGTGCTCTTTCTCGGCATGAAACCATACTGTTGCTCACAGATGGTCACCTCTTCTCTCAGCCTGGCTTCCACTACTCTTTCCCATAACTTCATGGTGTGACTGATCAACTTAATACCCCTGTAGTTACTGCAGGTCTGCACATCTCCTTTATGCTTAAAGATCGGTACCAGCACACTTCTTCTCCATTCCTCAGGCATCTTCTCACCTTCCAAAATCCTGTTAAACAATCTGGTCAAAAACTCCACTGCCATCTCTCCTAAACATCTCCACGCTTCTACCAGTATGTCATCTGGTCCAACCGACTTTCCACTCTTCATCCTCTTAATCGCTGCTCTTACTTCCTCCTTACTAATCCTATCTACATCCTGCTTCACCAACTCCACATCATCCAACCTTCTCTCTCTCTGATTTTCCTCATTCATCAGCTGCTCAAAATACTCCCTCCACCTTCTCAACACACTCTCCTCACTAGTCAACACATTTCCCTCTCCATCCTTTACTGCTCTAACTTGCAGTACATCCTTTCCAGCTCGGTCCCTCTGCCTGGCCAATCGGTACAAATCCTTTTCTCCTTCCTTAGTGTCCAACCTCTCATACAGCTCCTCATATGCCTTTTCCTTGGCTTTCGCCACATCCCTCTTAACCTGCTGCCGCATCCTTGTACTCCTGCCTACTTTTCTCATCACTCTGTCTATCCCTCTTCTGTTTTGCCAACCTCTTTCTCCTTATGCTCTCCTGCACTTCCTCATTCCACCACCACGTCTCCTTGTCTTCCTTTCTATTTCCAGATGTCACACCAAGTACTTTTCTAGCTGCCTCCCTCATCACTCCTGCAGTAGTTGCCCAATCATCCAACACCTCCTTAACACCACTGAGCCTCTCTCTGACCTCTTCCCTGAACCTCACACTACACTCTTCCTCCTTCAGTTTCCACCATCTTATTCTTCTTTCAGTCCTCGCTCTCCTCCTCTTCTTCTTCGCCTCCAAAACCATCCTACAGACCACCATCCTATGCTGTCTAGCTACACTGTCCCCTGCCAACACCTTACAGTCTCCAATCTCCTTCAGGTTGCATCTCCTGCATAGCACATAGTCCACCTGTGTGCACCTTCCTCCACTCTTATACGTCACCCTATGATCCTCCTTCTTCTTAAAATAAGTGTTCACCACTGCCATTTCCATCCTTTTAGCAAAATCTACCACCATCTGCCCTTCCACATTCCTCTCCTTAACACCATACCTACCCATCACCTCCTCGTCACCTCTGTTCCCTTCACCTACATGCCCATTAAAGTCCGCCCCAATCACCAACCGTTCTTTCCTAGGTACACCATCTACCACTTCATCTAATTCACTCCAGAATCTTTCCTTCTCCTCCATCTCACAGCCAACTTGTGGAGCATAGGCACTGATGACATTTATCATCATCCCTTCAACTTCCACCTTCACGATCATCACCCTATCAGAAACTCTCTTCACCTCCACTACACTCTTCCTGTACTCTTCCTTCAGAATCACCCCTACACCATTTCTCTTTCCATCCACACCATGATAAAACAGTTTAAATCCACCTCCAATGTTCCTGGCCTTACTCCCTTTCCACTTGGTCTCCTGAACACACAGCATATCTACCTTTCTCCTCTCCATCATATCAGCTACTTCTCTCCCTTTACCCGTCATAGTACCAACATTTAAAGTACCAACCCTAACCTCCACTCTCCTACACTGCTCCTTTTCCTGCCGTCTCTGTAGACGTCTTCCTCCTCTCCTTCTCCTCCTTCGGCCAACAGTAGCCCAATTTCCACCGGTACCCTGTCGGCTAACGATACCTGTGGCGGTCGTTGTTAACCCGGGCCTCGACCGATCCGGTATGAAATTCTCATTTGTGATCCGCATATTTGATTTGGCGCATGTTTTACGCTGGATGCCCTTCCTAACGCAACCCTCCCCATTTACCCGGGCTTGGGACCGGCACTAAGAATGCACTGGCTTGTGCCTCCCTAATGGCTGGGTTACTGCAAAATATCATTACATTCCTTAAAATAGTCTTTCCAAAAACAACGTTACATTTTACGTTAAGCGTTTGTGTAATTTATTTAGGTTATTTTCGATAATAAAACTTAAAGAAAGCTTACCTGAATCAGAGAACATCCAGCCCCTTCTAAAATGCAGTTGATGAGGGGAAACCCTGTGCACAATGCTAGGGAAACAGGCAGTCTGCAATAACAGGAAGTGAATCGCTTGAATGAAGAAATCAAAATGTTACGTTTTCCCAACTTAATTGTTTATTTTTATTGGACAAAATAGTAGTAAACATGCAGTTAAATCTTTTTTATGAGTAAACTCAACACTGTGCTCAAAAATATGTCCACCTAACTTATAATTTTAAATTGAGTTAACAATTTGCAAGTTGGATTTTTTACAGTGTACTACTACTACAATTAATAATAACAAGTTGATTTGTGCTACACACCTTTGACATGTTTTTCTGCTGTAAAGCTCCACAGTTTTTCCACACGACCTTAAACCAAGAACAATATTTATGACTTTGTATTGCAGTCACACATTACATACACATGTTCCACTGGGACAATGATCCAAAAGCTAAGCTGGAAAGGTTCACATACATTTATATAACTTACTTTGACTTAGCTGCTTCACTGTATTACACAGGGTTGTTACCTTCTAGAACTGTCTAAGCTTCTAGCACATTTTCACAATCCAAGCGATTCAATATGTAATGAGAGTTTACTTATCCAGCCAGGATTTACTTTTATTCAGTGTTTTGTCCTTTATCTGTTGTTATGTGACTTTACAAAATACTGCACGTTTTACCTTCAAAACTACATTTAACAACAGAAATGCGCAGTCACTATAAAATGTGCTTCACATGTTTGAAACACGTACCTTAATCAGCTTGATGTCTTCTGTAGTTTCCTCAGATTCTTGTAGTTTGCGATGTTTAGTGAAAAAGCGCGTTATTATCTTAAACATTTCCCAGAGGAACTGCCTGAAACTAATTCAAACCGTTGTGGGCGGAGCTAATTCGGCGGCAATTTTGTGTCAAATTTGTGTCAGTATGCGCACGCGCGGAGCCTAACCTGAGTCCTTCTTATTTTTCTTTTATGGTGGTTTGTGAACCTACTAGCCGGATGACATGAGCAGCAGTGGTGTAGGAGACTAGAAGAAGTGTTTTGTTGGTTGACACTATTTATTAAGTGCAGGTTGCTTTTTATTTTATTTTATATAGTTGCTCATCAGGGACAAACATACTTATAAAGAACATATTTACATTTAATCACCACATTATCTGTGTAAAGCTGCTTTGAGACAATGTTCATTGTTAAAAGCGCTATACAAATAAAAATGAATTGAATTGAATTGAATTGAATATATTTTTTTATTTATCTGATGATTTTTTTTAAATAAGCTAATTGTTTTGAGTTCTTTACTGTTTAAAATTTCATACTGGACCAATGCCTTATGCCTTATTTTTAATAAAAAAGTTTTTTTGAGTACTGTGTAATTTTTTAAACATTATATTGTATATACTTATTAGATTTTTGTAGATTGTAGGAATTGTTACTGAAAAAATATAAACCACAAAAACCTAAATTATTAACTTTTTGTTTACTGGGACATGGGCAAATACCACATTTTAATTTATAATAATTTAGGGTGAAAACAAACATATAATGTCTTTATGAATGATAATATGTAGTTAGGACCTATGGGAAAATAATATAATGCCAAATAATTGTTAATAGGAGCATTTATCTGCAAGACAAGCTTAAAAGAGTAGTAAAAGAAACAATGCATAATTTTACTGTATGTAAAAATACTATTATTTGACAATAACTTCGCTTTAACCTTCATATGATTAACTGTCTTCAATGGTAATAAAAACACTCAATGATTACAAGAATAATCTGTAAATATTAGATATCATTCTATGTAAAAACACAAATTACTCTGTGAAAATACAGCTAATATCTTTTAAAAAAACCAGAAAATTTCTATAATATCAAAATACAATCAATTTTTGATAAATTTAATGAAGGAACGTTAAAATACAGAAAATATATGTAAAACAACAGGCCTTTTGTTGTAAATTGAAAAAAAAAGGTAAATTTCTATAAAAAAATACAGACATTTAACTGTAAAAAAACTTTTTTTTTAACAGTGCACCTATACATACTATATGTACTGTGCTTCTGATCACTTAGCATCTCCCTGCAAGTTTAATATAACACTGGTCCTTAATTTAAAGCTTTAAAAAAAACACATGCATGTATAATATTAGAGATTCTTTCCAGTTCTGACCAATATGAACAACCAAAAAACAGCGAGTGCTATTTGTATTTGTAGAAGCCTATATGTAGGGGCTGCCCTTCCAGTACACAAGGATGATGATTCACCACGTCAGGCTTTTGTAAGGGAAAACCTCTTGTCAGAAGAGATAAGGAGCTTAATTGCAGATATCAACACTTTATACTATTTTTCGCTTCCTCTCTCTTGTATTGAGTAGATGTAAACTCATCAGCAACTGGTTCACATGAATTATGGCTCACTCTGGATCTGGGCTTTATCTCGTGCATGCAAGCCTTGTTTTCTAAAGCAACTCATATCTGAATGACAATAGAGGACCTGCAGTGTTATACACCACATTCTGGTCTTGCTTTCGGGACGCTGCAGATTACGTCTCCTTTACTAATTTATGGCCGTCATCAAGCGAGACTTGTGGGGACACTAATGTTTGACTCTGCAAACCTCTGCCTGCACAGACATTAGCTCCTGTAAAAGATGGAGGTGGTGGTGTTTGAAGCAGAGGTTTGATGTTTGAATAAAAAAAAATAAAAAACTCAAGCAGTAATTTGCTAATCTGTACATTTAATGTAAAACATACAAATATAAGTTAAATTAGGAGCAAAGGGGTTTATACTAAAATCATATTAATCACTGTTTTTTTTTCTCCCTGCCTATAATTGAATCATTGCCATCTGTATCTCTAGAGAAAAGATATGTTATTTGGGAGACTTATTTAACTTTAAGAAATGTGCTAGCAAATGTAATTAAGCTAAAATGATCACAGCTGCACTGCCTTTTTGGAAAGTCTAATTATGTAATCTAACACATTAAATTATGAAAATTGAGCATCGCACTAATAGTGTATCCTCAAACATGCTCTTTCATCTTGTCTAAGCCAGCTGCTTCTGTTTTTTTGTGTGCCATTAATGCAATTTAGAAGCTTAGCACACACTTGCTGTATCATTCATATAAATTCTGTGCTAAATGTTTGATCAGTCACATTTATTTTGATTCACCATGAATTGATTAAACAACTACATTGCTGGAATTCATTTAGAATATATTTTTTTTGTATAAACAACAGTAATTTCTCCAAAAAATAACAGAAGACATTTAAAATCATGTTGAATTCTTAATTATGACATTTTGCATCTGAATCAATTGTTCAGAATCTGGATGATGAGTTTGAAAGGGATTTTCACTTTTATCTAGCAGCTTCACAGCACTATAAGGGTTGTTATTTAAACTCTTTAAAACCACCACCTTTCTGTTCAGGCACTGTTTATTTGTAATGTGATGAACATATAGTCAAGTTGCACAAGTTCAGCATTCCCCACTGGTACACTCCATAGTTTTCAAGTGTGGACCAATCTACTACTCCTCACTGATCTCAGATGTGCTGTGAATGTATGTGTGTGTGTGTGTGTGTGTGTGTGTGTGTGTGTGTGGTGTGTGTGTGTGTGTGATTGGGTGGCTGCCCATTCCATGCCGGCTGTGTGTCGATCCCCTGATTCAAGAACTCACCCACAACCGCCGCATGTCCTGGATGGCAGCCGAGACAGTGTCATGGATCCTCATGTCAAATTATAGCAACATTTGATGCCAGCAACAATAATAACAAAAGCAACAATAATAACAACAACATATGGCTCATATAACAGCTCAGAGAGGGGGTGGAGCAACCCAGAGGGGAAGTAGATAACAGAAGACAAGTGGCTTGTGCCTTGGCAGCTTGGGCCAGCGGAAACAGTGGGAGTATATCACAGGATTAGGGATTGAGTGAACATGGATTAGCCGCCATGAACAAAACAGTGTCCGGAGTGCTAATGTTGCACATGCACACACGTAAGCAGCAACCTGTGGGGACCAAGCAGTAAACCACACCACAGGTGGTTAGTTTTCACTAATTGAACATACATATTAATCAACATAAATATAAACAGTTTTTACAAAAATATAAACCTCTCACAGATTGACGGTGAAAAAAAGTGCAGCGCAACTGGTTTTATCTCGAATAAACTTAAATCTAGTCCCACCCATATTAGAAACTGTAGGATGCATTGTGTTTCTTATACAATCATACAGTCATACTGTTGTGAATGTGCATCATGAGTCCATCAAACATATGCAGGACATGCATGATGACATACCCACAATAGACTTATAGTAAATTCCATCTTAAGTACGAACATGTTCATATACTCCAATTACCTTTTAACACACACACACACACACACACACACACACACACACACACACACACACACACATGCACGCACACACGCACAGTTGATATGATATTTAAATATGCAAAATTGTTCAAGTGTTTGTTACAAACTCGCTGTTTTTATACTTTTATTCTTAGATATTTTTTGCTTATTACTAGCATAGGGTTAGTCAGATATAATAGTCTTTCCTTTAAAATTATCAGTCAAGATGTCAAACCACTTATATATAAAAAAAAAAAAAAAAAAGCAGGATGACTCAGGAATATAGCAACAATTTACTCTATTCCCTCTAGTTGTCAAATGTCACAACAAGAGACAGAAGTAGGACACTGAAATAGTGTTACGTTGGCGAAACTATTCTGCTGCTATTTCTTTATATGGTGTCAGAATTGTTGTCCTCGGGAAGGAACAAAAGATTGTTAAAAAGTAAAAAAGTGGGCAATGATGAAAAGATACATTTGCACAGTTTAATGAAGTAGAATTACACAAAATGCTATACTGGATATTTCATTTGTTTTTGTCTAGTCAATGATGTTGAATAGTCAATGAATGTTCATTGCATTGCATTGCATGTTTATTTGATTTTGTTTTAATACAGCAGGTATTTTTTTCCTTGTTTTCTTTATATCTTGTTTAAATTGCCTTTCCTGATTTGTGTCTGAATAGGAAACATATCATATGTCACAAACTCACTGTTTTAAAAGAAAAATATATAAAAGGGAAGTTGTCCCAAATGAAGATGTTGTCAGTCTCTCTTCTTCAATTAATTTTTGATTGATTAGCCCTAAATAATATATTAGTACAAAATAATTAAAAAATTGTTACGTAATGAATGTATCCATGCTAAAAAACACCAAATAGAACACAAGCAGAGAAAAGATGATGACCAGGTGATCAGGAATGTCTATGTTCACAGTCATGTTAACCCCATATATACCCCAGTCATATCCACGTTAATCCCATACTTCTTGTTGCTTTCTGCCCTGCTCATTGTTAGCTTCACAAACTACCCTACGTCTGTGGTGCGTGATAGCCAGGAAATTATATTAGATTGTAATAAATAGAGTAAAATAGAGTAATTAGCCTGTTTTGAAAATGTAAGAAGTAGAAAGTACAGATATTTGTGTAAAAAATGTAATGAGTGAAAGTAAAAAGTTGTCTGAAAAATAAATGGTGAAGTAAAGTACTGATACCAGAAAAGTATTTAGTTTCTTCCCACCTCTGCTTAGATGTGATGCAATTCACAAAAATGTATGCTATCACATATTTGCTAAAAAAGAATTATTTAAGTGTTAATTTGATAATTATATATTCATATATACACATAATTAATAATAATAATGTGGTGATGCGACCAACCAATTTGATTATTTGTGTGGAAATGGTATGTTCCACGGGTATAAAAGGGGATGAGATTGACAGGCAACCAAGCGCACGTCACCAAGCGCGTCATCTGGGGTTTCGGAAGTGACGTAACTTCCTGTGCGTCGTGTTTATGTTTACGAGGTAAGCGCTATCAGCAGCAGTTGCATTCCGAACCTTTTTTTTGTCAAACAGGGTAATTTGAGATTCGTTTAAACTTGCAGTGTGTGGCTGAGGAACATTGCGGATGTGTCGAGTGACACTTTGTCAGCTTTTCACTCGTACACGTCAAGTGTGCGGAGCGGCGTGAGTCCTATTGGCAGGTATGTGATCAGTTTCATTTATGTGTAGCGAGGCGCATCCCTTATTTTAAATCTAAAGTCTTGTATGTTTTATTAGTGTCAAGGAGGTGTTGCAGCAGGCTTTTCGGGCGCCGTTGAGCTTTGCGTCCTTTCTGCATAATCGATACTGACTACTGAGCAGCTGCAGTAATGAACGCATGCAAAGGAGTGAGATTGTAAAGATTGGGTTGTTTTATTTCTTCATGTTGGTCCAGGCTTGACCCACTTTTCACTGCCTCTTAACGGATGCATGTAATATGAACTAACTATCATATCTCTGGATATGATATCTCTGGATATACCGGACTGACAGCGCTTCCGGCTAGTGAGAGCGCAGCTAAACTTAGCGTGTTGAGTATTTAAGGTTTTGACTGAGGTGGGGTATTTGCATCGTATATCTTTGTATTGTCACCCCTGTTGTGTTATTCTTTGTTTGTTTGATTTTCTTTCGTGGTTTTTCTGAAGTTGTGGTTTGTAAACTCCTATTTGGGGTTTTTGTATGATTTGATTCGTTTTGTAAATGTGATGTTTTATATGACGCTTTTGTGCTGCCTATAATTGTTAAGGAGAGCCGCTATTATCGGGTGATGCTAACTCCTCTGGCAGCGGCGTTCTTTTATAAATCATAGTGTGCTGTTTGTATGTGTGTAGTTGGTGTATTTGTCTAATGTTGTTGTTGTTCTTCTCCCTTCCAAATTGGGGTACCAGTGCTAGCCAGTGTCTGCGGTGTGTGGTGGTGGTACAGCTGTCGACTTGTAGTGATCACAATTGGGTTTGTGGTGTGGTGTTGTGAGAGAACACGAGTGCGTGCTGTGTTTAGCTAAAAAGGCAGGACAAAGTCCCCAGTTCTGAAGTGGTAAAACAAGAGTGTGCATGGATGAATGATGTTGTGATTTATTGTACTCTTTTAAATTTTTGCATATTAAAATGAATCATGTATTTTTAATGTGTTCTGAATAAATTGTGTGAAATATTTCCTGTTGTCTATCTGTCTCAGCCACTACGTATTTGCGTGCTTTTTAGTACTTTTGGGTCCCTGGCCCATTTCCAGGGTGGCGTAGTCAATTTACTGCCATATTTGGTATTGGTTAAACACTCCCACATGCCACAATAATGATAATATTTTTAGAATATGAACTGACATAGCAGAAAATCAGACTCAGATTGTTTGCCTGTGCAAACCTATCAAATAGCAGTCCCTTGAAATAAAAAGTCAGACTCTGCTTTGATTTAATGAGACTGAAAGAAGCAGTGAGAAGGGAGACATATTTAACCTACTTTAGAAAAAGTGTTCAGAGGCCAGTGAAAAGGACACTTTAACTTGGAGTAGATTAAGTCTTACAGCATGACTTGCAGAGTCCTCTTTCATCTACTATCGAAAGTAGAAGAAGAGCTGCATAAATGCAGACCCTAGGGATCATTGAGGAGGTCTCAGAGAATGGTGCCAATGTATGAATCTGTGAGGATTTACAATAGAGAGATTTATCATACTGTCCCTACTTTGAAAGACATAGCACTGGAGCTGTCAGAGGCCACTGCTTTTGTCAACTCTTGATGCCTCTAGTGGATTTTGGCAAATTCACCTCCTGCTAGAAACCACATTCATTACTCCAGCAAGGCTATTTTGTTTTCAAAGATCACATTTTGGAATCACTTCTGCCACAGAAATTTTCTAGAAGAAAATGATCATGTGGTAGAGAGATCACAAAGGCAAAGCAAGCAAATTAGATGATGTGCTCATCTCTGGAATGTTAAAAGAGGTATATGGCCATGTCTGAATAAAGGCTGAATTGATGCAGTGTAATACAAAAACAGGCAGAGGTCAAGTGATCAACAAATTTGAATAATTGAGTGAAATTCAAAATCACATATTAGAATCAAGCAGTGTGAACAATGTGTGAAAGTGTGAAAAACCAGATGAACAATGTGGGAAAACATAGTGTTTTTCAACTTTGTCAACAACTAGGGATGGTGAACAGCTCTGCAAAGTTTTACCTTAATTATCCCGAGTGTTGAGCCCAATCATGTAGCTGCTGAGAAAAGGAAAATGCTTTGGGAACGCTTCGCGTTGTTCAAGCTCTGAATCACGTGTAAAATCTGGCCAATAGGCAGTCGTGACCTCATTGGTGGGTGACGTCGCGCAAACCAGGAAGCTACAAAATGAGAGTGTGATGGGAGCGACATCAGCTTCTGTTGTTCAGGTAAGCGCTTTGTGTGTGAATCTATGCAGCATGGCTAAGAAGCAAACAAACTTTCGCATGTATGTCTATCCTTGCCCCCGTTTTATTATGGGGACACACACATGAGCTTTGCGCTGTTTGCTTGGGAGTGGAGCATGCTCATTCGGGTCTCGAGGGAAACGATTGTCTATGCTGTAGCTGCATGGCTATCTGCACTCTTCACTACTGGAGATCACTCTTCAAGGAGTGTGATCTCCAGCGCGGATCTCTCCAAGGTGAAGCGGTGCTGAAGGTCGTAGGGCTCGCAGGCCAACCTAGCAGAAGGCATGGAGTCCTCTGCAGCCTCTCCGGCTGGGCCGAGCTCCCGTTCCCCAGGGAAAGCACTCACTTCGGCAGTCCTTTCTTCCGGCACATGTGATGAGGAGCTCCAGGTCTCTTCCTCAAGGCATCGACATGTCGTTCTCAAACACATGAAGCAATTGGGGTTAAGACTAAATGCAAAGAAGAGTGTGCTTTCTCCAATACAAAGAACCACCTGCTTAGGCGTATTGTGGTACTCGACCGTGTTGCGGGCACAATTCTCTCCTGCCTGAAACGAAGTCATCCTCATTGCAGTCAAGAGAGTAAAACCAGGCCAGTCACTGATTGTGGGGCAATTCCAGAGGCTGCTCGTTTTAATGGCGGCAGCATCCAGTGTGATCTCACTTGGCCTCCTCCATTTGAGACCCCTCCAGTAGTGGCTCAGAGACAGAGGGCTCTCCCAAAAGAGCAATCCATTCCATACTATCAAGGTCTCGCGGCAAGCCCTGCAGGCCTTAGAAGTATGGAGAAAACCTACTTTCCTGTCTCAAGGCCCCATCCTGGGAGCTCCTTCTCATCGCTCCTTCTCATCGCGTAACGCTAACAACGGACACATCCCTCACGGGATGGGGAGCAATCATGAGTGGCTGCTCCACCCAAGGTCGGTGGGACAAGTCACATCTTTCATGGCACCTTAACTTGTGGATGCCATTTGTTTGTGTTATGAGTCCTCTGGTCTTCCCACTCCTTTCAGAGTTAAGATAATTCCTTATTTCATCAGAATGTGGACTTTGCAACCAGAGGAGAAAACATGCTGGACGTTATTTACACAAACATCCGGGGCGCATATTGGGCGAAGACCCACCCCCACCTTGGTTACTCAGACTACATCTCTGTTATGCTGATCCCAGCAAACAGACCACTCTGCAGGCGTACAAGACCAGTTCAAAAGCAGGTGAGAACCTGGCCAGCAGGATCCATGTCTACTCTCCCGGACTGCTTTGAATGCACTGACTGGAACATGTTCACAACCAACGGCGATTTTATGGTGCAAGGGACAAGATGGCCTTGAAGACAGCAAGGGCTAAACTGTTCCGTGCCATCAGAGAGGTGAAGCGCGTACACGCCAAGAGAATTCATGGCCACTTCCAGGACGGCGGAGACACCCGGCACATGTGGCAGGGCATCCAGGCGATCAGGAACTACAAGACGACATCACCTGTTTTTGACCGTGATGCCTCCCTCCCAGATGCGCTGCACAACTTCTATGCCCAGTTCAAGGTGCAGAATAACATGATGGCGAGGAACACTATCCCTCCTCCAAGTGACCAGGTGCTCTGTCTAACCACAGCTGAAGTGAGGAAAATTCTTTGCAGAGTTAACCCATGGAAGTCTGCTGGACCAGACAACATTCCTGGCAGAGTGCTTAGGGAATGTGCACAACAGCTAGCGGATGTCTTCAACATGCCCCTAAGAAGCGCCATTGTTTCCATGTGCCTCAAGACGACGACCATCGTTCCCTTGCCAAAGAAGTCTACTGTCTTCTGCCTCAATGACTATCCTCCCATCACACTCACACCCATTGAGGCTCGTCATGAGGCACATCAAGACACAGCTTCCACCTGCACTGGACCCCATGCAGTTCGCGTATCATCCAAACCGCTCCACGGACGATGCCATCTCCACGACCCTTCATCTGGCCCTCACCCACCTAGACAACAAGGACTCTTATGTACGGATGCTGTTCACAGACTTCAGTTCAGCATTCAACACAATCATCCCTCAGCACCTGATTGAGAAGCTGAGCCTACTGGGCCTGAACACCTCCCTTTGTAACTGGATCCTGGACTTCCTGACTGGGAGACCTCAGTCAGTCCGGATCAAAAACAGTATCTCCAGCATCACCACACTGAGCACTGGGGCACCTTAGGGCTGTGTTCTCAGTCCACTGCTGTTCACTCTGCTGACTTGCGACTGTGTAGCAATGAACAGCTCAAATCACATCATCAAGTTCGCTGATGACACCACTGTGGTGGGTCTTATCAGCAAGAACGATGAGTTAGCATACAAAGAGGAGGTGCATTGGTTAACAGCCTGGTGTGGAGCCAACAACCTGTCTCTGAACGTCGACAAAACTGAAGAGATGGTTGTTGACTTCAGGAGAACACAGAGTGACCATTCTCCACTGATCATCGATGGATCCTCAGTGGAGATCGTCAAGAGCAAATTCCTTTGTGTTCACTTGCCGTATAACCGCAAGCCAGCAGCATCTCTACTTCCTGAGAAGGCTGAGGAAAGCCCATCTTCCTTCCCCCATCCTGACCATGTTCTACAAAGGGACCATTGAGAGCATCTTGAGCAGCTGCATCACTGCCTGGTTGGGGAACTGCACCGTCTCGGATCGCAAGACCCTGTAGAGGATAGTGAGGACAGCTGAGAAGATCATTGGAGTCTCTCTCTCCCTTCTATCATGGACATTTACAGCACACACTGCATCCACAAAGCCAACAGCATTGTGGACGACCCCACACACCCATGACACACACTCTTCACCCTCCTGCCATCAGGAAAGCGGTCCCGAAGCATTCCGGCCGCCACATACAGACTGTGCAACAGTTTCTTCCCTCAAGCCATCAGGCTTCTCAACAAAGAACTGAACCAAACTCACACACACACACACACACACACACACACACACAAATGTGTGACTGATCTGTACAACCCGGACTCAACACACACTCGTACTCATTTCGCACACCTATGACTTCAGTACCACTCACATTACATCACTTCATTACCATAAACTGTTTACATGCCATTTTTTCTCATCTTTCCTGGATTGCTGCTATTTGCTCTTTTGCACAATATTTTGTTTACAATATTTTGTTTACATTTTTGCTACTGTTCACTGTCTCGTTACAACATGTTTACTGGCAGAGCTATTTTGTGTTCTTTGTATTGTCTTGCACTGTCTTGTGTTGTCTTTGCACTGTTTGCACAAGGTTGCACACATGCACTTTATGTGGCGAGGACACTTACTAGTCCTTGGCCCTGTGTTTCTGTGATTGTTGTTTTATGTTGTTTTATGTAGCATCAGGGTTCTGAAGGTTGTTTCATTTCACTGTGTACTGCGTCAGATATATACTATATGGTTGAAATGACAATAAAAAACTTGACTTGACTTGACTTGACTTGACTCATTACACCTGGGGTATGGCGGCCTGTATGGCCTGGTCCGCTGGAGTGTTGCTCCAGGACATTTGTACAGTAAGGCTGGTCCACCCCTTTGACCTTTGTCAGGTTCTATGACCTCAACCTCAGAGCCACCCCCGGCTCCTCTGTCCTGCATGCAGGTTGTGCTCAGACACACTAGGCAGGGAGTGGTCAGTATGGTGTGATTGGACACTCGTTCCCAAAGCATTTTCGACGCAGCACCTTATCCTGGATTGTTGTTTTATTTAACAATGTACTTTACCACTGCATATGGTGGAAACAGTTACAGTTTTTCTCAGTTGCTTTGGAGCATTTCTTAAATCAGAATTTAAATTCTCAAAACTACTTGTTCAACCTCCACATCATGGAGTCACTTGTGCACATCATAAAAGCATTTCTCATTGCTTTGATCAATTTGTGAATGCATTTGTACATTCATTGATTCTGTACAATTGTCTGCTGTTTCCTTCATTATTAATTGTTTGTCATGTTGATCAAAATATATTATACTGGTTTCACCTGAATAGTTTTAACCCCCAAAACATCTGGGCATCAGTTCATTAAATAAATCATTGTATGCAAAATTGTTAAACCAGTTGTCCTCATCTTTTAAGCTTAAATTTCTACTGCAGTTTTTCTCTGTTGCTTTGGAGCATTTCTATATGTCACTATTGAAGGCGAGTGAACGGCATCAGATCAACCAATAATCAAATAATTCTCTATAATAGGTTAAAGGTGAATCTCGTGAACCTTCAATTGGCAACAGAGCAAAACACAAAATTATAATTTTTAAAAATGGATGACAACCAAGAAATGAACGAACATTTGTACAGTACAGTAAAAGTGTGAATCCTGTCCAGTTTAAGCAATCAATATAAATTAAATATGCAATCAAATGAATAACTTTGTGCTGGTGAAATTAATATATAACATACAGAAGAAATTTAGCCTTGTGCATTTTCAATCATTGTAATCCAAATCATAGTTTACATCAGGAAATACTGAAACTGTGCTCCATCATACTGACAACATGACAAAACATTTTGACAATCTTGTATGTAAACAATGAGGAAAGGACTTCTTATTCTGGTGGCAATGAGATGTTCATTGACACAAATACTTTTGAAATATGAACCAATCATTCACTAACTAATTTTTCTCAGTTTCTTTGGAGCATGTCTCAGATCAGAAATTAAATTCTCAAAACTCCTTGTTTAACCTCCACGTCATATAGTCACTTGTGCACATCATAAAAGCAATTTTTTTTGCTTTGCTCAAATTGCGAATTCTTTGGTACATTCAATTAATTGATTGTGTACAATTGTCTGCTGTTTCCTCCATTATCAGTTGTTTATGTCATGTTGATCAAAATATATTATACTAGTTCCACCTAAATATTCTTAACCCCCAAAACACTTCGGCATCAGTTCATTGCATGTCAATGAATGCAAAATGGTTATACCAGTTGTTAGAATCTGCCAAGCTTAAACTTCTTTTACAGTTTTGCTCAGTTTCTTTGAAGCATTTCTCAGATCAAAAATTTTTTTCTCAAAACTTCTTGTTCTACTTTCATGTCATTAGTCACTTGTGCACATAAAACAATACAATTTTCAAAAACAAAACAATCCAGTCAATCAAACCAGTACGTGCATTGTCAAAACAATTTTTACAAACAGAATAAAACATTGAATTTCTTGCAAAAGCCTGTACTTTTCTCAAAATCCTTAGTTAATCTCTCAAAATTAAGTATTTGTGTCAATTAACATGTCATTTCCATCAGAATGAAAAGTCCCTTTGTCATTGATCACAAACAAAATCATCAAAGTGTTTAGCCATGTTGTCAGTATGATGCGCACAGTTCAGGATTTCTTGATATAAACTATGGTTTGAATCACAGTGAATAAAAATTATTCACTGTGAATAATTATTGTTTCTTAGTTGTTCATCAGTAGTTTTGAGAATTTCATTTCTGATCTACAAAATGCTCCAAAGCAACTAAGAAAAGCTGTAATATGCTCTCTAGTTTAAAGTCCTTAGAATATTTTCAATATTGATGCTACTTCTAATAAAATAACTATAATTAAACTTACTGCAAAATATTAAGCTAATTTACACACAATCCACCTGGAAATGAAGAACAATCATATAGTGACGAGGAAGTTTCTATGGTTTGCATCAGTTGCCACATTTTAGATGATGTCTAGGGCATTCTGTTCTATATAGTAAAGCAAAACATACAACCTTTATGAGGCCTGTTAGACTGTCTTTACATCGGATTAATAACTTTCAACAAAAGATTCCAGTAGCCATAAAGTTCAATTCAGTTCAGAATTCAAATCAGAAAGAAGACAAATAAGCCCTTAACCCTCAACTGTTCACTTGTAAGTCTCTCTAGATAAGGGCATTTGCCAAATGGCATACATGTAAATGGTTCCAGAATCTAGAACTAATCAGCGAACATTTTAAGATATTTTTCACAGCCTAGGATTTTATACATGTGAACACCCGTCCAGAGTATTCCTAAACAAATGTATTAGCAGAATGTGCTCTACTCAGTGCATAAGAAGTGATGGAGAAATCTAAGAGAGATAGAGCAGCTGATTTACTCCAACCTGAAAAATTTCCCCTTTAATGGAACTTCACAATCTCTCCCAATCAATATAAAAGTGATGAATTCATTTTCTGTATCATTAAAAGAGCTATAGCACAGCAGTTACAAAATTGTCTATTTTTATTTCTAAGCTATGTGGATGTAACCCTGTTATGTGTTACACAACTTCACAATTGGGGCTGACAAGTACTGCATGTCCTGGCTACTTCCTCCAATTATCTATCAATTCCAGGCCACCATACAAAGCTGTGTGTCCAAGATCTTTCATTTTCACCATACCTTGGTGGATGTGGGTGAGGGGCTTTATGAGTTCGGCCAGTGGCTGGCAAGGACTCGACAACAATGAATCTTTATCTGTCCCAAGTTTCAGCACTGGTGTTGAGAGTTTGATAGTTGGAAATTGAAGGCAGCTGTCAAAATAACAAAAAGGCTTTATTTGTTCCAGAATTTTTACATTTACATTTGCGCCATTTAGCAGACACCCTTATCCAGAGCGACGTACAAAAGTGCTTTGAATCTCTAGTAATGAATAAATCAACACTGGTACGCAAGATTACAAACTTAATATAAATATAACCCTTGAATTCTACAAGCTTGGAAGTGCTAATTTAAGTATATCAGTCGTCGCTTGAAGATAGTCAGGGACTCTGCTGTACGGACATCTAGGGGAACAGAGAAGAGCCTTGAAGTGTACTTACCTCTCATTCTGAGAGAAGGAGGTACCAGTTGAGCAGTGCTGGAGGATCTCAGACAGCGTGGTGCAGTGCGAGATGTGATAAGGTCACTGAGGTAAGATGGTGCTGGTCCATTTTTGGTCTTGTAGGCAAGCATCAGTGTTTTGAATTTGATATGTGCAGCTACTGGAAGCCAGTGAAGGAAGCGCAGCAGTGGGGTGGTGTGGGAGAACTTGGGCTGATTGAACACAAGTTGTGCAGCTGCGTTTTGAATCATTTGCAGTGGATGAATAACGTTCAGGGGAAGACCTGCCAGCTGAGAGTTGCAGTAGTCAAGTCTTGAAATGACAAGAGACTGAACAAGCCAATCTTTTGGATGTTATAAAGAAGAAATCGACAAGAACGAGCAACATTAGCAACATGTGGGAAGAAGGACAGTTCATTGTCCATAGTTACCCCAAGGTTATGAGCAGTGGCTTAAGGGGAGAGCAGAGAGTCATGAAGTGTTATTTGGAGATCTTGACCTGGAGATGAATCACCTAGAAAGACAAGCAGTTCTGTTTTGCTGGGGTTGAGTTTTAGTTGGTGAGCACTCATCCATGAAGATATGTCTGTCAAGCATGCTGATATCCGAGCGGAAGCTGTGGTATCTGATGGAGGGAAAGAAAAGATTAGTTGAGTGTCATCTGCATAGCAGTGATGAGAAAACCCATGTGAGGATATGACTTCACCAATGGAGTGGGTATAGAGGGAGAAAAGGAGGGGACCAAGTACCGAGCCTTGTGGGACACCAGTGGTGAGTCTGCATGGGGCAGATGTGGATCCCCTCCATGTTACCTGGTATGAGCGACCTTCCAAGTAGGAAGCAAACCATTCCCATGCTGTTCCACAGATTCCGAGGCTCTTGAGGGTTGACAAAAGTGTCTTGTGGTTGACTGTGTCAAATGCTGCTGAAAGGTCCAGGAAGATAAGTACAGATGACAGCTTGGCTGACCGAGCAGCATGCAGTTTCTCAAAAACAGCCAAAAGTGCCGTCTCCGCGGAATGTGCTGCTTTGAACCCAGACTGATTAGGATCAGGGAGGTTGTTCTGTGAGAGATGGACAGACAGTTGGTTAAAAAAGTGCATTCCAGAGATTTAGAAAGAAAGGAGAAGAGTGATACCAGTCTGTAGTTGTTGATGTCTGATTGATCCAAAGCAAGTTTCTTCAAGATGGGAATGACACTTGCTTGCTTGAAGGTAGTTGGTACATAGCCAGATGTTAATGACCCATTGATGATTGTGGAGATGAAGGGCAGGAGATCTTGTGTGATGGTCTGAAGCATAGTTGAAGGGATTGGATCCAGAGGACAGGTGGTGGGATTGCAAGATTGGATGACCTGCAGTCTCATCTTCTGTTAAGGTTGAGAAGCTTGACAAAGACATAGTGGATTGTCGGCTGTGTTGTGTAGTCGTTGTTGGGGAGGAAGTTAAGGTCTGGCAGATTTTCTTAATCTTCTCATCATAGAAGAAGGCAAAGTCATTAGCAGTCAGGGAGGATGGAGCAGGTACAGCAGGGGGGTTGAGTAGTGAAGAGAAGATGTTGTAAAGCTTACGAGGATCTTGTGCAAAGGCCTCAAGATTTTCCTTGTAGAAGGCAGTTTTGGCAGAAGTCACCTCCAATTAAAATTTAGTCAGGAGTGCGCGGTAGGATGCGAGGTCTACATCGAGTTGTGATTTTTTTCCACTTCCTCTCTGCAGATCTGAGCTCTCGTCAATTGCTGCGCAAAACTTCTGACAGCCACGGTGTGGGACAAGACGTCTTCTTGGGTTTTGTAGACAAGGGGCAAAGGAGGTCCATGGTTGAGGAAAGAGATGAGAGAAAGGAGTCCGTAGCAACATCTATGGGTAGAGAGGAAAAGGAGTCAGGGTCAGGAAGAGATAAAAGAGTACAGGAAGCTACAGAGGGGGGAGAGATAGAATTAAGGTTAGGACAGATAAGAGAGACATGTAAATTATTTTTAGGTTAAATAGGAAGAATGATTAAAAAGGAAACCAGGTGATGATCAGAGATTGGAAGTGGAGTGGCAGTCATGTCTGTAGCTGGAGTAGGGCGGGTGAAGACCAGGTCCAGGACATTTCCTCCCTTGTGTGTTGGAGGGCAGCTGTTAAATGTCAAGGAGAAGGTATTCAGAAAAGGCAAGAGGCAAGATGACTGAAGTTTGTCAGAGGGGTGCTGTCAGAGAGGAAAGTACTGAGGAGTGTGTCCATCTCTTCTAGGAAGTCTCCAAGGGGACCAGGGGGGCGGTAGATGACAATGATGAAAAGGTTGATTGGAGAAGTAACTGAAACTGCATGAAATTCAAAAGAAGACATGGTTAGATAAGACTGGGAGAGGTGTGAAACACCATCTCCGTGATAAAAGTAGACCTGTACCACCACCTCTACCGGTTTCTCTTGGTGAGTGAGAGAAAGCATAGGCAGAAGACAGAGCAGCTGGTGTAGCAGTGCTCTGTGGGGATATCCAGGTCTCAGTAAGTGCCAGAAAGTCGATGGTGTAGTGGGAAGCCAAGCCTGTAATAAAGTCAGCTTTCCTTACAGCAGACTGGCAATTACAGAGCCCACCTACCACCACTGTTTGAGATTGAGACAACAGGGGAGGGTTTGGCCAGATGAGGTTACTGGCAATGTGACATCTGTTCTGTGGATGGGAACGTCTGTGTCTGTAGGAGATAACTACAGAGATTGGTTTGAGGCACATGACTGATCTCCCAATTTGAGATCAATGTGTTAAAAAAAAAAAAAAATCGCAAATAAGAATTTATAGATAAACACTAAGCTTTACTGTCCTAAGGGGGGGCTACCTACAACCGCTACAGACAGCACCTTCAATATAACTGAGTAAGCCCTGCCCACAATTCACACCTCAAGTGAGACTGAAACTACCCTTGATTAATCACCTGACCAAAATAATAAGCACAGACCAACACTCTAGAATCAACTGAGTTAAATAGATATACAAAGTTAGAATCCTACCTTACCAGAAGAGAGTAGATTCAAGATAGAGCTAAAGCTAGTTTTCTTTTTCTTTTTTTTTTTTTTTAGATATTTTTCTATTTCAAGTAGATATATGAAACAAACACACACACACACACACACACACACACACACACAAGCATGTATGCACACACATGCACACACAAATATACACACAAACACAATGACAAATCCCTGCTTAGTGTGAATGGTCACAGCTAGCTCGAAGGATTAAGGGGCCAGGAGTGGCACTGAGGTCAAGGCTGTAACACCTGATGAAGGTCAGAGGTGTGGACCAGCCCTTAGCATTGCAAATGTCCTAGACACCTAGAACCCGATATTAATAAGCTTCGCCCTGAAAGCAAACTTTAGGAACCTCAGGAAGGATGGGTATATTGTTTTTAGGATGCAATTCATGCTTTTCAGCTGGCCAAGCAATGTTAAGCTTAGCAACAGCTCGAGTCACTACCTCCAAAAGTTTCTCAAACTGGGCTGGCTGTGGAGACACAGGTTCATCCAGTATGGGGCCCCCCTCATCCCCTCCTCGGAGGAAGAGAGGTGGAGTGCCGCCTCCTCTCTGCAGCGGAGGGGGAAACGCCAAAGAGTGGGCTTCCGAACCCTGAGAGAAAATGCTGGATGTGGCAGGTGAGGAAGGAGAAAGGGACATGCACGTCTCCATTCCCTCTGCCAGATCTATTTGCGTACCCCACGAATTTAACCGCTGCTTTGACTCGGCAGAAGCGGAGCCAGAACCGCAAGAAAGAGTGCTCTCTGGGAGCAGAGCGTATGCATAGACATGCGTACACAATGAGGACAGTCAGCTTCCTCGAGAGCCGACCAAGCATGCCCGACCCTTAGTCACACGACACACAAACTGTGTGTTCAGCTCATTCTCTTTTAACCATTCTCCTGCTCACAGAAACAGAGAACACTCATTAGTCAGAGTAGTCACAGAAGAATCCACACACTTCTCCTTGCTCACCTCTATTTGTCAACCAGCACTTCCGGTTCTTCCACTTCCACTGCCATCTTTCTGCTGCATAAATGGATGCGGATTCCTCACGTTCACTGCCAGATCGTCTCGTCGGCTTCCTGTTCCTTTTCAGACTTTCCTGCCACTTTTTTTGCTTCCTTTGGTTTCGGTTTTGGATTTTCCAGTTTTCTCAGATTTGCGATTTGCCACCGGTCGCGGTTTGTTTTATATTTTTATTTTTTTTCAAAACTAACACTGGTTCTCTCACTCGGCCCTACCCCCGTGTGACGTGAAGTTTTCGGACGATTTGTTTTGTGTTTTTTTCATACATGGACTTTTCAGCCTGTGGTCGTACGTTTTCGGACGCTTTGTTTTGTGTTTTTTCATATGTGGACTATTTAGCCTGTGGTAGTAAGTTTTTGGACACTGTGGTTTTGTGCTTTTAGTTCTGCAAAGACATTGTGTTTTGCCGGAAATTGTTTTTGTGATTAAAGACATTAAATATATATACCTTGCTGGCGTCCTGCATTTGGGTCCAACTACCCGCAGCCTGACACTATTGTTATTTTGAAACTGCTGTATGGTCTGACTCAATAACAAAAAAAGGAACAGAGTACATTTATTAATGTTGTAGAATTATAATTGACCAATAAGTAGCAGAGTAACAAGTGTTAGAGCACATTGGCATTGCAGCAAATCAGAAAAAGTGGCACTCTAATGAAGTACATTCTCACTTCAGCCTGTAGCATGTATCAGATTAGATCGTCTCTAGGTTACGTATGTAACCCTAGTTCCCTGAGGGAACGAGACGCTGCATGAATAAAGTTTTGGGAATGCTTTGGCATTGTCCATGCTCTGAATCACGTGTGTAAGCCGGCCAACAGAGAGACTCGGAAGTTATAAACCGCCAATGCTGTGGAGCCGACGCTAGCTTCTGAAAGGAGAATGAAGTGCCATAGGGATGCAGGGAGTGTGGCTTGGAGACGCAGTGTCTCAATCCCCCAGGGAACTAGGGTTACATACGTAACCTAGAGACGTTCCCTTTTTAGCAACTCGAGCTGCGTCAACAACGCTTTGTATCCAGTCACGCCACACTAATCAGTCCCTGAAGTGGGCACCTGTAAGGTCAAGGTTATAGAACCTGATGGAGGTTAGTGTGGTGGACCAGCCTGCAGCATTGCAAATGTCCTGGAGAGGGACTCCAACGGACCAGGCCATAGAGGCTGCCAGACTCTGAGTGGAGTGGGCCCTGACCCCAACTTGGGTCCCACCAGAGTGGAACACACCCTTTCGAAGCGGGGAGGAGAGGACCCAAACTGAATCGAGTAGTCCTTCTCTACAGTGCGCAGGACCCACTGAGACACATCTGGCAGGCTTTCCCAGGCTGCCAGGAAGTCTCCTAAGCGAACCAATCTCTCGTGACTGGTCTCTGGCCCATCCAGAGTGGCTAGAGCAATGCCCTGCATCTGTTGGGGCCTTCTGAGAGGCGGCCAGTCTACTTCATCTGCTACTGCATCACTGTGCCCTGAAGCACGAACATGGCAGGCTTGGGATTAGATCGTCACCGCAGATGGTAGCCTCAACCGCTGCCGTGTAAGCCTTGCCCACCAGAACCAAAGTCGATCCCAACTGCATGGTGTGCAGAGCTGGGGCCTTCAGGGCTGATGCTTCACTCGAGGAGAGATAGCCAGCCAGCAGCTCCTCAACTTGAGGCATCGCCCCATAACCGCTCTCTTTCATCCCCACTACGTTCGCGAGACATGTGGGGTGAAGAGGTGGGATGAACATGGGCTGTCCCGGGATCTGGACACCTCAGTGTGCAGATCAGGGAAAAGGCAGGCCCCGGCATTTAGGTAGTGCTGTAGGGCACAGAAAGTGTTCATCTCTTGCTTTTTTTCTTTCAAACCACTTACCTGTAAGGGGACAAACACACACAGAGCACTTCCTGAACAAACAGAAGCTAGCATCATCTCCATCGCATGCGCGGTTTATAGCTTCTTGGTCGTGACGTCACCCCGTCGGTGATGTTGTGTCTCTCCGTTGGCCGGATTACACACGTGATTCAGAGCATGGACAACATGGATGCGTTCCCAAAGCATTGTTGACACAGCTCGAGTTCCTGAAAGGAAACTAACATTAACACATTGTGCCATAATACAAAACTGATAGATGTCACAAGCTAATGAACCTAAAAGCTTTACACATGAACCCTTAATTGTTTTTCTGATATTTTATGTATTTTATAAGACTTGCATTGTCTTCTTTTGGGTCTTTCAAAAACAGTAGTTTTAAAAAGTGTTTTTTTTTATTTTTTTATATACGTTGTTACTGGTATAAGTAGTAAAAAACGTCACTAGGTTACATATGTAACCCTAAATTCCTGAGAAAACAAAATGCTTTGGGAATGCCTCGCTCTGAATCACGCTCTGAATCACATGTGAAATCCGGCCAATAGGCAAGTCGTGACGTCATCAGTGGGCGATGTCGCGTAAACCAGGAAGCTACAAAATGGGTGAACCATAGTAGCGACATTAGCTTCTGTAAATGGAGAAGGTAAGCGCTGCAGGGATGCAGGGACAATGGCCTGTTGACCTAGTGATGTTCCCTTTCGGGAACTCGAGCTGCATCGAAACGCTTTGGGAATGAGTTTCCAATCACGCCATACTGACCAATCCCTGCCTAGTGTGTCTGAGCACAACCAGCATATTGGCCAATATCTGCTTATTGGCCAGAAAACCTTATCTATGAAGGCCATAGCAGACAAACAGCTGCTCCAACTTCCTCCATGGACTCATCCTGTGGAGATATGTGTCCAGTGCTCGCAGTTTATGTGCCATGAGAGATGTCGCTTGTCCCACCGACCTTGGGCGGAGTGGCCACTTATGCCCACCCGTGAGGGATGCGTCCGTCGTTAGCGTTACCCGACAAATAGGAGCTCCCAGGACGGGGCCTTGAGACAGGAAAGTAGGTTCTTTCCATATTTCTAAGGCTCGAAGGGCTTGCCATGAGACCTTGAATATACGGAGTGGATTGCCCTTCCGGGTGAACCCTCTGCCTCTGAGCTACCACTGGAGGGGTCTTAAATGCAGGAGGCCAAGTGGGATCACGTTGGACGCTGCTGCCATGAGACCTAGCAGCCTATGGAACTGCTTCACATTAAGTGACTGGCCTTCTTTTACTCTATTGACTGCCATGAGGATGACTTCGATCCGGGCAGGAGATAATTGTGTCCGCAACATGGTTGAGTCCCACACTACGCCCAAGAACGTGGTTTTCTGCAGAGGAGAAAGCACACTCTTCTTTGCGTTTAGTCGTAACCCGAAATCTTTCATATGGGCGAGAACGACATCTCGATGCCGGACCACCTGAAGCTCTGATCGAGCTAATATCAACCAATCGTCGATATAATTTAGAATGCGGATTCCCTGAAGCCGTAGTGGGGCTAAAACCGCATTCATGCACTTGGTGAAGGTGCGGGATGAGAGCGCTAGGCCGAATGGAAGGACCCGATATTGATAAGCTTCGCCCCCGAAAGCAATCGTCAGGGACCTCCGGTGAGTGGGAAGGATAGCTATGTGGAAATACGCGTTCCTTAGATTTATCGTGACAAACCAGTCCTCGGACTTGATCTGAGACATAACCTCCTTAAGAGTGAGAATCCTGAACCGAAGCTGTTCAAGGAGTGCAGATCTAGGATCAATTCAATTCATTTTTATTTGTATAGCACTTTTAACAATGAACATTGTCTCAAAGCAGCTTTACACAGATAATGTGGTGATTAAAAGTGAATATGTTCTTTATAAGTAAGTTTGTCCCTGATGAGCAAGCCAGTGGCAACTGTGGCAAAAAACTCCCCGAGATGGCAATAGGAAGAAAGCTTGAGAGGAACCAGACTCAAGAGGGAACCCATCCCCATCTGGGTTGCACCGAATGTCCATTTGTAGCAGATATACAATGTTGCAGGGTACAGTGATGATGTTCAAAAGCGAAAAGTAGTCCTGAGTCAGTGTAGGAGACTCACATGCTGTCGTCCCCTCACATTCACATGTTCACTCAAGTTCGTTGACGGTGGTGTGGTGGGTCGTCTCTTATCCCAGAGATCCCTCATGTCTGTGTTACCTTCTGGTTCTCCCTTGTATTTATGCTGCCATAGCGAGTCTTGCCAGTCTTTGACAGGGTAAGCTTTCTGTGGCTACTAAAGCTGACATAGAGCAACCAACTGCCCGCGCCGTTTCATTGGTGGCTCTAAGGGTTACCCTACCCTACTATATTCACGTATAAGCGAGTGCGGGGCAAAGGTACAGGCGTATTTGGGGTCTCCCAGGACCTGGACACCTCTGTGTGCAGGTCAGAAAAAAACGGTAGACCCCAGGGTGGAGGCTGTGCCACGGGGCGCTGGAAACGCTCATCCAGCTTGATGCATTGTTTCCGCTTCTCATCGGGCCAAGCTATCTTTAGCTTGGCAAAGGCCCAAGTCACTACCTCCAGGAGCTCCTCGAACAGCACAGGCTGTGAGGAGTCCATGGGCTCGATAGCATCCAAAAATTCTCCCTCCTCTGAGGAAGAAATATGGAGCCCCGTGTTTGCACGCACCGGAAAAAGGAACCGCTGAAGCGAGTGAAGACTGGAGGGTGTGTGTGTGTGTGTGTGTGTGTGTGTGTGTGTGTGTGTGTGTGTGTGTGTGTGTGTGTGTGTGTGTGTGAAACCTCAGCACAGGTACCTTGTGAAATACACATAAAAAATAAAGAAAGGCTTTTACCATATTTAATATTGTATACTAGAATTTCTAGAAATAAAATAAAACTAAAAGCAATGATTTTCCAAAGATAACAAAAAAAACATTTAAATAATACTAACATTTTAAATCAAAATACAAAATGACTTAAAATACAAATAGTAATATTTTTAAAACTATAATAACTGTGTACATGGCATGCAATGTAAAATATGTATGACAATGTATAATAAAGGTACATGGTATACAATGTATCTAGGTCTAATCTGGACATGCATGGGACAATACTACACTGATCCCAAAAGACCATACATTACACACAGGCTTGAGAAGTAAGTTAGGGTAATAGGGTGTAGAAGCATTGTCTGAGGTCATCAATCTTTTTGCTTCTTGAAAAAGTCTTTCATACTCTTTGGACAAATGCCACATCCTTCCAGTCTGTTGATAAAAATATTGGATACAAAAGATTGGAAAGAATTTTGTGGAGATTATAAGCTACCAGACACAAGAAAGAACATAATTGGGAGATATTCTGGAGAGTTACTGACCACAGAATTAAAATGTGTTCTGAGTCCTGAAGGAATGCAAATGTGTCATTCTCTGTTCTTGATCCCAAATCTGGGGATTTTCCTAGGCCAAAAATCAAAGACCAACCCTGACAATTTGTCAGATTGCATTTGTCATAATTCTTTAAGGTAATTTATAGCTTTAATGCGTGGTAATGTAATGTATAAACAGGTTCCTTTGTTACTTTGAAGTCTCTGTATATGCATACAGCACCATACCCTTTTCATGACTGTACCAATGGGGTAAACCAATTTTAACCTGCATTCTTATGCTGACAATGCACATTTGTATGTTTCAACTAAGCCAGATGAGAGATGCTTGCTTAATAATGTTGAAGAATGTGCAAAGAACATTAGATAGATGATGATTACCTTTCTTCTACTAAAGTCTGATAAGACATTAGTCTGGACTGTCTTTCAGTCTTATTATGTGCCACAATAAAAAACCTTTTGTGATTATTTACTATGGTTTTTGCTTTGAAGCTCATGTAGATAACATTACTAGGGTAGTCTTTTTTCATCTAATACATATTTCTAAAATAAGAAATATGATGGTGTTCCATAAAGCAAAAAAAACTAGTTCTGGTTTTGTTACATCTAGATTAGACTGTAATGCCTTATTGTCTGGATGTTCTAAAAAGTTTATAAACAAGCTTTAGTTGTACTGCTCCAGAATGCAGCAGCAAGAGTTCTTACCAGAATCTGATGATATCAAAATTGTTTTATCCACTTTGCATTGGTAGACAATATAAAATACTACTTCTGAAATATAAAACATTAAATGGTCTCATGCAACAGCACCTGAGAGATCTTTTGGTAGAGCATTACTATTTTTTATTTTATTTACTAATTATCAAAGTTATAAGCTGTAAGCACATGGAGTAAAGCCGGCACTGTGGCAAGAAGATGCAGCGTCTCGTTCCCTCAGGGAACTAGGGTTACAACGTAACCTAGAGACGTTCTGTTTCAGAACCTTGAGCTGCGTCGCAAAGCTTTAGGAACAAGAGTCCAATACGACAAGTCCCTGATTAGTCAGCTATGTCGAAGGACAGAGGAGCCAGGAGTGGCACAGAGGTCAAGGTTATAGAACCTAACAAAGATCAGCGGGGTGGACCAGCCCGCAGGGTCACAGAGGTCTTGGAGGAACACTACAGAGGACTAAGTCTTAGAGGCTGCCACACTCCGGGTCGAGAGCGCTATGACCCCGAACGGAATGGGGAGACCAAAGGACTCGTAAGAGGATGTGATAGCATTGATAATCCATCTGCTGAGAGTCTGCTTATTAGCAAGGAGGCCTCTCCGTAGCAGATGAACAGTTGTTCCGACTTCCTCCAAGGACTTCCTATAGACTTAATTTTCCAGTGCTTGCACCAGACACAGCTGGTTCAGCTTCTCCTGGTCTGGGGCCTGAAATCGAGGAGGACCGAATGCCTGGCGCCTAACAGGTTGTGGGATGACCAAGGGCACCTTGGAGACATAACCCGCTCTAGAGTGCAGGAAGGCACTGGCCTGGAGTAAACTTCAGAAAAGAGGGGGCCACATAGAGGGCCTGTATATCACTGACTCTTGTAAGAAAAAATGTTGTAAGTGTTCTCTTGTAAGGACAATGAAGATCGTAATGAAGAAGTTTATAACAGCATAGCAGTGACAAAATACACGAAGCACTTTGAGTTCATCGGAGTCAGAAAGAACCCAGAGCAAACTCTGCCCAGATATTTTATATTGTTCTTCCCTGTAAAGTATAGACCGGAGTTATCCTTTAAATATAAATCAAATGTAGGATATGCATGAAAGAACAAAAGGCCGGGTGATACCGGTGGTAATCACCGGTATTTACACCTTGGCCCCCAAGCAGGTCAGGATAGGGTATTGTTTAAATGATAATCATGGCCTCAGATGGTTAGAGATGGTCCTTGATGGCTTGCTGTCTCTCCCAGACTGATTCATTTAAGACTATGATTAGGATTGATACAACTGAAATTATATGTCAAACTACATAAGTACTTTTGTGAAATTTAGGCTGTTTTGCGGATGAGCTTAATTTGATATAGCTTGGGGTGGAATCTGGATTGAGGCAGTCTGTAATTCTTACACTCTCCTCAGAGAGCAGATAGCCAGCAGAAGCACAGTCTTGACTGTGAGATGCCTCCATAAAGCCTCAGCCAGGGGTTCGATGGGGGGCTCGGATAGAGCCTCCAGCACAATGGTCAGGTCCCACCCAGGCACTCTAGGTCACACTGGAGGCCTCAGCCTCCGGGTGCCATCGTCAGAAGTGAGTCTCTGCCCAAAGATTGCCCTGCTATGGGGGAATGATATACATCATATGACCTCCTCGTAGAGGGAGCTCTGGAAGGTAGAATGGCCTGACCCTTCAGGGGGCACAGCCACAACCTCCATAACTCTGGGAGGGGGTGGACAATCCAGGTCCATGAACCACAGTCTGCCCGGTCACCTTGGGGCCATCATGAGGAGATGGGCTTCATCCAGGCAAACTCTCTCAGAGGGAAAGGCATACAAGCTGTGCTTGTGCATACAGGCCTCGCCTGTGCATGGCATCCAGTCCTGTAGATCTTTCGAGCAGCCCAGCGAACCCGGGATCTCTCCAAGAATCTAAAGCATTTAGGCATCGCCGTGTGACCTTGATAGTATAGAGGGGATTCCCCTTTTGTGAGAACCCTTGAGTCCTGAGCCACCACTGAAGGGGTCTCATGTGCAGGAGGCCAAGTGGAATCACATTGGATGCTGCTGCCATAAGTTCTCTGGGACTGCTTGACAGTGAGTGACTGCCCTTCTCTGACCTTCCTGATGGCAGTAAGGATGCAATGCGGGCAGGAGAAAGCTGTGCACGCATAGCAGACGAATTCCATATGAAACCTAAATAAGTGGTTCTTTGTGATGGAGAAAGCACACAGAACTGCATGCTCCTGTCGCAGGGGAAAGAAGCCACCAAAAGGCGTGTTTCCGAAGCCTGCAAACTTTTGTTTAATTATGATCCACTATACCTACTCCTATGAAAAGGTGCAGGCTATTTGTTGGTACCTCAAATAATGCAGACTACAGCAGGGGCAGAGCTTTCTTTTACAAAGCCACACAGTTATGGAACAGCCTTCTACTTAGTGATTGGAAAATGTTTGTTTAGTCAAGCCTTTTGTCGGTAGATTATTTATTAGGTGAAGGAGCAGATCATGGGGGATCATAGATACAGAGTGTTTTGGTGAACTGGGATGTCTGGATGCTGTCATCCCCTCACTCTCATGCGTTCACTCCTATTTGTTGACAGTGGTGTGGAGGTCTATCTCTTTTCCCAGAGATCCCTCATGTGTGTATTAGCCTCTGGCTTTTTCCTTTGGTTATGCTGCCAGAGCTAGTATTGCCGGAGTCCCTACTTACACCCTGATCACACTGTACAGTGTCTTTAATTTTTACATAACAATAATTTTTATATGCAACAGTAAGGGTGCCTAATAATCCACTTTTCTCTATCTCACTGTCTCCCCCCTCTGTCTCTTTGTGTTTCTCTATTGAGTTACATTAACATTTACATTTGCGGCATTTAGCAGACGCCGTTATCCAGAGCGACGTACAAAAGTGCTTTGAGTCTCTAGCAATGAATAAATCTACACTGGTACGCCAAATTACAAACTTAATTTAAATATAACTCTTGAATTCTACAAAGTAAACTTGGAAAGTGCAAATTTAAGGGTTTCACGAAGAGGTGGGTCTTCAATCGTCGCTTGAAGATAGTCAGGGACACTATACATACATCTAGGGGAAGTTCATTCCACCACCTCGGTGCCAGAACAGAGAAGAGCCTTGAAGTATACTTACCTCTGAGAGAAGGTGGTACCAGTCGAGCAGTGCTGGAGGATCTCAAACAGAGTGGTGCAGTGTGAGGTAGAGGTCTCTGAGGTAAGATGCTGCTCATCCATTTTTGGCCTTGTAGGTAAGCATCAGTGTATTGAATCTGATACGTGCAGCTACTGGAAGCCAGTGAAGGGAACGCAGCAGTGGGGTGAAGTGGGAGAACTTGGGCAGATTGAACACAAGTTGTGCAGCTGCGTTTTGAATCATTTGCAGTTGACAAATAGTGTTCAGGGGAAGACCTGCCAGCAGAGAGCTGCAGTAGTCAAGTCTTGAAATGACAAGAGACTCAACAAGCAATGGTCGAATACTTCGGATGTTGTAGAGAAGAAATCGACAGGAATGAGCCACATTAGCGGCATGTGGGAAGAAGGACAGTTCATTGTCCATAGTTACCCCAAGGTTACGAGCAGTGGCTGAAGGGGAGAGCAGAGAGTCATGAAGTGTTATTTGGAGATCTTGACATGTAGATGAATCACCTGGGATGACCAGCAGTTCTTTTTTGCTGGGGTTGAGTTTTAGTTGATGAGCACTCATCCATGAAGATATGTCTGTCAAGCATGCCGAGATCTGAGCGGAAGCTGTGGTATATGATGGAGTGAAAGAAAAGATTAGTTGAGTGTCATCTGCATAGCAGTGGTAAGAAAACCCATGTGAGGATATGACTTCACCAATGGAGTGGGTATAGAGGGAGAAAAGGAGGGGACCAAGTACCGAGCCTTGTGAGACACCAGTGGTGAGTCTGCATGGGGCAGATGTGGATCCCCTCCATGTTACCTGGTATGAGTGACCTTCCAGGTAGGAAGAAAACTATTCCCATGCTGTTTTACGTATACAAAGGCCCTTGATGGTAGACAGGAGAGTCTTGGGGTTGACTGTGTCAAATGCTGCTGAAAGGTCCAGGAAGATAAGTACAGATGACAGTTTGGATGACTGAGCAGCATGCAGTTTCTCAGAAACAGCCGAAAGGGCCGTCTCTGTGGAATGTGCCACTTTGATCCCAGACTGGTTCGGATCATTGAGGTTGTTCTGTGAGAGATAGACAGACAGTTGGTTAAAAACAGTGCGTTCCACAGTTTTAGAAAGAAAGGAGAGAAGTGATACCGGTCTGTAGTTGTTGATGTCTGATGGATCCAGAGCAGGTTTCTTCAAGATGGGAATGACCCTTGCTTGCTTGAGTTAATCATGCTCCTGAGGTACTTGTGATCCTGTCCCTAACGTCTTACCAATTTAAAGATCTATAAAGCATGAAGATAGATTGGAACTGAAATTAATACTACAACAATGGCTTGGGGGCTACAATTGCCACAAACAGTTTTGCATGAACCACAACAATTAAAAAAATGTTTAAGGAATGGACATTTGTTGTCACACAGAAGAGGATGCGTACCCTTTTAAGCTTGGTTTCTTTCTCTTATTATTTAATGGAGTTGTGTCACTATTTCCACTGGTTTGCTCAATAGGGGTACTATAAGTGTCACGTATAGACCAGGCTCCAGAAACCGGAAGTAAAACAGATTGTCTTTTATTGGTCTAAACATGCAAACACAAGGGAACTTTAGATGAGACTGTAGCAAATGGTAAACATAACTGAGTGCTTCCTTTGAAGCGTAGCCAGGAGCATGGAAGCACAGGGAAAAAGAGCGGTAGGTAGTCTGGGTGATCTACGGTCATAACTAGTTGATCAGACCTTAAGTGAAGGGAAAGAAGGACCTTATAAAGGGGACAGATAAATGGAGGACAGGTGTAGGTGATTAGTAGGAGGGAGAGGTTGAGCGAGAGTGTTGAGCTTTGGAGGGAGGCGTGACTGTTGGCTCCCTGAAAATAAGAGGAACTAAATAAAAAATATATTTTTTATCTATTTATTCTGTAAAGCTGCTTTTGCACAATGTCCATTGTTAAAAGTGCTATTAAAATTAAATAAAATTGAATTGAATTGGACTGAATATTGTAATACATTTCTTCCTGCTTGGTAAATATCACCTCTGACAAACAAAAGGCATGCAGCATGTTTCTAAATGTCCTGCAGGCTGAACCATCAACTTGGGATTATTATTGTTTATGTCTGTGGTCGGCTTGGACCTGCCGGGGCTCCCCGCTTAACACAGGCTGTGCCTTGCCTTGCCTTTACTTCGTCTTGCATGCCTCTATGATGGATAGCCATTAAGGCAGCTTATTGGAAATGGTTTGATTTATGACTTTCTGCTGTCTCAGTCTAATGGCTTCATTTCTTTCAGCCAGCCCATGATGTCACAGCCAAGGTCATTTCAGCAATACCCTTCTTCTTTGTTGTGGTTTTCGTGAGTTGATGACCAGTGAAGGGGAGGGGTGGGCAGATGCATGGAGACACCCTTCCTCTGTTTGTGTATTGGTTTGTCCGACATTTTTAAATGCAATATATTACCATGTGTGTTTTTATTAAAGTTAGTTCTTAAAGATTTTGGTGAACTCCAAAAAACTTCCAGGGCAAGAAGTTAGTGAGTGATAGGGAATGCATGAAGCATAATTCAGTAATCACAATTATTAAACCCTCAAATGGCTATAAGCCAATAATATTAAGAATACTATTACTATTTGTCATAAAGAATCAGTCAATTGTTGGCAAACTAAAAATGCCTGGCCATTATTAGTAAATGCTTCATAGTTAGAGAATACATACAGCACAAATGAAGAATCAGATAAAGTTTGTTCAACCCTGTAAACCATGTTTACCTGCTATCAATTCATACTACAAAATTCATACAATTGGCTCACCAGTCTGCCTGAGGCTCCCCTGCTGTGTCAAATACATTGAATACCACAGAGAGATATTTTCATCCAGTGTCCTTCTAGCGCAGCAAGCTGGTGTTGCCATGGATATTCATTCATGCATACTTATAACTGTTGTGACTCAAATTAGCCAGATCTAATTAAGCACCATTTTAATGATAGTCATCACATTACTGAACGCCCAATTTTACCTCTTATTTGACCTCTACTCTTATTATTAATTCTTATTTCATTGTGTGTATTTTACAAACATGGCTATGCACATATGTAACAGTGTATTCAGAAAGCATCTAGACCCCTTTATTTTTTACATTGTGTTTCAGTTTTATGAGAAAATGCTTAAACAATATTTCAAAGTCATCTGTATGTACATCATACTCTATATTAAAATCTAAATTACAAGCAAAATTCTGATTTGTTGTAACAATGTATATTTATTAAAAAGACAAAACTGAAATAATGCTGTGACATAAGTATTTAGACCATATGATATGACACTCTAATTACTCTAAACGATTCCATTAGATTAGACTAATGGCAAATATAGTTAGACATGATTTGGATAGACACACAATAGTCTATATTAGTTCTAATAGCTGAAAAAGATAACAAAAAAAATCTTCTGCATAAGAAAACATTTCACCCATCTCCTAACATGATCTCCAGAGCTCAACTAGAGTGACCATCTTGTTCTTGGTCACTTCTCTTACCAAGGCCTATTCTCCCCAGTTACTTAGTTTGGCTCTAGGAAGCTGATTGCTCCAAACGTCTTCCATTGAAGGAAGCTGATTGCTTCCTTCAATGGAATTCAATTGTTTGGACATTATTTAAAAAGGGAAACAAATTTTTTTTTTGCATTAAAGATTCTTAATGACTCAGCCCTTCATAATAATGAAGAATCTTTCATGCAAAAAAAATATTTTGTTAGCCTTTTTAAATAATGTCCAAACAATTGAATTTCCACATGCCGATTGTAAGCAGTGTTACTGCATCTAGGTGATCCAGAAAAAAGAGATGCACCTGAGCAAAATTGAAACTCTCACAGAAGAGAATCTGAATATTATTGTCTTTTTTTTCATTTTTAATACATTTTCAAAGACATCACAAATATGTTTTTGCTTTGTTGAAATGCGGTATTGAGTGTAGATTGGGAAATATTTACAGCATGTTAGCATAAGAGTACATCATAAATGCTAAAAAAAACCCAAAGGGTCAGGAGACTGAATGCTTTGTTTATGGGAAAAAAACAGAAGCTAAAGGAAGTTACTTATTAACAAGCCTTGATGGTAGCTGTGCTAATTATCATTGAGTCTGTTACAAGTCATGATTACAAGATTTACATTGTGGCTTTTAATCAGATTGTAAACATGGAGGCTCCGGGAAGGGCTAATTTTTGGGAGAGTGGCATGAGATCAGCGTTCTACATGGTGGGAATGTTTGTCTTCTGTCCTGCACCTGGACATGGACATTCCCTCACTATATCATCCAAACTAGCAACCCTTATTCATATTTTATTCAGGTGTCAAAAGCAACCCCACCTCTAAATACACAACATTGACTTGTGTATTTATTCATGTGTGACTGGTGCTGTTTTTATTGCTGAAGGGATGATGCATGTGTGTTTGTTCAAGTTCTTTGGTTAAAATTTATTTATTTATTTATTTTTTTTTTTTTGCTTTTGTGGGAGATGCTGAAAAAGGCATTAGTTTTATGGAAAATTATCAAGGTTTTCTACTAGACTACACTAAAGCACGTATAAAACATACATGAGATTTAGTCTGAAGGTCAGATATTTAAATCACCCCATACTGTTTTAAATGTTAATATTTTAATATAAATAAATGAATAAATAAATAAATAAATAAATAAATAAATAAATAAATAAATAAATAAATATCTCTATTCATAGTTGTCCCCTTCTGTAAAGAAGAATGCGGAAGTAGCATTCAGGTAAAGTACTTTCCCAGGGGGTGGAATAGTAGAGTAGTTCAGCTGTAGCCTGAACAGACTCTTAAATCATATCTGCTTGCCAGACAATTCCTCTTTAGGCAGCAGAACACAGCATTTGATTTATGAAAACACTTTCCCTCAATTTGTCACTGACTCACTAGATATATATATGGCAAAACCACGTTTATTTGTGTATTTCAGGTCCAGCTTATACATGTTTGTTTTTAACACATGTATATTCACGTGAGTGTGAATTTCAGTAAAACAGATCCACCCAAATCGTCTTTGAGTAAATAATCATTATCAATATATTACATGCATTTTAAATACAACTACTAGTTAAGCACCTATAAAGGATGATGTATGCATATTTGTATGTTGTATATTCTTTATCAGTACCTAATGTGTGTAAAAATGCATTACCTGCTCACATCTAGCTGAGAAGATCATCGGAGTCTCTCTCCCCTCTATCATGGACATTTACACCACACACTGCATCCGCAAAGCACACAGCATTGTGGACGATCACACACACCCGTCACACACATACTTCACCCTCCTACCATCAGGAAAACGCTTCCGAAGCATTCGGGCCGTCACATCAAGACTGTGCAACAGTTTTTTCCCGCAAGCCGTCAGGCTCCTGAACAAACATCTTGACTGAACTCTCTCTCACACACACACACACACACACACACACACACACACACACACACACACACACACACACACACTTACACACAACTGAGTGACTGATCTGTACAACCGGACTCAACACACATACACTTCACTCACCCAGGTTTCAGCACCATTCACACCTCTAATTATAGCAAAATGTTTACATGCGGTTTGTTGCTGTTCTCCGGGACTTGCTCTTTTTGCACAATATTCTGTCAACCCCTTGGTCACTGATCATTTTATCTTGATTGCTGCTATCATATTTTTACACTATTATAGAATTGCAAAAATTCTGTTTACATTTCTGTTTACATTTCTGCTACTGTGCACCTTATCCTGTCATGACAGGTTTTACTGGCGGAGCTACTGCTGCTTTTATTTTTATTTTTTGTGTATTGTGTATTATCCTGTATTGTCCTGCACTGTCCTGTGTTGTCTTGCACTGTCTTGTGTTGTCTCTTGCACTGTTTGCACCAGTTGCACACATGCTCTTTATGTGGCGAGGATCTTAGTTCCTGGCCCTGTGTTCTTCTGTACTGTGACCTTTGTTTTATGTTGTTGTTTGTAGCACCTGGGTTCAGGAGAAACGTTGTTTCATTTCACTGTATACTGCATCAGCTATATATGGTTGAAATGACAATAAAAGCTTCTTGACTTGACTTCTTGACTTGACTTGACTTGACTTGACATGAAATGCATAAATGCCTAAATTCATTTCAACTTCTTATATTCTTAATTTTTTTTGCAGTTGGTCTAAGTATGTGTGTGCATGATTTGTGAGTGCGTGTTTTATATTTATGTGCTAGCTGAGACCCAAATGCTATGAAGGCAGTGATATCAGTGCAGCCATCCTCCAGTGGCAGAGTAAAGATTGATGTTGTTTATCTGTTGGAATGGGCAGTAAAAAGTCTCTCTCCTAGTGATTGCCTGAACATCATGGTGCTCATCTCGCTGGCTCAAAGATGCAGTAAAATCTAGCAAGCACTCGCAGAGATGAGTACTGATTTCGCCTTGCTTTCATTAGCACAATGGCCAAACAAAAAAGCGATAGTGTCTGAGTACTGCATTGCATACACCTGTAACCTTTTTACCATAATTTCTCAGCATGCTTCAACAGTGCAAACAGTGATATGTTGTACTACCACTTGCAAATAAAAACACTTTGTTCTGAAATGCTAACATACCTAAACATTCAATACGTTTGTATGTTACTAAAAACTGATCTATAGCATTTATTCATTTATTGTTAGTTCTACTTTTGTTTAGATGTTATTATTAGTGTACTGCATGGTAAAAAAAAATCTTTGATAGAGAGCAATCTATACTGCATCCACAATCAATATAAGAATAATTCTAATAGAGAAAAAGTGTGATATGTCAAACAAAATATTTTATTTTCCCTGCTAATATACTGTAGGTGTCATTTGCCAGTGGACTACAGCCTGGTCTTTTATATTGGATTCAAATCATTTATGGGATAGCCAAGTACCCAGAGGCACACTTTTCTTGGCACATAGTTCAACATGTCAGAGAACGCGCAACTGTTTAATCACTAATCATTAGTAGCACATGGTTAATACTTACTTACTTAAATGCAATATTTACCCCCTACCCAGAATATGCCTCTCCAACCCACTTTCCTGTTTATAAGATCTACAGTTTGTTCATATGCAGTAATCATATTTGCATTTATCTTCTGCTAATATGCTGTAAATCCAAAGCCAGTAGGGAATATCATGCACAGATCACAGTGGACAGATCATTATAAAAACGTGTCAGTGCGATTCAGGTTTTATTAAGATTGTGTGAACATCTAGACCAATGGTTCCAGGGGTGGTCCATTATGCCTTGAGGCGCAGAGGATCAATTAGCCTCCGTGCACCTCCAGCACTGTAGCATTGTTAGCCTGTAATCTCCGCTGAGTTAAACCAGATAGTGGCTAGAGTTGATTGTAGCATCCCACTCTCAGGGATCCATCTTATAGAGACACGATTCAATTATTCCCTTACTCAGCTACCGGAATTAAGTTATGGTAGGACATAATGCAGTTCCAGAGACTGGTCCTGTCCTGAAAAAGCCATTGGAATGGCATGTCCCTGTGCCAAAGTTTGTGTAGCAAGGCCCCAATGGCACCAATGGGTTAGAAAACCCCCAAATGGAAAATTAGAGGATCCCTTTTAGTATGGAATGAGATCCGAGTCTAAATGAGGATTTTTTTTTTGCAAGCTGCATTGATTTCTGCATGTCCAGTAAATGGCGCCATGGATCTGAGGGTTTGGGTTCCGCACCAATCAAAAGGAAACATGAGAGGTTTTCTGGCCAGAACATCTATTGGATGTTGGAATGGGACAACAAAAATAGATCTGATGAATTTCAGGAAGTGAGATGAATACAATTACATTATCTTTTTCATTCTGAAGGTTCACCAAGCAGCTAATGAACACAGTGAAACATTTGAGCAAGGCACATGGAATAGGTCATGAGAAATTAATGGAATACAAAGTTTCATTATAGCATTAGGTTGTTTCGGATTTTACACTTAATTAAAAAAATCTGGATAAATAAATGATAAATATAAACAAATGGTCTTTGAGTTTCTTGTGATTTCTTACTGGGCCCAGGATCAACTCTGCATGGTTCATAGTAAAATACTGTCAGTACACAGACAGTCACTCTGAATAATAGTACTGTGGACCATAAATGTCAGCTCTTTAAATCACTGCTGAAGCGCAATGACTGGGCTCCAAATGCTTCATCACAACTTAAACTATAGCCTTCCATTTATTATGTGTATGTTTATAAATCACTAAGGAGACCCAGCATTCTTCCTGCAAGTCAAACAAGTATGACAGGGCAGGAATGAGTTGGGTGAAAGGGAGGAGAGAAGGGTTGGTGTAAAATTGCAAGGGGATGAAAAGGTTTGAGGGCTGAATGTTATAGGCAATGTGAAAGACTGCAGAAAATGTTTTAATTTTCAATCAATGCCAATCATCCGTCTCCATATCAGCTAAAATATATAACATAATAGCTGAAGAGTTTTTTCAATTTGCACTTATTAGCTCTTTTTGTCCATTGATGTCAATTCAAATACATTTAGTTATAATTGTGATTTTAACAATAGCTTTGTAGCTTTAACTGAAATATATAAATGACAGATGTGAATTTAAAGTTTATAAATTCATCCTTATTAAGCAAGTGATTTTTCTTCTATAACTGTTTAAATAATGCTAATGTGTAAAAAAGACTATCTATCTATCTATCTATCTATCTATCTATCTATCTATCTATCTATCTATCTATCTATCTATCTATCTATCTATCTATCTAGTAAATTTTTTTAACTGATTACTGATGGAGACTAAAATGCTAATTGCTCTTAGCTGTTGCAGGCCTAATGCTACCCAATGGTAGAAAATCCAATGGTAGAATATACTAATTTTTTTTAAATCCTGGTTTAATTCCTTTTAACCAGAAAATATTAAGCATGCCAGTTTAACATCCACAGGATTCCCCTTTATTAGGTCTTTATCCTTTTTTAATTTCAAAGGCAGATTAATGTTTGACTCCTTGACTCAAGCCCTACATTTTATGCCCTGTGTCTGTCACTTGGGTGTCAGAGTCTAACTGCAAAGCAAATATCTGGTATATTTTGGTTTTGCTCTGAATCAATCTGTTGTTGTCTCTGATCAAAAAATATAATCATATGTCCTAGTGTTTTAAAGTAATAAGTTTGTCCCAGCTGGACAGAAACAGAAATAGCACTCACACCAGCCAACTTGTCCTTGTCTGTTTTAACTCTCCACGTCCTGAGTCTATATGCTGCCAATTTATTTGTGTATACAGTATATGGTTAGAGATAAGTCTGGCATGCTTGGCTGGTGACTCACCCCCAGCAATGCAATCTGCCGGTCATCTTTTCTCTGTTGGTGCCACTGCAAACAAAGTACTCTCTCTCAGTGTCTTGGATAGGCACAGAAAGCTTATTGTCTGGCATGGCTTGGGAAAGGTCTGCTTGGAGATATTTATAACAAGTACAATTTCCTTCTTTCCCTGAGACAAGCTAGCTAGCTTTGGGGTTGACTGACCTATCCTCACGACGTCTAGCTTTTCTGGAAAATGTATTTTTAAGTATGTCCACGACCAAATGAATTTATCTTCCTCTGTAGGCATAAAAAAGTCTAAATCAGATGTATTCATGTGTGCAGCACAAGTGTTTTTCCAGTCAAACTTGGCTGTAACAGTTTCCCTCTGACCAACCAATCAGAGGATGGAAAAATGCTGATTCTATTCAGGTGAATATGAAATCTGATTGGTTAAATAAACAGACCCATTGGTAATATTATCAATAGTAAAAGGGCCTGCAGGACAGACTTTGCAGGCCCTGGGCAGATAAGATTGACATGGCAGCACATAGAGGCTGAAATCTGATTGGACAAAAAAATCTAACAGCCACATACACGTACTGGAAGCAGTGCAGCCAAGAGAAATGCTATAAAAAAGAATAAACATTTGGGAATAAATTAATAAACAAAATATTAGAATTTAGGTTGTAAATGTAGATCAGTGCTTCTGATAGTGTTTAGGCCAGCATAGAAGGCTTTGCTGGCCCTGACCTCCCGCCACTGCATTTTACAGATTAGATACACAGACTTATAACAATAATCAGTGTCACATTATAGAAATAAATTGTAATTAAGAATATACATTGGAAATGTATTTCTATAACTTTATTCCCAATGAGTAAGCCAGAGAAAACTGCAGTCCAAGCCTTTTTGCATGGTTAACAAGTGCAACTATCCACTGTCCTTGGGTAAGCATTCTCAGGAGCACAATGTACATTGTTTGCACAGTGCAAGACTAGCTATGACAGGATAACTAAAAAGGCACCCTGAGGCATGAAGCAGACAGCCACCCCACTGTCAATAAGCCTGAGTGAACATCTTAGTTCACCAAAACCCCACAAACCCACCTGATTGTCTCCTTTATCTAAAGATTATTCACAAAAGGCTTGACTAAACAAGCTAGACTGACACTCTGACAGTCTCTGCCCCAATTAGAATTTGGAAGACTATTACATAACTGGAGAAGTTGTGGCTTGGTAATTAAGACATTGGACTTCTGATTAAGCCTGCACCACCAAGCTGACATTGCTGGACCCTTAGCAAGCCTCTTAATACTGTTTTACCTTCACCCTTAGCTTTGTAAGAGAAACTTTTACCTCAAGAGGTCCTGATGAAACAAGGAAATTAGACCCAAAATTAGTCAGCAACTGGGAAATGAAGTAGTGTACATTAGCCTTAATATTGCCCAATGCAATATTGCCCTATTTTTTACTAACAACCAAGCTCTAATTCAATATGCTCTAATTCTTCTCACTTAGAAAGCCTATGACAATACAGGAAGAATATATGATGAATATTCCTATCTCTGTTTTATACATTTACAGTACATACACATACATACACAGTCAAGAAGACAGATGGTGGGGTTCTTGTCCTTCTACGATCTGCATAGTAGGTGGGGGTGTAAATGAGCCTTTCACATGGTTTGTTTGTCTTTCACATGGTTTGATGTCAGCAGGACTGAAAGACACACATTACACATTAATATTCAGGCACATGATAAGATTGCCTACTAAACAGACCTTTCACCCTTTCCTACCCCCGTCACTATATATATATATATATATATATATATATATATATATATATATATATATATATATATATATATATATATATATATGTCCACTGTGAGAGACATAATCTAAAAAAAAATCCAGAAATAACACTATATGATTTTTAAACTATTTATTTGTATGATATAGCTGCAAATGAGTATTTGAACACCTGTCTATCAGCTAGAATTCTGACCCTTAAAGACCTGTTAGTCTGCCTTTAAAATGTCCACCTCCACTACATTTATTATCCTAAATTAGATGCACCTGTTTGAGGTCGTTAGCTGCATAAAGACACCTGTCCACCCCATACAATCAGTAAGAATCCAAATACTAACATGGCCAAGACCAAAGAGCTGTCCAAAGACACTAGAGACAAAATTGTACACCTCCACAAGGCTGGAAACAGCTACGGGGAAATTGCCAAGCAGCTTGGTGAAAAAAGGTCCACTGTTGGAGCAATCATTAGAAAATGGAAGAAGCTAAACATGACTGTCAATCGCCCTCGAACTGGGGCTCCATGCAAGATCTCACCTCGTGGGGTCTCAATGATCCTAAGGAAGGTGAGAAATCAGCCCAGAACTACACGGGAGGAGCTGGTCAATGACCTGAAAAGAGCTGGGACCACCGTTTCCAAGTTTACTGTTGGTAATACACTAAGACGTCATGGTTTGAAATCATGCATGGCACGGAAGGTTCCCCTGCTTAAACCAGCACGTGTCCAGTCTTAAGTTTGCCAATGACTATTTGGATGATCCAGAGGAGTTAGGGGAGAAAGTCATGTGGTCAGATGAGACCAAAATAGAACTTTTGGGTCATAATTCCACTAAACGTGTTTGGAGGAAGAAGAATGATGAGTACCATCCCAAGAACACCATCCCTACTGTGAAGCATGGGGGTGGTAGCATCATGCTTTAGGGGTGTTTTTCTGCACATGGGACAGGGCAACTGCACTGTATTATGGAGAGGATGACCGGGGCCATGTATTGCGAGATTTTGGGGAACAACCTCCTTCCCTCAGTTAGAGCATTGAAGATGGGTCGAGGCTGGGTCTTCCAACATGACAATGACCCGAAGCACACAGCCAGGATAACCAAGGAGTGGCTCTGTAAGAAGCATATCAAGGTTCTGGCATGGCCTAGCCAGTCTCAAGACCTAAACCCAATGGAGAATCTTTGGAGGGAGCTCAAACTCCGTGTTTCTCAGCGACAGGCCAGAAACGTGACTGATCTAGAGAAGATCTGTGTGGAGGAGTGGGCCAAAATCCCTCCTGCAGTGTGTGCAAACCTGGTGAAAAACTACAGGAAACGTTTGACCTCTGTAATTGCAAACAAAGGCTACTGTACTAAATATTAACATTGACTTTCTCAGGTGTTTAAATACTTATTTGCAGCTGTATCATACAAATAAATAGTTAAAAAATCATACATTGTGATTTCTGGATATTTTTTTTAGATTATGTCTCTCACAGTGGACATGCACCTACGATGACAATTTCAGACCCCTCCATGATTTCTAAGTGGGAGAACTTGCAAAATAGCAGGGTGTTCAAATACTTATTTTCCTCACTGTATATATATATACCCATATATATATATTCACACACACACATACACATATGCAACCCGACATTGTACGTGCCAATGTGCTGGTGACAGATCATTAACTTGTGTTTTCTTGTTAATTAAGACAGCTATGTTAACCTTGGCTGTTGTTTCAGTTAGCTTTTGAAGAACTGGTTATTAATGATTCCAATTATCTCTGCATGCTTTATTTCACTATATACAGTGGGGCTCAAAATTTAGAGCTCAATAATGAAAATGCTTCTAGTTTGCATTATTTTCTAATTTAATAACACAATTTTCATTACACTGTTTTATTGAAAATAACTGAGTGAACTGTTCGCATAAATATCACAGTTTCTTAGTATTTGGTAAGTCCTGTATTTCTGCTTTCATAAAAGTGTGTACTCAAACTGGCATGGACTCCACAAGTTCATGCAAAACCTTATAATCAATTTTAGATAATTTTAGAACAGTGTAAAAAGAGTCTTTTCAGGGTGTTTCTGGGTTGTTCCATTTGCTGCTTGCTCCTTAGGGGATTATGAAGCACCATTCTCTGATCTCAGTGAGTCATCAAAGACATAGTGAAACAGATCAATGAATAAGTCTTATGAAGTTTGACTCCTCTCTGTAATCCCAATAAACCAATGCCCTTGTCAACCCCTTGTCATTGAGGAGCTTCAAAGAAGTTTGTGATATTCTGCCACACCAGCACTCATCCAAAGCTAGTAAATACAGAGAACATTGCAGCAATAAACTCTTTCATCGAGACATGTTCCCTGCAAACTTTTCTAGTCACTGCATAGCTGTGCTGGTGATGAGAGCTTTGCTCTGGATATTGTAGTCTAGGCAGCCATGTTTGTAGGCCACTGTGTGTTCTTTGCTGAAAGTTGACCTGACAGATGCTCACACAGCCTGGTGATAAATTTTGCTTATTGAATTCTGCATATTCATCAGCAGGAAGTGCTGATATCTGATGCCTATGTATTTATTGGAATTAGTGTATATTATGATTGGAGCATTTATTACAGATTGGTCTTATTGCTTATTGCAGGTTGTTTACCAAATTAAAACCAGAATAACAAAACATAAGATCTTTTATACTTCTTATATACCCTTACATGTATTTTGTTTTCATCTTTTAATTCGTCAAAAATCCTTTTACACATAAATTACAGTTCTACATTTACAGGTGTGAATCTGGGCAGTTTAGAGTAAACAGTCTTGCTCAACAATGCATCTCTACCAGTTCTTCTCATATTCTCTTGATCACCAACCCAAATTTAATCAAGAATCCACAACTGCCAGCTACCAATATTAGAAGAAATAATTTTTCATTATATGTCTCATGGTTGACACATAACACTGGACTGTCAGGTTCACTGGTCTTCAGATATATTTTTGCATGGTGTCATGGTTTCACTAATGCCCAATTGGAACAAAGTTCCTAATAAGCACTTCAATTTTCGTTTCCCTATAATCTGAAGTCAAGTCCACATAGTTAAAGATCAGATAAAGTGTAGTGAAAGCAGATTTTCAGCAGTGATAAAGTGGCACCCTTAGGCATGCTGTGATCATTGTGAGGTGCTGTTTGGTGCCTCAGGGCCACATGCAGAATGGGCAGCTGCCAAAGAAGGAGGCCACATACATATTCAACAAATTGGACATGCACATGTAAGCTTTTAATAGACAATGACAGCACCGGTATGGGCTGGGCAGAGTGAGGGAAAAAGACCTACCACGTATGTTTATCTGTGTTTGTGTTTGGCTCTCTGCAAACTACTTTTTCTCTCCATGGGTGACTCCTGGACTTGGCAGCGTATTTCACCACTTGCTGCTTTTGCTTAAACATACTTCACTGTAATCTTCACATTTACCAAATTGTTACTACTGCATACAAGCAATAATCTATTAGAATATGTTATTAAATATAGTCCCTGCACAATAATCTAGTGCTACAAAAATTTTAACTGTCTTTTGGCCAAACATATTTGTTCATTCAGCCATGATTTTAACATATATAAAATATTTACCCATATTTTCTGTAATTCTAGGCATTGACTCTATACTTGTTTTCAAAACAATCTGCAAAAGACTGTAATAGACTGCAAAAAAATGGGCATACACAATCTACATAAATGGATCAGATGTGACAGATAATTAAAGTGTGTTATTTCTGCTCTAAAGCAGTTTGTTGATGGGCTACCTGCCAGAACGTCTGTAAAGAATGGGACCCCTTAACATGATATGTCTTATTCACTGGAGACAGATGTGCCCTAGGGAAGCACATTGTGCCCCTTAATTATAACAATAGCAGGCAATTTATTTGCCCTTCAGATTGTTAATTTGATATTGGTGTTCTTAAACCGGGGCTGGAAAAAGACGTCCTCTTTGGAGGAATAGGAGATTCCATACTGGGCTGAGAGTCAAGAAAAGAAGGTTATTGTTCACAGTGGAGCTTTGCACTGCAAACACTCCCCTCTGCATAACCTGGGTTTGCCACTCACTGTAGGGAGTAGTGCTCAATCACCATAAGAGAGCATTCCAGCACTATCATAATTTAGCTGCCTTTCACATTTGCTGCCTTTTGCTACGGTGCCTGGAAATAAGTGATCTAGTGCTGAACTGGCCTTTGACAATGTAACCAATGTTGTTCTTAGAGACCCCCCAACACCCCTTTCCTCAAAAATGATTTAATCATTTTTCTCTTTCTCACTTATTTTCCCAGCATGGGAGTCTAGTAGCATTCCGAAACAGTGAGGACATTACAGCAGACATTTCCTGAAAGCAGTGGGAGTAAAGCTCTTACAAGGCAGTTCTTAATAGAATCTCAGTGCACCAAGACCCTTAAGCAGACTACTCGTCTCTAAACATTTTTAAGCGCTCAGGACAAATAATCTGGTCCATAATTATTTGGACAGCAACCATTTTTGTGATTTTGCTGCTCTTTATACCCGCAAAATGGATTTAAAACAGCGTGATTAAAGTGTAGAATTTCACCTTTAGTTTAACAAACATAATGCATAAACAATACTTCATTTTCACAGGCTCAAAAGTATTTGGACAAACAGATAATTAAAAAATCTACATTTTATGAAATGTATGTTTAATATTTAACTTTGTATCCTTTGCAGTCAGTGACCCATTTACTTCACCAAATGCTGAGTATCCACTCTTGAGACACTTATAATTCAATATAATTAATAGCGAGGGTTCGTCATAATTTCATAGCAAAGAAGTTCTCACATCTGAACTTTTATTCCAGTTGCTAAATTTGCATTTAGTAGTTGTTTATAGACACCCCTTAAAAGCTGAAAGCCATACGATTCAATCGTATATTGATTCCTTTATTCCTTCATTCAAATGTATTTTGCTGTTGTATAGAGGGAATATTATGAAAATAATATTTCCAAATACTTTCGGAGCTGACTGTAAATTTGTTTAACAAGAGTAGAACATATTTTGAAATGTATGTGCACCTGGGACAAAACAGCAATTTCTATATCTTTATCTGATAAATGAACCAGTTATGAAAACAATATGATTTTGTCCTCAGATTTTTTTATATAAAAATATCACGCTAGTATGTTTATTCAATGCTTTTCAATGTGTTTCTGTTTTACTAATAAATATTCCTAAAATGTTAAAGTCTGTTCATCTCTCCCTATTCGCCTCAGTTCTGTTAAGATGATATATGTTGATGTCACTTTGATACTCTCTAGTGGATAAAAAGTGAAGGGTACTTCAGAGAAAGCATTTAAAGGCTCATCATCCCTGAGGACATGGACAGCAATCCTTTAGGTCTCCTCTGCCTGAAACACATATTGTGCTCTAAACCAGTGCACATCAATGGCTGATATCCCTTTGAGATCTTTGAAGTAGTGTGTACATGCAGCAGAAGTGGTATTATTGTTACAGCAGATCGTCTTTCACCAGTACCCATTACTTATAAGTTTGACTGAGCAACTTTAAGTCAGCATGCAGCCTTTGCCAGAGCTTGAGTGGCATGTTGATGGCAGCCCCTGCATGGGTCTTAATGTATTCAGATGATGACAGAAATAGTTCGGTAATTATACATGCCAAAGAAAAAGAAGATTAGGCTAATGTTTAAACGTGGGATGACTTGCTGGAGAAAATTAATGTAACACTAATTGCATTGCCCTTGTTATAACTGAATCTCTGACCCTTGACATGCAAGAGTCGATGCTGCAAAAGCCCATGCTGATTTAATCACTCCAGCATTAATGAGAACTATATTTGGAGTTCAGTAAGCAACTACCTATGGAGAGTTCACCTGCAGCAGGTAGAAATGAAATCTCTTTGGTATAACATGTGCTTTGCTGTAGATTGATGGACAGTCATGACCACTATGAAGGACAAAATCACAAAAAGTATCCATAGTTTCAATGCTTTTCTCTAACAGTGTAAAAAAAAACAAAAAAAAAACACACACATAGCTTACTGCATTTGATTATGATACAGGACAACAGATATTATAATGATATGTTTCTTTACTGACAAAATAATTTTGACCAAACCTAATTTTCGAAAGTTGGGAAAATTCTGGATATATTTATACAAAATGACTAAAATAAACTTGAGCTGCTCTGTAGGTGTAATTAATCATGATAGGTAAAGCATGAAAAGCAGCAGGTTCCTCAAATTCACATTAAGATGAGCACTATTTCACAGCAGTAGCCTTTGTTGTCACAGAATATGTCCCTGTTTGTTTTGTTTTTACATTAGACCCCATTCAAGCTGCATCAATAAAACACGATTTTTGTAAATGCAATTGAGGAACAATGATGAAAGTGAGATGCAGGGTGCCAGTGAAAATGTATTATTTAAAGGGGATCGGTTAAAAACATAAAATTAAAATATTAAGTAGCACCAGATTTAATCTAAATGTAATAAATTATAAAGGGCAAAACGTAATCTATAAAGGGGCTACTGGATGACTCCCCTATCTGAAATCTTTGGAGGAGGAGTGTCTCTCTGAAAAACATTGGACACGCGCCACTTGGACAGGGGCACATGCCAGGGTAGTAAGCCAACAATCATTGAGGTAGACACAAATGTACGACAGTGGTAAACTCTGAAAGCAAATGAACCTCAAAGCTGAAGCTTAGATTTCACCAATCCCATGGTCTCTGGACCTGGCTCTGTGCTTCCTTGTGTAAAGAGTTGTTTTATGATCTTATCCACCAATAACTAACCAGTGCTTTTCTGTCTTGTTTTGTTTTAAGATTCCTGTAAAGTCTTTAAAAACAACTCTACATTTATATTATCATTTTGTGTTTTAGACAATAAAGACAAAAAAAATCAAACAGTTACCATTTTCAATTACTATAAATAACAAGAAGAAGAAGAAGAAGAAGAAGCAGGATTTACTCAGCAGACAGTTTTCACATGGTGAATGTGATGCTTGTATTACTTCACCTTTATTTGGTTGCTTTTCTTTCTAACAAGCAAAATGCACTAAATATATTTAAGTGGGTCAGCTCAAGTATTTGCATGAGCAAAAGTAGACCTGTTTATTTACTATTTTATACATATTTTAACATGTTCTTGATACTTAATGTGCTAGACTTGGTGCTTATGGATGTGTTTCCAAGGTGATAAACTTTTCACTTTGCATGTGACATATGGTTGGAGCTGTGCTTGGGGTATCTGTTCATATTTCTCTGAGGCAAGGACCTGAGAGGGTGGAGGGTATAAAACCACCCCCAATCAATTTAGTGTCACAGCCCAGAGAGAGCTCAGCTATGCCACCTTTTTAATTACAATAGCTGTATTTTCAGAGTATAGATGAAGCAATGCACTGTCAGGTGATGAAACAAATGCAATGTGAGAAAGAAAAACAATTTACCAAGTTGCCTCCTTGTCATGAGCTTCCATATGTACTTCCATCTACAAGTGCAGCTATGTGTTATATGTTCTAATTACAAAATAAATAAAAAAAAACATTTATGTGAAGTATTTTTTACATTTAATATTTTTCGTTATGTCTTTTTATTGCTTTCTTTTTTATTATAATTCTTAACAAGCACAGCAAAGTCTTAAGAAGTTTTATGTTGGTTTCCTTCTTAAAATGAATAAAAAAATGCAATTTCTGTCATGGATTAATTACAACTCTAAAACAAACAGCATTGCCTTTAAGAAAGGCAACATTAATTAAATATTCTGATAAAAGAATGTCTCTGCCGAAGATAAGCATTTTATTTAAGTTTCAAATGTAATTGCTTTTTGTATTTTTTTTTTTTTATAATAATAATGATAATAATGATAATTCACCCTAAGAGACAAAAGCTTATGGATCATTGTTAGCATTGTTAACTGTATTGGGATGTTTGTTTACCTCCAAATGCCAGATATTTTGTATTCAACTCCTTGTTTTCGTCTGTGTAAATCCACTGTTTTGTTTTTAATGACTGGCTCACTGTGGACCATATCCCTGTTTAGTACACAGTAACCAGAGTGCTTCAGACTAACCTTGTACTGAAAATCGCCCAATCTCTGGAATGCCATGACGGACACCTGATCCTCAGCAAGCAGTATCTGATAGTGCTGCCATGTTTTATTAATCTCTAATTAACCTTTTTGAGAACCTGGCATTATAGGCTATGGTTGTTTTGGTTATAAACATCTAAGGGATGTGTAGCCACTCTTAAGTACTTGCTAGGTTTGGTTAAATAGGCAGGTTTGATTTCTGTCTCTGCAGAGCAAATGGGGTGAGTCCAGCTTATGAAGGACGTTTAAAATTGCATGACTATATTTATTTTGAAAATTACTATTATTAGGGCCCGAGCACCAAAGGTGCGAAGCCCTATTGTTTTCCTTAGAATTTATTATTATTATATATATTTTTTTTTTTCGGGCACACATCTACGCACATGTACGAGAGTTGGTATGCATATAGATCTCATCGACCCGAGCAACTATCACAATCAAACTTATTAGCTCCACCCAACAGGAAGCTGGCCATTTTGGATTGTTTTATAAGTGCATGCGGTGAACTTTTAAATACTCCTCCTAGGGAATTCATGCGATTGACATCAAACGTGGTGAACATGATGCCGAGACATTGCACTTGCTAAATTGCGAAGGGATTTTTGATATCTTGAACGGTGCTGCCATGGCAAGGCGACAAATTTATGGTGAATTTAGAGAAACAGGAATGGAGAAAAAATTTCTCAAAAAATGTCTTGGGATGACACGCGGTGTGTATGTTCGACCAAGGATTCCGATCGCATCGATGTGCCTATTGTGAATCTCGGACATAGCGCCACCAACAGGCACCAGGAAGTGTGTAAGTCACAAAAGGTGGATTTTTTGACAGTTGCATGTGGTGAACTTTGAAATACTCCTCCTAGGATATTCATGCGATTGGCACCAAACATAACCAACATGATGCCGAGACATTGTAGATGATAAATTGCAAAGGGATTTTTGATATTTAAAATGCTGTTCCCATGGCAACGTGTCAAACGTAACTTTTATTTCAGGCACATTTAAGGCTTTTGGCGTGCTTAGATTAACTTGAAATTTAACACATACATCACATTTGTCGGCTGTTAAGTGTGGACAAAAAGGTCAGACAAACGTTTGTCTCTAAAGTGGCTCACTAGCGCCCCTGTTTGTCTAAAATTTGGGCTTTTTTTTTACCTACAGTCCCCAAATGAGTTAGTAACAACATAAAATAGTCCACTGATATTTACCCACTTGATGCACTTGCCCACTGTGCATTGTTTTCTGGGAGGCACCGTATAGCGATACACAAATGTGCGAGGGCCCGCCATCACTGTTTTCAGCTATATTTATTATTAGTATTAGTAGTAGTAGTAGGTTGGGTTTTTTTTTGGTTTAAATGCAGAAAATGGTTAATTTCTGCATGAAATAGTATTTATTGCTTATATGTGCTCTGTCTGACTAATTAATGAGGGTCTTTTTTGCTAAATATCAATGTTATGGATTTAAGAATCATCCATCAAAGTCATAGAGGGTGAACTGTCAGTCTGTTCAGAAAAAAGATCTTTTTTTTTTCTTACCATTAAAGAAGGGAGAATATAAAAAAATAAATATTAATAATAATAATATTTTGGGGTAGAAAAATGGTTGATGCTATCTGGGACCTGTAGACACAGAAACAACTGCAAAAAAAAGCACTACAATGTTGTTAAGTATGCTTGAAATAGAAAAAATAAATTAAATTAAATAAATTAAATTAAGAAAAAAAATGAGACATTTATATTGAGAATTGATACAGTTTTAAAACAAATAGATGTGAAATATAAATCTATCAATAACAAATGATTTAAAAATAATTTGGGATATAAACAAATTCTTTGTTGTTTTGGTAGTGCTTTATATCCAATGAAATTAAACATTTTCAAGTGTCCAGTCAATCAAGCTAATTCTAATAACAAGTATTTTCAGAAGCTAATTGTGATAGTCCACCACTAAATAAAAAGACAAAACTAAAATTGAATAAATAAATAAATAAATAAATAAATAAATAAATAAATAAATAAATAAATAGTGGGCTGCTATGGGTCTTTGGACAACACTTTGGACAACCAAAGAGAACATTTTCTCAAGTGTTGAGACAGTCTAAAAACTGTTCTCTGAGCATACCTGACACACAGGACCCAATTGCCTCCTCTAGGGAAATGTATAAATAGTTAGTCTGGTCTAATTTATATACATATATAATTTATATATTTATATGTGTGTGTGTGTGTGTGTGTGTGTGTGTGTGTGTGTGTGTGTGTGTGTGTGTGTGTGTGTGTGACACGTGTAGGCTGGTGTGGGGGAGTGAGTCTGCCATGCGTTAACTGCAGACAGACCTGCCGCTTGTTGTGTCAGCGGTGAGGACACACCATCTTCCTGTTTTAGCAACCTGCTTCACAGCACAGAAGGAGAAAGTGCACACACCCTTCATGCAGCACCCTTTCTTCACACACCGCACAACCATAAATCATTAGCAGCCACATTTTTTAATACAGCCTAGCCTGAGAAAGCTTCACATCAATATAAAAGTGCACAAAACACCTTAAATCTGTGTTTTAGCTGTGCATGTTTAAGATACCTTGCACACTTGCTGCCAGAATAAATGAATGAGTAATTGTGTTGTTTGGCATGCCACAGTAGGTCTATGGAAGCGTGGAAATTACAGTACATTGGCATTGCTTTTGCCTGTCATGGCTGTCTTCACCTGCTCAACCTATAGCACACTTCTCCATGTGTCAGTACTACAATGGCAACACTACCACTAATTACTTTCTAAGTAAGTCAATCCCTTTTTCTTGTTTGCTTTTGTTCAGAAGTTTGGCTCTAGACAAAACCCTTTAAAGTTGAACTTCCTGCTACTTCATCCTTTTATTAAAATGAATACGCTGTTATATTTATAAACTCTGCAGATAAAAATCAAGAGTCACTAATGTTGTCACACACTTTTCATGCAAAATTTCAGTGTTAACCTCTTTCGGCTACTAGCCAAATAAGGGCAAGGTGCATCCTTTTGTGTACTTCTAATCTGCAGATGGAGTTACCTGTATCCAATTAATATGTGCTATGGCAGCCAGTGAATGACCTGCTGCAGGATTATTAGAGCAGTTCAGCTATAAACAATGCCAGTATTGTTCTGTTTTGCTATTTAGATAATACATACAGTAGGGAAATTAGTATTTGAACACACGCTATTTTGCAAGTTCTCCCACTTAGAAATCATGGAGGGGTCTGAAATTGTCATCGTAGGTGCATGTCCACTGTGAGAGACATAATCTAAAAAAAAAATCCAGAAAACACAATGTATGATTTTTTAACTATTTATTTGTATGATACAGCTGCAAATAAGCATTTGAACACCTGTTATTATTTGGTACAGTAGCCTTTGTTTGCAATTACAGACTTTTCCTGTAGTTTTTCACCAGGTTTGTACACACTGCAGGAGGGATTTTGGCCCACTCCTCCACTCAGATCTTCTCTAGATCAGTCAGGTTTCTGGCCTGTCACTGAGAAACACGGAGTTTGAGCTCCCTCCAAAGATTCTCTATTGGGTTAAGGTCTGGAGACTGGCTAGGCCATGCCAGAACCTTGATATGCTTCTTACAGAGCCACTCCTTGGTTATCCTGGCTGTGTGCTTCGGGTCATTGTCATGTTGGAAGACCCAGCCTCAACCCATCTTTAATGCTCTAACTGAGGGAAGGAGGTTGTTCCCCAAAATCTCGCAATACATGGCCCCAGTCATCCTCTCCTTAATACAGTGCAGTCGCCCTGTCCCATGTGCAGAAAAACACCCCCAAAGCATGATGCTACCACCCCCATGCTTCACAGTAGGGATGGTGTTCTTGGGATGGTACTCATCATTCTTCTTCCTTCAAACACATTTAGTGGAATTATGACCCAAAGGTTTTATTTTGGTCTCATCTGACCACATGACTTTTTTTCCCATGACTCCTTTGGTTCATTGGCAAACTTAAGACGTGCCTGGACATGTGCTGGTTTAAGCAGTGGAACCTTCCCTGCCATGCATGATTTCAAACCATGACGTCTTAGTGTATTACCAACAGTAACCTTGGAAACGGTGGTCCCAGCTCTTTTCAGGTCGTTGACCAGCTCCTCCCGTGTAGTTCTGGGCTGATTTCTCACCTTCCTTAGGATCATTGAGACCCCACGAGGTGAGATCTTGCATGGAGCCCCAGTCCAAGGGAGATTGACAGTCATGTTTAGCTTCTTCCATTTTCTAATGATTGCTCTAACAGTGGACCTTTTTTTACCAAGCTGCTTGGCAATTTCCCCGTAGCCCTTTCCAGCCTTGTGGAGGTGTACAATTTTGTCTCTAGTGTCTTTGGACAGCTCTTTGGTCTTAGGCATGTTAGTAGTTGGATTCTTACTGATTGTATAGGGTGGACAGGTGTCTTTATGCAGCTAACGACCTCAAACAGGTGCATCTAATTTAGGATAATAAATGTAGTGGAGGTGGACATTTTAAAGGCAGACTAACAGGTCTTTGAGGGTCAGAATTCTAGCTGATAGACAGGTGTTTAAATACTTATTTGCAGCTGTATCATACAAATAAATAGTTTAAAAATCATATATTGTGATTTCTGGATTTTTTTTTAGATTATGTCTCTCACAGTGGACATGCACCTACGATGACAATTTCAGACCCCTCCATGATTTCTAAGTGGGAAAACTTGCAAAATAGCAGGGTGTTCAAATACTTATTTTCCTCACTGTAAATAAACTGCAAAATTAAGCTTTGCAGTGCAATCATTTTTGTTTAGTTGTATGTGCATGTGTGCGTGTGCGTGTGTGTGTGTGTGTGTGTGCGTGTGTGCGTGCGTGCGTGTGTGTGTGTTTATTTATAATGTGTCTCGCACATTCTTTTCTATTGAGCCAATGTGAGCAGGGTGACCCGATGCCAAAAGGGCTCCTTGTCCAAGCCAAGAGTGCAAGGATACTGACAGTTAGACTTCCTTTGGACTTCATTTAGGAATCTGTACAGCTGGCATGAAGTATGGAGCTCTATTCCTGGTAGGAGACAGGGCCAAAATAGCCAGAAATTTACAGAAAAGTCAAGGTTTTAATGCCCTTGTGAATTTAATTCTATAAAATGTTGATAACAGTTGAGAGATGAATGGGACGTTCGAGACAACCATGGGCAAATTTTCACTGCCAGAGCAGCCCTCAGCACCACAATAACAAACCATGATTACTACAATCCATATGATGAAGGCATTTTCGTTGACCTTTTCCCACTGTGTCGTATTTCACATTTGCTATTTGTATGTATAAGTTTCTACACATACTATGGTCCACAAAATATGAGACTCTACAGATGTGTGGGAGATGTGAAAAGAAAAGCAAAGCCTTTTTCAAACTATGTGCATGTTTGTGTAAACCTGCCTGTCTGTGCGTGTGCATGTGTGTGAAGAGAGAGGTCATGGTAGCAGGCTCATTTAACGCTGCAGTTTTTCACTTGTCTCTTCTCCATATTTTCACTCACATCTATGTTATATAGTACTGGCCAGTGCTTGTGCTCTTTCTTTTTAAAAAAAGACATAAAGGGTTAGAGATCTGTGCCACAAAAACCTATTTAATTTTTCATTCCTCTTTTTTCATATGGAAATCATGTGAAAACCACCCCCCCCCCACACACACACACACACACACAAACACAACCCATACAACCACCCATCCCTGAAATTGAAACACACAAAAAACAGCACAGATTTGATTATTATTTTTTGTCATAATCAATTAAAAGCAGTGCGTATTCAGGGAGGACTTTATGAACATACTGGTGAGTCTCGCTGCCTTGCAACCAAACAATTAAATTGTTAAATTGTGCTTTCTTTCTCCATAGGATATTCATTAATCTCAACTTGTCATCTTTGTTTATGCAGGTTATCTTTTGGGGTGGAGTTTTGATAATGTGTCTAATGTGTGTAAGAGAGAGAGAGAGAGAGAGAGAGAGAGAGAGAGAGAGAGAGAGAAGAGAGAGAGAGAGAGAGAGAGAGAGAGAGAGAGAGAGAGAGAGAGAGAGAGAGAGAGAGAGAGAGCATTTCTAAGCAAATTTACCACCTCTTGTATAAATATGATGTAAGAATTGATTTAACTTTTATTATGGCAAAATGCAATAATAGCTATGGAATTAAAAGCAATACAGTATAAATATTACTGCCTAAAAAAGAATTGTAATTCATATTGAAGCTGTATGTGAGGCTGACTAGGAGTCAGGGTTCTCCTTTACCAGCAAATGATGCCTAAACTGTAGCCTTTCTTTTTTAAAACCATAATAGTCTCGAATATCAGAGGTCACACTTGAGCCCACACCTGAATTTCAAGTTTTAGTGTTTAAGCAGCCCTGTTGTCCTGAGGCTGGGAGATTAGAAGACAATATCTGTATAAGAAGTGACTACATTCTGTTGCCAACTCCCAGAGGCTGCCCTGTAATTACATTGCCATACTACATTGCCATACATCAGCTGTCCTGCAAGTTCCACTCTTATTCACATGCCAGGTAGTCCTCAAATTAATCACCTTCTCCATGCAGCTATGCTATCCATTTTCTTGCTTTTCCAAGATGACTTTTCATGCTAATGGGGGATACTTGTACTCAAAGGGCATGCAGACGAGTGGCTCTGACTCTAGAAGTTTGACATGCTGCCGGTGTGTGAAAAGGATCTTCTGTGGTGAGTCTAACAGTAGGAGGCCAGTATTCATCACTGTGTGCCTGCATTCTTGTCTATAATTTCTAAATTGCATACATTATTAATTATTATATAAATATAATAACATTAATATACATAAAAAATAAGTATTATACAAAAAAACTTAATTGAATTATTTCATATACATTACATATAAATATGTATTATCAGTGTATATTAACAATATTTTTTACAGGTTTATTTTCCATTCATTTTCGAAGGTTCTAATTGAACACAAACATATACTCCCAATAGCTGTTTCATCACCATGTTTTATAAATATTTTAATAATAAGCAATATCATAAACCTATGCATTAGGCATTAAGTGTACTTTACTCTCCCTTTATTGCAGGTTCTATAACATATTCTGTTTTCTGAGTAGTGTGCCATTCTGCCAGTGTGTGAGAAGGATCTTCTGCACTGACCCTCGCAGCAGGAGAGGAGCATTTGTCACTGCGACGCGACACATCGCTCCAGGGCTGCTGCATGCTAATTTTGCCCATTGTTTCAGGGTGACTGCTTTCTCTGTGCTCCTGAACAAAAGGCCTTGGCATGAGGCTCTGATTTGCCATGTTTAATGTTTACATTTGAATATTAACCCTCGTCCAAAACTTTTACATACAGGCTCTATGTAGGAAGGGATTTTTTTTTGTGTGGATTGTTAAAAAATGTGCATCCCCAGGTTCCATTCTATAGCTATGTTTGGTCCTATTAAGAATTGGTAATAGTAACATTTAAGAAATGTAAGAACAATAATCAATATTTTAAATAATATTCAGTGTTTTCCTGGTGAGCAGACCTATGATTTATAGCAAGGGTCTTAGTATTTAACAAATCCATACAATATGCTTTAATGATGTTTGAAATTTTAAAATGAACTTAAATATCTTACAGTAAAGGAGTATAGGCATGGCAAGTAATTCAAAGTGTGATTTAAAGTGTATTTTTATATGTGTGTGTGTGTGTGTGTGTGTGTGTGTGTGTGTGTGTGTGTGTGTGTGTGTGTGTGTGTGTGTGTGTGTGCGTGTGTGTGTCTGCATGAGAGAGTTTGGCTTCACTGAAGCCACTTTGTCATTTCTGGTATTAGTCCTGAGCAGACAGATTCACGGCGGGTAGCAGCTCAGTAATTGGAGATTCCCAAAGTGATTAAAATTCATTTTTAAGCCTCCTCTCTTATCTGCATAGCCACAGGAGAACCCTGGAGCCATGAGGCGCTGCAAGTTTGTGTCACAGATAAAGGATGGGTCACTAGATAACTCCTCCTTCACCCCTTCTTCCCCCCCCTCTTTTCTTTGACGTCTGAAAGAGTGGATTGAGACCAGGCTAGCCATTTTACCCCAGGGTGGCAGCAGGGTCAAAGGTCACTTGTAATATCTTTGCTGTGAACCTGCAGAAGTGCAAAGTTACACTAGGTGCCGATCCACTCGACTAAACTCTCAGTTCTTCAGCCAATTACATATAAATTACCACACAGACCTATGAGTGTAATGAGTATTCATTTGGTGAGTTTGTTTGCTCTCATTCTTTGCTTTATTATTGTTGGCACAATTTCCAGATATATTTGTTATTGTATTTGTTAAGCCATATAATGTAATGCTTTATAATGTAATTATTTTAAGTTATATTTTCGTTCAAAATGTCCTGACTAGCAAATACTGGAACACTACATTTCTGAGCATGCTGTTATAGGAAAAAATCACTGACAGGTGTTTTGACCCTATACATAACTATATAAGAGTTTGATTTTTCTAAAGTCTAAAGCTGATTAACATCTAATAATGGCACAGTCCAAAGTGTTTTATTCTGATTTTACAATTTGTAAACTAGTATTTTTTTTTATTAAACTTTTTTAATATTACTGTTATCACTTGCTTAATAATGTATTCTGTTATCAGCCTTGCTTTTTTTCTCTCAAGAAATAAAAGGATGCATGTTTTCATGCCAAAGAGAAACCTTACTGACTGCTAGACATGTTTCTAAACATGTAGATCATAAATCCAAGATGTGTTTATAGTCATTTATTATTAGGTTTAGATTATTTAAACAATACAGAAAGTCTCAACTTTCTCAGCTAATGTAATGTAGCTCTTTTGTTTCAGTATCAGATGCATAACAGAACAGATGCAGAGCTTCTTGTAATTAATCAAGCAATGTATGACTTACACTACTAAATCTCTCATGGTTTCTGGTGACTTGGTAGCTGGTGGTATGCAGGGCAATTGTCAGAGTACAGCAGTGTGGGGTTTGTGTGTGTGTGTGTGTGTGTGTGTGTGTGTGTGTGTGTGTGTGTGTGTGTGTGTGTGTGTGTGTGTGTGTTGCCACATACGGATGTATGGGCTGTCATGGAGTAGGGCTGTGGTGTGTTGTGACCGTTGCTGGGTCTTTCCTCTGCGGAAGCAGCAACTCCTCCAATTCTCAGAGCAGACAACAAGCTCATGGCCCAGCCTGAGAAATAGCCTTCCAGATCTGTCACACACATCCAGCACAATTTATTCCACTGGAAGTTCTGCTGAAAAAAGTGACCTGAATTTTGTGTATATCATTAGGCTGAAATGTATTTGTATTATTAGAACTGAACATGATATAGTAATATACACACTGTATTAAAGAAACCTGAAATGTATTATATTGTTTTATGTAGTTATATTGTTTTATTATATTGTAGGTTTTTTTTAACTCTTTTGTATTTTGGAACAAACAAAATCATATCATGCGCATAATGTTTGAGTGAAAAATGTTAATGTATACATATTTTATGTAGTGTTAGACAGGTAGATAATAAATTACAAACTGTAGAAATATACATTCTGTTGCATATAGAAAAACATATTAGTAATATATATATATATATATATATATATATATATATATATATATATATATATATATAATATATATATATATATATATATGCTTCATGTGCAATCAGTAAATCCAGTAAATTATATATGTATATATATACTATTTTGTGTAATTGGGTTCAGAACAGGCAGAGATGAAAGTGATCCATTCAGTTTTATTTCTTTCAGCAGACAATAGCTGCAGCTTGGATGCACATACCTTCTGTCTCCCAGACAGGAGCAGACTTGAACTCTGAATGTGACACCAGGCCCTCTGGAAAAAAGAAAATTTAAATCTACAGTTACATGCAAATCCTTTGAAATCTACTTTGAGTTCAGGGGCACTGAAAACATTAAGATTTACTAATGCCTCTTTTTGTCCTACTCAGGTTATAAGTGGCTTATTTGTATAATTTAGTTACATTCTTATTGTACATTATCCCCAGTGCTTATGGATTATTTTTAATTATCTTAGAGCATACAGTATGTTTGTAAAAAGGATTTAACTTAAAAAAAAAAACAGATTTAAACTAAGATTTAACCTTCTGAAATAAGACATTAATAATTTCTTGTAGCTAAAGAATATATTTATTTCACCGAGAACTAGCAGGTGGATTTGAGAAATACAGAACACCTAATTATAACATTACATAAATGTATCCACTCTAATATAAACTTTCCAAATGAAATAAGATTGATCACCTTCATGGCCTGTGCTTGACACAATCCAAGCAGTTCCTTTTGACTGAATTCTCTTTTCCAACACTCTATACAGAACAGTGGACCTAAATTCATAACAAATCAAATTGTCAGTTCAGTGTTGGTTCATTTACACTAGTTAACTGTAACATTATAACCACTGTCAGTTGAAGTGAATAATAAGGATTATTAGTCAGTTTTCCAAGTTAAAGTATTGAAAGCAGGAAGATTCGGTAAGCATAAGGATCTCAGCAACTTTAACAAGGTCCAAATTGCGATCGCTCAACCACTGTGTCAGAGCTTCTTTAAAACCACAGGTCTTAATGGGTGTTCCCAATAATTCAGTGGTTATTACCTACCAAAAATGCAAGGTTTGTAAAAGAAGGCTAGCCCTTCTGGGCCATATCACACAGAAGAGCTACTATACCACTAGACCATTGAGCAATAGAAGAAGGCCTGATGAGCCACAAAAGGAGGTCTGATTCACATTTTCTTTTATATATGTCTACAGTTGAGTGTGCATATCACTCGGAGTAGGGAAGAGATGTGCTATGGATAGAAAACAAGCTGGCAGAGGCAATGTGATGTTCTGGATAATGTTTAGCTAAGAAACTTTAGGTCCTGTCCATGTGGATTTTTCTGACGTGTACCTAAACATTGTTGCAGACCAAGTATACCACTTCATAGCAACAGTATTCTATAATAGCAGTGGTCTCTTTCAGCAGAATAATGCACCCTGCCATACTGTAAAAATGATATGACAGAACACTATTAGAGATTTTGTGGATTCCATGCTTTGATGGGACAGAACTATTTTGGTGGCACAGAGTGAACCTAACAACAATATTAGACAATTGTTTTTAAAGTTATAGCTGATTAGTGTACACTGCTATGTGACATATTTTAGTTTCAATGCTACATTATATATTAAGATTGAGGATTGACATTTAACTTGTTTTAAAATAATACTTTATAAGCATATAATATAAATATAGTCTTCTATGACACAATTCTGTAAATAAGCACACAACATATCATCTAGTGAGCTGATGGTTGTGATTCTGTAGGGGGCAGCAGGAGTCCAGTCTCATATCTTAACAGCAGCAGCTCTCAGAGGAAATGTTCCACCAGCTTTTGTTCTTTCCTTACGTCCCAAACATTAAACATTCAAGGAGAGGGACTGCAAAATAGCAGTCATGTATCCAAATAGTGCATCCACAATTTTCATGCTATGAGGAAAACTTTATAAGATTGTTTCAACTTAATATTGGCTCCAGACAGGAGAGAGGTACACATTAAATATATAATTTAATTTGCAAAAATAAAAATCATCAATGAAATGATGTCAATACATACATGTTTTTTTTTATCATTTTAATAACAATATGTTTATTTGGAATAATTAATTTAAAAAAAAATAGAAGTGAAATATTTGGTTAATTGCAAATATTTCGTCTAAACATTTAGTTTAAAAAATAAAAATATAAAAAATGAAAGATGCTTACTAGCATAAAAGCTTTTACAAAATGAAATAATATTGTTGTCAGCATTATTATCAAATTTTAGCTATCATAGTTGTAGCAGATTGTATTTATTTTTAAATGTATTGTGTTTTATATGAATTTGGCAGTTGTGCAAAGCCTGAAACTGGAATTGATGAAACATGTTTTAGATTGTGCATGCTGCTAAAATCTCTGTAAAACACATTATTAATTATGACAAAATGGTTTTCCTTCTATTCAGTTCAGCCCATGTGCCTTTGAGGAAAACCAATGTTTTGGGGGTTTTGTGTGACAGATAAACATATAAAAATAAAATAAAAATGGCTGGCTGAAAATCCATTGTAAATTCAATGTGGGTGGAAAAATAGCTTGTGGCTTAAGCACAATAAATTTCACACCCTACAAAAACAGAGATATAGTAGGTAGTATGCCCTATGTAGGAAAACATTGTAACTCAATAGCTTCTGGTTTATCTGAAATCCAGAGAAACCAGAGACTGGCGTTGTTTGCAAACTCACATGTCATTCCAGGCATGACTGATTTCTCTGTTAAAAGAGGACAAGTAAAACAGTGTTTGAATGAAGAGTATACCATGATCTGTGGTCTGAGAGAGAGTGTGTTGTGTGTGTAGTAATGGCAGTGTGGTGGGACAGCAGGATCTGCTCAGGAAGATTTATCGCTTCAGGTCTTTGCTTGTATATTTACAGTCTCATGACCTGAGTACAGGGCCCATGGTTAAGGAAAAGGGTTTCAGTATTCCACACACATTTGCACATGACTTATTCTTTCACATAACAACTTGTAGATTAAATGTTTTATAGTATTTTATCTGATCTGATAGAAAATACAGATTATTCGTTTTTTTTATGTATTTAGAATTGATTTTAGCATGAATTTAGCTACATTAAATTAAGCCTCCAAAATAAAGGCAAATACAGTGCTGTGCCTCTCAGAAGGTTTCTCGGACTGTTATGAACAATGCCTATAGGGCTGAATGTGAAGTTGACTGTGACCGTGTGGCTCAGTGATCCCCTACAATACACACTCCAACAAAGAAGTTTGTTCAGGGATCCAGTTAAATGCCATGTTACACCTTTTTTTCTGAATGATAAAGTGTGTGTATGTTCTACTAAATGGACTTGTCTTGTGAAGCCCTGTGACCCCCAGCCCACCATGCAAGAAAGAGAACTATGAGATGAAGTAAGCATTAAATAAAACAACAGATGCCTGTTTATTTATCTAGCCCCGAGGCCAAGCTCGACTGGTGAGTGAATCAACATCAGGGCCATTTTCACAGGAGCAAATGGCGCATGTCATGGGTGGAGCAAACAAGAATATGGCTGAGAGGGTTTTAATCAAGAGACAATGCTGGACCTTTTATCTGAACCCCATTTCCATTCACGCGGGGCTTATGACTGTGTGCTTTGCATGTGAAAGGCTTGGAGTGACATTTTTTTTACAGTGTGTCTGAGCATCTATGCGTGTGTAAAAAAAGAGAGAGCCTCTCTCCTCTCACCAATCATGCCACTACATTCATGGCTCACCCCATTTTCTACTCTTCTCTCTGGTCCTGATGGAGTTTCAGCAGAGGCCACGGTGAATAGCTTTTCAGCCATCATAAAAAAAAAAGAGTCTTTAGGAATAATGCAGTTACAAAAAACTTCACTGAGTGGAATCAATGTGTTTTATAAGATATTAAAATTTGTATTCATCTCTCCACTGAACCAGGTTTTGGTCAGTGGTTGTCATGCATTTAGTAAAGTGTAATGGAGATTACATCTTATTGTTATTCACCTCCTCTTTGTGTTTTATACCTAAAGTTTAAAAATAACCTAGTCCTGACTTTTAGCACACAGACACTGCCCTCTGCTAAATAAGCGTCCAAGTCTGAAGCTTGACTCTCATGCAGTGTTAATTCTGACCTCCATTTCAACTTTGACCCGTGACCTGCTGAGGGATCCATCATGACAGGAGGCTGATTAACTACAAAATGGTGTCTGATTTCACAAAAGATCCTGAAAAACAAAAAGACAGAAAAAGATATTTCCTACCACCTCTGCATATTCTCTCCACCTCCATGTTTGCCATTGTGTAAAAGGTTACCCATTTCACACCTGCTTCTTCTCTTCTTGCTTTTTGGCCTTCTTTTTCTTTTCTTGTTCTTTGAATCTTCTTTTTCTTTACTCTTTTTCCTTTTGCCTAGTGTGAGAGGCAGGTAGTCCAAAAGAACCATGGAATTATGGGAAATCGTCAAAGGATGTCGTTAATGAACTGAAGGCCTTCTCAGCCTGGGAATAATGAGATGCAAATATGATGCACAAGGCAAAAACAAGAAATGCGGGTCGCAGCAGCTGATTGACAGAGAGAAGCCCCGCCCATTGTCACGAGACCCCCTCCATCTCTCTCTCTCTCTCTCACTTTTTCGAACGACGGTAGAAAAATGAGTGTCTCCTCCTGCAGCAGCGGCACAACGCGCTAAACGGCTATTGTTCTCTTCTACCCACTGGGAATTGTACTTAACTAGGCACATCTACCTGGAGTTAAGTCTACTAATGTGTTCTTCTTTAATAAATTCCAACATAGAAAGACTGTTGAATAAAAGAACAGAAACGTCAGTGCTGTTTTTAATCGATTGTATGGTATAAAAATAAAAAGTTAAATTTTTAATCCCATTGTTTGTGGATGCATTAACCTCACACTCTTCACACAACTGACCGAGTTTTGATGAAGAATGATTGTTTAATATATGACATTTACAAAACTCTGGTAAAAAGGCTTCCTGTTTTAAATCTATGGTTTCGCAGGCAACTTTATATAAACACCAATAAACATGAGTAAGCTCAAGAGCAAGCAAACAAAAATACAACGAAATTATAGCTTATTATCTATATTTAACAACGTTGGAATAAAATCATACTCATTTCCTTATGCAATGCCTATTTTTGTTTTCTTATTTAATTACAGTAAATGAAGAACATTATTAAATGTGATTTACATGAAATGCTGCCATTTGTAAAAAAAAAAAAAAAAAAAAAGGTGATAATAAAATAAATAACAGAAAACACGATGAAACATTTATTATTGGTTAGACTAATAACGAAATATAAAATAATCTAAAAATCGGTGTTGGGTCTAATCCTAAAAATGGACATTCAATCGCAGCTGTTCATATCTAATTCAGCTCCGATTGTTTGTATAATAAAATACATCTCTGATCTCTGATGTATTTTATTATTATTGTTATTATTATTATTATTATTATTATTATTATTATTATTATTATTATGGTTGTTGTAACTGTATATAAAATTTCCACTTCCAATATTTTTCTGCTTAATTATTTGGTTGTTCCTTATTGAACAAAAGCGACCAAAATATGTTCAGTTCTTACATTATAAATAGTCGCTCACTGATATCGTTCTTCCCTCTGTGAGATTGCGCGTGTGTGTGTGTGTGTGTGTGTGTGTGAGAGAGAGAGAGAGAGAGAGAGAGAGAGAGAGAGAGAGAGAGAGAGACATGGATGTCGCCTCGATTGCTATCCTGCTCTGTTCACTGGTTTGGGTTGATTTGGCTGTCGGTAACAATGCACGCGCGGCGGACCGGGAGCTCGTGTAGCTTGCGCTTAAAGCCGGGAGTCCGTTCCAGCCTGCGGGCTTCGGAGAAACTCCGAAAGAAAGAGAAGAAGAAAAAAATCTCTTGTAGTGATGAAATTAGAGCGGCACCTGATGATGTCGACTGTGACACGTGTTAATTGCTCCGCAGCTCTCCTAATTAGGGATTTTCAGATGGTGGTGCGGCTGCGGAGTGGAGAGAGCGCTGGCTGGGTTACTGCACAAGTCTCCAATTAGTGTAAATCAAACTGATATCGATATATCACTCATCGACACATGATAGCTAGAAAATAACAATGTTGATTAATTTAATATTTAGTTAGTTCTGTGCTTTCGGATATAGCGCAAGGTTTTATTAATATATCTACCCCTTGTGAATTTAAATATGAAACAGTGCATATAACGTTTTAAAATATAATTCTATCAATTCATAGTTTAATTTAAGATGGTTTAATTTACATGGCGCGTACAATGATAAAAAAAATATTAACTGTATTTTATAAACAAGCATTTGAATATAAATTTCATCTTCATTGGGTTAACGGGGTATTTATCAATCAATGGCTATCAGAAATAAGAGCATGAGTTTGGATCGATATCCATATTTAATTTGGTAATAATGTCAAACTACAAATGAAAAATAAATCATAAAATACACATCCTTTTTGAGGTTCAGGTTAATAGTGCAGTCCTTTAAAGAGCTGGATATTTTCTGTCCCGAGCTTGTTTCTTTTTTAAAGAGTATAGTCACATGCATCATATTGCATTTGTCTTTTTGCAAATGACTTGTTACCTACTGGCATTCATTTATATTGGGCTTGGAATATAACGCTTTGTTATTGCGCTACCTCGGAGGGATTGTTTATGACACGGCTAATGGAAGTAATTGTTATTGTTGAAATTGCATGTCAGGAGAGTGACAGCGGAGATTCTGGGGCGCTTTACCTCTGATCGGCCTCCTCCGCCGGGTAATGAGCAGCGCCACCGCCGTATAATGCGCCTGTCAATGCCGCATGTAGTATCTCGTTGATGACGACCAAAAACAACGAGATGAGTTGCGAGCAGGTGGGATGAGAAGATAGAGAGAGAGAGCGAGAGGTGACCAAAATAGAGGCTTTCATTCCCGTGTCTCCTTGCCGAGCTTTGTTTGATTCGTAAATTGCTGTGTGTGTGTGTGTGTGTGTGTGTGTGGCGTAGACGTCGGCGTTCAGTACACTTATTTAAATGTTTTTTGACTGCTTTCATTTTTTACAATAAAAGTCACATCTCTTCTCTTTCTCATCGTTAGAGCTTCTGGGCGTTTTGCGGTTCCGTCTGTTCAAATATATTACATAAAACCGCACAATGTACTGTAACTGTAGTTATCGTGTACAGAGTCGGTGTGAAACTCAGCATTTGAAAATCTCAACATGACAATGTCGAAATGTACAGGAATAACTCTGCTCCCAATCTGAGGAATCAGTCCGATCCAAGCGAACAGCATTTCTGGAGAGACTCAATTACTCCATTCCTTTTAACCCCAACTCCATTTTTAACGCAGAAACAAATGAAGCGTGTGTTTAATATCTTATCGAATTGAACACGGCATAGCTTAGTGATTTCGACTGATTTGTAAGTTTGCTAAGTAAATTTGCTCTATAGACTGAGCGTAAATAGGTACCGTGATTCAGAAATAATGTCAGATTTTACAGCTCATTGCAAAACTCCACGGTTATATTAAATGGCTTGTAGGCATTAAATTACAGGTAGGCGTAACACACAGTAGCCTGTACGGCAGAATAGAAAAACATAATCAGGCTAAACTGAATTTAAATGCAATTACCTGAGTCAGAGCAATAATTCTAGCAGTGTGCATACTGGTATGTAATTAGCAAATAAATAAATAAATAAAATGACGATTATTATAGTTGCCTGAAAGCATCTCGGTGAGTTGTATGATTATATTCATACTCCAATTTTAGTCTTTCGGTTAAACCTTTACGTGATATATGGTCTTATTTGCACAGCAGACGGCGGAGGATATCGTACCCAGAGCAGTACAAAGGAAAAAAAACAGCATTCTCTCTCTTTAATCATATCAATCAATTTCTGCTTTCACTTTTATTCAAATAATACCATTAGACTGTATATTCATTTATCATGGATGAAAACGTAGATGCCATTAATTATCGTTTCCAGCATGCAGCAAAGTTGATTATGGTGATTTGAATATAAAACAAAACTACACAGATGGGTGGACATTAGGAAGGAGAGGCTCATTTGAATAGGTTAACAGACATTAATGGCAAAGATGATTTATTTTTCTGGCCTGCGCTTTAATTATATTGTTATTTCATGGAGTTATGTACGTCCTCATGAGCCCCGTACAGCAAAAAAAAAAAAAAAACCAAAAAAAAAACTCATGCACATTAGACTTTTGGATCTCCAGGCTTGAAATTATTTGTAAAATTATTATTATGCCATGCACGTCTAGATTTTAGAGATAAAGAGTAATTGATTTCACCTGTGGGGCATTAACCTTTAAAGGTACTGTATATTGACTTGTTAAATAAAATATAATAAAATATGAAGGGGCAATAAATTGATACTTTCCCCCTTCATATTTTATGAAATATGATGAAGATACTAGTGATACTATTGATGAAGATACTAGTTTTCTAGAATCTAAAAGTTTCTAAAAAAGTTTTATAAAAATCAATCATTGATTTATTAAGTTCTGATCGGATTAAAACTTGAAAGATATTTGTTAAGATTTTTAAGACTTTTGATTTTCTTTTCTTTTTTTTTGAAGTGATTGGTAATGCTTCCTATTGATGAAACACTTAAGAGGGAAGCTTTCTAAGAGGCAAGAGTGGATGTTCTGAGAACAGAGCATATATAATCTTTACACCGTCAGGCATGAAAACCCATAAACACATATGGTATATACATATAAAGTGTATACATGCTCCCCATTTTCACATTAAGCTTGAGCCCCCTTGAGTTTTTATTGCCCTCTTTCTGTCCCCTCTTTCTTTCTCGCTATATACACACATGCACACACACGGAGTACACCCACAGCTACAGGCATTGACCTGTGGAGGAAGGCCTTTATGTATGAAAGTGCTTCCACTGCCATGTTGCAATATATTAGATAATACATCCAAAACTGACTTCTTGGCGTCACCATTAAGGCTTTCCTTTTTAATAAATGTGAGCCGTGTGGTGAGACGGGTTTGGGGCAATCTCTAGCCTTATGGTCATTTTCTCTGTGTTTGGGGGGGGGTCGCCCAGAGCAAGTTCCCCAGGTGCTCCAGATGAGCCGTTGCACTCAGGAACACTTGTTTCATGATATCATAAAGCTGCAATAGATATCCAAATGAACAACTTGTGCCTTTTATTGACCCCTGCACAGAAGATCACTAGCGACAATAGGTTTGCTGGGAGAGAAATAGAAGCTGAAAGGGAGGTGGGGGTAGTGACAATGTTGGCAAGCCCTGTATGGGAGCAGGTGCCAGCAGAGAGGATAATAAACACGATACACACAACAGGATGGCTACTCACTCCAACTAATGCCTTTTGGTCGTGGTCAGGTCATTGGTCACAATATTCCACATCAATATAATGAGCATTTATTTTCTTTGCTGTCTAATTTTCTGCTTTTCTTTCATACTCATTTATTTCCTATCATTGATAATCCTGTACTCCTTCCCTTTCACCCTACTGTCTTTTTCTTCTCCTGACTTGCATCTCTCTCTCTCTCTCTCTCTCTCTCTCTCTCTCTCTCTCTCTCTCTCTCTCTCTCACACACCAGTCAGGATCTTAATCAGCACCAGATGGACACAGTGTCGAAATTGTCCAAAAGGCTCGGAGAACGCAGGGAGCTGTCAGGCCTGTGGAGAGAGTGGAATTCTTCTGCAATAAAACAGGGATTTATTGCCTCTCTAGACCCTGCTCTGATAAAATGTTCTTTTTCTGATAGAGGGAGGCCACTGTCCATTCCACTCACCCAACTCCACTACCAACCTAACAACAAGCTGCTGTCAGCAACTGAAAGCCTTCACGTCCCCTACCGAGCCAAATGAACCTGCTAAAATAGCCGCTTTCCACAATAGGCCAGGTAATTGAAACCAGAATGTGGAGGATTTGATAAATTGCTTGACCCTGAAGGAATGCTCAAGTCATAAATTTTAAGTGCATTTTGCCTGCGTGTTTTGATTAGATGCATGTCTGTGCATGTGTCTTAGTGTGTGCATGCATGTTTGCACGTGTGTGCTGATCTGCGTTTTTACTATTTGCAATAATGAATATTTTCACCATCATTTTGTATTTCAACACCTTGGTGTGTTTTAAAGCACCTACCCAGCCTAAGATCAAATGCACGATAAACACCTTTAGCTTATGGAGTTCTTTCACGTACTAGCTGGTTTAGATTAAAGCATGTTACTGTGCAAACCATGTGAAGTTCCAAAGATCTGGCAGATGGTGTGCCATTTATATTTAACAAAACATGTAATGGCATCTATAAAGTTGATATTAAAAACTATGACTAATGCAAAATAAAAAAAGACATTTCTGTATATTTGCAAATAAAGTAGAATTACTGGCATGTGTGTCAGCCATGTAAAGTAAACATAAAAAAATAAGATAATTATAATTCAATTTTGTGTCATTTATAATTTGGCAATTAAAAAAATTAACACAAATGATTCGCTAGAAAAACATGAATTTAAAAAATAATAATTTAGAATGGCTTTGGAAGACTTAGTGTTGGTCCAGCACTGTGTAAACAGAGCCACATTCTCAATTTATGATTGTCCCTTCTAAACCAGGGGTTGGTATATTTTTAGCAGGATAATTATTTTTTGCAGCTCTTCTTTCACTAAGGATATGTGTATTGTTGTTCTAGGAGCGAACGCACATACAGAAGTGCTGGGTCTTAACTCTGTTTTGTTGTTTTGTCCCTCTGTGACTTTCTTTAGGGTACTAAATTATACAGTCATGCTAAAAAATATTGCCACACATGAGAGACTGCCACAGGGTTCCTGACTTGATGACAGTTACCTGTGCATCCTTCTGGTGCAGGAATAAAACGAACTTTATTATGGACCAGACGCATAAATATTTCTCTTCGTATTTTCCAAAATAGCTTTTAATTTTACAAGTTTTATAGCTCTAACATTAAGTGCATGTGTTTTACAAGACTTTGTGTCCTCTGAGTCACCTCCCAGCCCCCACTGGCCCCATAAAAAAAAAAAAAAAAAAGATTTGCACAGTTTTTCTACCTTGAGGAAGGGGAATTCATGGGCCCTTGTCAAACTCACTCCTCCACATCCGTTAACCTCATGGCCTTCTTTTTTGCATGAACAACAGGTAACTCCTGTGTCTCCCTGCTGACATACTGGCCTGAGTCTAAAAATAATTTTCTTCATGACAATTATGTCTATGCAATCAGTATTTCATGTATAGAGCAAATGCTATGTTAAATATGTTTTGTTAAATACAATATAAAATGGCCTTATGAAACAGTCTACCTTGGGCTGATGTCTTAAGTTTCTTCTGGCAGATCCCTAAGTTTTGACAAACCACATACCTGCTTCACTTTGAATTTATCACTGGAATGTAATGTTTTGAATGAATCAGGAAAGTGGCTCTGTGCATATGTTTGTGTCTATTTATTTGAGGGGAGGGGAATCAATGTATGCGCCAATCCACAAATAAAACTTTTTTCCCCCAAGGAGAAAACTGATGTCAAGTTGTGCTGTTTGTCACGATTAAGTGTCTATTTGCTTTCTGTTCACATGTGGCTAGAGCACAAAATAGTTAGGGTCACCTCACTTCTTTGCCACATACTGCCTTGGCTATTAAAGACATGGCTGAATTAGGGCATGCTTGTCATCTTTACAAGGACCAGATCCAGCAGCTTTGTTTTCCAGACTGAGGGTTTGTTTTGTTTTCACTCAGACTGTGTTCTCAGTGTATACCCACATCTTGCAAACCTTGATTATGATACTGTGGTAACATGCCTATGATCACTCTTATGATTCTGTTCTCTTAATTTATATAAGCAGAGAAAATTACTGGAAAATGGTTATTAAAAATATCTATCATTGAAGTAAATTTAGTTGACATTACTTTATAGTTGTTTGCAAATATTATTAGAACTACGGAATCTTTTAAGAAGTATAAAAATCTATAATTATAACTGAGAGAAATTCACAAAATAAATATTAGGCAATTGATCCGTTCAGGATTAAGGAAAGTGCATTACTGACCTGCATCTTGACCAAAAGCTTTGAAATAAACAATAAATAGTACATGTATTATTTACAGGAGTCACTATCTTGCACATACATCTCCAGCATTTTTTAACATGCCATAAATCTGGCTCTCTGAACAGTCGTAGTGTGTCTTAAGGTTACCATGTCCATAATACCATATAACATAAGCACATTGCAGTTGATTGGTAGACATAAATATTGATGGCAGCTCAGACTCAGTTTAGCACCCAGCTACAATTCATCTGTAAACTGAACTGCTGCTCTATTGGTGGGGGGTGGGGAGGGGGATTCAAGGCCTGGTGTTCCAAGAGATGCATGGCCTTGAGCAGTATGTCAATACAACTGACCAACACAGAACGACATGGTCTCTGCTTTGGAACATAGCCTGTCACATCAAATTTATTAACTTCAGTGATAAAAACAAAAAAACAAAAAAGCAAGTAATTTAGTAAACATAAAGGAAATGCAAGAAACATCTGATTACCAGTATAATCTTATTTCCAAAGACTTTCCTATCCACTTACATATACTGCATACACACACACACACACACAGTCTCAACAGGGGTTATACATTAGAGTTAGCATAAATCAAATGTGAACATGAAATCTTTGTTTTACAAGTGTATGGTGAGCTAATGGTTAGGATGCGGCGCTCTCACCGCTGTGGCCTGGGTTCGATTCCCGGTCAGGGAACCTTCCCCAGCCATCAGGGTTAGGTCTTAGTGCTGGTCCCAAGCCCGGATAAATGGGAAGGGTTGCGTTAGGAAGGGCATCCAGCGTAAAAACATGTGCCAAATCAAACATGTGATTATGATCATAGGATCATGAATACGGATGACCCGCTGTGGCGACCCCTAATGGGAGAAGCCTAAAGAAAGTTTATCGTAATAGAAGATTATGCCCCCTCCCCCATTTCAGCTCTCCTCTGTGTGGTCTATACACAAGTACATATTATTTACCTTAAAACTGTGTTTGCGTCACTGACATTCCATTTAGCAGCAGTGACCCTTCTTACACAAACCCCAATAAATTGTAAGTAGAGTTAAAACTTTATAGTAGCTAAAGCTAGTAATCCTTTAACTTAATCCATTATGTGGAACTAACAATAATTCTCCAAATCTGGTCCCCTGCTAGCTAATGTTGTTTCATGTGACGTGGAAAAGGGGCATTTGACTATCTTAGATCTGTTTGTTACCTTTAGAGAGGACTGGAAGAGTAATCAGAAGAGAGTGCAGAAAGAAAGATTTCACAACTTACAGTGAGGAAAATAAGTATTTGAACACCCTGCTATTTTGCAAGTTCTCCCACTTAGAAATCATTGAGGGGTCTGAAATTGTCATCGTAGGTGCATGTCCACTGTGAGAGACATAAAACATTCAGAAATCACAATATATGATTTTTAAACTATTTATTTGTATGATACAGCTGCAAATAAGTATTTGAACACCTGTCTATCAGCTAGAATTCTGACCCTCAAAGACCTGTTAGTCTGCCTTTAAAATGTCCACCTCCACTACATTTATTATCCTAAATTAGATGCACCTGTTTGAGGTCGTTAGCTGCATAAAGACACCTGTCCACCCCATACAATCAGTAAGAATCCAACTACTAACATGGCCAAGACCAAAGAGCTGTCCAAAGACACTAGAGACAAAATTGTACACCTCCACAAGGCTGGAAAGGGCTACGGGGAAATTGCCAAGCAGCTTGGTGAAAAAAAGGTCCACTGTTGGAGCAATCATTAGAAAATGGAAGAAGCTAAACATGACTGTCAATCTCCCTCGGACTGGGGCTCCATGCAAGATCTCACCTTGTGAGGTCTCAATGATCCTAAGGAAGGTGAGAAATCAGCCCAGAACTACACGGGAGGAGCTGGTCAATGACCTGAAAAGAGCTGGGACCACCGTTTCCAAGGTTACTGTTGGTAATACACTAAGACGTCATGGTTTAAAATCATGCATGGCACGGAAGGTTCCCCTGCTTAAACCAGCACATGTCCAGCCACGTCTTAAGTTTGCCAATGACCATTTGGATGAGTAATGGGAGAAAGTCATGTGGTCAGATGAGACCAAAATAGAACTTTTGGGTCATAATTCCACTAAACGTGTTTGGAGGAAGAAGAATGATGAGTACCATCCCAAGAACACCATCCCTACTGTGAAGCATGGGGGTGGTAGCATCATGCTTTGGGGTTTTTTTTTTTGCACATGGGACAGGGTGACTGCACTGTATTAAGGATAGGATGACCGGGGCCATGTATTGCGAGATTTTGGGGAACAACCTCCTTCCCTCAGTTAGAAAATTGAAGATGGGTTGAGGCTGGTTCTTCCAACATGACAATATCCCGAAGCACACAGCCAGGATAACCAAGGAGTGGCTCTGTAAGAAGCATATCAAGGTTCTGGCGTGGCCTAGCCAGTCTCCAGACCTAAACCCAATAGAGAATCTTTGGAGGGAGCTCAAACTCCGTGTTTCTCAGCGACAGGACAGAAACCTGACTGATCTAGAGAAGATCTGTGTGAAGGAGTGGGCCAAATATCCCTCCTGCAGTGTGTGCAAACCTGGTGAAAAACTACAGGAAACGTTTGACCTCTGTAATTGCAAACAAAGGCTACTGTACCAAATATTAACATTGACTTTCTCAGGTGTTCAAATACTTATTTGCAGCTGAATCATACAAATAAATAGTTAAAAAATCATACATTGTGATTTCTGGATTTTTTTCTTTGATTATGTCTCTCACAGTGGACATGCACCTACGATGACAATTTCAGACCCCTCCATGATTTCTAAGTGGGAAAACTTGCAAAATAGCAGGGTGTTCAAATACTTATTTTCCTCACTGTTTATCCTAAAATATGTGGCCACTCTGCTTCAAGCTCTTTCAATCAAGAATTGTGATGATTTTTTCTTTTTGTATACCATGATTGAGTAGGTTACTACTACAGCCCTAACATGTAGGCAGATAAATCTAGACTGACTGAATGCGATAAAAATGGGTTCATGTACAAATATGGGTATTAAAGACTTTAATTAATTCAAGGCTCCTCTTGAGGTTCATACAAGACACCAGTGGGGCCTTTCTGGTAAAAATAAATCCAAAATTTTGTGTTCAGAGATTCAGTGCACAGAGATTGTGAGTTTGATATATGTTAAAGGGTAAAATAAATTAGATGCTACAGTTTGAGAGTTTGTGGATTTTGCTTTTTATTGACTGATAGTATGACAATTTAAAGTTTGAAGTAAATGATCTATACCTTATCATCAGAATCATCAAAAACTTGAATGAAGGAATGTACATTTACATTTACATTTGTGGCATTTAGCAGACGCCCTTATCCAGAGTGACTTACAAAAGTGCTTTGAGTCTCTAGTAATGAATAAATCTACACTGGTACGCAAGATTACAAACTTAATATAAATATAACCCTTGAATTCTACAAGCTTGGAAGTGCTAATTTAAGTATTTCAGGAAGAGGTAGGTCTTCAGTCGTCGTTTGGAGATAGTCAGGGACTCTGCTGTATGGACATCTAGGGGAAGTTCATTCTACCACTTCGGTGCCAGAACAGAGAAGAGCCTTGAAGTGTACTTACCTCTCATTCTGAGAGAAGGAGGTACCAGTCGAGCAGTGCTGGAGGATCTCAGACAGACATGGACAAACATGGACAAACATGGGCAAAAGTTTTACTCCAACACTACAGTGTTTTCTATGTCTGACAATATAACATCTCCCAATGTGCTAATGCTGAGTATAAATTATAGTTTTGGTGATACGTGTCTGGTGATCCCTGCAATAAAATGGGAAAATATATCAGCTGAGCTCTTGTTTGGAGTTTATTAAAAAATCTGAACATAGTTGCTAGTTCGGCTTTGTTTCTGTAATAAATTGACATTTCGGGCAACCCACATAAGGATGGGTTCCTTCTTGAGTCTGGTTCCTCTCAAGGTTTCTTGGGGAGTTTTTCCTTGCCACAGTCGCCAGCTTGCTCATCAGGGACAAACTTACACTATAGTCACAATGAACATCTTATTCATTCTTTATCACCACATTATCTGTGTAAAGCTGCTGTGTAAAGCGCTATACAAATAAAAATGAATTTAATTGAATTGATTTGAATTGAACTGAACTGAATTGAATTAAATTGAATTTAATTTAATTTAATTTAATTTAATTTAATTTAATTTAATTTAATTTAATTTAATTTAATTTAATTTAATTTAATTTAATTTAATTGTTTCCCGCCATTGGATGAAGACTTCTTGGGTAATAATTTCAAATGTATTAAATTACTAACTGGGAGCCTAAAAAAATACTCTAGCCATTACGTAATGCAGATTTTATTTTAAAACATCATATCAATAATGACCTAAAATCACATATTACAGTAAGAAGTCAGAGCTGCATCATCTAAATCGGACATCTCGTAAAAACTGCTTATATACTTCTATACTACTATAAAAGTTAACTTGTTAATTGCGTCCGCTGATTGAAAGTATGAAACAAACGGTCTACGTTTAAATAATAAGCTAAAATAAAGTATGAATTCTGCAACTATTTTGGTGCGTTTACGTTGGCAATTATAATAAGCAGCAGTAAACAACAACAAAGGCACAGAAATAAAGTCGTTTGATTAACAAGCTTCCACTTGGGGTGTGAAACCGAAAACACGACTTGGGAACCTGACAAGGCGAGAGCGCGTCGCCCCGACACACACACACACACACACACACACACACACACACACACACACACACACACACACACACACAAACACACAAACGTTGGGGGGCGTTTTGGTGTTAGACCGCTTTAACACAGCTTCGCCACTATCTATCGGCCTTTTTTTAAAGCGGATATCTATCGGCCTTTTTTTCACAGCTGGGTTGGTTTAGTGTGAACCACACACACACACACACACACACACACACACACACACACACACACACACACACACACACACACTTCAATATGCGGTATAAAGTTGTCAGTCATCTCTATCTTCTGAATCACAGAACCGAGAATTGACCCTGCCAGCAGTTAGGAATGTTGATGTTGTCCTGCAGAGGGACACTGGAGACCTGCCCTGTTACTGAGGTTAGACATTTAATAATAATAATAATAATAATAATAATAATAATAATAATAATAATAATAATAATAAATAACATTTGTTTTGCCAGGTACACCTAACTTGTACTGCACAGTTAGTAATTTGTAACTATTACTATCTCGATTAGATTTGTTTAGAAATATTTGTGCTCTGTTTTAAAAAGGCAGAATGGACATGAGTATCTTGCAATCAACCACAGTGATTCACAGGTAAGCAAATGTCTGGTAAAACAAAGTCGTCTAGTGGGGCATTTGTATTCTCTCTCTCTCTCTCTCTCTCTCTCTCTCTCTCTCTCTCTCTCTCTCTCTCTCTCTCTCTCTAGCTCTGAAGGTCATCTCGCTCTCTCGCGGCGGGTAAAGCAGCTTCGGATGTCACCGTGCTGAGATCCGATCCACTCGTAGCCTTTAATGAGCACCTGCTCTCCATGATAAAACCAGCCAAAAACGCACTCACAACCTCCCTCCCATCCTCTCGTACGGTTCTCTATGAAGTATTGTGTTTCGGTGAGACAATAACCCCTCATGTTCTCGCCCTGCTTTGATCGGGGAAACCATCGAATGCACGACTGTTATCTGGGGCAAAAAAAAAAAAATGCTCAGCGCATAACATGGGAGCAAAAAAAGCTCAGCGCATAACAGCACTTCCATCGCAGCCAGTGTAAAGGACGTGCGTTTGCTATGTTACTCATTCTGTCCGGGGATGCTAAGAAACACACAAACACACACACACACACACACACACACACACACACACACACACACACACACACACGCGCAAAATACATAAAATCCTGAAACATGCAAAATTAGATTTATTAAACGATTTTTTTTTAATCTGTTGAAATGCACAATTCGCTTCATGTGCATGTATTCGTTTTATTTTTTATTCAATCTAAAAAAATCCTTGAACTCTTTAGATTTCATGAATTATGAACATACTAAAACGAATCTACAAATTAAAAGAAAAATCATCATAAATTGACCCACAAACGAGCTAGGGAAAAAAAATAAAACGCGACTCCAAACCGACCTCACGGTTTACTTTATTTTATTTCCTAATAAATTCTCCGTTAAACAAATTAGCAAGTCTAGGCGCGTTCAAATAAAAGGCTATTGGAGTTATTGCAATCTAAAGTCGCTTGGTTGCGTTACATGCTGCTGTGGAGTTAGAACAGTAGGTGAAAAGGTCGTGACTCTTGAAGGTAAATATGTGAGTTGCAAGCTGAGACAAGACAGACAGCCCGAATTCCGCGCGCATAACATCGCAGTGATAAACCTGTGACCCACAACCACGTGACTGCTCGTCTTTTATTCACGCTCAAGGGCTTGTGCTGTAACCGAGACCCACGAAACAGTAAAAACACTATTGAATATGAAGATACATGACAACAGGTATCTTCCACAATTTATTACATATATATTAATCACATATCCATATAGAGCGGTGCTAGGATGGGGGAGGGGGGGGGTAGTGTTGCCATGTTGTACAATTTATCCCTACAATAAATACATCTCTTATTATATCTAAAATTAAATAGATTTAAAAATGATCAAATGTATAATTACCAAAATAACTTCTACATTTCTTACATGTAAATTGATATTTTTATTTTTATTTTTTAATAGCAAAACTCCACAGAAAACCCTGCGTTATGACAGGACAGTGTGAATTTCTACCCATAGTGGTGTTTGGAGACCCTCCATAACAGCTTTATTCTGCAGGTGTCTAAAACTGTACAGCATGGATTAACACAGTTCTTCAAAGATATATTCCATCAATTGGTGTTTTGCAATACTTTAGTATTGATCTGCTTTAGTATCGATTAGCACAGGTTTATGTTTTAATGTATCACGTGTATGCAAAATTCAGATTAGGCCCATAAGTGTTTTCTGTTGTAGAAATAGCATTCACAGGTAAGCAAAGCGACAACAAAGAGAACAGGATCAGAGCCCAAGAATGCTAAAATGTTTAACCTCAAAGGGAGTATGTATTTTATTTCTGTAGATAAATGGGGCTTTTAAAATCTAACGTGTGTGTTATTTCCATATGTTCAAAGATACAACGTGTGTAATCATCCATCGACCGTGTGTGTGTGTGTGTGTGTGTGTGTGTGGTTAGAGGGTGCGCACCACAGCTGGGTGCTGGCAGTTTGTAGGCTTAACATCACATTATAACTTGACTTCGTTGCCAAAACGCCGTCTGTGTTATGATTACACCTTAGATAAAGAAAAGAGCGCAGTTTTACATAACTCAAAAAAATAAATGAAAGAAAGAAAGGACGGCCCAAATTCACCACAGCAATGCAAACTTAAACATTTGTACCTAGCGTGTGATGTCCTCTTTACAATTTATATACTCATCCCAGTGAAGTTAAAGTTTCTCCTCACTGTAATTTGTAGATCTGTAATTTGTAATTTGGTCGATCATATAGGTATACTATATCATTATACTTTTATTTAAGAGCTTTTGTCCCCAAAGTGAACTCTTATTTAAAGATCCATTCTGTTGTTTCTCTGTCAATAAAAATGCGAATAATGGTGACTAAATAAAATACTATTAAACGGACAAACAGTAAAGGAGCGGCTCCTGACCCCCGGATGCAGCGCCATTGTGTCATTGATTACTGGCCTTATGAGATAATGCAATTACAAACATCAATACGGTGCTGCGGAGTGAATCATTAAGTGGTGACAGTGATAAATGGCAGCACAGAAAATAGCGCGGTCTTCTCCTAAGGGAGCTCAGTGAGCAGGGCTTATAGTCACAAAAGATGATATCCAAAATACCCTGAATGTGGTAATAATTCAGGGACCCTCATGCCAAAGTTATGGAACCGAACTGTCATGGGCTGTTTTAAGTTCTCCCTACGACTGACACACCTGATCCAGTACTGTTTTGAGTATGTGCTTGCTGAATCAGGTGTGCAAGGGTGACAGAAGGTCCCCACATTGTAGGTAATTAAATGTTGATTTAAAATAGAACGTTATTGTTGCATATACAGTGTGTATATATATATATATATATATATATATATATATATATATATATATATATATATATATATATATATATATATATATATATATATCCTGTATTATATTTAAATATTAAGTACTAAATCAGTTTACATCTAATCTAGTAGACTATCTTATTTTGCTGTATGATAAAGACATCCGTGCCAGCTGATAAAAAGTAAAATTCTACTTTTGATGTTTTTTTAATAACTTACCATAAGTCATCAGAGTTGGCGTATATTTGTACTAAAAACAATTTGAATAATGTTTTTAACTAATAACAAACGGAACTGTGTCGTTTTGGACGTGGTCGGTTTGCAGACATTTTGCATTATTACCTTATACTCAACTATTATTACAACGATTCCTAAATGTTTTTCGCTTGTACAGGAAACTTTCTCGACATGCTCGATTTAGTGGCTTAAAATGTTTGTGTTAAAAAAAAAGAATCGAACACGTCTTATGTAGACATTTATTTAATTACAGGACAAAAATTACATTTAAAAAAAGTTTGCAAATGTTTTTTTGGTTAAGATGTTTTTCGGGACTAATTGAAAATGGTCTGTGTTAAACCCGTGTGCCTGCAAAACAATGTCGACTTTGTATAAACTTTATCCTTTTCCTCATCACTGCGCTGCCCGGCCAAACTGAACTGAATGGATCAGAAGATAGCAGCTGAACTGCTCACATAGGTATCATTGCTGAACTGCTCTATGTGCCGTACAGCATGAGTTAACATAGATGTAGCCCTAAACATTTGCCATTAAAAAAAACATTACTTTGTCCGCAATTAATCTCAGATAAATGAGTGTGTGTGTGTGTGTGTGTCTGCTGGATACTTTTTTTACACTGTAAAATGTATGCTTAATCATAAAATTTCAGTGAGTTACATAGTGTAATAATAATAATAATAATAATAATAATAATAATAAGAAGAAGAAGAAGAAGAAGAAGAAGAAGAAGGAGGAGGAGGAGGACCATGATGATGATGATGATGATGATGATGATGATGATTAGTCTTAGTCTTAGTGCTAGTATTTCTCGTGCTAAATTATGCTATGCTGTTCAATAAACCTATTGGAATATACTAATATTAGTAACAGTTTCTATATACTGGACAGCAACCGAGGGTTTGATTTAAATAAATAGGGCTTAATTTACTCGAAGAGATTTACTGACGGGTTCAGAGTTTACACAAACATGATTAAACTTCATTGATTTTCTTTATTCGAATAAGTAAAAGCGCAGCAAATAAACCTGTGTTATAAATCGCCTGTTTTATTAATGATCTCTCTGGGCCAGACCCAATACTCCACGTATGGCCATGTCTACATTACACAAGAGCTGGTCTAGAAATGAGAACACCGATGACAGAAGCCTGTCGTTCTTTTTTCCTGTAGCATAAAGTAGTTCCCTAACCAGCCCACTAAATACGATCACAAATACTACTTAATACGATCAATAAATATATCTTTGCACGCCCTTGAATATGTATCCCAAGTCCTATTCCATAAAATCACTAAAGCCATGTAATAATAGGTAGGGGAGAGTTGACACGTTAAAAACTTCTAAAACTCACATAGTGGCAGAGCCAAGCGTGCAATAAATGTATTGCAGTGCTATCACCATTTTTTTTTTTATGTTTTTAAGTATTATCAAGAGAAATCTACACTTGTTTCATAGCCTAGGTGTTCTGAATGCAGTTCTACAGAACTCAGTTTGGTAACACAGGCTACACTTTTAGACACTCACTTCTCTCTCAACTCTCTCCCTCTTTTTATTCTCCTCACTTTGCTGCCAAATGCTGCCGCCACCACCACCACCATCATCATCATCAGCCACGGCAGTTGATGAAGGTCCTGCTGCGGCAGAAAACGTCTGTTATTTTGACAGATTTAGCAGGGTCTGTCTGAAGGGCCTGTTTCTTTTATTTGCGCGCAATCTCTCTGCGCCTCTCTCCATCTCTGATTATTTTGACAGATACACGCTGCTCGCACAGAGCCCAAAAGGGCAGTTGTTAAAAAATGTGATTGGGTCAGCCCAATGTCAATTAAGAAAAGAACCAATGGTTATTTATTAAATTTCTCATCGGCCTGTCCGTCTGGGGGGAAAAAACCTCGCCGACTTTTTTGGCAACTACATTAAACCGCCGCAAAGACCCCAGCGCCATCAACTAATTAACCAGGAAAAGAAAAGAGGATAAGAGTTTTATGGGCCGATCAGTAAAGTACAGAGGCCCAGCGGGAAAATGCCGTCTGCCAGATGACCAGTCCGCCCCTGTCCATGACTAGTAGTTTGGTACCATTTGAATACATTGGTTAAATTCGCTGTGCATTTTTATATGAAAGAAATATGCTTGCAAAAAAACATTTTTTTTTTGTGTGTGTGTGTGTGTGTGTGTGTGTGTGTGTGAGAGAGAGAGAGAGAGAGAGAGAGAGAGAGAGAGAGAGAGAGAGAGAGAGAGAGAGAGAGAAAGAAGCATTAATTATTTCAAGCACCTTCGATGCAATAAATGGGCTAAGTGTGTCCCCCTAAAGGACAGTTTTCCAGCTCCCCTAAAGAGGGCAGTCAAACATGGGATTTATCTCTCTGGTCTCCGGAGCGGCCGATGGCGAACAGCTCAGGAATTCGAAGGCGAGCAGCTCTGAGCTTCTGTAATTAAAAACGCCCATTGGATTCTGCACAAAGAGCTCCTAACGAGGAAAAAGAAAAACAACACTCCCCGACAAAAGCAAGTAAAGCTACTGTTAGGTGTTAGCAGCGAGACAAAAGTAATGTATTGATTTAGTATGAGAATGTGGCTCAAAACAACTCTTTCACCAGTTGTAGGCGACGCAGGGCAGTTTGTTGCTGTAATATTATACGCTGGTTTTGACTTTGTTTTGGTTTAATGTTAAACACGCGTTTATTCTGACAAACATTATTGTAGGGAACCGAAATGTACACTAATATATCCGGGGGTGTGCAGCCGCTTTGCTCTTGCTAACTATCAACCGCCTTTGCATTGAACATTGAAATTGTGCAGTAAGGCATAGACGGAGTGGGTTCGTTTGGCAAATTTAAGGCAAATTTATCTGAATAAGCTTTTATGCTAAAGGGGGCAAAATAATCCCTGATCCCCTCTAAGTTCTATGTGTGAATTCCAGAGACACAAATTCCTGCTTCAGCTGAATTTGGTTTTGGTCAGAAACACAAAAAGAAGTCACAATATGTGTGTGTGTGTTTGTACGTATGTATGTATGTATGTATGTGTGTGTGTGTGTGTGTGTGTGTGTGTGTGTGTGTGTGTATGTATGTATAAATCAAGTGTCAAGAAAGGAATGTAAAATCGGCCAACGTCATTTTCTCTCAATTACCATACTAAAAGCAAAATAATTTCTAACACCTAACTAAAATGCTTCATACATATATGCAAATAATAGCACATATGGTCTGTCTTTTTGCTATTGCATTAGTGATTGTACTGGCATTTGTCCTAATCATAGCTTAGAGCATGCAACAGTACAACCTAAACAAAACAGTAAACATTAGCTCTGTTCTGTATATGCAAAAATGTCAGTTTTATCTTTCTTAAACTCATTATATTAAAATAATATTATGTAAAATACTGTATAATAATAATGGCCCAATAACCACACGTATACCATGTTTTGTACTTTTCCCAAATCTTGGTAAAGAAAACAATGATTAATTTACCACTTATGTGATGCAGAACTTCAAACATGGCACAGGAAAAAAAAAACTGTCCCAATGGTTTGATACCACTCCACACACACACACACACACACACACACACACACACACACACACACACACACACACACACACACACACACACACACACAGAAAATGCAACTTTTTATCTCTTAAAAACAATTATAATGGATGTCTAAGGACAGTTGTTGGGGAAATTGAACATTTGTACATTTATACTATGAATATTATATCATGATCTCTTTAGTCTTTGTTAATTTAGTTGTAAATGTGTAATTTGCTTTTTTAGAGAGGGAGCTTTTTGATCTGAATGAAAGTATTTGTGTTTACTATTGTGGCCAGTGAAACCCTAAGTATAGAAGTGTATCAGCTAGGTGCTCTGCATTAAGTACAGGTATTATATGAACAGGTAATCAGAATAGCCTTTTACTGTATATCTTTAAATCATTACTTCCACTAGAAGTTAATTTCCACTCAATAGGTTTAAAGCATTTTTAGCTATGGAAAATGTGTCGAAATTATTATTAACTGTGTCAATTGTCTATGCTGCAGATGTGGAAGACATAGATTATGTTGCAAATTGTTTCATGATAATAGAGCGTGTTTCTGTGAATCATCAGTATTTTTCATTCTGCTTAAAAGGAAAGGGAATTGCTGAAGCATTTTCTTAAAAGGGTAGTGCTATCTCAATAAACCACCATCAGAAGAAAAGGGGCTGGTAAATAATCAATGCAACCAATTGATTTATTCACATACTTATTTCTTTTTTAAAGATTTAAGGAGGAGGTCAAACGTCTATGGAGATGGCACACACATAGTGTGGAAAGAAAAAAGTTCACATCCTTTTTTTTTTTTTAAAAATCTATTAGAAACAACATAATATGCAGAACATTACCATTGCATTTACAATACTTAATTCCCAGTTCTTGCATGAGTCCAAATGTAATTTTACAACAGTATACAGAATCTTCTCCTCCCTCTTCCTTAGGAGCTGATATAGCAATAAGTTCAAACTTTCTCTTTGTCTCAGCTTGATTCTTTGCAAAAGAGCACACATATCCCATGGTGTGCACGCTGGCTTGTTTTGCATGTCCAGTCTCACCTAAAAAGAACTTTTCAGTTTTTGGAGCAAGTCATATTTGCTGGGTAAACCCCCTAAGAAAACCAATCGCAGATCCCTGTCCCGATCACAGCTGTTTTTAAAGAATTCATTTTTGTAGCAACTTTAGGTAACTACTGAGTGTGGATGTCCAAGACTTGTCCGTCCATGGTGGGTCTCCTGGGAGAAATATAAAGGAGATGGAGGCTGACATGGGCATGACAGGGTGGGTTGGTCCTCCTTGCATCAACATTGCTGAGTTCGGGGGATGTCCAGGAATGTAGGAACACATCGGATGCCCGAGCAATAGCTGGTGAGGGAGCTGTGATCCGCTGTAGGCAGGCTGGCACATGCCCGTGGCCATCGGACTGCTATGAGGCAGGAAGTCCCCTGGCATGCCCTGCAATCCTGTGGAGAAAAATAGAAGTGCTTAGTAAAACTGCTTTTCAAACATACTGTCACTCTCGCAAAGCATCATATTTACACATTAACAGCAAATGTATAGTCTTCAAAATTATAGCAGAGTCATTATACCATTTTCGCTAAAACTAAAATGTTGTCTTTAGATAAAATGACATGCAGTTGGTGTGCACCTGTCGTTAATGGCTTCCTGAATGTAGTGCATCACTCTAAAAACAATATTAATCCAGCCTGGCCACAATCACAACCACAAATGGACATTTGGTGCAACCCAGATGAGGATGGGTTCCCTCTTGAGTCTGGTTCCTCTCAAGGTTTCTTCCTTATGCCATCTCGGGGAGTTTTTCCTTGCCACAGTTGCTCATCAGGGACAAACATACTTATAAAGAACATATTTACATTTAATCACCACATTATCTGTGTAAAGCTGCTTTGAGACAATGTTCATTGTTAAAAGCGCTATACAAATAAAAATGAATTGAATTGAATTGAATTGAATCACATTAATACAATTAATAAATTAATACAAGTCTAGTGAACTAGAAGGCTGCTCTTCACTAAGTTTAAACAAAAAGAACATGTATCCTTTTTTGTTTATGGTAAAGATGAATATATAGGCTAAATTCACCATCAGTCAGCACGTTTTAGGGGGAGTGGTATCTCAGTGATTAAAGCACTGGGATACTAATCGGAAAGTCAGGGGTGCATGCCCGGTATAGCCAAGTTGACACTTTTGGGCCCTTGAGCAAGGCCCTTAACCATCTGTGCCTCAGGGGTGCTGTATCATTGCTGACCCTGTTTTCTGAACAAGCTGGGATATATGAAGAAAATAAAAGGCTATTCTATTTAATGAATGAATTGCAATATTTTTGTGTTATTATTTTGAATTGATTTAATGATTGATTTAATCCTGAGATGCATATTGCATATTAGCAGAGAAAAAAAATGAAAAACAGGTTCCTCGGGTTTCATAGTACACTTTGCTCCACCGAAACAAACATTTTGTTTTTAGTAGAAGAGTAACAAAACTAAAATATGCCATGCATTTATGCTAGGCACCTGCTCGACTTATCTCTCTTCAAACATATAATAAGTAGAGGTCTGCTATTCACTCTAAAGCTCCCTTTGAGAAATAGTACCATTGTGCTCAAATTAAAAAGGAAAGTCGAAAATTGACAATGAGAGTCACTTGAGAGGATTTACCAGGATGTGTGCAAGTGTGCCACGAGCATAAAGGCCACTGGCCCCTTAGCAGCTCTGCAAAACCCAGAGGAGCTTGCTGATCATTTCATTAACCAGCACTGCTCGCTTAACAGCTTTTGGATGACCACGTGTTTGCCCTAATTTCTATATGTGTATGTTAGGCAGTGCTATTTTTGCTGGTAAGGATGTCCTGAGCTCTGTTGGGGGTCATCAGTCATATTTGATTCTAATCTTCAAACATATAGATTTGACAAAATATATTGTGGCTGGAATACCTCAGGCTCAGGTTTAACAAAGGGCACATGTCCCAAATTGAATTTCTTTTTTTACTTAATAAGCCGGTCAATACATTAAATGGCTTGTTGTTGCATTTTCAGGACTGAAACTGGGCTGACTCGACAGTTCATTATGACCACTGAAGAAGAAAATTCCCAAAGACCATGTTTTTGTAAAATGAAAGTTCAGACTAGTGAAGGGGGCCAGGGAATATTGACCTTGTAGAAGGTTAACAAACTTCTTAATGATTGAGGAGAAAGAAATTGCAGACAAAAGGATTCCCCGCAGAGACGAAGTTTCAGTAGAAGCTCTCAAACCTTACAAGGGCTTGAAAAAGGGGCACTCAACATCATGGTTATATTATTAGCCATAATTAAGGTGTTCACTGATCACTTGAAAATTTATTCTCCAAAACTTTAAAAATTTTTTTAAAAAAATTTGGGGAAATCAGAAGTAATTATGTTGAAGGATAACAAAAGAAGGTTTATTGGGAAATGGACATAAAACAGCTATGTGCTTGACAAACAGCACAAACACCCCCCCCCCCCCCCCCCCACCACCACCACCACCACACACACACACACACACACACACACACACACACACACACACCGTCTTCTGCTTGACTACACAGGATCTGAACTGACGGGTACATTGTTTCCAAGACCCATAAGCTCTATAATCGACAGGGGTAGAAAGAATAATCTCGCTAAGATGGGTTAATTGACTATGGTTTTAAGTAATGTTGCAATTTGACTGCTAGGAACACCTTAATTTCAGGTCTTGGGACTCCTTGGCAAATAACTGCTTAATCTTGCCTTAAGGAAAAATCCCGAACTAATGAAAATTGCTTATAAAATATAATGAACCCTTCCTCTCTTAATCAAATAAGATAACGTTTTTTTCTGTAATAACCTATTAATTTAATTGCTCATGAAGTATAAAACACATCAGTTACATTTAATTGACCTAGAAACTAAAGTAACAATATTTAAATTAGATAAGCTAGGAAATTTCAGTGATGAAGCCATAAAGACCAGCCATTCTCACATCGACATATTTCTGTCACGCTCCGGTCTCTCTCTCTCTCTCTCTCTCTCTCTCTCTCTCTCTCTCTCTCTCTCACTGTCTCTAACTCACTCACTCACCTTCTCTCCCTTTAACCTATCTCATCTGAGATTCCATACATGGCCCAATTACAGAATTCAGCAAGCAAATTGAGGCTGTTTAAAGCAGGTTGCTCGCCAGTCTTCTGGGAACTATGGCAGCTGCTGAAATGCCAGAATTTGTATATGAGGATAAACTCTCTCTGTTTAGACACACACCTCTTTCTCTCTCTCTCTCTCTCTCTCTCTCTCTCTCTCCTTCTCTCTCTTTCTCTCTCTCTCTCTCTTACACACACACACTGATAACAAGCCAAGATGGATGGGAGGCTTTAAATAGCAAGGGTTGCATTATCATAATGTTTCTCTTGGTTTGGAACAGTACAGTCTAAGAAGTAGTGTTTTTTGACAACAGAAGCATTCTGTGCATGGCTGCATTAATGGTCTCTATTTTTGCATTCTGAATAAGTCAAATCCATTTGTCACAGTGCTTGTGATGGCATATTTAATTTGGATATAGTCAATTAGGCCAGGATAAGCTGCATACCCTGCTGAGCACACCTCCATTTTGCACTCCTTCACTTCCTCTCCCTTTGCCATAAGTAATCCTATTAGGGCAGCCAGACAGGAAAATGGTAGACCAGGTCAGGATTGATGGAAAAATCTCCAAAAAAGTATCACACTAAGAACAGGTTTTTAATTTTAAAAACCAGGCTATGGTTTTTAACCAAGGGGCGCACGAGTAACGGAAGGTGTACTGGTTAGCGTATTAATGGAACGTGTACGTAAGCCACACTAAGACAGATTTATGGCATGTTGGAGTGTGCAGGTTTCTCTTGCTGCACTGTTGCTGCATCCCTACATTTTGCCAATCAGTCTGTTGCTATAGTAACGTCCCGCTAGCACACAGTACCCTCCCATCCGAAACCTCAACCTCAATCCCCCAATCCCCAACTCACCATTCCCTAAACGAGTTTCCCTTTCTCTCCTACACTCTCTTGCTTCTACCCTTTGCCCTTAGACATACTTATTCGACTTATGTGATTCTATGCACCATTTAGTTAGGTGAAAAATGTGCAGAGGTATTTGGCAAATTCACAGTTATACCAACCCTGTTCTTATAATCACCACAAGCAGTTTTGTATTATTTGTATCATTAGTAATGAAGCTAGTTACTGTTTTTGATAAAATCATACATTAACCACCAATAAAAATTAATATATAAAGAAAAGATAGAGCTCAGTCTTTTTGTACTTACTTCCCACACTGCTTTGCGATTGGTTAACTAGAAGGTTACATGTAGTGCCACTGTCCCTCCATGCCCATATTCATGCCCATCCCACTCATAGGCCCTAGAAGAAGAGAAAACAATAGTTAAAGGACGTGAGAGAGTTTATGAAAATAGGAAAAAGCAAGACAAAAATCAGCCACATTTGTGAAAAGGTAAATGAGGATCGAGAAACAAGATCGGCAAGCAAAGGTAAACTAGTTAGCTGTTAGTAGTCTGGCTTTAGCCAAAAATTTATGCTTAAATGTAGTAGGAAGTATGCAAAGAAGGACATTGATGGAGAACCTTAAAAAAAATCCCTGGTGATTAACAGGGTTTTAGCAATACAAAGAAAAAAAGATAGAAAGGATTGAGATAATAAAACAAATCTGAATAACAATGGTCTAGTCCTGAGATGCTGGAAAAGTGGCTGGTTTAAGCAAGAGAATTAGAATCAGTGGGAAGGTGGGAAATGGCAGGTGAGAGCAAGACATGCCAAGGTCTTACCAGGTGGTCTGATTCCCATGTGCTGCTGGCCGTCCATCACAAAGCCTCCCATGGGCTGGCCATCTGGGTTGTAGGGAGCTCCCTGACTTACTGTGGGAGAATGGGGGAGGGCACAGGACAGTGGTCAATTAGTGCTTTTAATTATGTTTCTGTTGCTGAGAAAACGTCATCTGCAAATGAACACACAGGTTAATGTTTCCTAGCCCAGTTTTACTTTCTCACAATTTTATATAATTATGCATTATAAATTCATATAAAATCAGATGTGGCTGCTGCTGCTATAGAAAACTAGAAGGCTCCTTTTCTTTTTACCTGTTAATTATAATGAGTGTATATTTCAGATGAGAACAGAAGATTAAAGTCTTTTCATCAAAAACAAAAGCACAACCTCAGTGAATTCCTTTGAAACGTTTTGAGTCCCCTAATGCACCTCTGCCCTCTGAACCCCATTACAGCTCATAAACTTTAAAGCAGTCCACAACAAGCCATGCACTAGCGGGACTGCTCATTGTAAAGAGGAATAAAGAAAACCTGGGATGCCAAACAAACTAACAAAAATATACAATTATATAATTCTACTCATTTAATTTCACTTGTTTAGATTTTATTTTCCTCTGCCTGACTCAAACCAGTTTTTGATTGGACAAAAACCATGGTATGTGAGAATTTGACATCACAGCCACTGTTACACTTGAAAAAAAAATTTAATCGATAATGCCTATTTACTTTGCTTCTATTTTAAGGGGAGTATTAGAGCCCTGAGTCGGCATGATTAGTGCTTTGGGTTAATTGAATGGATTTTAGTGGTCAATCACTTATGACATCCAGGCTGGGTGGTGTACTTGTGCATGGCTGGAGTAGAATGACTTTAATACAGTTTGTAGATAGGACTTGCCTGCTCGGTTGGACTGGTCGATCATTGGCTGGACTATTCTCCTTCGTGCATTAATGAACCTGGAAAAGACAAAAAAGAATAACGCAGCTCAGCGCCTTGTAGAAATAACAGTGTCATTGTTACAGTGCAAATTCAGAAATGTAGTTTGTACTCATGACACCTACAAATACATTGTCAGAGGCCCAGTCTAAAACAGACCAGACCTGCCCAGGCAGCTAATCGAGGAGGTAAAGAAGGAGGGATTATTTTCCTTTTCCCTTAAGACCTCATGTGGGAGGGAAGGGAGTGTCACAGTGAAATCACCACCAACAAAGAAATGTATACTGAATTCACAAAGCTTAAAAGCTTGTACAAACATGCACAGCTTCAATATACACCACCTCAAGCAAATACAGCTAAGCCAACAAAATGGCACTTTGCTCGTTCTCTCTGGATGCTTGAGAGACATGTCATGGTGTTTTTAGTCTCTGTTTCGGTTACTATGTTGCATCTTATAGTGGAAGTGATTCACATGTTCAAGACATAGATTTTTTTTACACACTTGTGTCACGGGAATAAACATAGTGAGTGGAAAATGTACTGGTATAATAATGTCAAGAGCAGGCATAAATGTCAAAGACCAGGCATATAGGAAAATGTACTTGTTGGTTTACTTAAGAGTATTTGGAGGGTTTCTGCCAGTGTGAACATTTTTCAAACTAAACTATTCGTGTCACTCTTTACCCAGCTCAACCGAAACCTTCTCTGCTGACCCTGTGACCTTTGTGACCTCTGGAAGAGGAAGCTCAGGGGTTCTGACTTGATTTATGTCCCCCTGCTGTTGCCACAGTCAGACACTTCCATTTCATCCTTTAAGGGGGGAATTAGTAGACTTTAAAGGGAACAATAGCCAGTCTACTCTTTTCAGGAGGGTGAAGAGTACAGGGAGAAAAAATATGGAGAAGAAAGAGCAAAATGAACTTATAGACAAAGAGCATTTCATGTGCTCATCTGCTAATATCCTTTAATTAGAAAATGTTTGGTTTTTAAAATCCTGCTTTTGTGTCCATAAGCAGAGAAGCAACTATTGTCTTATTTTTACAGTTATCACCAGTATCACTCTCCCAGATCAAACATTACCTTATAGCCTATGAAAAAAAGAGTAGGGAAGGAATGTAGCAAAATGGCAATACACCATTAAATGAGGGAACGTCTGGAGTTTTATCACCAACAGTGTGGGGAGCAAGGGGAGTCTTGGCCTAGGCATTCCATTTATTGCCTTCTTCATTCTGCCTCCATCACTGGCTCCAGGGTCAGATGCAGGTCACTCTTGGCTATATGCTGAGCTCTGCCCTTCATGCTTTTCCTGCTTCTCCCACTCTCGCTCTATTCTCCCCCTCACTCTTTATATTTTTCCTGAAACTGAGGAAACAATTTAACTTTTTTTGTTGTTCATTTTTGGATGTCTGTTTCTAAAGCTATCTTAAGCTTCCTCTCCCGGACCTCACCATATCTAGGGCCAGATGCACTAGAAGACTGGAACAAAGGACAAGTGCTACACAATACCAGGCAAGGGAGGGAGGGAGGTAGAAAGAAAGAGATAGTCAGAGCAAGATATTGAGGGCGGGAATGAGTAGAGAGGGAAGGGGGAGCTGTAGTAGTTGTGAGGAAAATAAATGAATGATCATGCTTTACCCTGTGTGATACAGTTGAATAAGTTAGTGATAATGGGGCTAAGAGTATGAGAGAGAAAGTCAATGCAGTAGTCCGTGGCTAAAGCCAACTTCACTTTGATTATGAGTAAAAAGTTTACCTCTGCGCAAACCAGCCTCACCACAGGGCTGCATTTACGGTCCATTCAGTTTCAACTTCCCATCGCCACACAATGAAAGCAGCTATTCAACCCAGCCTCGGACAATGGGGACCTATTTTGGAGCAAAACTGGTGGTACCTCTGAAGTTGGGTGAAATGAGTAGGGGGCAAAGGGAAAACACAGGGCTTAAAAAATGACTGAATAAAAGCCACTTATGAGTCAAATGAGGCAAAAAGAAGCCTGGCCTTTTTCTCCCCCATCACCTCTGGACCCACTTCTCCAAAAGTGTGTGTTTGTTTATAGTTTTTTTGCAGAGTAAGAGTGGAACTGATTTCTGTCTCGTCTGCAGGGGCCCTTATAATATCCCATTCTCATTACAAAAACCCAGGTGTAGCCCAATCGGCACGTGAAATGGCCAATTAAAAGCAAGAAATTGTCTTTTTCATCAGCTGCTTTTGTTGCGTGACTAATTAGGGGAAGATCCAGATTGGAGATACAAAAGGTTATATCGCAGCGTGTCTATCTAAATGCATATGAAGTAGGCCGTTTTTCTCAGCAAGCCTTCTTTATTCAGCCTGCTCTACTCTCAAATCTAACCTGAGCACAGTGACAGTGTGTGTGCATGGCCACAGACAACCAAATTCACTCATGAAATCACATTTCAACCCACTCAGCTACATTTACATGTATATTAAAATTCCACACAAGGGCACATTGGTTATGCCAGGAAGAGGAATGGTGACTCTTCCATACATCTGTTATCATAGCAAAAACCTTCACAGTGAAACAAATGATAGTGGGTACAGTTTGCATTTGGAATGTAATTATCATCAAGTTGATCTTTTTTCCACCAAAGGGTGGAGATGTTCTAATGAGACTATGCCATGAGATCACTGGCAGTTGATCTCATATACACATCAAACAATGTAGTCTACCCATTCAGCCACTATTCACACCCACACACACCTCCCCCACATCACACCTCTCTTCATTATCCAAGTCTCAACCAAAGATCCATTTACTTAAGTAATTAGCTAGATTAGTCTTCAGTCACATATTGGCATGCCCAGAGGTATATAAGAGCATCACTCCTTTCATTTTTATCTGCAGATCAAAGTCATATAATTCTGCATCTGAGCACCCCCCCCCCCCCCCCAACTTCGTGTCAAACTGGGGTCAGTCTCTCAGCCTGGCCTATGTTTAAATAAACCTGTCCAGCTGTTTGCTGCACAGATTTCATTTACACTCCTGACACTCATGCTCTCTTTCTATTCTGCTCTTGTTTACTCCCACAAATCCCTGCCTTCTCTGCACATACAACTACATATATTTAAACACAGGCATGTTTTATCTCACAAAGACTTTAATCAGCCTAGAATGCTAACAAATACATCATGAGAAGAAGGCCATGAATCGGAGCAGCATCATTCATACATCTTTTACAGCAACAACGTTAACAGTATGCGCACACTTCTATACAATTTCCATTGACTGGAGTTAATTGTGTAGGAGTCACTACTTTGTTTTGCATTGTGCCATGTAAATACTTAAAAAAAATTTTTTTATCCAATTATTTTATCCTTTCTGTCTTTATAGTGCTATTAATACCTGCATTTATAGTGAAAAACAGCGAGACCTATATAACCAGTGTATCTAGACCTGTATATCTCATGTCTATTTTTGACCTCATTCCCCACCAGAGATTTGACAAGCTCTTGCACATGAAAGCAAGTTTATGACTGGAGAGTCCAGCTCCAATGCACCTTAGGGAACACCACCTAACTCAGCCCTAATTCCTACAAACAATACAAGGATTACCTGGCTCTGCTCTGCGGCAGGTCTCCCCTGCCCAAAGAAAACAGTGGTGATGTAGAAGGGGCTTTCAGGGAAGGGGTGTGCCTAATCCTCCAGCGCCCGAGTGGCTAGGTTGTTATTACTCCATCAACTTACTCCCTCTCTCCCCTCTATCCTCTAGTACATGCTGCCCTGGCCCAACTCCTCACACCAAAGAGAGTTAAAACCTTTCCATTAACAGAGCTGTGAAGTTGGCTTTTACAGCACAAGGGCGGCTGCCTAGGGCCCCTGGGACTTACTCTATAAACACATGGCTAGCCAGGGAGATGGAAAGAGAGAAAGGAAAGGTGAGGGATGGAGAAAGATGCATAGGCAAAATGGTAGCATGCCTGAGGAGTGTTTTTCCCTATATGCCTATACGTGCTATTATTTACCTCTATGCAATTAAAAAACTGGTGCTAATTAGACAGGTATATGGTTTTATATATATATATATATATATATGGTTTTATATATATATATATATATATATAATATATATATATATATATATATATATATATATATATATATATATATATATATGAGAGAGAGAGAGACGGTCTTGCACTCCCTTGGAGCAGGGCAATATAAGGTCATTTTTGGCAGCCTGTAGTCGGTTTACTCTTTGCACCCCAGCCTAGAAAGTACACGAGAGAAAGAGACATAGAGAGAAAGACCAGAGAAAGAACCCATCACATCTCACTTCACATGCTTATTTTCACAATGTGCATTGATTCTGTTCATTTATAGCATTGGAGGCCTTGTATCGGTTGCCCTGAATCACCAATTCGGTGCATTTCCTCTCTGCCTGGACAAAACATCTATAAGCTAGTAGCCAGATCAAAAATCTAAACTAAATAGAGCTTAATTGATATTTACTTAACAAGTGAAATAAAAATAAAATTGCATTCTTTTAGCAGTTTTTTGGTCTGGACCCACAAACAGAAGTAAAAACCCAGCCAGTGTTTTCAAACATGGCACCGCATATCCATCCTCAAACTTTTAAATGTTGTAGAAATAGATTAACAAAAAAATAACAGCAATAATAGAAAAATAGGCTGTGACTAGGGCTCACTGTGATGTAAGATGGGTGGAAGGTGGGCTGAACCATAGTATGGTTCACAGAGTCTGTTTAAATGCGCGCACACACACACACACACACACACACACACACACACACACACACACACACACACACACACACACACACACACACACACACACAGTGAGACAGAGCTGCCACATACAGTACATACTCAAGCTGGAAAACAAAGGAACAGTTACAATGCACACACTAACAACAAACTCTTCCCCATACATTCTTACACACAATCAAATATGGCTTCATGAGGAGTATACACTTTTTTTCACAAGCAACATAAAAGACACACGCAAACTCTAGGATGATTTTATACACATCCACCGAAACATGCAAACACAATCTAGTACACAAAAAACCACTCCAACTTGTCTGTTGTTGACATAATGCTGATAGAGATCAGGTCTGAGCAAGTGCTGAAATTCCAGTATGGCACAATTGTTAGCAAACACTCAAGAACTGATTGAGGCCAAATGCAGAGAAGGACAAACAATAAAAATATAGAGCCTCATCAATCTGCACTGGCTGACGTTCCTGCATTTTCATGGGGGTGAGGCAGGACAAGAGGTGTGTAGCAGTGTGTTTATGTAGTGAGAAGGGGTGAATATGGTCTTTGTTCAGCAGGGTGACCCCAGTCTGAGCTGGTGTTTCAGTGAAAAGCCACAGATATTCATGGTAAAGCACCTTGACAGCATGGTGCTAGGAAAGCCTTGTAAATTCTCCTGTGGGTTACACACGTACATGCAAAGAGCACACAATCAGTGTCTAATGTGTTTAAAACAAACACCTGATGTAGAATCAATTGAAAACTTTAAACCCACATAAACAATCACTATGGCAGTGTATCAATCATTAGTGATACACACTAGGTCAATGGTCACGTTCTCTTTAGCCCTCCAGGGCTAAAGAGAACTGCCAATGAATACACATTCTGAGCATGGAGCAATCAGTGATAGCTTATTCCGAACAAGTTTCAACTGCTTTTATCATAAGCAGGCCTGGCTGTTAGCAAGGCAAAGCATGCCAATCATGCAACTATTCTCTCTCTCTCTCTCTCTCTCTCTCTCTCTCTCTCTCACTCTTTTATTCTCTCAGGCAAAGAAACCGGATCACAGGACGCTATTTCTCTAAAGTAGCGCCGCCACACTTCTCGCCATGCTTTTAAGACTTTCATAAAAGCCGTCTTATTGACAAAACAATCCATCCCTGAGGTTTAAACACCATCTTTAAGGGCATTATTAAATTCCGCCAGGAAGGGAGGACTGGACATGCGAAACCCGATGACCCGCCCATTGATTTCACATCAGCGCTCTTTATAGAGCATTCTGAGAACACACACTTGCTCTGTTATCATCAGAGACTAAAACTGCTTTCCTCCTTCTCTCTGCTGTTTTCTCCCTCCCTTTCTCTCTTGTCTCCGTGGTGGATCTACAAGTCTTTTTTACAGTACATTCTACAAAATAACAGAATATCTTTGTAAATCAACCTGAGCACAGTTGCCAAAAATAGATTTTGTAGTCAATCCACATTCTCCACCCACTGCTTGTCTGTTTCAGCTTAACAATGTGCGCTCACGCATGTGTTTCTCTTTCAGTGCTCATGTGAGCATAACACTGTGTGCATGGGTGTGAGAAGAAAACTACGTCTTCGCTATTTGTTTTGATCTATTTGCTTTTTTTTATTTATTCTTTTATTCCACGCAGATTTACATCTAGAGTGCCTTATTGGGAGCAAAAAAATATATATAAATACCCAGTTAGAAATCACCCAGAAATCCACTTTTTTAACCAATGATTCCTAAATGCACGCCTTCCACTGCTTTAGCATTTATATTTTAATTGTGCCTGCCAATCCACAGGAGCCTCATCAATAATGAAGAACTATGTGTTTTAACAAGTCTAAGACAGAACAGCTGATCTTTACCAACCATATAGTCACAATTGGTTTAAATATAAGCATAGCACTGAATACGCTGATTGGGAAAAGAAATCACTGTCTCACTATTTTTTTTAATAAAACAGGCTGAAAAATGTCAATAAAATGTGCATGTTTGTGAGGTGAGATAATTGTTGCTTGAGTGGCTGCTGTTGCTTGCACCGTTTGATGAATTTCATCAGTCTGGATTTGGACTGCTCCGTGCTGTGTTAGCCCTATGTTTTGACTTGCCTGATAAATTGAATCCCAGCTCAGGATGTTGCCTTTAAAATCTGTGGGTTAGGAGGTAACATCACCAGGGGTTGCCATGGAGACACCCAATGGTGAGATTCCCACCACTCACTACAGACCTATGGAACTGCAGATCCCACATACTACCCCATAGAGTGTGTATATGTAGCTCTCCTTTATTATCTCCCCTTCCCTCGCTTTTTCCTAAAATACTTTTCAGGTCGCTTAGACACAGATCAGCACACACATTTAAACACACAAATTAATTGTAAAACTGAATGTGCGTAGAGCATAAATATGTCAGCATGCAGGATTTTGGATTAGACCCTCGACTTTAATCACCTTGTCATTAATACACAAATTTAACACAGTAACACCTACACAAGCACAATTTGTACTGCTATACAGACATGTGACAACCTGTTCCCCAGGGCATAATTTGGCCAAAAGAATTTCCAATGAGAAGGTCACAGAAATTGATAACCTCAACAATATTCTCTAGTGTTATTGAGACTGTGCATTACCAATACAGGATTTGTGAAAATGAATCCTCTAAAGGCATATATTGTGAGTAGGCTGTTGTCTCCAAGGTACCAAAATGAACAATGGCATTATGTTGTCAGAAATTACATTTGCCATAATGGGCTTTAATATGTCTCCCATATTTCCAGTCTAGGCTAATGCCCATATCCAAAGATGGTCTGTTACACACAGGCTCTGCCTGCATCAATTCCAATTGATTCAACAAAAGAGATTAGAGGCATATTAATCTCTTAGCTTTATAGAATATGTAATAAAAGCTTTCACACAGGGTTGGTAGGACTTTCATGTTATGACCTGCAACCTTGTGGAAAATAAATGTGTGGTGTTTGTTTTTACAAGACTGCTATCAAAAGTGCCAGCCTGAACTCGGTTTCAGTGGCTTACCCCCACCTTTCCCAGGCCATTTGTTATACATGGCTAATAATGGTAAGTATGTGCTGATGGCCATCTCCAATGAAATGTGACCTGGGATGAAATCTCACTCCATTTTTACTGGGGCTCCAGCAGTGGGGACTAAGGAATCAAAGGAACTAGATAACTGTGTGTCCAGTGAAAGTGTGCAGTATAGACTAGGTTTTAGACAAGGATTTAAAATGCAAGGCCCATTTTTCACGAGAATTGCTATTAGCTTCACACTCAGAACCCTGGCATGTTGTTCAGAAATACTAGAGCTATCCAATTGGGTGGATGGCGGTCAGGCTTTGGGATTGGGAGTGGTATTAATACAAATAATTAAACACTGCTTCCCAAAGGCAAATCTATTGTTTGCATGTAAACAAAATTACAATTGACTTACCAATTGTTCACTTGTAGTATGGTAAGGCCAGTGTCTTGGGCCAGCTGTTTTTTCTGTTCTTCTGAAGGGTAGGGGTGCTGCAAAAAACACATACACAAAAGCACAGTGTGTAAATAAATCAATTAATTAATGTGTTTGCTAGTGCTGCTGCAATGCAGGAGGGAGATGCGACTCACACATTGAGAGCAAAAAGTGGCAAAGCATTTGTTAATTAGTGCAAGAAAGCAAGGTATGTCTCTCTTAGAGCCATTAATGGAATATGAAATAATGTAATTAATGGCAGTGAAAAAGGCATGCCAATTATAAAGTTTAGTGAAGTGTAGAAACAAAAACATTAATTAGGAGTGCCATGTTGTACAACCCCACTCTCATTTATTTCAGTGCAGTGCCCCTTGGCTGTGCTGCCATGAATACAAAATATGAAATTTCTAAACACATCTTCCCTGTGGAATAAAGGGTATTCAAATCTAACTGTTTCAGTACCATCAGTAACACCTGTATGTACATACAGGTCTGCTAAATTTGATGGGCTTATATAATAAATGTTTCCCTTTTATAACAGTTGACAGAGGCATGCAATTAAATATGTTTACTGTAGAATTCAGAGGTCGGAAGGCAAGTCCCAATAATGCTGCAGCAATGTGTGGCATAAGAATGGTAAGTCTCAACCATGTCGTGGAAACATTAGCCAATTATAAGCTCATGCATCCATATTATATATAGAATATGGAACTCAGAGTTTTCCTCCAAGTGTGTTACATTGCATTATGAAGTTGTTTGCAAGGGGAACGTTAACTAGTGGGTGGGAATTAACAACCAATTAAAGATGGAGAAATTAAAGACAAATTAGGCAGAAAATGGAGGAGTATACTTCATCCCTTTAATTTTTTTTATCTTACTTAGGGTGAACCTGAGTGGAATCTGCTAACCAGAACACTAATATCTATAGAGCTTTTAAAATGGAAAGGGTACACAAGAGTATGGTGTACAGCATCCTTTAAAATAGATTATTATCCTATATTTATGTGTCCATAATACCCCTAGCTTTAGACCAGTGTCTTATAGGATGTTCATAGGCTATAATCCCAATCATAAGTAGCTTTATAAATGAGTTAGCTAGTATCCATTCCCTTACGTTTTAGTATCTCTAAACCCATTACCTGGGCTTGCCATGGATTAACCCATATCATATCCTTAAACTGGGCCAGAAGGTGTGGACTCAACACAACTTGTGGTCTCCAGTATAACAATGAACATTCCATGTCATGTTAGTGACTAGTAGAAGCTTTTATTTAGTAATATTTTATTTGTTATATAGCAAATACAAAAAAACATACAGAAATAATTTGTCTAACAACTTGTTTTTTTTGCATTTGATAAACTGAAATGTTTTTAATGTCACTTTTATGTAAATTTATTTGCTGTGATTAACAGAGAAAGGGGGTTGTTTTTATATTGCTCAGTCATCTCCATGTGATCTGACTGTCAGTAATTGGAACAAACTGTGGCTAATTTCATGCAGAAATTTATAATTGCAACGTTGCCTCCAGCCACTTTTTTTTCCTTCCCTTCCTTGCTTTCATCCATTCTTATTTGCCACTATTGTCCAGAGTTATGTTTATATCCTGCCTAATTTTATGTGGCCAAAAGTGCAGGATCTGGTTTTTGGCAGAGACTATCATAGTCATCTGAACCTAGATATTACCAGATCACAATAATGTTATGATTTAATTTTATGTAGTATCACAGTTTATACTGTGATTTATAGCGAGTAAAAGATGATAGCATCACAATGTGAGTGAGGATTTGCATGAACCATTCTGTAGGCTTTGGGACAGCCATGGGAACATAGGCCTTGTGACTGAGCTTAGGAAAAGCCACGCCAGAGGCTACAAGACAACACAAATGTGGCCTGTTCTACAGCTGGCTGGCCCACACACACACACACACACACACACACACACACACACACACACACACACACACACACACTCCTACTCCAGAGATCTCTCTGGATGGTCCAGATTGTAGACTTAGAGACGACATGTTGCTTTCTGGGAAATCTTTGAATCATCTCTATATCTCACTGTCATTCAAATAGTAATACTAAATCCAAACCCTATGCAATAATTTAAGTTCTGCCATGTTATGCCTGCTAACTGTGTATGGTGCAAAGGAGCTCTAGTTGGTGAACTAAATGTTATAATTTTTTTTATGTTTATTGTACTTGCCTAAATTAAGCTTATACTTTCATTATAGTCCACCTCTGGGGTTATATTATATCATCTAATCTGAACACATATACATGAACACTACCTTTTATGCATAATTTCCTTCCCTTGTAGAAAACAGCAAATGCTTCGTTTTTGTTGTTAGAGTAAATCCTACAACACTTCTGCTTCCAATCAAAAAGGTTTCACAGAGAGTAAGGCTGAAGGGAGGGGAGGTACATATCACAAAACTCAATAATAGCGCTCATTAGGGCCTGATTACCCATGTTTCCCATGGTGCTTAAAGCCTGTTTTGACAGTCTCTCCTCGAATTCATTCCGCCATTAGATTTCCTCACATTTACTACTTCCTACTGCCCACACATTTGACATGACCACTCTCTACTGACCTATTCCATTATATCAAAGCATTCCTTTAGTATGGGTTCATAAGAAAAATGCCACACAAATATTTGTATCTGGATTTTACCTGGTCAAGACATAAAAAAAAATCAAGCTCAGGAAATCATAATGTGCACACACATATTTACACTTTGTACACATTTATTTAATTTCAGGAACCACTTTATAGTTGTAGTGAATCTGGAGGCAATACTGGATACACTGGGCTTAAGGGCACCCTGGACGGGAAGCCAATTCGTCATAGGAGACCATGTATGTTAGCATATCCAGTTTATATATGACAGTTAATACTTATTTACAATAACAATATTTGTCATATATACATAAGTATCTGTCATGGAGGGACACATTATTTGTAAGAGTGTGTTCTTTAATATATGGGTTAAGAAAGCCTGGAAATTTTTAATCGACTACGCAAGATGACCTGGGTAAGTTTTCTCAGGCTCATTTGCTGTTTTTTTCTTCCAAAAATGCAAAAACAACATTCAAAGAACAGATGGAAAATATCGACGCATCCTCCCTGACTTTCCTCCGCCTATCTTAATGATATGTCTTGTCTAAATATACTACTCCTTTCATCAGAATTTCCAGCCTGTCTGCAACCAAGCATGCCAGGAGAGTTGTGTCCTCCCTGTGCATTTTTTTGTACCATCATGAATCTTATCGGAAGAGAGAGAAAGAGGGAGAGAGAGAGAGACAGAGAGAAAATGTATTCAAGTACCAGTAGGTCTACAAAAGCTTGTTTCCTTTGTGGCCTCCTCGGCCCAAGCCTGGAAGGGCTGAGTGTAGAGTCCAAGCTCTAACAGTGAGATAAGAGCCTGGGACTAACCCCTCCTTTCTCTGTGAAAAGCACCAGTCCCAGTACAGACAGCGCCCCCCCCCCCCACCACACACACACACACACACACACACACACACACACACCCTTACTCATGTCCCCTTACACTAAATGACTTGAGATTAGGGTACTATATACAAGGGGGCAGCACTACAGGGATACTCCAAAAGTATTTCTCCATAAGTCAGATCTTAGTGGCAGTATTACTGAAAGTGATGTAATATAAGTTACTGCTTGATGTTTTTGTGGGCAAAGTCAGGCCCAGCTGTGGATGCTCTATTGAGGAGGGGGTGTCAGGATCAGCTCCAATAGTGCATTGTATCACAACATGAAATGTAATCCTTCAGTTCACTCAGTGCTGAGATTTATTTCAGAAGTTGCTTTAATCTTTGTGATTCTCCTTCAACTCATGTACTCCTCCAACTCGAGCTTTGGACATATTTCTTCATTTGTCAACATTTGGCACTGGCTAGGTCAGGTGAAATGAACACACCCTCCCTAGAGCTGATGGTGGACATCTCTTTATGTGATCTATCTATCCAGTTAATTACAATTAGCCACAAACCATCCAGCTCTTCCCCAGCCCTAATTGGTCTTCATTAGCCACATTAGTGTTATTATGATTTTTCTATTTAAAGCAACGTTTCTTCTCTTCTTGTGTGATTCGGATTAAAGAGGCTTTTTGCACAAGATTAACGTAATAATATCGAGCCTGTGGTGAAACTGTGGCTTATGATTTCCCCAAGGGTGCTAAACAGAGGACAGGAGGTGCAATTCTTAAACTACAACTAAAGAAAAATTAGCAAATATCTCCACGCCTAAGAACACTAAGCTTAATATGAATGGGTGTTCCCAGAGTCAGTGTCTAGTCATAACCTCCAAATGTCTGCTCTGCCAACAAAACTGCATAGCAGGCACTACAGAATTGTTTTCCTGTCAGGCAGGTTCCACACAGCCAAAATCACCAGGGAACTATTTTCAGGTGCATGGGTCTTTTTTTTAAGTTGAATCTCTTCTGCTGTCTCACCTACGTATTCGATGGACCTAATCCCCATGGAAACTGAGCTGCCCCTCAGGAATGCCTGGGGCTGCATCCGGGGGCCTTTTTGGCCGAAGTGTCCTCAGAGTATCACATCAACAGCCCATCTCAGAGGCGCTCTCTCTCTAGAAAAAAAAAGCCTAGGATTCTACCTCTCTCCATGCGCTTCTGAATAAACAGATTTGGGCAGAAGTTTACTGTTCCTCTGCCAACAGCTTAGCTAGTGTTAATGTTGAGCTCGCCAGGTCCACAAGCTCACAGATTACCTTCAACATCTGCATATATACTCATTGTTTCCATGGGAGAATCAAGTGCTTATTGTTGTCTTAGTCATGGAGACAGCATCAAATGGCACCATAAACCTTCGTTTTCAATATCAAATAAGAGATGCAATTTCTGAAGATATTACTCTCAAATGTTCCGATATATCCCTCCAAGAAAAGTGACAGCAAATTCCTTTTTGTGTAGGTGGCATAAATTTACAGCACTGACCCTCGTTAGGCAGCAACAACACAGGCTTTGAAGGGGGACAATGAGGGTGCAATAGAGTGAGAGAAAAATAGTAAGGGGGAAAAATAACAGCACAAAGCTTTTGCAACCCCATCTCATCCTAAAATCCTAGTATGAATAACAAAAAAAAAAATAATAATAATCTGTGTACGTGTGTGTGGGTGTGTGTGTGTGTGTGTGTTTTGTGGTCAAATTTTGTGGGGGAGGGGCAGAATAATAGCTCACATTTGGAAAACAACTGGAGGCCAGGGTTTAAAGATGCCTGCTGCCTGACTGGCTTATAGTGGTTGGGAATGCTGAAGAACCTCTTTCATAGGGCAGCGATGCGAAGTTCACAACCAACTAAATGAACACAAAGCCAGCACATGAATAATTCACAGCCCCTGTTTTTAGAAAGTCTTATTCTACAACCAGGAAACACTGGAGAAATTTCACACAATAGAACCCCCTTTTTTATCATTTAATCTGTCCTGAAGATTTAAAAAAAAGGAAAGGAAATGTGTCAAAACTCGTCTTAGCAGACTAATTAGTCGTTCCATGTTAAAAACATCTTTTGTTGGTTTTGGGGTGAGGGTGTGCTGTAGAGCCTATGGCTAGGGAACAAATCCACTTGATTTGGTTGCACTTGGGAAAAATGTGTGAACAATTAATGCAGGGAAATGGTCTGGATTACAGATCATATTCAAAGTAAACCACTAAGCTTTCTGTAGCTGGATGAGATGCTACATCATTAAATCCAGACCTGCAGTAATGATCCATAGCATAACATGCAAAATTAGCTGGGCAGAGATTAACTAAAGTTTAGGGTCTGAGGAAAAGTGAGAGCCACTTCATTTGGAGGAATAGGTGCAAGCATTTGAATGGCTTTACATATTGCAGATGTATGTTTTGCACGAGCAGTAGATCTGGCAATTCTACCACTGGCATTTACAAACACACACACACACACACACACACACACACACACACACACACACACACACACACACACACAGGTGTTCATTATACAACTGTACTCAATACTTATTCTCTGCTATGTGAAATTGCTATTTTGTGCAATATGCTTAGTCTTACTGTGCATTTGTTGGAGAGCTAAACTTTGATGCTACTTTTTACAATACACCATGTAAAGGTCTTATGTTGTATTTTGGATTGTTCTTGATCAGTTTTGTGAAGCTGCTACAGTTGGTGGATAAAGACAGGTGGTGGCAGCTAAAGGCTATCACTGACCTGAGAAAAGTGTAAACAATAGGGGGTGCTGAACCAGTTCTTCACTGTCATTACAGACTCCAGCAAAGGGGACAGAAAGCCAGATTTAACATGTTTAAAGGTGATGTGTGTTGCCACACACCTGCTGCTTCACAGTCATGGGGTAATAAGAGAGGGTTGCACAAGCTTTAAGCTTACTGTGAAGTGGCTGGCCTGCACCTGATGACTCGGGGTTAATTCAGGCGAGTGGGGGTGGGGGCGATTACGTAGTTTACTGGACCACTAAACCTCTTTAAGCTTGTAATTACAGCCTATTTGAGTAGGGGGAACATTGAAAAGCAAACGAGGCAGGCCACGTGGCATGCCAAACCGCAGCTGGAAGGCACACAGCAGGAGGCAGCAAACCAGGTAGGTATAACCAGAAGCCGTCTGGTGCCACACATATCTACCTAAACTCTCTCCGGAAAGAATAAGCCACTTTTGCATAAGTATACAAAGATGCACCAGCTAGGCTTGCTTCGCATTATGCCAAAGAAAACAAACTGTTGTGTTGGAAATTGTCAAGTGTAACGAGAGAGAAATGCAAAAAGCTATCAACGTCTACATAGGCACAGTAGTTGCTTTCCTCCTCTGTTCTCTCAGCCAAACTCAGGCTCAGTGCAGAGGTCAGAGGAGGCCCCCATGGTATGGAAGCTCATGGTGCATTAAATGGGAACAGAATCAGGTTACTATATTACTCCTTGACCATTCCTGTGCCTGTACTTTCAAGGAAATTATCTTTCAGCTAATAAGGCTGAAATTTGATACTTTAAGAAAGCATATTTGAATGAGGAGGTGGGAATAACCCATGCAATATTATTATTCTATTTATCATAATTAGCCTTTTGCCCTCACTGTTTAAATTTATGTTCACAGGAGAGGCTACTGGGGAGGAGAAAGCTGGTCACAGTTGAAGAAAAGTGAGAACCAACAAGCGTGTAGGGCCTTGACTCTTTGCACTACCTAATCCAAAACTACCAAAATGGAGCAGGGAGAAGAAAGATTGTTTCTCTCTCTCTTTCTCACACACACACACACACACACACACACACACACACACACACACACACACACACACACACACACACACACACACACAACCTGCTGTTTTTAGTGAGTACTGTTAGCTGATGTAGGGATTTAATCAAATGAAATTGAATCGCATCTGGCTTGGAGCATGTACAACACACTCCATCTCAGAGTCAGTGCATGGATGGATAGTTGTGCTGCCATTGAATCTCCATGGGGATGACAAGGATCAGCAGATACCCTGAATGCAGTACCCATACAGCCATGCATCTCCTATTGCACTGGCATGAAGCTCATCATTTTCCAACTCTTGGATAGAGCTAGAATGAATAAGATAAACCTTACAGTTAAAAGTGTGTTAGACACACTCACATGATTTTCTCCTTCACTTGAAAAGAAGGGTCTTCATTTTGATACTATGGACATCCAGGACCCATTAATTTATAGCTACAAGTGCATCTAATAGCAAAAATTCATTAGAATGTAGCCAATGACCTGTTAAAAACAGCAAACGATTTTGTACACTATTTGTTTCTAAATTTGATAGTGGGTGGCACCACTATCAGGTGCCAAGTATGCCTGATTAAGAGCGTATGTTTATTTCACCAATTTTGCCTTTGCTTAAAATTAAGAGACCAGGAAAAGCCGGTAAAAAAAGTGTTTAAGATGGCAATGGCTTTTGTGGCTTTTTCTAAAGAAATCATCACTAAGACGACTTCTGCAAGAAGGTTCTCTTGGGGTGGAGCTGAGAGCTGAAGCCACTGTAAGTAAAGGTATTGAGCTGCTGACTCCAGCAGAAAAATCTCACCTCAAGCACTGCAGGGTGTTACATAGACAGGACAAAGAACCACACAGAAGTAGATCATCTATGCCTGCACTGGCCTCATACTAAACTCTTCATCATGACCAGATTCAGATACATGCCAAAGTATTGTCACCTCACTCCAAAAGTTTATGAAGCTTTATCTTTAACTGAACTCAAGACATTACTCTTTTTGACCCTTTTTACACGTTTTGCCTCCATCTGCCCTAGTGGAATCAATCATATCTCAGAATCCTGGATTATTAATGCATTATAAGACAATATGTTTGCATGCAATTAATGCATATATACGTTGTATTACAGTAACAGCGTACTGACAAATATAACATGGCAGACCTCAGGACTTCTAGGACATATTATGCTGACTCCAGTGAGACGCTGCAGCAAGAAACTTCACACCAGGGACAGTCTTCAAGGGGCTATGATGACTAGGCCTTTCATTGCTGCATGGAAACCAAAACTTAACAGGGTTAAGCATGCCAGTTTATTCTGAAACACCAACCCTTCCCTGCTTGCTATGCTTAGAAGAAGCCAGTTGAGATTGCAATCACCCACAAAAGCTAACTTCTCACAAGCTTCTGATAATGAAAAAACCATGTCAAGCCCAGCAGACAAAACATTAAAAGTGCAGACATCGACAGAAGCTGTTAACAAGCTGAAAGTGTAGTATTAAATGAGGTCCACCTGGAAAGTGGTGCATGCCAAATGGATAAACAGTGATTTATATATGATATAGTTTAGGGCTTGAATAAGTCTGAAATGACTGTGGATGCCCATTCTCAACAGATCTGAGCCTCTATGGGGAATGTTACATGCAGAGATAGTGGACAAGTATGCTGGAGAAAGAAGGGAAAGAGAGTAATAGATAAAAGAAGAGGTCACTGTTAGACGGTTTCTCATTAACAGCATAATGATGTATAATGTTTTGGCAAAGCCAATGTTTGGGACACTGCAGTTTCAGAAGAGAAAGTCCTGCCAGTGTCCCACTCATCAATCATGACACAGATGGTCAGAGAAAAGCCACCATCAACAGTGACAGGGAGGCATCCATCGGCCACTGGCGACCCATGTGGGGTCTGCCAATTCAACCCATTCTTCAAAAGACATACCAGTGTCTTTACCTTGTCAGCCTTTAAGGCTTGCAAATGATGGATACATGTGGTTTTCTCGCTCTCTCTCTCTCCGGGGGACATGGGGGGTGGCTAGAGTGTCCATCCCACAAAGACAAGGTCCAAAGAGCTGCCTGCCCCACATCCCAGGAGCCTGTCACTGGAGTAATTGATGATGTTTTCATTACAAGGTGTGGGAGGTGGGTGACGGGTGGGGGTGCACCATTGCTCAATAGATAGTCCTTGTCCTGATTGACTTGGCAGCTTCTTTTTGCCATTAACCTAGAGTAACAAGCCTCAAGTCATGCTTTGCACACGCATATAGCATTTTTATTATCAATGAAAAAAAGGGTGAAGCAAAAGAAGTGTTGAAAGCAGCTGAGGACAGATGCTTAGTTGACTGCAAAAGAAAAACAGTTACACACAAGCTATAAAGGAATTTAGGGCAGAAGTGCAGTGGAGATCGAGATAAAAAATCGTTCAGCAGTTCAGACCTGTTCAGACTTGGTATTAGACCACTTGTGGTTGCCTTTCTTCAGTAATAGGGTTGCCAAATCTGACAAAAGCAACCTGGTATCACCTCAAACCCATTACAAAACATATACCCCAATAATTTTAGGGAAGTTCTTATACTATTCTGTTGAAAGTCATTTGTCTGTGAGGTCACACAGACCACACAACCACAATATCAACACAAAATAAATGTTGTAACATCCCCAGCTAATGTCGTCTACAGTATTTAATAAAGAAACAGATTTAAAAAATCATTTTTGTCTTATATTTTTGTCAAAGCCACATAACATTTAACTAAATTTTTCAAATATTATTTGAATGAATGCAGATTGTGCAAATGCATGCATAATAAATCTAACTATAAAAATTCTCAGTCATAGATTTTTGCAGTTGTTATGGATTTTTACATTTTAATTTTTTCAAGTCTCCAATAGGTTGTCCATTGCAGAAATAGTGATGAAGCTGCTAGGAGGTGAGGGCTTCTAGCAAGGCCTCCTGCCAGGTAAGAGGCCACACAGCATGCCTAGGGTTGCCTTGGGTGACCAGCATGCTGACATCCTAATGCTTCAGCAATAAACAATTGATGACTAATGGCATCACAGGTCTGGTTGAACCCTGATCTTTAATGGCCAGGATACTTTTTTGTTTTGTTTTTGGTGTTTTGGTTTTGGCCACTGGGAATAATCCCCAAGTACACAGCTCACATGGACAAACTCGGAGAGCTTATTCTCTTCCTAGCAAGGCAAGTCCCACCATTTTTTGGGGTCTTTAATAGTCCTGAGTAAAAACAAATAGAGGCATAAAGTAGATTCTCACCTCCAAGCGTTCAATATGAATATACAGTATGAATCACAGATCCTATCAGTCATGAGTGAGTCTGTCATTTGGGCATATCTACTTTGTAACACGACTTCAAAAAGCACCTAAACTATGTTTTTTTTATATATACATTTAAAGTTTTCTTTCTGATATGATTAATTTCCCATTTTCGTGATAATGCTCATCTCTACTGTCATAACATATCCAGGCATTATTAGTTTTATGGATACAGTTTGGTAACAGTGTTGAAGCTGACAGAAAAGCCTGAAAAAACACAATGGATCAATCGCTACTTTCTACTCAGTAGGTAAATAAAAAACATAACACTTTCACGTTTTTCCCCCATTCATTCTTTATTTAATATGATTTGATTAATGTAATCATGATTGTGTAGAACAAATTGAATGCTCTTTTTGAAGTTTACTATCCTGTACAAAAAAGAAAATGCCTCAACAACTCCAGTGTTGTTCTAGGCTAAAATGGAGAAGTAAAAAAAAACTTCACTGTGCCTTCCAGTGCATTATTGGATTTGCAGGTCATATGCTGAACATCTGTATTTCTGCAGAGTGAGTGTAGGAGATCATCACAAGGGCAAGACACAAAATATTACTGCTATGCACCAACATTTCAAAACTCAAACTGTGGGGGAACAAATTCACCCTCAAATTTCCTGTAGAGGGCATAGCACCTATCACCCCCTGCTGTTTTAGCCTCGAGCTTAAAAAAACTACTTATTGCACTTTTCACACCTGGTCTTGGTACAGAAAAAAATGCAGTATTGTTGACAGTGGTGACAGCATGATTTAGCCCAGATTTAAAATAAATGTCACTAGCATTTGTGCACATTCCAGCGATAATTTAGGGCCTCATTGAATTTGCAGTTTTTTACTAACATGAACAAGTGATAAAAAGAACTGGACGTAGGACATCATGCTGTGGTTTGGATTTTTACGAGCTGTGATAGAGTACCATGCTCTACAGCTCTGTATACAAATAAGAGCACTAAGCACTAAGTTACAAGCACCGGCTGAACAGTGCTGTTCCATGCCAGGGCTTTGCTGCGGCTGAGTTGCAACCATTTGAAGCCTGAATTTTATCTAATTACTCTATCACATAATTCTGCAAATTGCCTTTTCATTGGAGAGCTAAGTGCAAAACCACATGCATGCCGAGCCTGAGGCTTCGATTTGCTGGACATTTTTGGGCCAGTTAAAAAAGAATGTACACCAAAAGGAGTTAAACAGTATAGTAACACGTTTCGAGGAGGTGGGAACGAAAGAGTTACAGAAAAAGGAAGGCAGGATGTAGCGTCTTGCATTTCTCCCCAGGATGTCTGGAACAATTGATAAACAGAACAAACAATCTTTGGAGAAAGAACAACTGCAACAGCAAAGGAGTTTGGATTTCTCCTACTTTTTGAGATGAAAGGTTTACTGCAATGTTTTTACACTGTTGATTTACAGCAAAGTAAAACACTCAAAAGTGGGTATTAATAAATACTTATTAGTTATTAGAAGGATAATTTTTGAACTGAAGAAAATACTTAACAAGAACATATGCAAACCATTTTGTCTGCTGCCTCTATCCTTCCCCATTATTTATGCACATTCTCATTCACCTCCTCCTTTCCCTGACTCCACAGCCTGGCATAGTAATCTCGCCTAACCACCCACCTCACATTTCCGCTTCTGTACAATGGCTTCACTGGCTCATGTAGCATAGATGCCTCCTCATTTCCCTTGACTTGCGGGTATCTAGAGTGCCAGTGTCTCGCCTTACAATACAACAGCCTGAGATTAACACAGTAAATTAGGGTTTTCATAAGGCTGCACTGTTTTTAAGGCTGGTTAATTGCCACTGGGCACTATCTCTAAGAAAAAGACCCATTTGCACACTAAACTGGTCAAAGAGTGGATGCGTTGCTAGAACTCCTCCCATATATTTTGTGTATTTTTTCTCCTTTTCTCATTGTGAAACTGTTCATGTCTCCTCTCCAGGTCAGTCAACTTGTGTACACATCTAGTTTGCTTCAGAAATTCTACGTTTTCTTCTTTCGGCACTGTGTGGTGCATGTTGTGCTGTGTAGAGGGTACAGCAAAATACTGTTGGTTCTTCTTCCTGCATGTCCCAACACCACTCCTAGCTCTCTCTGCATAGTCACCATTTTGGCAAGCATGATATTCCAACTTATTGTGTTCTCTTTCATTTTCTCCACTGCTCCCATTCTTTCTCTTTCTTTTCTTTCCTCTCTCAATATTTCAGTTCTGGGTGCTCTGGAGGCCTCCTGTGGTTGAGGGGGCTGCTGTTGGCAGAAACTCAGCCTCCCTGCCAGCGGCTCCACATTTAGCTGCACTGTCTGTCCGCCAAAGAGTGTGCTTACACACTCACAACACACACACACACACACACACACACACACACACACACACACACACACACACACACACACACACACACACAAAGCAATAATCCAGCACTTTCCTCACGGCCAGTAAACCAGGTCAAAGCAGACAGTGTGCTCTCACCAATCACTCCTAGCTCTAGTGCAAGTGAGTGCAATGTGTGTGAACTAGCAAATGGCTTTCTTTTCACACACCTATCTCATGGGGCCCCTAAAGGTGATGGTTAGCAGCAGTGACTCTATATGTTTTAATGTGTGTGTGTCAGGGTAAAGGGGGGGCCAGGGGCAGATGAAGGTTTCAGGGGCCCCTGAGGTAGTTTTCTGTGGCACAGATGTGAGCAGTGAGGGTGACCACATGAGCAGGCTTTGGAAATGATCAAATGGGTTCTCTTTGACTCTGCTGTGGTTGGAAACACATTGCCTTTCAACACCTTGAAACAATGACTGGTGGCCATAATCGGTGTGCACTCTACAAATCATAAAGTCATCTGTTTAGCATTTATATTCATAAAGGAACCCACTTTTACTGTTTAAGTGAGACCTGGGGTTACGCAAAAGTCGCCGCCAGGCCTGCGAGCGCCTTGTGTGATTTAACAGTGTGCTCAGTCAGTGGTGATAATGTGAGAAGATAAGATGTATGAAGACGTCTTTGCCATGCTCAGATTAGTTTGTGGTGAACAAAACAGAGGAAGTAAAGTTCATCAACAGTGAGAGGAAGTGCCGACCACATCAACACAGTGTGCTTCCCTAACACCTCTATTGCAGGTGGAGATGCCCGCAGACAGCTAACCGCGGTGTCTCTCTCTCTCTTACACACACACACACACACACAAGCACACACACATGCACTCGTTGCCAATAGCTTCATACTAAACTGTCATAGCCACCTCCATGCTAAATAATGGCCACACACATTTGCCAAAACACACTCATTCGAAAATCTATCATGTGCAGCAATTCATTTTATAAACTCCCTCATGCTCCAGCAATAAGAGCAAATTGGGGAGAGAAACAGACTACTCTCTTAATAATGCTCATCTATTCAATCTCTAGCTTAAGGCTGTTTTTCTGCTTAACCTTAAAGCATAAACAGACATGGTGCATTTTAATGGTTTTGGATTCATTGGGTTTTGAAGGTTTTAGCAGACAGAGAAAGCTGAAGGAAGAACGAGAGACAGATCACTAATTTCTACTTACTGTCAAGTGCTGGAAGAGCCATGCTCGCATGATGTTCGTTGCTACTTTGGGGAAAATGCCACGCTTTTTATTCCTCTTCTTCTCCTTGTCGGGGTCATCGTCATCACCCGTACTTGGGGAGGCCACACTGTTGTCCAGTCCATCACCTGTGAAAACAAACATGCAGATATGAGTGTTATAATCACAACCTGTTTACATCACATTACATTCATAAACACGGTGATGACTTTCCACTCAACAAAATAGGGCAAGAATTCTCACTAGTAGGCCAAAATTTGTTGAGTTTGAATACTTTTAGAAAAAACCTCTTTCAATCACAAAAGAAAAGCTTCAAGCACAAACAGTGAGCAGTGAGTAAGCGAGAGCAAACGCAGTCACTCCAAGGACTTGTAGTGTCGCATTTGTTTACTGCCATCAGAGTCTGAGAGGGATCTGCATTGACAAAGAGATTTAGTCTTTATCAGTGGAACTGGGGGAAATATTTACCCAGAGCTTTCTTTTTACCTTAGGTGGAGAAGTTACAATGCAGCACAAAAGAAGGGCATGGAAATATGAATCTCCTGCACATACAGTGGCTTTTCAAAGAACCCAATTTTCATAACAAAGCCCCATGAGTGCCAACAGTAACCTGTGGGTTCTTGATAAGGCTCCATTAAGCAAAGTTACACCACAGCCAGACCCAGGTGGAAACACATGAGAGGGCTAGAGCATGGCGATACTTTGTATTTGATGAATATGGAGCTTGTGTGAGTTCTATTCTTTAGGTCTATTCACAAACCCAATTATGGTGTGATTTCTAAATTTTTGAGAAGCCCACATCTATATGTGCATTTTATAATTATTATTACTTAAAAGGAAAAGCAGCTGATTAAAAATGATTTAAATAACAAATCATAAAAGAATCATTAGAGAGGTAAACTACTTAAGAGAGCTGAGCTCAACAGCTGAGCTCTCTATTGTGCACAGTCCTCGACAGGGCCGACTAAAGTGAGCACAGAGTTAGATAGTTATTTATTAATTACTCGAGAAGTGCTCCCAACATGCTGTTCAAATATCCCTGGAGATGTTGTGGCTTAACTCTTTCCCTACCAGCACCTTTAAGTACTTGCATGAGGCTTGCTCATTGATAATTAATGAAAATGTCTGTGGTAATCTGACTGGAGATTTTTTTTCCAGCTTCAGGAAAATAATGAAGGGCCTAAAATGGCCTTTGCTCCCCATTACCTCGGGCAAAAGAATTCCTGAAAGCATGCCTTGCGGGCATCTGAATTATATACACCATTAGGAGTGTGGCGGCTTTCTGCGTTTCATATAAATCGCCTGGCCATGCTGCATAAGAGCAGGTCCAGAAAAAGGCTACGATAAGTAAAGACTTATGTAGATACAATGGTTCTGCTTTGCACAAGGGCACATTGCCCCCGCTTAAAACACCAGAGCTTCCAGTCCACCCCCACAGAGAAAAAAACACACTAAAAGACACACACGCAGTCACATCACATACACAAAATGTGAGCTTTGATTACATCATTAACTAATGCCAAAAACAGTTGGGCTTAAACAGCAGTTTGTCCTTCCTACTGTTTTTAGGCAAATAAGACTTCCTCGCTCCCGCCTGTGAAGGGAAGCGGCACCGCTGGTTTGTAATCTAAGACCAGATTTTCATTGGAAGCAAATGCTCTCAAATCGGCGTAAAGACCAGTTCATGTTCAGCAAAGCTTAAAATAATAAACCCTAAGCTTGTCCCATGCGACTAAGCAAAACAGAAGCAAAGGCTAGATATCAGGATAGATGATGGAAAGTAAATGGGGATGGAAAGAAAGTAAGAGTAAAAGGAAAAGAAGAGAGAGAGAGAGAGAGAGAGAGAGAGAGAGAGAGAGAGAGAGAGAGAGAGAGAGAGAAAGAGAGAGAGAGAGAAAAAAAAGGGGATGGCATGAGAGGGAAACAGATTGTGTGATCTCTCAAGTACCTCTGTTGAGTCTACTCTCTTGAGCCACTCTTCCTCCTCCGATTCCCTGTATTATGAATTGTTTAACCTCTTTCCCCCCAGTATTTTTATTTAACCCTGACCTCCAAGTGCTGGTGCCTTCGAGGCAGAATGTAGGAAAAAAAAGTAGCCGAAGACATCAATTTTATTGGAATTTCCATTTTCACTGCAATTTGATTCTGATGCACCTTGGCAAGGTCTGAGGCTAATTTTGAATCCATTCTCTTCAACATCAACAGATCTATTCTCTTCAACATCAACATCACCAGCCATATGGCAGTGGCTATAAGCCACATTTTCACAAAATGTCATCATTGGCCACACTAAGCCGAAGCTTCCTTCCTACCCGGCCAAAGAAAGGCGAGTGGCAAGTCCGAAAAGGTGGAAATAATCATAAAAATGATGCCGGTCCATAAACAAGCTCACAGCCTCATTAGACCAGCAGCAGGCCCCAGTGGCAGATTTATTCGCCTTTTTGCTGATGCTGTGAGGAAATGCCATGGGCTAACTTTGGCCAACTGCTAATGGGTTATGACAGCATCTTAGCAGCTAGTTGAGGGGTGTGTGGGGGCGGTGTGCAGGCTGGCCTGCCTCTGACAGTACGGGGAAAAATGTCATCTCATCTGCCCATGTGAGCTGGAGTCTGTGTGGCAATTAGAGAGCAGGCCGGTGACTGGAGCAGGCCAGAGGCTGAGGAGGATGCCCCTCGGCAAACCAGAGAGAGAATTTTTATGATCTGCTCTCACACACACACATACACACTCGCACAACTGACATTGCTCTCCCTGCTTGCCTGCCACACAAATCAGGTTAACACTTCCCCCTCTCCATGCTTTTGTCAGCCAGCTCCCCTGGATGGCTCACTCCCTGTTTTTGCTCACCTCTTTCCTGTCTCGCTCAACCCCTTTCTCTCCCTCAGTGTTGATAACCACCCAGCACCACCACCATCAGCACCACCACCCTCTCTGCCTCACTCTCTCTGCTACCCTCTTACCCACTCAAGGCATTTTCTGACCTTATCAGCAGAATCTAGGGTAATCTGTTATGATCTGATTACTCAAAAGGACACTTTAATTGGCACTACCTGTTCCTTTTGTTGGCTCGCACACAACCCTAAGGTGTCAGACATTTTTCTCATGATTTACAAATTAGCAACGTGGTGCCTCACGACTGTCAAGTGAATTAACATCATACAAGACATCCGCTTACACATATGCATTGCACATGCACACTTTTTTCATTGCGGAGTTTTCACTGAGGAAAAGAATGCTAGAGATTTGCAAGCTCTTTTTAAGCCAAGGGTTATAAGTCAGTGTGTCAAAGTACAAAGCACAGCTGTTTGCCCCTTTCAGTTTCTTGAAGAAATGTCACAGAGACAGTTTTTGAGTTTTTATGTTGTTTTACTCTACCCTAAATTTAGTCGAATGGGTGATTTCCTGATCATCTTTGACTCATAAAGCAACAGTGACGTGTATAAACACACACACAAAACAATCTAACTCAGGATTCCCCAGCACTGCAAAACCCAAGCCTATGGGTCACTTTCCACATCCTTTCAGACACATTCACACACCCCTGCCTTTCTCTTGAACTCACATAGACAAACCCAGAGAGAGTGAGAGAGAGAGAGAGAGAGAGAGAGAGAGAGAGAGAGAGAGAGAGAGAGAGAGAGAGAGAGAAAGAGAGAGAGGGGTAGGGTGGTGTTGGAGAAGACAAAGCAGCACTTATTTTATTCAGCCCATTCATATGGTCAGAATGGGCTAGGCAATGATCGGGGGTTGGGGGCGGGTGGTGTAGTGGCTTAGGGGGAGGGCGGTTAGGGTTGTTGGGGCCTTTGCATGGGTCACAAGCACCTCCCGCCTAAAAATATTCAGAACATGCAGGAATTCCTCGTGCATACTTCTTGACAAGAGAAACTCAGAGTCTCAAAGTGGCTGCTGCACTCTCCGGGCCTCAGCATGCTTCTTTTTTCAGCAGCGAGCCACCAATTTCTCTATTCCTCTTCACCAAGCTTCCTATATTACCTATATCCTTCTCACTGTTCTCTCTTAACAAAAAGTGAATAGTCAACTCAGGATTGATACTGCTCCTAAACCATTAACATTATTTAGCACTTTGTTGTAATTTAGAAGCAATGCTTTTCAATTATTTTGATCAACAGTATGATACGTGCTAAAATACCACAATTACCTTTTATATCTTTTCATTAGAGGTTTAGGACACTCTCTTAGACCTATGCATAATATAATACACAAATGCATAAAAAGTAGAAAAAATATATATATAATAATGATGAATGATAAATAGTAATGCTAACGCTTCAATGTATTTACATTAAATAATTCACATTAGGAATTACTATAAGTGTATTCTGAGATCATAACATTGTGTTTGATCAAAAAGACGTTAGAGGTCATGGCGTCATATTGCCATGTCTGGGTGTGTGTATATTTGCATGTGGGTGCAAAACATACAGTTGTTGAAAATAGGTAAACATACATCTTTTTTCCCCTTTTATAATTACAAGAGCTGAATGGCAGTGTAAACACTAATCTGCAGGGTTTCATGATTAGAATCCACAATTAAAGGTGATTTTGTTTCGAATAACAAGGTAAATGATGACAGTTGAAAGAACTGAAGAGCCTTGAATAATGCTGACAGACGCCGGCTTGGTAAAACCATAATTCGATACATGAAAACAAATGTAATTACTAACCCTTTTATCATCGCTCGTGTCTCTTTGCCCACCTTTACTGTGCTGGAACCCAGGCTGTAATGTGTGTTTAATGTATTCCATATTTAGCATTGTTCCATCTCTCATTACACGCTGATGCCCATGCCAAGGCCTTGCTGTGAGCCCTTCATGCATTTTCCCAGGTCTTGGGGATCAGGCGCTTGACATACCCATAGGTAATGGCAAAAATGTCATTGCAAATGTTACGGCTCTTTTTCGAACTGCATCTGTGTAAGGGTCACTTCCACCGAAGCCCTTGACACATTGGAAAAACGCACCAGGGCCCAAGGGCAGAAATCACAGCATTAACTCACTAAGCCACCCTCTTACTGTTTCTTTCACTTTATACCTTTCTCACCCTTTCTCTTCCTGCTTCTGTTGACCATCTCCTCGCTCTTTCTTTTCTCCTCCAGTCCTTGTGTTGAGGTGGAAGAAACTGTCGAATGGCAGTGCAGGCCAGTGAGTTTACCCTTTCATGTTGAGCACTTTTACTGTGCAACTATTGATTTTTCCTCCTTTGAAATGTTTTTTTTTTATCTGAAGATATAAGACAGGAGAAAAGGCAGGGCACTGAGGTTCAAATGGGAACACATTCAGAGTCCTTCAATTCCACTGAGACTCTCATACACACACACACACACACACACACACACCTTATACATTCTTTTTTTTCTCACATTCTGTATCAGACAGCTTTTGACACCTTCTTCAGACCAGCTTTGCTCGATAACAATCCAGACCAACTGACCAGGAACAGAGAGTTTAAAAAAACATGCCTCACAACAAAAAGAGCCTTTAACTGCTTACTTGCAAAACAATACTAGAACAATCTGGCCCGAATCAAGCTAAACTCCTAAAAGCAAATCCTGAACTGCATTATTAAGTTGGTATAAATACACACATAGTACAATAAATAGAAGAAAGCTATGTTCAGTGAATGAAAAGACCAAACAGTTAACTTCACGCATTTCATTTAAGTGCAGTCCTGTAATTCGACAATATCAGAACCAGACAAGGCTTTTTGACTGAAATCACTTGTGCACCATGGGTACACCAAGTCACTAAACAGGACTGATTGCCCTGTGGTGGAGTTAAGAAGCCTTTATTATTGCCTTCTTGCAGATAATTTTCCACGTGGTGGCTATCTAAATAATGTACTCAAAATGAATGTTTTCATAGGGATGGATTTTCCTTTTTTTACGGAGTACAGTTGATAATAAAGGAACATTTTACTGTCAATAATAGCCCCTCGGCTCTCCCAGAAATTATCCAATGGAGTTAACATGGTGGGGCCAGTGGAAGACAAAATGATTAGCTGCTCTTTATAAACAAGGAGCAAGAATAACCTTGGGGGTGGTAGTGTTTTGGGGTGTAGAAGTGTTAACAAGGACAGAACAAAAAATTGGATAACATGAAAAGATTTTTTAAAACATAAACACTGGCAAATGTAACCTCAGCCTTGCTAAATGGCATGTCAAAGAGCCTGTTTCTTAAACCTGTAAAACCCATATAAACTTCAGTAAAAGCCCCCAATTCTACACATAGGGTCACAGCATGCTTTCTGAGGTTACAGGAAGTGGTATAGATGGGAGGTGGGGAATTGTAGTCCTATCAGCTGGGGGTGAGGTAAGGAGATAAAGCTCAGTGCTGGAAAAGAAAAGGCCTGCCCGAGCGTCTACTTCCTGATTACAGCAGCACAGGACTGCTGGACACTTGCGATACCATTCCAGCACACACCTCCTCACACATCCCATGTGCAGCACACACACACACACACTTGGCACAAAGAGCAAAGGGAGCTCTAGGGGCTAGTGTGCCTTTATTGGTCACAACCTTTACATTTAGGTTATCGACTTGGAATCTGTCCCTTTCTTTCACTCATTCAGACTCCAAGAACCAGCCAGAGATCAGATGACTACTCAAAGTGTGTTTTGTAAACACCACCAACTAAAAGCTCAGACTCTCTCTCTTTTACAAACATTAAAGTAAACACACCCCTCAGATCACACACCCATGACCACACACTATTTTTTGTTTGTTTGTTAGTTTTCATTCACTCCTTAACTCTTTAGCAAGAGCCTTGAAGAGCCCTTTTTTCCTCTCTTCCAACTAAATATTTCAACAGGTATCCATGTCAAAAAGCTGGCTCTCAGCTCTAGAGGGGGCAATTATTATGGAAGGGTCAGTCCCAGGTCAAGCTTTTGACCAATTGTTAATGCAGCCCTTCCCCTCAAAGAAGACCCTATTCTGCCAGTCTTCAGCTTTTCATTTGCTCAGGCCTCTATCTTCTGCCATTGCACCCCAAACAACACAAAGCAAATAAATATATTATCACACATGGCTTCCAGTGGAATGTATGCAAGTTTCAAAACTTTAAAATGGGGTTTGATACTTTAAAATTGTCTGTTCATGGGATTTCTGCATTAGGGTTAAATGGAAAAGGGAATACCAAACAATTAAAAAAAAGGTAGAATCGGACTCACACTAGAGAAAATAAAGACTGGTCGTCATTTTTAAAAAGGCCCAGGACCTTACACACAACTCACGCTTAAGCCACTATCTAAGAAGGAAAATATTCCTCATGCAGCATTATCGACAGGGCAGCATATGGCAAACTAGCAGCAGGCCATTCATCCTCATCCTCTTTGGAAGCTAAAATTAGCACAATGCTGTTTGTGGCTTTCAGCTGGATTTCAACCACTGTGATACTGCTAAGATAAAAAGCCAGATGACCTCTGCCTTAAAGAGAGAGAGAGAGAGAGAGAGAGAGAGAGAGAAAAAGAGAGAGAGAGAAATTTAGTCAGAAAAAAGGGAAAAGAAAAAGATAGAGATGGATAGAGAGATAGATATTCTATGCCCCTTTGTTTTTTTTCCGAGAGACTATTACATTTGAATCTTGTTTTGTTTGGAAATAATTTCACACCTGTTCGTCCTGCATGCAGTTTGGTGTAAATGCAATGTATTTAAAAGGAGCAGATTAGCGGAAAGGCATCCCTCTTTGGCAGGCAAGGTCTTTGCTAATCTCTTTATCAAAGACTTAAAATAAACTATATACCACACAGTCAAATAAAAATGCCTTCCTAAAGAAGTGCTAATGCTTGTTTGTTGACTGTAGCTCCTCTGTCAACCTGCTACCTTTTCATCCCTTTCTTTTCAGTCACTCCACCATTGTAACACTAATACGTTATCTCTTGGGTGTTACCCGTGTTGATTCTGTAGATCTAGGCAGTGACTACTGAGGTCCAGGTCATTAAAAAAGCCTCGATACAAAAATGTTGGTACTTATTTGGGCACCACATCAACTGTACTGAAAGTGTACTCATAGAAATGGCTAGAAATATAACTTTTTCTGTGGCCCAAATGACCACTAATGGCCAATTGTGTGCCCACTGCCTGCACATTATTTTACAGTCAACAGCAAATAGGTCTTAGACCAATAAAAAATCACTTAAAAAATACTTCTAAACCCTGAGATCGATGAGCAAGTATTGGCATTATCACACCAAAGTTACAGCATATAGACTATATACAGCATTTGCTCTTCTTCAGCTGAATATATGATAGCACATTTCTTCAATGCAGAATTTAGTTTTTAGTTAAAACTTAACTAACTTTAGTTAAGACATTAAAGTGGGGTAAAGCATCTCAAGCAGAGATGCAGCATACAAAATTACTGAAAATATGTGGCCAGTGAGAAGCAAATTTAGAGAATGGAGAATAAATGGAGCTCTCTAAGCGCCATGGCTAGGGTTCACATGTCAAACTCAGGCCAAACAGAGCAGAAGGAAGTGTCCCAGTGGCCACTAAATCCCAGAGCAAACACCACACTGACACCGTATCACTGCAGCTTTATGATCATTATCTACTGTGAGACAAGGTGCTTAAGCAACCCTGTAATTGCCAGTTAAATAGAGAACAAAAAAGCATAAGAGAGATTTAATATATAGTGAGTAAAAAAGGGAAGGGTTTGTTTGCTTGTCTTCTTTGCACTTTTCCCTTTCTCTTTTTTTTATTTGTTCCCACACAACAGAGAACCTAGACCTAATCCCAAAGTCCTACAGTGCAGCACTGTGGGAACCCACACTGTTTCCCCTTTTTCTAGCATGAGAACTTTGATGCTGCTTCTGGCCTTATCAATGACATTACCATAAAGCCATCAACAGCAATAACTCTTGGCAGAGCTCAACAGTTTATGCATTGATACTGCAATTTGCCAGGGTTGATGGTTTAACACACAGGTATGAGGTTGTGGCATTTCTTCTCCAGGTAATCAAACAAGCATGCTGAAGGAGTCCTGGTTCAAGGCATCGATATGAAAAACACAAAATAAACAGTGACTTCACTGTTGGTGCCTGATATCACCTTGCATCATCCATCACTGAGCTATTGAAGTTACATTTAGCCCTTTTAGCAAGGAAGATTCATGAAATCATCAGAAGACTAGTAGCCTAGAGGAGAATGTGCTCTCCTCTACATGCTGAGAGAAACATACACACTGCTCTTTCATCTTCCTGTTTATGTCATTCTTGTTTATGCATTTATTCCCAAACAATAAAGGCTTTACCATCACTGCCTCCACACACTCTTCTCTGTACTTTCTCTCCCTGTTTTTCTGTTCTGCTATTCTGTGCATGTGTGTGTTTGAAATATAACTATTCTGTCCACCTAGTGCCTGCCTGCCTGCATTTAGATCCCCTTAAAGTCAAACTACTTTTGATCAGTTCACTATTTGTTCTCGGATTTATCCAAATGACATTCAGCCATGACTCCCAGCACCATGCATATACACATGCTCAACCATGAGCATCTCACTGACAATAGCAAGCTTCTGGGGCATTTTTGTAACATACATGCACACAGTTGAAGTGAAAAAGACAGTGGGAGGAGAGAAAGAGAAAAAAACATACTTAATGGTCTTTATAGCCTTTAAACCCCAAACTTGTGTTTGCATTCCGATGTTACATATTAGTAGTGTTACATATTCTGTAATTTAAAAAAAGCTCGAACATGCTGCTTCAGAGAGCAGAGGGAAAGAGCAAGAGACAAAGAAGGAAGCAAGCTCTTCCAGTCTGTTAGACAATTGTTTCAATTAATGATTGAGTTTGACGAGTGTGAGCAGCAAAGGCTGTGTGGGCAAGACCAAAAGCACACAACTACTGACTGACATGAAATCTCAGGCACTGTATGCTGACCTGCTCTGAAATCTGACCAGTCCCTGCACAGAGGCGGTAACTGGGGGCCAGCGAGCCAATGGGGACTCCTGCTCAAGATGACCTTCATAAAGGCCTGTGGCAAAATGAGTCAATGTGATGTTAAGAACAGCACTCTAATTCAGATCAATGCAACAAAATAATGATCAGGATGTTTATTTTCTTCACCTTTATCAGGAGTAAATGGAATGGAATCCTTTTTGGAATAGAGATTTTGAAAGCTATTTTTATTTTTGGAATTTTTTGCAGCACCTTAGACAACTGGACAACATGTTTATTTGTTTGTACTACACCAAATAGCTGCATTTGTCAAATAATCCTGGTAGTGTGTGTTTGGTGTGTGTTTATAAACTTGGTGGTGTTTTGAAAGCAGACTATGCAAGTCTTTTTCTATCCTTAGCCCTTATATGCATGCAAATTAATGCAGACAATAACAAGAGCCTTCAAGGTACTATTTGACTTGGCACACTTGTTGAAGGATGGGGGGGCTCTTCTGCAAATGGGTCCTGGTAATTGCTGATACGTATCAAACTAGTCATCACATTTGCTGTGGACTCTTTGTAGACATGAATGAAACCCTAAGCTTCTCAAAACACTCAGCATGCTTTCTGTGTCCTCACAAATGCCTGGTCCATTTGTGGTAGAGTTAAAATTCTCCTCTGTGTGGGCCAAGGGTGTTCTTTTTAATCTGCACTTGCCTAGAACCCTTGCTGCTCCATGGTAAGAAACTAAAAGAGGCTCATAATAATGACTTTTTTCTTTCGCCCTCTTAAACTAAACACATTCATTAAAATTAGTGTGATTTTAAATACAATGCCACAACAAGTCCTCTGAGAGGGCAGCAGTCAAACAAAGACAAGCATGTATGTGCTACTCTGAGCCAACCTCACTAATAGACCTGCTAAATAAAGAAAGGCTAGACTGGCTCTCAGCTTGACCCCTTTACGCAGATGAGACCCTCACTAGAGAATTTTTTTATTTTTTAATAATATTTTTTACATACTTCTGAATAGGCTAAAATATGTACCTAAAAGAAAAGCTTGTGTATTGGCTTTCAAATCGATATTTATTAGCTGCCAGGCAGCAGATAAAAGGAGAGGAACTTGTCAACATATGTGCAGTGAAAGGAAGTGGTAGAGCATGGAAAAATGGAAAAGGTCAGTAAGAAAACAATCTATGAGAGAGAGTGAGTGAGGGGGAGGAAGCCACTTGGGACAAGGGAAAGTGGTCATGAGTGTCTCAGCCAAAAGGATAATAATGCACTTATTGGGATTATAAAGCGACACTTTGCAAAGCATGCTAAAATGGTTAATACTACTAGTTTAAACACCCGCATTAACTACATTAGCATAATGCCCTCCCACATCACATATAATGCCTTAAAATACATTGGCGGTGGCTAGTCTCCTTCATTTATGCAGCACATGAAACAAATCACACATCCAACATGGAACTGTAGTTGGAATATGGGCATGCTTTTCAACATTAGAAAGATAACAGCAAGCGCATGGCCACAAATTGAAGCTAGATAGAGGTGGAGGGGTGGACAACATTAAAAGCCAGCTTATAATTGGACGTATGTGAAAAATAAAGTGTCAGTTTGGTCAATAAAGAGCAAAGGTCAGCAGCAAGTGGTAGATCCAAACCCTCACAATATGTGCTCATTAAGCAGTCCAATCAGTGTAAGGGAGCACGTCTGGACTATTAGTCATTAGCCATCTGACCGCCTTGGCTTATCACTATCCTTCATCCAAGAGTCGAAAGAAAAAAGAGAAAAGGAAAAGCATAGGATAAAGGAATCACTGCTCCTAGGCATCTGAAATGTAACATGGCTCTTTTCTGCTCACTGCATTCCTAGGCCCTGGGATTGCCATCCTGATGTTGTCTTCAATAATAAATGAAGTTGCTTTTTGCCTACAGTTTGTTTGAAACCAGCTTGTCTGCTCCTCACTCTGATCCCCCTCTCAGGACAATAGGGTGCTCAGTGCCTATTACAGACTTAGATGTACTACATAGATTCACAGTGGGGAAACTTAATGTTCCGCTTTAGTTTTCCACTGGTGTGTCACCATGAGACTTTTTTAGAGGATTCTGTATATTGGAGATGCTCAGAAAGGGACATTCTGATCTCTGACCTCTGGATAAAATAATACGGTAAATAAAATTGAGATATTCTTTCCCTGTCATCGCCAGCAGCTTCACAAATGCCGTGTCCAGCCAAAGAAGCCTCATTAGCGCATAGACACTTTTCACAACCAAGCTCATGTTCTGGTCTATTGCCAGTAAAATGCCTTTAGAACAGACATAAAAATATATAACACTTTCAGAATGCACCGTATATGTACATACACTCATAAAAACCTACCTTGTTCACTGCTGTTGTCGCCACTGTGTGATGTGTGTCCACCACTGGAGGGTCCTGGCGTACCTCCGGAGCGTGTTGAAGCTGTGTCATCATGGTCTCTGTTCCATGAGGTCTACACGGAGACGAAGACAGAAAGAACACACAGTCAGGCATCAGACCACAGGGAAAACTTGCAAGATAAGAGCTTGGTATACTCCCACATCACGAAAAACATCCAATGCTATCAGATATTCTATATACTTATAGCTGTTTTTTAAGCTTGTAAATACTTCCCATGTGTTGCACTCTTCACTCTGATGCTCACACGCTATCATACCTAATAGCTCATGCTCAGTTCAGAAAACAGCAAAAGGTGAAACCTATTTTAAAGGGAATATCAGCCTATTTTGATTGACCAAGCAGATGCAATGAACCTGACAAATAATAGTCAGATGCTACCAATCCATAGTTTTGTAGATGTAATGTGGCTAGACCTGTGAGATTCAGGCTAGATTCAGTCTAGGAGCACAGCAGAGAAGAGACAGCAAACCTTTTCCCTTAAATCTCAAGAAGAGGGCATTTAAGTTACTGTCTCTGCACAAGCCTCTTCAAGCTGAATCAAATTAAATAAGAGCCCAACTCTACTTGTAGCGTAGCGAAAATTGACAATTCCGTTTATGTATATAATGGCTTAGGAGTGTCAGCTGTTGGGCGGACGCATGTGGCAAATGGAAAAGACATGAGGATAAAGAAAAAAGGCCTGAACAATGGAGAACTACAGCCTGGGAGCCCTCAGCCCCGTGCAGGGTCTGCTCACTACATACAACACACAACAGATGTTGCCTCCTATCAGTGGGTGCCTCAGCAAAAAGTAACGCCTGCGCAAGAATATAAGTTAGGACAAAGCAGGATAACTCGTCTTCCTCTGAACATAACAAAGCACTATATAAGATATACTGATTTTTCCAATGGGTCTTGTCTAATAATGACCAAAATGAGTCACATTCAGGCATAAAGAAAACAACACCTTACCAATAACACAATAACAGAACTGCTGAACAAGCAACACGGTCAACTGTGGTCATTTCACAGTTTCTGCACTGATCCTTGTAAGACTTCCTGTAGAAATAATGTTCATCCTTCTAAAAAACATGTTGCTTAGAATGTATTAGTGTGAAAAGCAAATGCTATTACGATCAAAGTTTCAAAAAAATGTATTCAGCGGCATACCAAGTGTATGCTGTAAGAGGTAATTTAGAACATATGCGCAGTGAGAAATCTGTTAAATCAGCTTCAACTCCAGTTATTCCCAAAAAAAAAAAGGGAACAAGAGGGAGAGTGGAAACGGATGAAAGTTGTGTATTTATGAAAAAGAATTGTTCAGCACTCCGTCAATGGAGAATGGCAAGCTTACGACCACCGCTACACCGGGATGTTTTAAGTACAACAAATCTCAAATAAAAATATAATTAAAAGAAAAATAGCAAACTATAGCATTAACTGTAATTGAACAAAAGAGCAGGCTTGTGGGAGGTTTGCTGCAGAGGCCCCTGGGAATGGGGGAGGGTCTTACTGAGAGTAAGTGACATCTCCAGGGTACACGCGTATTTATAACCGGGGCCGGCCACTCCTGGCTACTGCGGATCTGACAGCTAATTAATAGAAAACGGTCGGATCACAGACCAGCCAAATGCACAGTAGCACTTCATCCTTTCAACTAGCCAACCAGAACGAACACACAGGAGCTGGAGGTAAAGTGTGGAGTCTATTAAAACATCACAGACAGAGGACTTAAAGTGTGTGTGTGTGTGTGTGTGTGTGTGTGTGTGTGTGTGTGTGTGTGTGTGTGTGTGTAGATGGCCGATTATGGAAGACCTGGTTGCAATAGATGCACTCCCTCTGCATACAACACCACATTTGATATAGTTCACTGTCCTTCTAATGAGTTGGCTGGAATTTCTTCAGTCTTTTTCTCTTTCTTCCCCTCCCCCTACATTTTTCTCTCTCTTTTTCTCTCTTCTATTCTCTCTCAGTCCTCCACCCGTGCAGGATGGATTAATTCAATGCTTAATTGTTTAGTAAATTAAATTTTCCACATTCTATTCTGTGTAGCTTTAGCTAAAGTTCTTAAACATGTAGCGCGCAGCCCAGGAAGCACCGTTTGTCATCTGTGCCTGCTTCTCGCTCCTTTTCATTACCATTTTCTTCCTTCACCACTTAATTCACCATGAACAGATTTTCCTTGCTGGAAATTCTGATTCTCCTATGATCGGTGAGGCATTCCAATCCATTGCATTTGCATTGTGTTTGGGTCTTTCTCACAGAGCACCCCCACATGACACCACCACTCATGCAAAGAATGCTGAATACCAAACCATTTATAATCATTAAAAATTGTACGCTTAAAACTACCTTGATTATATATTCGGTTACATAGAATTGTTTTCAAAGAGCTACAGAGAAAAGTTCACATGAACAATGTTTACATTTCCATGCATTTTTGATAAGGCTTCCTCAGAACACTGCACACTGTTTTCCTTTCACCAGCTTTTATCCAGACATCACAACAGATGCAACAAATAAAGTTAGCTTTTTTTCTCCCTACAAGATGGCACCAAACAAGATTTGCAAGGGTACTTGAGCAAACTGACTAACTCCTACTCCCCTGAGAGTCGCTGCTGCTGCAGCTCAGGATTCACACATGAGTTTCACTGAATGGACGCAGACACCAAAAAGCAAATCTGTTCTCGATGTTTGCTTATTTGTTTACATGTTTACTGTTAGGTGTTGATGAGAGTGAGATCCTGAGAGGCAGTAAGAATAGGGCTTTTAGCTCAGACCCAGTACTGCCTCACTCAATGCTGATATATTAAAGAATTTTTAAAAAATGAAAGGATTTTGATAATGGTATGCGTGGGGAGGAAAAAAGAGAGAGAGAGAAAGCTAGAACAATCCCCTCCCCCGTTACACCTACTCAAACCCCAAATCTCACAATGCAATGAGGAGAAAAAAGGAGCAACGGGGGAAACTTTATAATTGCTAAAGAAATCGGGTTGGTCTAAGTCTCTGGAGAGAGAAAAGTATATCTGCATGGCCTCTGGTTAATACTAGTTCTGTCTACTTTTAGAATAAGTAAAACAACTCTTAATGGCAACAGAAAATAAGCACACATCTTACTTACAATAGTGGTTGTTTACACATATATATATATATATATATACACGTGTGTGTGTGTGTGTGTGTGTGTGTGTGTGTGTGTGTGTGTGTGTGTATATATATATATATATATATATATATATATATATATATATATACACACATATACAAATACATGTGTGTGTGTGTGTGTGTGTGTGTGTGTGTGTGTGTGTGTGTGTGTGTTTATGTACAGAGAGAGAGAGAGAGAGAGAGAGAGAGAGAGAGAGAGAGAGAGAGAGAGAGAGAGAGAGAGATAGAAAGAGAAAGACACAAGCCTGTCAATTCTTCCTGTGGTTATTCACAAATCACTGTACAGTTTATAAAATGTTCTATATAACATGACCAGCAGATGTAGGCAAAGATGGGAGTCTATTGAAGTTCAGAGTAAAACAACACAAATAAAAGAACATATATTAAATAAGAAGTAACAGCAATGGCGGAAAAAGGGGAATGCTATTGTATTCACCCTGTTCATTGCCTCCTGCAATTATATAAATCAGCTCAGAGTTAGAAGATGATGTCATAGGAACTCTTTAGATGGGGAAGAACACACATAACTAACATAAGATTATATGCATGCATCACAAGCAAAAGGAGTTTAGCAAAGAAACCTATATTGTGTATTATGCACAATTATAAAAAATATATATACTTAAATACTAACATATATAGTGATTTAAAAAAAATTAATTGAGAGGTTGTATAGTATATTGACCTTATAGTAGGCATATGAATATTTACTACATTTGCATTTTAACTTGATTGCAGCTTTAATCTCTATATTATCCAGGTTTCAAAAACATGTCTGTTCTTTTACTACTTAAAGCATTTGATGCAACACTCCAGTCTAAAAACAAAGAAAGCAAAGCAAACAGCAGAATCAGGACACGGAAAGAGTCAGTGATGAACAGGACAAATGTTCTGGGCTGAATGTGCTAAAACACATCAGCTCACCCAAATGAGTTTAAGCATTCTCTCTAAATATGGATGCATGTTACAATGCAAGATAAGATCCACATGATTGCATGGTTTTAGCAACATACAGTCCCTACAATTACATGCAACAAGTGTCCTGCCAAAGATTCTGCATGTGTATAATGAGCAACCTGCAACAAAACTGTGGCATGATTACAAAATACATACACATTTAAAGAAGGGCATCACTAAAAATTTGATAAGTTTAATCATTTTAATCCCTCTTCATCCTGCCTGTAAAAAATTTTATAAAAAAAAAAAAAAAAAAGAAGCCATTGGAGCTGTAAGCACTACTGTCCAGACTGCTTTTAAACCCGAATTTCATTAGCAAACTCGTGGTGCTGGCACTCCTACTGTAAGCTGACATTAGAGGCAACTGCGCAAATGCTGCACATGCAAATGTCCTCACGCCCTTTTGCGCAACTTTCCAAAATTGAGCATGAAGTACAACAAAAGGCTTAATGTAGACAAGTCTCCACCACAAAAAAAAAAAAAAAAGGTTTCATGATATATAACAACAGACAATACGCTTAAAACCTGCACTACGTTCTGGTAAGTTCCCAAATGTTGACTTATAGAGTTGTATGAATATTTCCCAGCAAATGTTTCTCTCCAAAACAAATATTTCCTAATTAGCAAATTCGATGCATTTCTCAAGAATTACCGATCCGGCTGTCATAAATTAGCCTGTATAATGGTGCTGAACATGGTATGAGCTGCATGGCACTGAGATAATCGGAACCACGACTGTGAACTCTGTGCACTGGCGTTTGCAAATTGCTGAAGCGCACAGGAGCAGCGTGGGGAAAGGGTTAACGTGTCTTCGCTAGGCACCTGAGGGGAAAAGGTAGCCTCGCGTTTATCAGCGAGCTCTGAACGACAAACCGTCCAAAACTTTCCAAACTGGCTTGGCTGCATTCACACGCCAGTCGAAATCTGCTGACTTTTTAACCCCCTGCTCCTTTTGTGTTGCTGGGAGGCGCCATTCTTCTTTCACTGCTCGCAGTCCGTGCAAAACAACGGGAGCCTGGAGCTCCGACGTTACTGACACGACGCATGGGCGCACAACGAGCGAAAAGCCAGAGTCTCATCAATTCTGTGTATACTCCGCCCTTCTGCATGAGTCTTCTTGCCGGAATAAATTGGTTTATGAATAAACGAGCACCCTTGCTTCCTCTTGTGCAGAATTTGCACGAAGAACATTTTCTCTAGTCCGACTCAACTATATGCCCGAGGGCATATATTAAAAATACATATGACGCGAGAGAATGCGCACGCAACGCAAATTTGTTAAGGGTGTCACTGTGTAACAATCGCAAAGTGAAAATATAAAATATATGGAGAATATGAAAAATATATTAAACTAACTGAATGCGTAAAAACTTACTTAAAAAAATCAAAACTTTTGGGAGTGTTTTTGATTTTAATAATTTGTTCCATCTCAAACCCCTAGTCTATGTCTATATAGAATAATAGAAGCCTGTAAATCCATTCACAGATTTGGCGCTCTCTATTTCTGGGGTTACAAAAAAAAACCTCAAGCGCCAATTAACGTTTGATGTATGAAAACTTGATCACGTCGTCGTTGACATTTTCACAAAGAAGTGTAAACACAATCCTTGCCTCGATATTTAGTTCAGAATCATTATCAAGAAATATATAGGCCACATGTATAATTCTAAAGTCAATTAAAGATCTAAATTCGTGCCCCCAAGCACAGCATAAATTGCTCTTGTCAAGTTATATACCTAGATACCCCTGGGTCTTCTTATGGGCCTCAGCTATTTCTATCACTAAAAGTCATCTGCTCGAAAAGAAATCTGTCTACTCGGAAATCTTTGCGAAAGGCTCCTCTCCTCTGGGTTAAAAGAGAGAGAGAGAGAGAGAGAGAGAGAGAGAGAGAGAGAGAGAGAGGGAGGAACAATAAATTAAAACACAACAGTGGAAATGTATAATATTTAATCTGGACTTCAGTTTCATGAAGGCTGTGTGTGAATCTGTTCATTAACATTAATAGAAGTGAGATGGCGGCCAGAGGCCGTTTCATTTGGTAATGAATAGAGCAGCACGCCAGAGTTTTCACTCATCGCACAGCTACAACTGGTCAGGGCCTTATCCGATCACTCGACCATATGGATCCAAATGATTTAGCCTAACCGCCTCGTTACTTTTTATGTTGGCGAATCTGTCTCTTCCCCTTAATATGAGCACTTATCTTTCCTTATCTATAGCAGCCCTCAATGGACCCGTACATCTTATTAAAATTGCACGTACCGTATGTTAGATTTTTATAGAGCTAATGCCCCATCGTCAGAATCAAAGTTTGGGAAAAGGCAATACATTTCGCCAAACATCCACACAGCTTTCCTGTTATCTTAATACATCAGTTTGCACTAACATATTGCACTTACACTAAACATAACATATAGTAGACTGTAGTTCTGTTCAATCAATTAAACTTTCAGAAAATGGCCCCGCCGATCATTCAACACCAAACAGATCAGTAAGAGAAAATAATATTTTTTAAGTTTCTAAAAATAAATAGAAAAATAACAATGACATGATCCTTACTCTTCTGTTAACACGGTCACTCAACAATTAACTATTGTTTTACATTACCTACATTCCAACGTCATTTTTATCACATCTACCTCCTATGTATCGCACCTCAACTCTGCTATGTCTAATGTTTACTCTTTATTCATGTTTACTGTTACTCTGCTGTTTCACTCTCTATGCACTTTGGTCAGTATTAACCGCATTTCGTCCTGTGTATGTGGAAGAATGGCAATAAAGCTTGAGTTAAGTTGAGCTGAGTTGAGTAAAGAAACAGACTAAACCCCGTCACAATATCTCATGCATTACTGACTGCTCTTAGGGGATTTTTCTACCTACACAAAACACCCGTCTTGTATTCGAGTTTGCGATCAAATTCAGCCTTTCGGAATATGATTTGTTTCGTTAAAAATGAGAAACGTTTTTTTTTTAAAACGCGACGGGAGAAGGATAAATTAAAATCGACACGAAGCAGGTCAAGTTTGTGGCAATGCTTTCACAAGTTAATCCCCTCAGGTCGGATCCGGGATCAAACCCTAATGAAGCGATAATGGCTACATTATTCAAATGTTCTCTCTTCATTCCGACGCAATCCAAAAATCCTTAATCGCATGCAAATAAGCGCGAGCAAGCGGAGTGACCCCAGGAAACGCAGAGAGGCGCCACTGTACCTGATCCAGCGGCCCCGACGATCTCGTTATTTCCTCGCTATCAGACTTAGATCCTCCTTCTCTCTCGTCTATTACCAGGTCTATGGGCATCTTGCCCTTCAGACAGCTGATATACCGGTGGCAAAAGTTGTCACACAGCTCGTGCACCTAGAGGAAAGTGGAGGGGGTGAAAGGGAAATCAGTGATTTTGAGCAAAATCCAGCAAATCCACAGTCCCGAATAATTGTATCTCTGCTTTAACCGACAGAATAGAGATATCACATGACAATTGACAGTGACTAGAGCTACACAGCATACTCAGCACCTGTATTAAATTCATCTGCTCCCTGGTCATTACGGACAGAACCTACTGGAGTGGCGTTTAAGGTGAAGACTTTAATTGCGTCTAATTATTTCATTACTGCATCCTGTCATTAGTCATTAGAACATTAGCCTCTCTGCCCACTGAGCCATGCACTCACAATGAAATCTGCATATTCGTGAATACAACTATTGCGCTTGAAGCATCGGACCATATAAACCATAGTTTACTATAAGCGGCCTTGCATTCAAAATTGTCCAAAAAGTTCCATCAGAAGGAGCAGGAATTAGTGGGCATTTCTCCAGACATAATCTGACACTTAAAACATATCTGCGCCTTACTGAAAATGTATTATTGTGCTGTATTGCACATACTCGTCTAACACCACATAAGGAACAAACATGTATTTTGATCTATTGTGAACTGCTTAAAGAATGTAGATATATTAAAACTGAATAAAATATAGAATTGGCAAAAAGAAATTTTTACCTTCTCCAGTTCCAAAAGATGAAAACGTAAAACTTGTATGGCTTGTATCATCTAAAAAAAGAAATAATAAAAAAAAAAACCGATATAATGACTTTCTTCCAATTGAGCGATGGCATATGTGCAAAATATTACAAGGGCAGAAAATCCTTGAAAACGAATGGCTCTTGTCTTATTTGCAATGCACGGCTAATAAAATAAAAAGTTTAGTCTAGTATGTAATTTAAAATACAATTTATAAGTGAATGAACACTTAAGTCCGACTGATAAAATCTCATGTGAATTTAAATGTATAGTGGGTATATGAAAAAAATCAGCCACTTTGCATAAAAAAAATATTTGAAGAAACCGTAAATAAATCAATTAACACAAGAAACATTTCCTTCAATTATGAACCTAATACATTTATGTGACATTATTCATATGACATATTAAACAATAAAAGGAAATGGTTGATACTTACCAAATTATCAAGCTCAGGATTTGACGAAAATAATGGCTTTTCTGCTCTGATCTGGAATGAAATGTTATCCGACAAAATAAAAAATACTTATAAAAATTAATCCACAAGCACTTTATTATGTAAAACTCCGTAGTGTTCATGTTGGACACAATCACACAACAAATTACTGACAGTTAACTTTTTGCGAACCTGTTTGGCGAACACGGCGATGTCTTCGTTGAAAGACTCAGAAGAACAAACATCTCCTCCGGCCACGCCGGGCTCCCGAGGCGTGCACGTCGCTAACTCACACTTTTCAAAAATCAGTGCTAGCAATGGGAAAAGGGGGTGCCTAAATAAATAAAAATCAGGTTGTCACCACAGGGGGGGAAAAGCTTGCAATCAACAGAAAAAAGTTCCAATCAATAAGTGCACTGCAGTCTAAATGATGCTTGTATTTTATAAGCTATGTGAAGAAAACAAATAGGATGTGATGCAGTATAAGTGTTGAGGTGCAATTATTATAAGAGGTCAGATCTGATGAACCCGGTTTAGACCTAGCACGCTAGTAATTAGACTACATTTGGGATATTTTGTCTGGCCGTGATAGTGTTTCACTCATTATACATGAGAGCATATATTTGGTCATTATCTTTTTTCATAATAAAAACATTAATAAAAATAACAATAATAATAATAATAATACTTGTAAATGCCAGTTAATATAATTAATAATCTAATGATTCCATAGCAATAATTTCGATGGTTGTCTAAATTAATTAGTAAAATACCGCAGCGCGCAAGTCAACCAAAACTTTCACAGAGGGTTTAACTGATATTATTTATCAAATAAATTTTTGTTGCAACTCAACTCCTCGACCTAACTATACAAACTACATCCGGCCAAGCTTATTTCATTAAATAACACTAGACTGTTCGCGTCTATTCTATTTGCTTCTATTAAAAATAAAAAACGAGTGGACTGAAGAAAGCTTGATATTCAGCTTGAATTAGTAAACTGCACAAACTCCTTTTAACCTCCGAGCGGAATTTAATGATGGAGTGGCAAGTGCTTTTTTGTGCTATAGGCAGGTCAGATAATGAAATGCGTGTTTATGTGCGCGTGCGTGTGTGTATCCGAGTGTGTGTGTGTGTGTGTGTGTGTGTGTGTGTTTTGGGGGCCGTAGAGCCGTACCCGTAAATGGCGTCCTTGTCTCTCTTGAGCGCGTCGTTGACGGACGCTCCCATTGCGGGGGCCATGGCGTTGGCGTGTGCAGTGTGCGGGTACTGGTGTGCGTGCAGCGGCGGCGCGTGGTTCAGGTGCACCGCCTGCATGGGCCGCGCGCCGCCGTGCGGGTCCCCGTACATGGTGCTCGGGATCCCGACGCCGTCCATGCCGTAGTGGGGCAAGTCTTCGTACTGCACACGACACAAACATTTAGCTCCTGGGCCATGTGCGCTCAGTTTTACCCCTACCTCATAAAATACACACATTCGAAAATAGGCCTAAAATATCTCTAAAAACTGTTTTTTTTTTATAAAATCATAATTATAGAGAGATTGTAGTAGAGTGTATTGTCAGTGCGCGCTGTCTACCTCTCACTGATGGAAAATAGCTCTTAATAAGATGAACAGACTGGTGTTTTTTGAGGCGCAAAGTGTGAATATGTTGTTTTTAGTAATAAATAGCGGTAATGCTGTTGCTTGGGTTATCTGAAGAAAAATAAACTAAAGTAACATTCACTCAGCGTGTCTATTTAGTTGCATTTAACCTGCCATGTGCAGTTTTTTAATTGACAAATGCAAATAAAAGTGTATACTATATTTTATAAAGTTAATCTTATATTAATTGATTTTGTATTGCATGCATGCAAACACTTATTTTAGACGTATTGCTGTTGTCACAAAATCAGTGAATGATTTAGGATTATTTAAAATTAAATTTAAAAAAATGCATCTTTTTTTGTGTGCGTATGGGGGTTAAATTTGGCCTGTTCCTTTTAACGGATTTATGTAAAAGCCAAATGTTAATTATTCATCGTGATAACAGAGAGTGACAGGACGATAGCAGGGAAAGTGTTCACAATGGGAATTAACACATGCACAAACCCGTAAAGGTGTAAACATGCTTAAAATTCGGATGGCAAGCAAAAGGTCAGTGGCTTTCAATAGTGTATGAGGTCTGCTTTCAGACTGTTTACAAGCTGAGTTTTAACATTTACACGGAGCTTGGTATAATTTAGTAACAAAAATTACAGCTAATGTTAACAGAAGGCCATTGACATTCAAATGCTGAAACACATTGGGGTATTTCTCAATATATAATTGTTGTTTCTTGTCTTTGATTACATTCGACAATTGCAGAAACAAGTGTTCAGCGAATTGAAGTGGTGAATATATAAAGTAACAGGAAAAAAAACAAAGCTGGTCTCATCGTTCCCTGCTTCAGCTTTATTCAAATCGGCTACAGGTCGTGACTATTTTGACAAACAGCTGAAGAACACTGGAGCTGAATGTGTTTTAATCGAGTAGATAAACCAAAATCCATACGTGGGGGAAAAAAACACGGAAAGAGCGAAAGTAAACCTAAAAATATAAGTTGCCTATGAAGACAGGAGAGGGAGAGACAGAGCTGAGCAGAGCGCCTGTCATCGGCCACGTTTCAAGGCTCGGACCGGTTTACCAAGTTGGAAAAACTTTTGCGGATCGGCTGTACATACCCTCTGCGCCATCGCCCTCCACACTCCCTCAGCTTCTTTCAACGCAAAATATATTCCCTAAGAGGCCAGGATGAAAAAGGGATGAAAACGCAATTTCCGAAAGATGATCTGGTTTTTATGTTTGTTTCTTTGGTTGTTCAAAAACAAAAAATCCAGACCCCTTTCTATGACACGGTCCTTCGCATCGACTTCAGCCAAACACGACAAACACAGCCAGGGTTCTCCGCCTTTCCCCGCCGGACAGCGACGAAAAAGCCGAAAATAATCTTCTTTCCCAGACCTTTTTTATGAAAATACACCCCTCAGACCCAGCTAGCAAGTCCCATGGCTTTTTGCCACTCGGCCTGTCAATCAAAGGCAAGCTTGTCAAAGTGTCGAATGAATGATGATCCTCCGCCGCGCTTCCTCCGGTTAGCACACCTCGCGACACCGCCGCTCGTAAAAACGCGCGCAAAGGAGAAAAAAAATCAAGCTCTTGCGCATCTCTTTTGGTCGCTCGCTTCTCCCGAGTTGATTTTTTATGCAAAACCTTCTAAATAAGCTGGAGAGGAGGTGTGGTGAGGATTCTGGCTTTAGTTCTTCTTAAAGGAGCCACGATCGATGCTGCGAGCCGCCTTTGCCGCTCGTGCACAGCTAATGTATGTAAGTGTGAGTGTGTGTGCGCGTACGTGTGTTTGTGTGTGTATGTGTGTGAAACGCGGCAGCGCTCTGAATCTGGACCATACTGCTGAAACCCGGAAGTAGTGGTGGCCATAACAGGTCGCGCCTTCCACAACGCAGTGGGCTACAGCAAGTGGCTCGCGGAGAAGGGGGTGGTTGTGTGTGTGTGTGTGTGTGTGTGTGTGTGTGTGTGTGTGTGTGTGTGTGTGTGTGTGTGTGTCGTACCCTGACCACGCGAATATAGAAGTACTAAGCAATGTACCAGGGGTTTATTTGGACACCACGTTCTGATCTTATTCTCTGTTCAATACTACAAATGCATATAATTTATTCTAATATGACATATAATAAAATGCTATAATCTAACTTATTGAATTGAATATATATATATATATAGTACACGCGTACAAAGCAGCACTTCCGAACGTAGTAGCGCGCACACACGCGATCGATAGGTGTAAAACCAATAAGTCTGCGATTTCGCATGGCTGTTTTGTACCGTCATATTTTTCATATAATCCAAACTGCTACATGACCTGCCTGTAGTTTATGTTGGCTACAGTGTGAGAAGAGATTTCAGCTTGAATGCGTACTGACATGTTTATAGCTCAATACTACACATGAACTTACGCGGGTATGTACCATGTCTCTGCCCGAAACCCTGATGGACTGATTCGGGTAGGACTTTAACGCAGCTCACAAAAACATCATAAGAGGCAGAAATGTAAGTAGTGTGCTTTTGCACATAATTTATATAGTTGGAAACTAATAGCTCCTCTTCCGGTCTGTCCTTCTAACTACCAATACCCCCTCCCCTCCCCCCGGGGGGACTGTAAATGGGCTGGTCCAGCTCTGTAGGATATTACAGTTTGGTGCGGTTACCAGTGTCAGTGAGGACAGAGACACAAGTCGTGGGCCAGAGCTGATCTACTATTAATTAATAGGTTTACTGAAGGCTGGATATAAAGAAAAAGTAAATGAAAATATAATACAAAGTCAAAACAACCACACACACACACACTCTAACACACTGAGTAATATATCCAAGATATCCTAGATATTATTAGAATTATGCACCTACACAATAAACTAGTTAATACTGTCAGTATCTGGCACACTGCACTGCTCCATAACACTGCATGTTCACTAATAATTATCAAGCAGGAGCATAAACTAGGAGTTAAATAGACACTATAAAGATTAATGGTGCTCTAGATTTTAGATACTTATGATTTACTGTCACTGGTAAGCAAATTTAATGTCATAATATACCAAGGGTGACTACATTATTGTAAAATGTGTGTGGCTAGGCTCCCGTATGGATGGTAATATATGTGAATAAGGTTTCTATCACGTTGTTCGAGTACTTCGGGCGAAAAGTACACGTGTAACACAAGTAACTTTTGTTGTGCTTCTGCTGTATGACGCCTTGGTGTCGGGTTTATCGCGAAGGTGCGGGAAAAGATGATCCAAAGTGCATCTGTCATCATTGTGAGCCCAGGAACATTTTTATAAACCAGCACCGAAAGTCGGCACACGTGAGAGAGGAGATAACTATTATAAATAAGAACAAAACCAGTGGCCAGTCGCGAAATATTGATTCATCTGCAATACTGTGGACAAGGTGAGAAACTGCGTCTCAAACCGCACACTAAAGAGTGAAGCGAAAAGAGTAATCCAGGGAAGATTTTGGATGCAGCCACAAAGTGCGCGATGTTACGCACCTCTCTCTCTCTCTCTCTCTCTCTCTCTCTCTCTCTCTCTCTCTCTCAATGTGTGTGTGTGTGTGTGTGTGTGTGTGTGTGTGTGTGTGTGTACGGCGTTCGGGTAAGAAATGAGGATTCCTGTGACCGCTAAACTGAACGACACTCAATAGATTACATCAGTTTGGGACGTGAGTAAATTTTCCTTTTACGAACTGTTTAATGTGTTGAGTGAGATGATTTAGTATGTCAAAGTATTACGGTTTATGAGGCTTTAAAATGGAGATGTTGAAGTTTCGAATTGGATCCGAGAGTGCGGCTATTAGCCTATTTCTTCTTCTTCTTCTTCTTCTTCTTCTTCTTCTTCTTCTTCTTCTTCTTTTCCCCCCTCACGAAAAATGCACGCTCTTTGCTCAAATACTGCACCATTATTTGCAAGCAGCCTACACTTTTACACGGTGGGTTCTCCGCGGCTTCTTCGGACTTGGATTCCAGGTCTCATGATGACATCTTAGCCAAACGCTGAAGTGCTGTCACAGCACCCCAATAGCATTATAAAGTCATTAGGTTGCCTCATTTAGCGTCCATAAAAAGGAGCACAAGGTGGGCAAGGACTTTCGCTTTAACTTTGCTTGAAATGAGGCTCAGCGGTCTGTAGCGCGCATCAGTGAGTAAATCCCGTCATTTATCTCGATTGGGTTTAAGAGCAACTTTTAGCCTGAAAGTGCAGAAACTGTGTGATTATTGACTTCTTAGGTAAACTGAGTGCAATACATGCAGGTCAAATATTGTTATTGACATTCAATGACAAAAAATTGCATGTGGTAATTCCTAACTCAAGTACAGTTTTGCTGTATTAGATTACTTCTGTGACTCTGATAAATAAAAATCCATTTGTTTGATATACTGTGCACTCGGGGATTTATTTTTTAAACTTGACATATTAACACTGAGTTTCTAAATTGAAATGTAAATTGTGCTGAAATTTTGCGGAGTTTTAATGTGGAACCTTGGGTTTTTCCCCCCTCTTTTCTTTTTCTTTTTTTTTTCTTTTTGAAGAAGTAACGGTTTTGCAAAGCATTACAGTCGTCAAGCTTTTACATTATTCAGCGTCTTATTCTTCAATTTCAGACAAGTCTGCTCCTGACAAAATCGGGTGGAAATCTCGGTAAACTATTATCATTGAGTGTTTCGGGGGATTTCTACGCATTACTGAGCAGGTGTTACATGTCTGTTATCTGGTTGTGGAGGAAACTACTTGGGCACAGTGAATTAAGTTCTGCTGGTGCAACAGCTTCCGATTTTTTTTTTGTGAATTAATAGAAGCGTTTAGTGCTTTAAACAGCAGCGTTAAATGACATTAAATGATTACCTCCTATAATAATGCATTAGGATTTTTTAAATACTTTGATATTAAATTGTCAAGTAAATTCGCTTTATATTCGCTATATATATATATATATATATATATATATATATATATATATATATATATATATATATATATAAATTAATTCAATTGATTGCATAGTAATATCAGCAAAATTTCTGTTGAATTTTGGAATTCATAAAACCTAAAGGAAAACTAGAAAACGACACTATGCGATGATTACAATAAAACATGCATCACATTTATTTGTCAGATTATTTAAAGATGGTGGATTATGACTATAATGAAATCCTTAGGCAGAAGAAAGAAACAGCGAACATTTTGTTGGTTATGTTTTTTATCTACAATTTAAAAAAGAGCATTATAAATGTATCAGTGGCGAAAACGAGCTGAAATTCCATATTTTAAGAGATCACTGTCAAATTATTACAAAAATCATGAACGATGTTACATTTGCAGTAGAAAGTAAACAAGGTCATTCAGACAAACTGTTGCTGTGGAGCTTCAGCTGGATCATGCGCGCCTCCTACTGGCTGTAAAATGAACGGGGTTATCAATAAACACGGAAAAAGCAGCATTGCAGAAAAGTGTGTAGTTATGAACACAACGCGAACATCTGTAAAATAAAATATTGTGCATTCTGGCTGAGGCATGAAAGTAAAAAAAAAATAATAATAATACTTACACTATATTCCATTCCCTTTTTCATAAATAAGGAAAGGCATCGGAGCTGAATACTGTTCTTAACATGTTCACTATGAATTGAATTACATTTCAAATAATAATATAAATAATAATAATAATAATGAGTAATTTTATTTTATAAATTATGCGTGTTTTTTTGTGCAATTGCGCGCAATTAAACACGCGTTCGAGTTGAGGTTGCAAAATGTATTTATGTAATAGGGTGTCTTTACAATGTAAAAAACCTTACTCTAAAACATAATTATCGACCTTTAAACTGAACCCTGTGATTAAATATGAGATTAAATAAAAAAATAATAAAAAAAAGATCAAATAAAGTGCTTGCACAAACGCCCGTCTTTTTTTTGTTTGCATCTTTACGGATTATGTACTAATACCGATTATTATGCTGAGAATTAGCTTTAGGCATAAAAACTTTCTGCACATGACATTAAATCGTTGAAAATAAATACAAATATAGAAACTGTGCCTACACAAATATCTTGCTCATAGTAGTGTCGTAAGTGTAGATAACTGCATTACAAAAATGAAATAACAAAATTAATTTAACAAATATTTTGTTCCTTTTGCAAATAATATAAATAAGGTTTCTGGGTTTCGTGATGTATTAGTGAGTTGAAAATAGTTAAAAAAGTCCCCTATTGTGTAGTTTTTCTGTTCACTCTATACCCCCGCCCCCCCAACCCCACCTCCCCCCTGTCTCTCAGCTATAAGCGCCAAAACATTTGTCACTTGAGGTATTATTTCAGGTGTGCTAATGGGATCACAGCCACAAGAGAGGAAAAGGAAAAAGAGACAGAAAGAGACGGAGACGGAGCAAGAGAGAGACAGAGAATGTTGGATTAGTGTGAGATCATATGACTTCAGTCCTGTCTGCATATGTGCCTTGTGAAGCACAGGCTACAAAAAAAGTGAGAAGAAGAGACCCTTGCCCTGGACAAGAAAGAGCGCAAAAGAAAAGGAGGGAAAAGAGAAAGAGCATGACAGCACTACAGAGGGCCTGCAAAGCCTAGGCCAATCACAAAGTGCAGGGACAAGTCTCACACCTCCCAAGGAGGCTGTGAATTGATCAGCACCTCAGAGAGTGGGAGAGGAGAAGAGAAGGTGAGGGGGTGGAGTGGGAGATAGCAGGGAAAATGGAGAGAGAGAAAGAGAGAGAGAGAGAGAGAGAGAGAGAGAGAGAGAGAGAGAGAGAGAGAGAACAAGGGAGCATGAGAACGAACGAGTCAAAGAGTGCTTTTTCAAAGAACGTGTGAAGATCCATATTTCCCTGCAAGGACTCAAAGAGAAGCCAGGCCAGGGTTTAGAACCCCACCATAATGATCCCAGTCTGCACACCCAGATTTCTGGTATAACACCATCTACTCCTGACGGATCACACCTCCTGTCCATCAAGGTCTCTGCCCCTCCCTCTTCCACAAGCACACACTCTAGAATTAGAGGCTTATTCTAGAACAAATGCACAGCTCCCACTGACACCTGCTCACACAACAAATGACATGCCAGGGGCTGAACGCGCCATTTCTATCACCAAAGGCTGTGCCTATTTTCTCCATCCCCAAACAAACACGATGAGGGAGGGCTAATGAAGCTGTGAGAGTGCTGCTCAATTCACCAGGAGGTGAGAAATAAAGGATACGTTGTCCAAATGAAGTTCTGCTGCCTTTGTGAAAACAACAGGAAAAGCGTGTAGCTGTAGTCTGCTCTGTAATCAGGAAATTTCTAAATAATAATTCAAAGATTAAGATAATATGCATCCATGTTTTTTTGTTTTATTTGCCAATCTCAGTGTATATGCATAAACATCAATTAATAAATGTTTATCTTTAATGTTCAAACTGTTTAAAATGATTGTGGATTGTTTTATTCTTTGTCAGTTGTTCATCTTTTATTAAAGGTTATTTTTACATTGTTATCTTGAAATATACAAATAAAGATTGCTCTTATTTAAATGCAGACGTTTCTTTTGGGTGTAATGTTGAAGCAGCCACAAGTGTTAATGTCCCTTGGGGGCCACACTCCTGCCCCTGGGGTAGGCCACACTCACAGAGGCTCCTGACCCAACCACTCCACACTTTGATTGCAGACCCTCTCAACTAACAATGGTCTGAATGAGATCTGATGCAAGGGTTTCTTTCAGTCCCTAAAGGAAACCAAACCCAAATAAAGAACAGAGAAAAGCCTTCTAATAGTGAATTTGGCCAGTGTGGTGCATTCAGTTGTGACTCCTCTCATTCACCTCTGCTAGATCTTACATCCACAATCAGACCTACTTTTCTTGATATCTAGAGTAGTTTGAATTTTCAGTCATTTTAAAGTAAAGCATTCCATTTATGAAATTAACACGCTATATTCTGGAACAGTAAATTGCTATTACACAAACAGCATATAACAGAAAAGTACTGACCACTAAATTACTAAAGCATAGCAAATTACATTCTTACACCATGTGAAAATAAGGTTAAAAAACTTTTTTAACAGCATTGGAATTTACAGCCTCCAGTAAAGATGCACCATTCTGTGTGGAAGTGGGATCACCTTTGGAGACAAATAGCTTGAAGGGCTGGATGCAACATGGCACAGAGGCAACACCTTCCACTGAAGCAGTCACCATGTGAATGAAGCCCTCACAAGCACCAGTTGAAACCTTGTTAAATCAGTTAACAATGCAATGATCAGGTGATAACAAAAACATGATAATGCATGCCACTCCAAAACACCCACACACACACACACACACACACACACACACACACACACACACACACACACACACACAGCAAAGAGATTGAGATCCTTTTGATAGTTCAGCTGTAATGACAAACAAAGCCCAGCCCTTGGGTTTCCAACACAAATCTTTTCTTTGACTAGCTTTTAAAGCGGCTGGTGCTTCATTGCTCAAATCATTAAGTTAGATTACTCAATGCAATCCAGAGGGCATGCAATGTACCTTTCCATAAAAGTGGAGGAAAAAGTCAGTGGCAGTTCATTTGAAGGGCATGTATGACTGAATTTAATTATTGGTTTCTCCGAAGAATTAGCATTGGTTACCCAAGCACTGCTTATCTCCTTTGCAGAGTCAGGAAAGGCTAAGGGCATCAGGAGGTCATTTGGCATTGCACAGATCCCCATCCCACTCTTGGCAGTAATAAACAGAGTGCAGAACAAACCTCTGGATTATCAGTTTTCTTAATGGACTCTGTGTTGAGTATATGCTGTGGCTCAGATTTCTACCTCTGACAGCAGACTACCTGGTCACAAATCAAACACAACACTGCCTGAAAATACATACATTTTAAGATTACATAAATGCCTCCACATACAAATCAACAGCACTTAGTTTTTTTAACACCCGTTATTCAAACAGGCTGCCTCGTAAAAATTAACCATTTTTTCCTGGCTTATTCCTTACTTTCATTCTAACACCTGGTCTCCAGAAGCACAATGCGCCGGTGTCCTTGCGTTTGGCTAATTGAACTGTAAACTCATGCACGCCTCTCTGTTCATTTGGCCCTGGCTTTCAGCAGTTGATTTATCGACAGGGATGGCAATGCGCATCAGCTAAGAGCCATCCAGTAAATCACAGGCCTTCTCTCTCAATGCTTTCACTACTTCATTAATTTAAGATATCATTATGGCCACTGGTGACATAACTCTGAACAATGGTACATGCTTAAGATATTAATCTGCACACTGCAACAAAAAGCACCTCAGTCTCTCACTGCTTGCTTAGTTCCCATTGCCGATTTACGCTGAGAAAGTGAAGCCGCTTGATTTAGGGCCAGGTCTTTTAAAGATAACAGGCTATCACAGTTTTACACCCCTGTCAAAACTACATGAAGAATTACAAATAAAAAGGTAGTGTTTACATCTAGAATATTGTTCCAAATCTAAGAATGTAAAAATGTAAGAAAAATCCAAAGAAACTGGTAGAAAGAATTATTTAAATACATATGTAAAAATTAGACATATTTTTTTGCAATTGTGTAGTTAGTTTCATTAAACCCCCTTAAAATGTAACCATCCATAGAAAATACAATACATATTTCTACATGAACCTAAGACTATTATATGTATTACATCTAAATTGTTACTATAATTGTTCTCTGCATGCCATAGAAAAGCAATAATGTCAGCTATGATCTTGTAATGATCTCATTTCGACCCATATTCCCAGTCCTTTTAGGTAAAACGATTGAGTCATAACTGCTTGCTTGTCTGCAGCTGCAGCTCTAGTTGATCTTGACCATCAGAGACAGTGTTTCATAAACACACCCTGGCGCTGCCTTGGAGTTAAAGTCTTGACAACAAAAATACACATTTGGAGTCGTTTTGAAATCCATGGCTCTGTCCCAAATAGTTGGGGGGTTCGTGTCACAGGATGGTGCGTAAACATTTTAGAGACTGACCCTTGACCTCTAAATACTGGCATAATGCCTAGATTGCACTGTGAGTCATAGGCTCAGTGTGCTTCTTTGTTTTGGTCTGTAGGTCAACGTCAGTGCAACCTGAGATTCTTACCTAAATTTATGTTTAACTGCACTTCTGTTGTTATACCAATTAAAAAAAAAAAAAATTGGATTGCACTTGAATTGCATGTGCTTTTCATTTGGTTACCCAGCAACCATGAAAGGAAAAACCTGTTGGGCATTTATACATTTTATATATAGATAGTTTTTTTATATTTATATTCATACATGTATAGCATTTATATAGCAGCATGATGTCAGTGCATTTATACTGAACCTTAACACAAGATTCAAATTTTGTATTATCACAAAGAAGCAAAAATACTTTAATGAGACAGCAATGTCTAATAATCAAGTTCTTTACAGTGTTTTTTTGTTGTTGTTGTTTTTGCCTTTTTGCATTGCTTGCAAATGTTGCAAATTTTGTAAGAGAATGTCTGATAAATTATGCAGTTGTAGTACATTTAGACTAAAGCCTCAGAAATATTTCAAATGTATTAAAAAAAATAAACAGCCCATGTGTACATGTATAGTATTTAATTACATTTTATAATGCAGAAACATGTTCTATGGAGGTAAAGTACAAAGCTAATCTTATCTAAATACTTACAACCAAAACAATTGTTTTGTTTATTGTTTATTTTGCAAAGCTAACTATTTCAATAACATTAAGCCAGTCTAGTTTGATACTGTTAATAACCACACAGTATAATACATGAGCATTATGAATAAATCCGACTCCCGATTATATATGATAAACCTTTGGAACTGGCTTAATGCAGGCTTTAGGACATTTGTAAAATAATTACTGAGCAAAAGATAACAAACACTTCATCAAAATAAGATATATAACTCAAATAAAGTTTAACAGTGCTTTCACTGCATAATATAAGCATCAGCTCATTATATCACATCTGGAATAAAAAAATCCACATAACCAGAAAAGTCTACTATGCCTATAAACACACTAACAAGCCCTAGAAATCTGAGAGGGCCTCTGACTACCCTCCAAATTAAAATATCAAGGCCTGTTGAGCAACACTACTTAGCTCCAGTGTTCATGGCCATTGGTAAAAGGTATAAGGTAAAAAGAAAAAGGACCTTTTTTCATGCATGCCATTTTCAATTGACTTTCATCGAAAATATGGCTGTGTTTTAACTGAATTTTTGTTTATTAAGTTATTTATTTGGGATGTTTTAAAACATGGTATTGCATTTCTCAAACTCAATCTTTAGATAGAAATTATAAACAGTTTTTATAAAGTTGCACTAATCAGTGTTTGTATGCTGAAGAACCAGAATTCAGCATCAGACATTAGTCTTAATGACATAGCACTTATGGACATAAGTGAGAACCTGTATATGCTGGAATAACTTTTATTAAACAATGATCATGTAATTAATAAATGACTTCCTTGTGTAATTGCCTTGAGAAAGCTAGCAAAAAAAGAAAATACACAGTGTTTGTAGTAATTCTTATTTAGCACCTTGGGGGTGGAATAATCTACAAAAAGAGCTAAAGTTAGAAACCCTTATGTCCTTAAATGAATTTAAAACTACTATAAAGAGTGTTGTGATGGAGACATGTTCTTGTTTTTCTTAAGAGTCTCATTGTGTTTTTTATATTTTATTTTTAATATTTTGTACTTCTTTTATTGTGAAAATGTACTTTTGGTGTTTGTTATGTATGCATTTGTTGTGATTTGGCTGCTACCTTGGCCAGGTCTCTCTTGTAAAAGAGATTCTGAATCTCAATGGGACCTCCTGGTTAAATAAAGGTATAATAAAAAATAAAAATAAATTTACAGTTTACTTCCACACTCATGCTGTAACATAGAAATGCAGCTTTCCTCCTGTATTTTTACTCTGTATTTAGTCTTGCTCTGGACACCCCTACCGATAACTCAACACTGTGAGAAGTGAAGAAGCATGTTTGCCAGAAAATATTTTTTTGCCATTTTTTATTTTATTTTTTTATTTTATTTGTTTGCCTGAGTGTCTTTTTGAAGATGCCCAGGTAATAATCTTATTTTCAACATTTCAAGAGTCAAGAGAAATAAGGAAGGGAGCAAAATATTTACTAAATGCTATTTAATACTGTAATGGACAGGAGAATGAGCACTGATCAGAGGGCTAAGAACAGAAGAGACTCTCTTAGACTCTCTTAGCCATACCTATTCGGAACCAAAAAGGCCATTTTAGAGAAAGCTGGCATCTGACTTCCCAACTTCAGATTAGGCCGAGTGATAGGATTACTCTTCAATGACTTAGACTTTGAAGACAAAGGGAGTTTCAGCAAAGAGGCTTAGATATGGAAGAATTAACAGTGCCCCCTTCACTAGCCTCCGCCGACTTTCTGTCTTTCTCTTTCCCCTCTCATCCTTTCGCTTATCCTTTGGGCAGGTATCAGTTGACATCTCAGCCAAAAATAACTTCTTCTAAAATAATCTGCTTTCTAAATGTATAAAAGAAAACATCTATTTTTTGAGTTGTAATAACCTTTCAGCTCATTAAGAGATATTTCTAACATGTTAGCAAGTTAAAGAATGCCTAAATGAGCATAAAGTGTCATTTAAGTGTTTAGTATTCTTGTTTCTTATCTAGAAAACATTAGACTTCATTTGACATCATTTACCACTTTATTTTATCTCATCTGACTATACCCAAGATTAGTTATTGATTAGAACATATATAAATTATTCTAAAGTGAAAGCCTGACAACATAGCCATTATAGATTGGCTATTGAACAGGTCTGATATTTCATTCCATTTCCCTGGCTGCATGATGAACCAAGAAAGCACAAACACTCAAATAATGAGATGCTGGGACTGTTTATGACTTCCACTCTTCCATTGACCTTTCAGCTAACCAAAATATATAATAAAGACAAAGATTGCCCTTCCTATCAAGACTGAACTTATATGTATTGATGATGATACTTCTTTGAAAACAAGCAATACAAATGCAGTCTTGGGCAAATGATCTGTCAAACTAAATTAAGCATAAATAAAAATAAAAGTAGAAATACATATTAGTCAGAAGCCAAAATGTAAGCCATTGTTAACAATCGCTTTCCAACATAGGTAGTAGATGGTGCATGTATTTTATTTTTTAATAAGGAGCAGCAGGGCTGAGTTGGGGGTTTTATCTGTTGCAGTGGCAGTGAGCCTCAGAAGAGTTTAGCAAAGTGCGAAATGCCTAAACCACTAGGGCAACACAATCCCTGTTGCTTAGTGTATAAATCACCATATATTCTTATTTTAGGGAACTATGACTAAACCCTTGTTATGAGAAGATACCTCAAATTACTACAGTAGCAGTAATTGCATCTGGCTTTAGGGGAAGACTCAGAACAGTGGAAAGTATGCCATATGTTTGTTTGTTATTTTTTTCCAGCTAATTTAAATATAGATGTGTTTAAATGTTTCTAATTACATTTGAAATCGCAAAACAAGTGAATAATTGAAATAATTACAAATACACAGGGTCAACTGCCTTTTATGATTTCCTTGCACAGAGACAAGGCTTATTCACACTCATTCATTCTGAGCAAGATTAATTGTGAACAGACAGAAATCCTCAGCAAACACTCAAGAAAACCTTAAAGTTGTTCCTTCCAAATCAAATTAGTTATTGCTTTTCGCTGAGCATATTTCATGGATTAGTTGCACTGGTTCTGAGGGGCAGATAGATGCATATTTCTTGAATCCACAAACTTTTGGCAAAAAAGAAGTTGGCCTTAATTCCATCTCATGCTGAAGACTTTTTAAGTGAGCTTGGCTGGCTGAAGTCCTTGTGCCCATAAATTGGATATTAGAGGAAGATATAAAAGGGGCTATGTGTGCACTTCTACCAAGGAATTATTGCATCCAATATCCCATCCGCCTTAGCACAGCCTCATCTAATAAAGGCAGAACTATATTGGTCCTCAACTTTATGAAGCTCTATATTCACAAGCACTCAATGGGATTTGCCTAGGTCTCTCTGGCAGGGGTTATGACAGTGCAGATACCACTGCATTTTTCTAGCCTCTAAAGTCCCCACTTCCAATCTGCATATAGGCATCTGAACGCTAAAGACACATTCTTCTTTTTTGTTTGGCTCCATCTCTGCAAAGCTTTAGAACAGCATGCTTTCTCTCTCTCTCTCTCTCTCTCTCTCTCTCTCTCTCTCTCTCTCTCTCTCTCTCTCTCTCTGCTCACTCCAGTGCCCTCCCCCACTTCATAAACACACACACACATACTCACACACACACACACACACACACACACACACACACACACACACACACACACACACACACACACACGCGCATAATCCTAAAAGGGGGCAACACCATCAGAGAGTGTGAAATTAAATACATTAGAGCATTAGGGATTAACGTGTTTTATAGGCAGTTGCTCATCCACATCAAACTTTAGCTTTTTAAACCCCAACATTTGATCTGGGTTAGGAACCAATGGCTGAGAAAGGATTGGGCCATTTCCAGGGCCTACAGAGAAGAGAGAAAGAAAAATGGTGTTGGGGTTCCCACCATGCCACCAAGAAGAGAACTCCCAATTTGCATCTGATACCAGTGCTGCAAAAAAGTTAGATTTGCACAGTGCCATGCAATAAGAAGAGAGATACTCAATGCTAATAATACTTTGATTTTTCTATTTAAAATATTGTAACATTTAGAAAGGATCATTCTACTCTTTGTCTTAGGAAAAAATACACAGAAACAGCAACAGTTTTTTTTTCGACATTACAAAACACAATAAAGCCAAAATCAAGAACAGTTTAAAATATGTTTACAGTTTTTACATTACATGCACATGGTAGGCTTAATGTGTAAAACAACAGAAGAAAAATATAACACCAGCCATATACGGTGAAGTCCTGAATCCTAACTGAATAATTACCTAACAATAGATTTTTAATCAATATCACTAGTTTTTACAATTTTCTATACAATATAATAAACTACACAATATCCATTGGGACCCCTGACAAATTCTCTCATGTTACTGAATTAAAAAAGGAATAAAACACAAAAAAATCAAAAGTAATTTTATAAAGTAAGATTGTATTTAAGGTTGGGCAATAATGTTATGAAAAAAAAAGTGAAATCACTTGTCAGCATTAATGTTCAATTCCAATATATTTTGATAAAGCTAAAATAAAGTTTCAAATCTTTCGGGATATGAATGAACCATCTTTACACACAATGGTGGAGTGCTAATGGCTCATTCTTCTTACCAAACTTGTTATCCATGTTGGTTAAGTGATGCTTATGGACTGCAATTTTCAAGTAGTGCCACAGATTCTCAATGGGATTGAAATCAGGACTTGGGCCTTTATAGGCCTCTATAGGTCATTATACTACAATATTTTTTTATAATAATTACCAGCCCCTGCTAAAGAGAAGGTTAAGGCTGCCAACTCCATACTTCACTGTATGTTTTGAGTTATGGAAAGTTTCAGGATTGCACCACACATAGTTTTGTCAAAAAGGCTCTTTATCTTGGTCTCAACTGACCACAAACACAAAACCTTTTCCCACATCACATTACTTTCCTTCCAGCCACTGAACCCCATAGCTCCTTCAGAGTGATTGTTGGATTCTCTGTGGGGTCTCTCACAAGTCTCCTTCTTGTTGAGTTTTGAAGAACGGACTTTCTCTAAGCTTGGGTGGTGTGATACAGCTTCCATTTCCTTGATTATTGATCCAACCATGCTCACTGAGATTTCTAAACTTTAATGGATATTATTGTTTTGCATATTTATTTGTATCTTTTACCTACACAAGCACAGTATATGTTCAACAATGTTTTTTTCCTCAGAAAATGTGACAGAAACTTTAATGATTCACAGGTGGATGCCAGTGGTAATTGTATCCTTGTTAGGACAATTTCTTTCATCTGTGTTAACTGGGAGCTTACACAGAGGTGGAACACTTATGCAAGCAGTTTTTATTTTAAAATATTCTTAACATAAATCCAATATCACCTTAAGATAATTTATTTTGATTTTTATTGTAGTAAAATAAAATCTCAAACAGCATGACATTTCAGTGTACCATTTGTAATTCAGTAAAAGGAGAGATTCGGGCTAGGGCCTGAAAACTTTTGTGAAGCACAAAATAAAAAAAAGCAACAGTGCTTTCAGAACTATATCTTGAAAATAAAGTCTTTACTATAAAACACAACAAAGTGTAAACCAAAACTGAATCAAATAATAATTAAAAACTGGTATTTGGCATGTCCAGTTGCTTTTATTGGTAAGATTCAAGCATGTTGGGAAATTGCCACATTTCTGCAGACTTTGACATTCGCTTGCATAAGTTTCACATAAAAACATAAGTGCAGTACAATTTCTCGTTAATAATTTTTTTATTATCTTGATTTTTCTAACATGACTGAGACTCCATAATATTACGATATAACATAACTAGGACGCATGCAACAAAATTTTCCGACAAATATACAGTACTGAGCAGAAGAGCAGATGCTATTATTCCATCAAAAGCTGTTTCTCTGTTGAATTAAAATGATCATAATCTCTCTTTTCTACTCATGATGCTTAACTCTTTCTGATATTAAAAGCACATCATGTGATCTGAATTATTTTGACATACATTTCACTTGTCATTTGATAAGTTGATGCAACCAAACAACCAACATTATGCATTTTTAAATGCACTATAAATCAAAACTATATTTCAATTCAATTAATTTTATTTGTATAGCAATTCTAACAATTGACAAAAGCAGCTTTACAAAGATAGAGTTTATAAAGTTGTATAAAATAGTGTGTGCCTATAAGTTAGTTCCTTCTAAGTTTATCACTAATGAGTGAGCCAGTGGTGTGTATGGCAGGTAAAAACTCCCTCAGATGGCATGAGGAAATTTTAAAAGGCGCCAGACTCAAAAGGGAACCCATATAGAGTGATGTGTATATTATTAGTATTATAATATTATTAATATAGAGTATATTATTTACATGTAGACTATATGAACAAAAGTTTGTAGACACAAAGGTTTGTGGATCATAAGATTTGCATGTGCTTTTTGAACATCCCATTTTACATTTACCCCTATTTGCTGTTATACTAACCTCCCCTTATGTGTACAAGTGCAGTCAGCATTCACATTCATCCCAAAGATGTTTAATAGGGTTAAGCTTTATAGCAGGCCACTCAATATCTTCCACTACAATTCATGTAAACAACATCTAAATGGAGCTCACGTTGTGCACCTCTTCATTCTGCAAAAGTTTGGGTCTCCTAGTCAAAGACGTCCTATGGAATTGTATGCTTCCAATTTTGCAGTACAATTTAGAGAAGAACCATATATAGCTTGACATGTTAGGTGTCCCAATACTTTTGTCCATTTAGTGTACATAATATATTTTCTAATTTATATTATTTGCATGCTCTTGCAATTTTAACCTATACATTTTACCCATTGTATATTGTCTGTATTTTATATTGATTCTATGTCGTGTTTTATGCACATTCTTTGGAGTTGCTGCATTTCTTTAAACTAAACCTTTGTTCAGCAAATGAACTTAAGTGACCAAATAAAACTTTGAATCCTGCGTCTTGGCTACATTTAAGTGGACAAACTGGTGATATTTTAAAGAGGTTAAAAAGGAACACAGTGGAAAGAGAACACAGAGCAGCTGCTGCTGGATTTTCTATAGTTTTTTAATGAAGCTCTCGGGATTTAACACTTAGCTCCAATAATTAGTGCTGGCTTTCTCTGCTCTAAATGCTCATGTCAGAGGCTGGCATGAATGGGCAATTGTTTTCTTTGATCATCAATATAAATGTAATCCATGTACACACCACAGGATCAATATACAAACCTTCATAACATTCTTCAGTGGATTCTGGGATATTGTTGGAAAAGGTTTTTGAGACTCTGGGTCAATAAATGTATCTGTAAAAATACTTTTAAATATTGATTGTTAGCTGTTATGCACAATTGTTGTGAGCAGTATTAAACATTGCTGTTTACAATGGATTCAATTCAACACCTGTAAATTACCAACAGTAAATCTCTGTGAGCATGGATTCCTGTTTGAGTTCTCTTCAAGTTTCTGAATTGCTCGTTATGGATCTAAAGCTAATTCTGCAGTATGTTAGAAATGGTATTATTGTCTTCTGTTAAAAGTGCTATATAAATTGAATTTAATTAACGTCAAATGAACTGAATTCTGCTAGATTATACTACTGAAAGAATTTTCATTATCTACAAAAGTTATCTATAAAAGTTCTATCTTAAAAACGTCATATTTTTTTTTTTTACAAAAATCCCAGTTGCTGTAACACCAGGAGCCAGAGTGTAGAAGAGTGGTCTGACACCTCCACACAATTCACTCCTCTCTCTTCCTTGTTTCTTTCACTCATGCATATCTCAATACAGCAATAATTGTATTCATTCTAGACCAAAAATTAATGTATACACTGTTGGTGTTGAGAAAATGAATTAATCAAAATTCTATGTACAGCAATTCACATAATAGACATGATTATATTTATAAACCCAGAATAAATTATGCTTTATTTGCCCTAGTTATCACCTATTTTGTATGTGTATTAGTGTTAATAGAAGGTGGAGAGTGTTGCTTGCCCCTAAAACATAATGATGGAAATTAATGAATCCATAAGCATAAGGCCTGATTTCTTAGCTGTGTAGGATTACAACAGAGTGTTGGCTTTACTGTTTCCTGCCTCCCCCTGACTGATGTTAAAATGCAGCAGTATGCACATGCATAGCCGAACATCTCTACCAACAGGGTTTGTCAGACTTAAACCTATAAACAGGGACCTGCAAGTGACAAGTCGATTATTATCCCCAACTGTAAATAGAGGTGACTTGAGGATCTCACACATACTCATGTCAAATGTGTTAACAACAGCATAAAAGCAGGTAAATGAAACACCCTCGCACAAGATAAACTGAAGACCTGAACTTACACAATGCTGCAGGCAAATTTAGAAAAATAAGACTGTATAAAATTTACCTTGATTGGCTTTCATTTATAGCTTTCCATAACATGTCTCTTTGAAATTGGAAAAATTGAAAAATCATGGGGAGGAAGTGCTTTGATTAAACACAATAAGCTAATCTCTTACAAAACCTTATACAAAGATTGAAAACACTAAAAGGAAAGAAAAGCATATAAATGGACTGAGTTAAGATGCTCAGTTGAGGTGTACTCATTCCTTTGGAAATAAACCAACACACACATCTGCCAAGTTGTAGTTAATTTCCCCAGATATAAATTAAATCTTGGATTGATTTAGGTTTCAAAGATACAATTGAAAACAGATAAGTAAAAATCAGTTCTAAAAATTAAAGGTTTTGGCTCTGTCAGCAGTGATGATTTTCTTTGAGCTACTACTACTACTACTACTACTATTACTACTACTACTACTACTACTACTACTACCTACTACTACTACTACTACTACTACTACTACTACTACTACTACTATACTACTACTACTACTACTACTACTACTATTACTACTACTACTACTACTACTACTACTATTACTACTACTACTACTACTACTACTACTACTATTACTACTACTACTACTACTACTACTACTACTACTACTACTACTATACTACTACTACTACTACTACTACTACTATTACTACTACTACTACTACTACTACTACTACTACTACTATTACTACTACTACTAGTAATAATAATAATCAAAATAATAATAATAATATAAAGAAAGTTCAAGAAAAACTTTAAAAGGATACTACTCCAAGGGTCATTGTGAGATGCTAGATTGTCATTTGTGCAAGTCGTTCTTAAGGATGTAATATATTAAGAAAATTTGCTCCAGAGTGTCTGTAATGGTCTTTAACACAGTTGGTATGCCACATCTGTCTGTAATAGGACTGCAACATTCTATGAAAAACGTTGTTATGTCTTTACTCAAAAATGTTTACCCGATTATTAATAGTTGGTTTGGAGAATGCTTGGACTTGGACATTTTCACCTTATTTATTTCACTTCTGTCATCCTTTGGAAGAAACCCTGGAAAAATCACTTCAGCCAACCATCCATCTCTTCCTCCTCTGTTTCTCTCACTTGCTTTTCTGTTTTGTCTGTCCCTCTCTCTTCAGCCTAGTTAAAAAAAAAAAAAAAAAGTTAATTGATAAAGTTAAGTTAAAGTCTATTTATTTCATGCTGTTTACCTCATATCCTCATTAAACCATTCAAGAGGTGGCTCTTTTTGTGTTCTTCCTAAGCTTGGGTTACTGACATTTCAAACAGTTACTCAAGGCCTGCCCTGTCAAGTGCCCTTATCCCAAAAGAATCATGGGGTCTTGTAAACAGTCCTGTGATCCACTTTCTTCAGGGAGCAGAGCTGTAAAAGAAGAGGGAAAAGAGGGAGTGCTAGGGATTTGCAGTGGATTTACACATATACAGTTTCAGCTAAGTTCCCCAAGGTCAGATTTGAGAGACCTTCACCCATCAGTGACTTAAACAGGGTGTTTGCCACCCAATCGCAGTGTGGGCAGTGCTGTTTGCAGTGGGCCAGGAAGGGGGAAGCCCAAAACATCAAACAGAGTCTCATTTAAATTCCTCCATGTGGGCCATGGGATTTCATTTAATGAGCTGAGAAGCACTGGAAGACAGCTGACTCCTTTGTCATCCACTGAGAAAGATGCAGGCGGACATCCCCTACCTCAGAGGCCCTCCTAGACACACTTACACACACAGACATGTATGTGTGAGGGCAAGATGCAGAATGCATCAAGGCAAGAGCATGTGTTTTCCAAGCCGTGGGTAAGACAGCAAACCACTAAGGCAGACAAGCACAGGAATGCATATGTTAGATACATTCATTCTCATATTGGTAAATGGAAACTGTCTCCAGAGAACAGTAAGTGTCTTTCTCCCAGCAGGATTCTGGCTCTGATGTGTTTAAAGAGTTAGCGGGCTAGCACATTGCTAGAAGAAGACTTTAACCAGTGCAGTGTAATGGGAGATAAGCTGAATCAGAACAAAAAGAGAGCAGAAGAGTAGATGAGAGGAGACAGAGCAAGGTTTTTTTGGCTAGGTGAGCACAAAAAGGGTCTTCTGTTCCTGTGGATCATAGCCCTCTGCCAGGGCATTTTGGCAGCATAGCACTTCCCAGGGGCCGAGGAGCCTGCCTAGTCTCGCTCTGCCACATCAGCTGCCAAATCCCGACCTCACACATGCACACACCCTTCATGGTCGGCCTGGTTCTTCTTCCTCACATATTCAGACTAACCCCTCAAATCTGAAAACTCTTGTATTCTGGGTTTGACACCACTAAGCCTCCCTTTGGTAGCAGTCTTTTTCAATCGACTGTTTTCTTTACTGTTGTTCTTTTTTCCTCCTCTCTCAGTGGATGTCATCTCTCTGCAGGAAACGATACACCACATCTTGACTGTTTGGCGCCAAACAGAATGGAGCAACAGAAGGAGGGAGAGGAGGGGTATGAGAAAAAGAGCAGCGCCTGAAAGAATCATCTCACTTTCATTAACTCTGCATGTCGCTCTTTCTCTTTCTACTGCTCTTGTATGCTCCATCTCTTTCTGTCTCTCAGTCCTCAGTCTCTTTCTTGTTCATTTTTTCACACACACACACACACACACACACACACACACACACACACACACACACACACACACACACACACACACACACACACACACACAATCGAAGACACATTAAAACAAATCAACATAATAATTAATGCTAACCGAAGAGCGACACTGAAACTGTTGAATGAAAAATGTTTAGATTAAGTTGTGGAATATATATACAGATATAATAAAACATAAAACATATGAGAATTGTATCGTATTTCTGACTAAATAGAGCTCTTATCTGATTTTTGTCCAAATTATAATAAACAACAGCCAAATGGCACATTTGTATTAAGCAGGTCATGGCTGGGAAAAGTGCATAGTTATTTACATTAATTCTATTAGTTAAACTCTGAAAATCGGAACAACTTGGAATTTTCCAAAAATATCTTCTGTAGATGCCAAGAAATCACACATTTCACATCACACACACCATACGTTATCTATGGTCAAGCATTTGATGTATAATATACTGTATATAAAATATAGTTTCTTGTGTATTAGATGCTCTGTTGTTGATTCACTCCTTTGCTTTAGATCCTCAGATTTGTAATGTTATATGACAAAGTCTTCTAATTTGCAAATACCACACAAACATCAGAATCAGAATCAGAATCAGAATCAGGTTTATTGGCCAAGTGTGTTGACACACACAAGGAATTTGGTTCCAGCTGTTTGTGACTCTCAAAAGTACAGATGTAAATAAAACCTATACATGACAAAACAGACACGACAAGACAAAAACAGACTATACAAGACAATACAGACAATGTGAGACAGTATAGACAGTGTGGGTAATAAATAGGGATACAGACATAGTAATATTGTGAATATTGGAGAATATAAGAAGAATTTAATAAAATTAATTAGTGAATGTACACTGCTTAGCCCATAAACCGTTTACATCCTCCACCAGACTTCTTCATTAGGGTGATGTATTAGTGATTTGTTTTAGGTTTCAATTTCAGTTAGGATCTTTCATTTGCTCTTTAATTGTACCTGGTTAATATTTTTTCCCTCCTTTTTGTATCAACCTCTAAGAATCACCACTTTTATATTTTGTCATTATTTTTTATACTAACAAGCATGATTTTTTTTCACAGTTAATTAGAGGGACTACTTAAGACGATGTGCCATTTGTTTAAGAAACGATTCTAACAAGTTGCAAGGCACTTCCACAACATTTTTCCCCCTGAGGTCCTCTGAAATCTTTTTTTAGCAGAGCATATTTCAAAAAGAGCTGTCAAGCACTATAAAGCACAAGTAACCATATTTTATAGATAGCCAGTCATAAGCTTGAAAAATCTTATTGGGTTAAATCACTAATTGTTTAAATGCTATTTAATAAAAAAAAAAAAAAAAAAATATATATATATATATATATATATATATATATATATATATATATATATATATATATATATATATATATATATATATAGCAATTTTAGATTACATCTTAGCAGTCATTTATACATCAATCCAAATATTTCCAAATGCTTTTTTCCCCCTCCCAACAGCAGGAGCCCATTGGTTTAATTTTGGAATATGACACTGGTGTTAATCTCCTCCCCACAGGGATGAAATCCATACACAGAGGTTCCATTAGAGACTATTCATTAAATCCCAGTGCGATGCATGTTGAATGGGGGATTACCGGCCCTCTGATTCCACCACCGATCTGTACCACTCCCCTAAGCCAAGCACTGCTGACCTCACCCACCAAGGAGGAAGCGAGGGGAATTGCAAATCAAAAGGCCTCAAGTGAAGTAATGAGAGGGAACACTTGCAGGTTAAATTATTGATCGGCAGACTAAGTAAATTTGGCTTTAATGAACCCCAACTGGTGAAAATCCTCTAATCGGCCAGGAGATATAATAGCCAAAATGTGGATTACACCCAGTCTATGGTGCAACGGAGGTCTATGGTGCAGGCAGTTGGAATGCATCCATGAGTCTTTTTGTGTGCGTTTGTGAGCTACACATCTTTATCAGTAAAAGAGGGATCTTTATCGGTCTGTTCTGTCATGCACCTGCTATACAGCTTTCTGTAAATGTTTGCACAGATTCCTCTGTGATTACACATGAACAAGAAGCTGGGGCATGACATCAGGCTACAATTTAGAAAATTTTAATCAGATGAAAAAAGAGACTCTCTGCTTTCTTCATGCCTGCACATGGAGTGCACTATATGGGAATTTAACATGACTGCAAATGCAAGTAGCCTGCCTATCTTCACTCATGACTTGCCTTCCTGGTGTGATAGCAAATAGAAGATGAGATTAGGGAAATAAATTCATGTAAATCATTTTTATCTTTTAAAGAATTAATGGCATGACTAATCTTACTAATTAATTAAATTCTTTTTTACATTTAAAGAATATCTACCATCTCAATACACCTTTCATTTCATTTGAAGCAAATCCTTTTATATTGATCATTTATATACATCATTTATTATTTACAACCTTTTTCTACCATAGTATTGTTAATTGCATGATTCTGATTGGTCAGAAGGTGTTGATTATTTTCGGATAACAGCATAGCTTTGACAGCAGTTCTGGCTACAAGGTTTATATCAATGCACTTCCTGAAATATGATGTTGTGTGTATTATAGCAGATGGTCCACACAAACAGGTGTAATTGTACATTTTCTTTGAGAAAACAATCAACTAGCTTCTAGGAATGAGTTTCTAACATCAGCAATTTATGTCAGTCAGAAGTTTTCTGACATAGGAATGTCCTTAAAACATTTTTTTTTCTTGTTTTAATAATAAGACAGAAAAAGCAATAGCAGCTGTTATAATGTTAATTATTTTGTGTGGATGCTCCCAAACATTAAAATGAACTAAGACAAAAACAAGTTATTATTAGTAGATTTGGCCAAATTGTGGAGGATAACACAATTAAAACACTTCAAAACATTTTTTATTTAACCTATAACCGCCCACTACATAATGCTTTATTGTTTACATAATGTGTTATATAGTAAAATCTACTAGTGCAGCCTAAGAACCTGATCATGTATCGGGTGCTCCCATGATAGTCTCTGACCAGGATGAAGTGGCTACTGAAGAATGCAAATCTTAGGTCATGGTCATTGATGCATTACTTTGTTCCTGTCGGGTTATTTTGCTCTGAACTGGGACAGTTTTCAATCAAAGCTTCCATCCTAGCTCCCTCTGGTGGCTATTACAGTCAGGAAGGATTTATAGCCCTTTGACTCTTTAAACTATAACCTTACAAAAACTCACGGCTGATCAGATCAATAAACAAACCTAAGTCATATATCTACTAAAACAATTAAACCAAATCAAATATCTAATATAATAACTAAACCTTGGTTTTGTAAATTTGCAATGTTCAAGACTGCACATAGATGACCTTGAGTGAGTCATGTAGACATTACCTGCCATTACCTGACACAAAGTGTACATACTGGTCCTGCACTATAGCTAACCTTAACCCTAACCCTCCCTTCTCATGCAGAAGCATAAACTTGTTGAGGGAGCTGACATAGGGAAGTTCTAAAGGCACTATAAGCCTCCAGCCACACACGCACATGCACACACAGACAAACACACACACACACTGCCTGAATCATTCAGACTCTCCAGATCGAAATGCCTTGTGACTGGCCCCTGAGCGAGCCGCATAGTGCCCAGGCTAGGGGCGAGCAGATCACACAGAGGAAACACATGTTCACTGTCAGGATGAAGCCCAGGAGAGGACTCTGACAACCTTTTAACCCCTTTCCCTGTAACACTCCCACACACACATACATACATACACAGAGCAGCTAGCCCAGTCAAGTCTGCCCTATATTATTCATGATAAAATACTCTGATACACGAAGATCATGGGTATATAGAAGCAATATAGAGAGCATATATATGATCAGTGTATATTGTGTAATAATAGAAAGGTAAATGCAAACAGAGATAGGGCATTTGTTCATATGGCTCATTGCTTTTTAGTACTGTAATGAGGACCTTCTGGCTTAACCAGTCTGGTTCAGTTTTATATGTATAGTGTTTTTAGCAATGGATATTGTCAAATAATCACCTTTAATTACAGACATAAAGGAATAATGGATACAAATGTGAAATGTATTCATTTATCCCTAATTTGCAAGCCAGAGGCAATAGTGGCAAGGACAAACCACCAAAAAAGGAACATTGAGAGGAACTAATTTAAAATGTGACCCTGGATGGTGTTATTATACTTGTGTGCTAGACCCTCTGAAATCAAGTTTTAGTGCAGATTTCTTAAATTAAACAGTTATATAAATAAGTATATTTACAATTTTGTTCTTTGAGCCGGTTCATAAAGATCCACTAGATTAAACTATTAATCACGGATGTCTTCTCTTGACCCGGTCATGGCTTATTATGCTAATTGAAGGATATCAACAGGGTAACTTTAAACTTTTGGCAAAGAACTAGAGGAAACTATGTAACCTATTTCAAGTTCAAGCCATTTTTATTGGAATTCTGTTATATACTATGGATATATTGGAAGAACTGTGTCTCTTCAGGACCATGGTGCAACACACAACAGTGCAGTTTCATAGTACAAAGGGCTACATGAAGAACAGATACAGCAGACAATATCATATAGCCAAACGTTTTTGGACACTTGACCATCAAACCCATATGTGGGCCTTCCCCAAAACTGTTCCTACAGTTTTGTAGAAGCAGAAAAATTGCATAGAATCTTTGAATGCTGTGGAATCACAGTTTACCTTCACTGAATTGAGGTGCCCAAACCCACATGGCAGTGAAAAGGGTTGGTGTAGAAGAACTCCAGTGGCCTGCACACAGAGTCCTGACCTCAACCCCATTGAACACCTTTGGGATTAACTGGAATGCTGACTGAGGCCCAGGCTTTCTTACCTGGCATCAGTGCCTGACCTCACTAATGCTCTTGTGGCTGAGTGAGCATTTACCCAGTCATGTTCCAAAATGATTTCCCAAAAGAGTGGAGGATATTATAACAGCAAAAGGGAAACTAAGACTGATGGGATGTTCAACAAGAATTAATGGGTGTTATGGACAGGTGTCCATAAACCTTTTTGCCTTGCAATGTGTTTGCATGTGTGTGCCAAATTTTCATGGAGAATATGTCAGCTTTCTATTTGGATACACCAATAAACTTTTTAAATAATTTTTTTGAAAGAAGTTATAGGTTTTTATGTAGAATTGTATTTCTCCATTACAGCCACATCCCATTTTGTAATATAGTCATTTGTAACACATTCCAGTTAATAAGAGTGTCTGCAAATGGATAAATGTAAAAGTAATAGCATAGCATTACAAAGTTATCAGGAGAAGGGGTGAAGTGACATAAAATACCACCTCCACCTATTTATTAGACAGATGATTTTTACACACTTTATATTTTGGAATCTTTAAGATGACCAGTTCTAATACCATTTTCAATGTTTTGCGCTTATTACTTTAGGAGGAACTCCTAATAGATATCTACTCCTAGTAGATATACAACATGCCAGTCTCTTGAATGAAAAAAAGTGTTTATCCCTATGATCGAATTACAGTGATGCCACAGCCATCTGTGCCATAGCTAGTCATGGGCTTGTGCATACAAAAGTGAGCAGATAGTTCAAGGCAGAATGTCCCCTGGCATTGCAAAATCGGCAGTTCAAAAAGATGTGGTCAGAAGCATGTGATAACTTTTCATATGCCTGGTTGTATAGCTGCCTGACTGGTCTCAATTGTCCATGACTAAATTAGAGGGAAAAATCAGGGTGAAAAAAAACAAAACAACGCATGCCACATGGCTTCAAACTCAAAATGTCTCAGTGTCCAAAAAGAGAATCCATACTGTAGATGGTAAACAGGAAATACAAAAGATTTATTGAACTGTATAATATTTATAAAGTGGCAAAGAAAAGGACCACAATGCAAAACAAACTGCTGAAATAGAATGCTTTGATTCAGTCATGTTCAGTGTCAATCAATTTGAGTGACAGGCATATGTCAGAGACCGAGTGGCACAGATAGACAGCAAGAGAGGGAGAGAGATGTCCAATGCAGACTCATGGCCTATTTTAATATTTCATCTAGCCGGGGAGAAAAGACCCACTCGCCCCATAGTTTAAATTCTAATCTTGTTATGGCAGAGGTGCATGTAGTCTGCAGGCAGTAGCGCCAAGCTGCTCTAATTTCCTCTGTTTCTCTTTCTGGCTAAACAAATTATTATAAATTCCATTATATTTCCATTATACATATATGTTTTGGTGGCTGGCTTCCACTGCAGAGTGAAGGCCAATAAGTGTTCTGGCTTTAGCTCATCAAAGGCCAATCCTCTGGCCATAACCACAGCTGGGTCCTGTAGGAGTGCCATCATTAAGCAATCATCCCCGTGCGTTTCTTTCACTAATGCAGAGTTATATCTAATAATGGCATTCTTGCCTGCCTCTTTCCCCAGACCAGCAACAGCCTGCGAATGCAACCACACAATTCAGATATTTCATAGCTTTCATCTCTTATAGATAATATTCAGAATATCTATAAGACTTTCCCCAATTTTCCACGGCATGAGAAATATATGCCAAAATATCCATTGGCCTAATCAATAGAGCATATTTTTTTCTTGGACACCAGGCTACAACCAAGTTATTCCTGGCAGGGAACTCGTCTGTTTTCATACATTTAATAGGCAGCATATTTAAATGTAATGATTTCATTTTTACTACCTCTCCTCGACTTCCTTTTCCATAAATCTTTAGGTCAGTCCATAATGCAGATAAATTCATAATTGTCCGTGCTGTTTGCACTTCGGTTTTGGGTCCTGTAGAAGTATAAACACCTCATTGAACAGGAGGGTGTTAGGAATAAAGCCTTCTTTGTCTTGGATGAATACTTTTCTGTATTGTCCACAAAATCTACACATCAAACATTGTCAGCATAGCAATGTGCTTTTCAACATAAAAAGAAAACAGTGGAACAAATGGTACAAGTTAAACAATAACATCAATCATGCCTTTTTTGATCATTCATTCAAATGTGTAATTTTGTCTGGCAAAGAAATAAGGTGCTACTTCATGCTGCTGAGAGAAGAGTAATACTACCTTGGCCATTTTCTCTTTTTCCTTCCTCTTGCAGTGCTGTCATGCAATACAGGGGAAGTGGTATTACTCCCTTTTTTGCTTGCCAGCGCAATCACGCTAATACAGTCGTAAAGTGTCAAAGTCTTTTATAAAGCAACAAAGAACTGTGTATGCCTGCGAAAACAAACGCATGTAAATTAAAGTACACAATAAATGCATGTGAGGCAGTTTTTTTTGTGGGAATGAAGGCTCTTTGTATCCATGTGAGGTAACAGGCTGTGCAAGAGACAGAGCAATTATCTCATTTCCCACCAAACAGCAGTGCTATGCCGCACAGTTTCCGTGTTTGCTGAACCCACTGTTTTGTTCTCTTTTGTATAAATGAGGGATCAAGAGCACCTGGGTCAATGAGACACAAACATAACTGTGTCTCTCAGAGGACAGCCTCAGAATAAAGGACACCCACACACAGATGTGCACATACATTCACACCCACCCACACAATCCAAAGTGGCGGGCTCCATTTAGCATTAATTACTCTTTGCTTGTCCTCTGGCTGTTCTGCAGCAGTATGGCAAAAAGTCACTACCAAAATTAGTCACAGAGCTGGGCATTTTTTTGTAGCTAAATGGCAAAATAAGTATCTCTCTGTAATAGGTAGCAATCTGTGGTAATATGATGAGATCACTGGGAAAAAAAGTCAGAGGGGGTAGATGAAAAGTGTGCATTATCCAAGCCGACGTGCTGACCTAGGGAACATGTGGACACAGCTGGAGTGTCATGTGATGCGTGGGGGAGCAGGTGCCAGCTGGCGGCAGCACAAAGCAAGAGAGCGACTGAACAATTATGGACATTCATGACAGAGGTGGTGCCTGAGAGCCACTGCACATACAGGTACAGATTTATACAGATCTGAAGAACTCTGAATTTAGATATATTCAAACTATATATATATATATATATATATATATATATATATATATATATATATATATATATATATATATATATATATATTTTTTTTTTTTTTGTTTTGTTTTGTTTTGTTTTGTTTTGTTTTGTTTTGTTTTGTTTTGTTTTGTTTTATAATTAAAAAATAGAATGTGTCATTGAATACAGCAGGCAGAACTTCACAACTGCTGAGATATAGAATTAGCTAGTTAGTACAATCGGATGTTATAAGCATGTTCTGTGTGCGTTCTGTGTGAGTGAGTGAGTGAAGCCTCAATGTGGCTTCATTTCCCCAACCCACTTTTAACTGGAGTAATTGTTATTACAAGAATAAAAATGGGATCATTCGAGGAAGCAGCTCACACTCCCAGCCTGGTGTGTAATTAACATTTCACAGAACATCTCATTAAAGTAGACAAGGCCTGTTTTATTGCCGGACAGAGTGAAAGAAATTAAAATTTTAACAGGGCATGATATAACTATCATCTATCAAATATAATGCAAAGCTTTAAGTGTTTTTTTTTTTCCAGTGTATTAGGTATTTGTGGTCAGATTTTAAATGTCTTTGTTTATTTTCCACCTAGCCAGATGTATCTGAGGAATGGAAATATAATGAGCACAATGCTTCATTTCTTTACAAAAGGTAGCGCAAAAAATATGACAGCAGTATTTTTTGAAATATAAGTCTTCTAGTAGATTTTCCATGTAATGTTTGAATTTTTATAGACATTTTAAGGTATTTCTAAGACATTTTAAGGTATTTGAAAAGATGTAAGCTACACTTATCAGAAGGCTTAAATTACAAAATTTTAATCTTGAGCATTGAGTTTTTTGAGATATTTTTGGTTATCACAAACATTTACATGAATTATATTTTTTAGCCCAGAAATAAACCTAAATAATCTAATATTTGTATTTTCTTGTAAAAGGTACATTTATTTCTTGCCTCTCATATTTTAAAGCCAATTTTGTATGTGTATGTGAAATATCCTGAAAGTTTATCATTTAATCTTTCCCTCCAAACTAGCCATATCCACTTTGTGTGCTTATGTCCCAGCTATGTACTTGTTGGATTATGTGCTATATTATTACTAATTGCAAGCATTTGGGGATTTGTTTCTAAACCAACCAATCTGGCAACAGCAACTAGTCAGCCAGATCCCATATCAGTGTTTAATGTTAATTTTAACTGAAGCTCTTGACCTGCATTTGCATAATGCACATTATTCAGTGTACTGATGTCACAAGACTAGCTCACTGGATGTGCATGTTGGCATTCACTTTTTAAACCAGGGGCCAATTTAACAAACATGATAAAAACATGTGTGATTTCCTCATTCAATGAATATCATGCTCTGATCAAGCTGCTGGATAGCTGTGTGACACAGTGAATCAGGCAGGGCCTAATCAATTCAGTTTGTTATGGGCTGTCAAAATGTCCTGTCAAACTGTGATGCTCCTGTGACACAGTTTGACATTTTTAAATGCATTTTTATTTGTCTTTTCACTTTTGCTGGCAAGGAGAATTTTAAGTGCTTTAATGTTACATGTAGTATTAAAAATGCAAATGACAAATTAATTTCAGGCCCATTATTATTGTTCATTATACAAATATATATGATACCATATATAGTGTACAGTATACAGTGTACATTTTATTGTTTAATTATACTGTGTGCTCTTATTTATATTGGACTTGATTTGCATTATAAACACAAAAAATGTAAATAAATATAAATCTGTTACGTATTATGTACCTATATTTTGTAAAAGTAGGATTACAAATGTTGAACACCACAGTATTAAAAGGAGAAGGATGGAGATCTGGTTTTAGCAGAACACATAAAATTGAATTTCAGATTAGTTTTTGGTCTCATCCATTAGGGCCAGAGGCTGCACCAACAACTCTAGCAGAACATCAGGCCTCCGAGGGATGATGTCCGTGGCAGGCTGGTGAGCCAGAAAGTGTTGATGGTGGCAGACAGTCAGAGAGGACGCACCAAGAGATGTGTCAAATTAGTCACGGCGTTCAGGGGCTACACTCATCTCTGAGTATTCTCTTCACTTCCTTCACCTATGCATGGGGACAAAAGAAGTGGCACATAGATCTTCTGCAGCTGGAGTCATGTGTGAGATGTTTTGTTACAGTGCAACAGTACAATGCCACTGATTAAGCGAGAGCCAGTCCAACATTTGGATAGACAAAAATAACACCAAAAGTAGAGGACCCTGATATAACTAGTATTCCAGACACCATTTGTTCGTACTTAGCAATATGTGCTTATAACATTCAAGCCTTAAAATGATATAAGCACATATTAGTTGGATATATCCTTCATATATATCAGTAAGAATAATTCTGAGAAATTGTTTTTCCCTCTAAGGATGAGCTGCAGTAGGTCCTTCAGGGAGAGATTAGCAGTAAAGCTCTCATATGCTGGAGCATCATCTGTTTTATTTTTTGCTCGCCGCTGAGGCTCCTTAACGAGCTGGTGTGGCCATACATGAGCGAGATTTTTCATTATTGCTGCACACAGATGGCCATTAGTTAGAAGCTGCCTCATTCAGACACAGGCTGTCTTAGTCCTACTGAGAAATATTACTCACAATGTCTGCAGCGCCTCGCTGCCTTTCAGCCTGCCAGAACAACAGCCGCTCCTCTACACTAATATGACATGAGCTATTGTCAGATAACACTGTATACAATGCACAGGAAGGGTGCACTCACTTTTATGCAGATGGAACTTCTTTTATTAAAGCCATATGGCTCCATCCATTCTTTTTTAACTATAAACAGAGTTGATCATTCATAAAAGCTGAGACGTAGCATGCAAAACTTTGGGCAAAAGCATGAAGGGAGTTTTTTCAAAAATCTTTAAGTGACAAAATATGTGTCACTTTGAAGAAATAATGTGAGTGACCTTCATAAAGATGAAATGGAAGAGAGACTGTTTTTTTTCTTCTATTTTTTGGTTTAGTCAATTCCACTGGAATTGTGGCACCATTTGTACTCTTGCTCATCTTCAAAAAGGTCAAATATGTTTATGCTTTTTTGTTAATAAAGAGAAGCTAGAGAGAAAATTAACAAATGAAAAAATTTTAATAAACCCTACTACATGATATACACAAGATGAGGGACACATTTGTCAACTGATTTTATTTTTTTGACAACAGAAAATACAGATAAATGCCTACTGTACAGATTTCAGTTTGCTCAAAAAGTTAAACAAGCAACGAGTTTAAATTTTAATCAAAAACATGGATAAAGTATGAAGTTGCACATTTGAACCATTGACTTTTTAGTAGATACACTAAGTTTAGGAGATACATAGCTAAATGTGCTGATTTTTTTTGTGTGTGCTGTGCTAACACAATCCTTCTAAATATCAGTCAGAATCATTTATTCAAATGATGGTTATTATACTTAGTAAACATGTTAGTAAGGTATTTGACCTGACCAGCTTCAGTCTAGTCTATACACAATTCTTCTTAACACTACTTCTTAACTAATGTTTTAATGATGATGGTAGTAGACAACACTAACAGCTTTTCTTTCATTTGACAGTATAACATTTGTTTTATTTCATTTTTGCATACATCAGTCAAAGTTTATACTTAATGATGCAAAAAAAGCATCTCAACATACACAAAACATCGGACCTTGAGGAGGATTGGCTACAACACCAAAAGTCCACTTTAGGTTCCACTCCTGTCAGGCAAGAATTAAAATACTGAAGTTTGGATAATAATCACTTTCCGGTCTTGAGTCATTATTTGAGTTACTATAGACTTGACAGCAAGTCACTCAAACTGGTCCATCTCTTTTGACCTAACTTAAAACAAGGTGTTTTTACCCACATAATTGTCCCAACTGTCACTCACTGAATGTTTGTTTATTTTTTTGCAAAAATTTTTGCATAATTCTGGTAAACTCTACAGACGATTGTGTGTACATTTCAGAAGCACTTAACAGCACTTTAACCATGGTCACATTTAAAGTCACAGCAAACTATTCTCCGTTTTGATGGGGTAAATTGTACGATTTATGCACTGTGCTGCTGCAACATTGTAGAATAACTGTATCCCTGCATAACCAAGCAGGTTAACTGGTGTTCCAATTAAAATAGACAGAGAATGTATTTATGACTTCAGTACACCAATTTTTGGTTTATTTTCACACCAGGAAGCAAACTATGCCATGTGAATAATAATATAATATAATTAATTAATTAATGATATTAGCATTTATATAATTGTTGCAAATCCCCCCCCCTCTCTCTTTCTCTCTCTCTCTGAGGTACACAAAGACACAAAGACACAATCAGAAGCAGATGCAGCTCCCACCTAGAAAGCTGGATAAACTCTTTCTGTGTCCTACAGCACTACCTCCAAGCCGGGGTCTGTCTTTTTTTCCCTGATCTGCTCACTAAGGTGCCTCTTCACCCCACATGTCTCACTGAATGCGAACGTGGTGGGGATGAAAGAGAGAAGTTATGGAACGATGCCTCGGGTTGAAGAGGTTGACTGGCTATCTCTCCCCAAGTGCAGTATCGTTTCTTAAGGCCCTGGCTCTCCAGAAAGCAAAAAAACTGTCCTGGAGGCATTTCACCGCTACCTCCCTCATCGTGTCCAGGGGTTTGCTTGGTGGGCGCAGGCCGCGCCTCGGGTTACCAGGCACTGCAAAGCCCAAGCTCAAGCCTAAGAAGCCGGTGGACCCGAGAGCCATCATCTCCGACAAGTGTGTTTCGACGCAGAGACCCTGACAATCAAGAAGTCTTAGGGGGCGGTGTACACCTCATTATACTGTGCCCGTTCCTCCCTAGCACCACCAGGCGGTCAGCCTGTTAACCCTGCCACAATATGTGCTTCAGGGCACCTCCAGTGGGTGTCTCCCTCCACTTCTGCCCGATCCAGTAGCAGATGGAGGAGACCTGCTGCCTCTCAGGTCACCCCAATGGCTGCAGGGCATTGCTCCAGCCACTCTGGACAGGCCAGAGACCAGTCTCAAGAGACTTCCTGGCAGCCTGGGAAAGCCTGCCAGACGTGTCTCAGTGGTTACTGCACTCTATAGAGAACGGCTACTCGATTCAGTTCAGGTCCCTCTTAAGGAAGGAGGCCATCAAGGTGGTCCCTCCTTCAGACAGAGAGTTCAGATTCTACAGCAGGTACTTGGTGGTTCCCAAAAAGGATGGGGTTGCATCCTATTGTTCCACATATCCATCTTTCCCGCTCACAGGAGGTTCCTGAGGTTTGCTTTTGGGGTGAAGCTTACTTGTTCGGCCTTGTGCTCTCAACCCACACCTTCATGAAGTGCATGAATTTGGCTCTGACCCCGCTGAGACTCCAGGGCATCCGCATTCTGAACTATATCGACGACTGGTGGCTCTCCTTGAGAAACCTCCTTGGGAAATTCCTCCCAAGAGGGATAATTTCTCCTAGGCAGGGGGCACCTTGGTTCACCTACACCCAAAGTTATGGAGGCTGTGGATGTGGCCCCTGAGAGGGTACAGTTCTTAGCAACTGGTCTCTCTACCGAGGTAGTGGAGACCATCCTCCTATTCAGAGCTCCTTCCACAAGGAAGTTGTATGCTGCTAAATGGTGCCTGTTCTCTGCATGGTGTGAGCACCACCAATTGGACCCAGTTAACTGCCCGGTTGGTTCAGTGCTGGAGTTCCTGCAGGAGCAGTTTGCCTCAGGGTTGTCTCAATTGATCTTGAAAGGTTACATGTCTGTGAGAACCCGGGACATGACCCAGAGTGCCTGTGTGGGACATGGACATTGTGCTGGAGGCTCTGACAAAGCTCTTAGTATTTGTTAGTTAAGACTGCATTTCTTCTGGCGATATCCGCCCTGAATAGGGTCGGGGACCTACAGGCTCTCTTTGTGGCCCTATCCCTCCTGGAGTTCATCCCTGGCATGGCCAGTGCCTTTCTTTACCCCTGACCGGGGTATGCACCTAAGGTGCCCGCAGTTTCCCCATGACCTGTCATGCTGCAGGCATTCTATCCTCCTCCCTTTCAAGCCCCTGACTGAAAAAAATAAACCTGCTGTACGTCCACAGGACAGAACTGAAAATATGTCCACAGGACAAAACTGTGGAGGAAGTCGAAGAAGCTCTGTCCTCTGGTCTCCCCACTCTATTTGGGGTCAAGGGTCACTCCATGTGGAGTGTGGCAGCCTCTATGTACTGGTCCGCTGGAGTCCCACTCCAAGACTTTTGCAGGCTGGTCCACCCCATTGACCTTAGTCAGGTTCTATGACCTTAGAGCCACTTCCGAATCCTTTGTATAGCTGGGCCCATACACACTAGGCAGGGACTGGTCAGTGTGGCATGATTGGACTCTTGTTTCCAAAGCGTAGTTGATAAGGCTCAAGTTTCTGAAACAGAACCTCTCTAGGTTACGTATGTAACCCTAGTTTCCTGAGGGAACAAATCTCCAAGCCACACTCCCTGCATCCCTGCGGCACATTCTTCTCCTTTCAGAAAGAAAAGGCTCCACCACATGCACATTTTATGCTTCCTGGTCATGACGTCACCCTGCTGGCGACATCACGTCTCTATTTTGTCCGGATTACACACGTGATTCAGAGCATGGACAATGCAGAAGCGTTCCCAGAGTGTTGTTGCTGCAGCGACTCGTTTAATCAGGAAACTAGGATTACATACGTAACCTAGAGACGGTACTTTTTTGGTTGTAGTCAAAACAGGAGGGAGCTGGTGCTGTTTTTTTATTTTAGTCTTGCACATTCAAATCACCATCAAAATTGTTTTATGTGTAAGTAAGATTCAGTGAAGTCCATTATTGTCTGCTACTATTTGCTTGAATAATTCAAGAAAGATCGCTGAATTATGGATAAAGTGTAAAGAAAAGGTTCATGTACAGCCGCAGGCTAGAGCCAGCCCTTAATGATGTCTGGAGTTGGTTTGAGGAGAACTCGTTAGCTTGAGAGTAATTTTCAAAAGGATTAAAAAGCATTTTAAAAGCAGCAGGGAGGGCAGCTGGAATGACTTCTTTGGGGAAATAATAAAAAAATTAAGGCATGTCACTTTCAGCAGGATAGAAAATATTACGTTCATTTAACTTTTAATCTTTCAGGCTATTTATTATCAGGCTAGTTAATTGTTCAAGTGGTGTGGATGTGTTACACCATAACGCTTTAATGGTGTGGTTAATTTGATAATGAACGATTTGAATGTACACCTGTCCTTTCAATGTTTTGCCCGTTTGTGAGCATAATGAAGAAATATTTTCAAGCCTTTGTTAGTTGTATAGATTTTTAACCATAAAAGATAAAAAAATCACTGATTGCCTCCCACTTATTTCTCCTAGCTTAACTCTAACCGTCATCTACTTGCATATAATAGATACACATAGATTCACTCTTACATTGAATATTGATTCAAAACAATCAGGACAAGCATCTACATTAAGCCATTCAGGACCATGTGGTATTGTCTGCATGTTCTACTATGAGTGATTTAAATACTCAGAAGCTGAAAGTGGTAGTCACATACACACATGCACATTAATAGCCTTGTACCACAATGACAAGTAGAGCTACACTAACGACCACAGTAAATCTGGAGAGAAATCCCCAATTAGACACATTTGGGCTAATTATCCAATCTTAAAGTCATTATCAGTTTTGCACTTTATTAATGTAGCCTGGCTGTGTCTGGCCTGTTTGGCCCGTGCTGTGAGCTGGAGACAGAGAGCCGATAATAATCACCTCAGTTGGCTTCATCATTAGCCCTGAGCTGAAGGACATGGGCACAGCTGCTGCTGCCAGAGGGGCTCAGAAACTACATGTTAGCTCACCAAGAGCTGAAGCAGGTATTGCCACTGGAACCTCTACAGAACATTTTTATGACCTTGAGCACTTAACCACAGCAAAGTCAATCAGGGCTGAGATCAATTTGCATATCCCTTTGGAAACAAAAATGTAATCCATCATATCTTTCTTAATGGCATATTTTGCAATAAGGGAATAAAAAAAACTGCACTGGCATTTTGGTGCATTAATCTTGCAAAATAAATAAATGAAAAGCATTTAAAGAATGATAAATTTAATTTTAAAAATTTTAAAGTAAAGAACTTCTAAATTGTTTTTCCATTAGACATTCATGCAGAAATAGGAGGGAGCACTTGCGGAAGCCACACTGGGCAGATGTTAGCACATATGGGTTTGTTTGGACACACATATACACACACACCAGCAGTCTGATGTCGGCAGTCAAGATGAAACAGACAAAGTGAGTGAATATACCTGACATGCGCAGGGAACGGGTGGTCCTGCAAAACAAAAATACTGGCTGCAGAGATGACACTTTTGAATACAAAGTTTAACATATGTGAGGGTCATTAAAGCACCTGACTGCAAGCAATAGCAAGCATAAAGTTCAAATATGATAACAAATGGTTACAATAACAAGAAATAGAAACCTTAGTCTGGAAAAGAAGCAGAAGAAAATAATATTTTCATTTATTTTGAAAATGATGCTGTTTGTGTGGCATTTACTCAGAAAAAGTGTTTTAAACTTTTTTATTTTAGTTTTAATTGTAAAGCTATTTTAAAAGCATTTATGTTTGAAACAGATGAAGGCAACTGTGGATAACAGGCCTTTATCCTTCAGATGCATCAAGTCAAGATTTAGCAATTCATCACACACACACACACACACACACACACACACACACACACACACACACACACACACACACACACACACACACACATACACACAGCTGTCCTTCAACACAATCAAAGTCGCACGACTCGCCAGTGGGCACTGAACGCCTCTTTTGTTTCAACTGACAACAAGTTTCAATTGTTGTTTCATCTTCATAAACATTTCTCTCTTGAAATTGGCTTGTTTCTTTTTTGTCCCTCGCCCTTAATTCCAGGATGGAACAATGGCAGCTTCTCTTTTGTTTTCAGAGTTTTTCGAAACAATCACAACCACATATGTCAAATCAATGAGGAGAGAATAAAGAGGTAGACAGCCTGTTTGAGAATGGACCAGGATTACAAATCCTTGAGACGAGTTTAACTGCTGAGCCAGAGAGGTGATAATTCCTTCAAGTTAGCACCACACACAAACATTTTTAATTAAAGAGAAATACAAAGTTCTCAGAAACAGGCAAACATTTCCCGAAAAGATGTAGTAAATGTAGAACAAAATTAGTTTATCAGAAAAAGAAAGCTAAATTCTTTCCACCAAAAAAAAAAAAAAAAACACTGGCCTTAATCTCCAGATCCATGTGCAGCAGTTAATTCACATTTGCAAATAAATAAATAAATAAATAAATCTGGTATGTTGATTAAATTGGAAAACAGAGGATTGACCTATCAGCCCTTTAAGCACCAGCTTTCACATCCAAGCCAACACAAGTGAGGCTGCTAAGGCTAATAAACCACCACACACCCCTATCAAAGGCAAGTCCTAAGGTAACAGTTAACAAGGTACATCTTAAAAAGCAGCCTTTTTCATAGACCTTACGCCTTGAGAATAACTTTTATTCAATAAACAGTATAAGACCTTCATGAAGGGATTGCAAACACAAAATAAGTATCAAGTAATGATTGTGTCTCAAAGGTCTCAAAGGTTTACCTATCATTTGTAAAGACAGATTATATAGATAGTATTGTATGTGTCATTATTTTATTATTGTATTGTTATAATGCTGTTACACCAGATTTGGGAGTGTGGTTTAGGAGATCGAAATCAGAATCATTTGTATTGCCTTTATTGATATAAGTAATCATAAGGAATACGTATCATGAGTTGTATGTACAAGGAATGTATTGTGGTGTGCTGGTGCTATACAAATTTGAAAAAGTATTAAAAGATAAAAAAAACAGGCATTACTATGCAGTTTGTGCAGGGTATGTAAAGTGAGACATGCTCCTGTTTCTTCTCTACAACAACAGAAGGTGCAACAAAATGCAGCTGCATGACTTGTGTTCAACTTGCCTAAGATTTCCCACTGCTGCGAAGAAATGGGAAGTAACAAAGTACAATTAATTTATTTTTCTGACAACGTTTTACATTCCCTCATTACATTTTTTACACAAATATATTTCTACTTCTTATATTTTCAAACCAGGCTCATTACTTTAGTTTTAATCTATTTGGTGACATGATCAATATTTTTTCTTTTCGTTGTGTGCCATTTTCAGCCCATCAACCTATTTCTTTTCATTGCAAAGCTTTTTCAATCTACCACTGGTGTATCATTTCCTGGCTATAATGCACCACAGACATAGGCTAGCCTATAAAGCTAACAATGAGCAAGGCAGAAGGCAACAAAAAGTATGGAGCTAACGTGGATGAGACAAAGAGTGTCAATGATGTAAACATGACTGAGAAAGTCTCTGGGTTACATATGTAACCCTAATTCCCTGAGGAAATGAGAAGTTGTTTTGCAGCGCTTTGGGAATGCTTTGGGAACGCGTCCACAAAGTGCAAATAATAATTTAAGTAAGGCAGCGCAATGATTTTTCCATGTCCAAGGTGCAGAGTTGTAATATAGTAGTTCTTTTGATGGTGTTAATGTAACACATGTGAAATGAACAGTGTTGGTCTTACATTACTGTTATTTTACTGTTTATCAAAGCAGGCCAGAGATGATAGTGGGTCCTTAATATTTTTGAGTTGTGCTCATTCAGCAAAAAGGTTTGTAAGGTCAAGATCTGATATAGGAGGCCTGGGGTGCAGTCAGTGTTCCAATTCATCCCAAAGGTATTCAATAAGGTTTAGGTCAGAGATCTATAACAGGGCATTCAAGAGTTTCCAATCCAACCTATGCAAACTATATCTTCATGGAGCTGGCTTTCTGGACAGGGGTCATCGTCATGCTGGAACAGGTTCGGATCTCCTAGTTTTGATGTTACCCCATCGAAAGACATCCTATACAATTGTGCGCCTCCAACTTTGCGGAAACCGTTTTGGGAAGAACCACATATGGCTGGAAAAGGCAGTTGTCCCAATGTATTTGTCCATGTAGCTTTTCAAACGTGTAAAAAAACTTGAATGAAGTATTGTGTTATTGTACAAAGAACCAAAAAATAAAAAACGTTCTCATGCAGTACAATTAACATAGGATAACTGGGTGAAATTATTTAGATTGTCATTCACTGACTGGTCCTGAAATGTACAATAGAACACACTCCTAAGAATTCTACAATATATTGAAAATAGAATAACTTTGAATACACAAAGTCAGTTATTTTGCACAAACTTCTAATTACATCTAAAAGAAAATCTAACTAGCTGCCAGACATCCTGAATACCAACAAAGATAATATGGAAAATAAATATGTGAATCGAAATTGCTATTTCATTTAAATAAATGTATGAACATAAATTATGCCTTAATAAGAAGAAAACTCTAATCTTTTGTATCCATCCTGGCTACAGTCCAAAGGTTTTGTACTGGGAAAGGAGAACTTAAGTTAACAGTAGTCATGTGGCATTTATAGCGTGCAAAATATATTTCTAAACAGACTAGTAAAGATACATTTGGTTTCTTGCTTCTTGTTGATGCTAGGAAGCTATAAAGTGTATAGTGCCATCCTGAGATTTTTTTTTTTACAAAATGTCTCTTTAAAATGAAAGTTGCCTGAGCTTTTCATCAGTTACTATCATTTAATGGGCACTGAGGAAAATAAAAGATTATGCTATAAATTAATGAGCGCTGAAATATCAAGATTCGTATAAAAATTATGAGGTAGAAGTGTATGCGTGTGTATGTAGGAGGGTGTGTGTGTGTGTGTGTGTGTGTGTGTGTGTGTGTGTGTATGTGTGCGTGTGTGTGCACATGTGGGTGTGAATGTGTGATTATAGAAAGTGTTGTGTGTATGGGTTTATGTTGGGGGTTCCAGTACATAACCTCACACACATTGTGCATGCAAAGAAGGCCGTGTGCCAGCTCCATCTGAAACAGATGCTTGTCCTTTTGCTTTTTTATGCTTCTTGTTCGCTGTTTCTGACACACAGAGCTTGCACAGGTTTGAGCTTAAAATTTGCGTAATGAAAGTATTATAGAGGTAAAACCAAATGACCTACGTTAAAAGGAAATTAAGCTTGAAATGGTATTTTTGCCTACAGCTAATACTGGGTGAGAAAAGAATATCAATAGTAATGGGAAACAATAAAAAATATCATAGTTGTTATCATGGGCTTTTCTTTCTTTTTAAATGCCTCAGTATACTGATAAAAGAGGATCACAACAAAACCACAAAGTTATATGCTTTGCAAATATATTTAAAAAAGCTTTCTGAGCATAGAATTGACACAAGTAGGTCAAATATGACACTATTTTTATGCCGTCTTTGTAACCATGTTCAGGCATTAACAGTGAAGCGTGAATTATTCTATTAATTCCTGTAGATTCAAACACCCCATTTAGGACGATTAAAGCTCACAATACACAGAATCCTGCACTTTCCCTACAGACTTAACAAATTGAATAAATAAACATCAATTGAGCGCATTTAACTTGGAAATAAATACATAAATGGAAGCATTTGCATATTCCTTTATAGCACAACAAATCTTCAGACGTGTGAATTATAGGGAGCTAATTCTGAGGCTGAATGAATAATGAATAACGGAGGAGATGTGCTTCCTGAATTGGTGAGGCTCCCTACTGAACTCACAGCTTCCTCTGCCTACATTTGCCTTCAGGTGAAAAATCTGCCATCTACAGCCACCTTGCCTCCTCCTTCAATGCTAGCGTAGCTCCTGCTGAAAAGAACACGCCTTGCCATTCTTGCAAATGTGTTGTACTGTGTGGCTCATAAGAAGGATGTTTTAACCAAAAGTTTCATAAATTTTAAATACTTATTAAAAATAATTTAAAATTTTAAATGGAGCCATAAGATGAAGTAAGTCTGATCAGAAGACAGCCGGTCAAACACAGACATGAAGAGTGATGTCACTGTTTACTCTGTTTACTTTTCCCCTTTATTCAACTTACTCTTTATACATAGGACAAACTGAAATGTGTATGAGTTCAAGTTGTGACATTTTTTGTGCGTTGTATGTGACTATAAGCGTCCAATAGTTACATCAATATTTCTGAGAAAACATTTACTCCTGCTCAGCAATGGACTAAGCACACACTTAAATTGATTTTCTGGGCTCCTTACTGACTTATGCAAATTACCTGCATGCATTTGCCACTTTAGAGTTTGCCAAGTTTTTCTTTATTAAAAGTGTCCGAGTCAGGGTTTTTTTTTCTTTAAAGCCTACAGCAACACACTTGCCCCTCACATTTCAGAAACCATTTTAGTATATTTCCCAAGGGAAAATACTATCGAAATTTTTAATTTTTTTTAAAGTAGTCAATCTGCAGCTTGTATAGTAGTACAGATTTACTGCCCTCTGAAAATAACCCAACATACAGCCATTATTGTCTAAATAGCTGGCAACAAAAGTGAGTACACCCTAAGTGATAACAGCTGTACGTTGTGTAATGGTGCAAAGCCACATGTCCTATTTATCATGTTCATGTTTTTGTCTGCTTGACAGAACCATACAAATTTGTGTATCTTGTATTAGAGCAGTTAAAATTTTGCGCTTTGAGTACAATTACCTCATACTGACCACTGGATGTTCAACATGGCACCTCATGGCAAAGACTCTCTGAAGATTTGAGAATTAGAATTATTGCTCCCAACAAAGATGGCCGATGCTATAAGAAGATCAGTAACACCCTAAAACTGAGTAACAGTACAGTAGCCAGGGTCATACAGAGGTTTTTCAAGACAGGTTTTACTTTTTAAAAGCCCTTACAAGGGTCGATCCAAGAAGTTAAATCCTCGCACTGTGCATCAGGTGCAGAAGCTGATTAAAAAAAAACAGACGCATGAGTGCTGCCAGCATTGCTTTAGAGGTTGCAGTAGGTCCGGTTGTCAGTTCTCAGACCATATGGCCATCATTCCAGATTGAAGCCCCTTTTGAAGCTGGCTCACAAGAAAGCCCACAAAAAGTTTGCTAATGACAACCTCTGCACAAGCATGAATTAGTGGAACCATGTCCTATTGTGTGATACTAAGATAAATTTGTTTGGCTCAGATGGTGTCCAGCTTGTGTCTTGCCTACAGTCATGCATGCTGGTGGTAGCATCATGGTCTGGGGCTGCATGAGTGCTGCTGGTACTGGGGTGTTATTTTGAGTGAACTATGGATTACAACATGTATTTTTACATTCTGATGTATAACATGATGCCCTTCTTTCAGAAACTGGGCCGAACAGCTGTTTTCCATCATAATAACAACCCCAAACACACCGCCAAGATGACAACTGCTTTGCTGAGAAAGCAAAATGTTATGGTGATGGAGTAGCCAAGTATGTTTCCAGACCTGAACCCCACTAAGAACCTGTGGGGTATCATCAAGCGGAAGGTGGAGATGCACAAGGTATCTAACATCCAGCAGCTCAGTGATGTCATGAAGAGAATCATAGCAAAAAACTTTGCAGCTCTGGTGAATTCCATGCCCAGGAGGACTAAGGCAGTGCTAGATAACAGTGGTACTCACACAAAATATAAAAGTTTTTAAATGTTCACTTAAGGTTTACTCACTTTTGTTGTCAGTTATTTTGACAATAATGCCTGTATGTCTGTCATGCTATACAAGCTGTACATTGACTACTCCAAAGTATATCCAATGTTCATTTCTTTAGTATTGTCCCTTGAGAAGATATGCTAAAATGTTTTCTGAAATGTCAGGGGTGTACTCACTTTTGTGAGAAACTGTTGCTTTTAAAAATATAACATAGAAAAAGTAGACAGAAGAAGAAAATAGAATTGTTTATCTTTGATCTTAAATGTAATACATTTTAACATAAAAACAATAGAAATAAAAAAGTTTATATAAACGAAAAATGGCAAGCCTAGAAATAAACATCTATTAAAAAATCGATTATACTGCTGCTGAGTAGTCCTAGCTGTACTGTATCATATTAATTACTGCAAATTTGTTCAATGTAAGAACATGCTGAAATTGAAAATGTTATGCTATTTCAACCAAAAACAACCAACAAAATTATGTTAGCCTAATTAGTGGTAACAGTTTGGGAAAGAACTATGTCGCTGAAAAATCAGGTATCCCAATACTTTTGTCTATATGGTGTATATTTGCAATGGATCCAACACTTAAATTAGCATTTATTTTTTCAGTGACTTGTACATCTTAATGAATCCATGTGATAGTAAATCAAGGATATGAAATCATAATGTATGTGTGGAATGAAGGCTATTTTTTATTACACTTAATTAATTTTCTGTTTTGATGCTCCTGTAAAGAAAAAATGCTGACAGTCTAAAAGACAAGCTGGCAGAGCATTCATTTGCTATGTTTACAGCTTACATTAAGTGTTCATAAGTTTATTCATACATAATTCAGACTGTGAGATAAGCAACACCTTTGATATGAATACTGTCCTTTTATGTATTTATGTTGGCCTCAAATGGTATTCTTTATGTTTACTGACTGGATTTACAGTCCCAAACATTGCAGCTATATCAAACTCACAGACAGTATTGTAAGACTTTCTAATGATCCTCACTTGAGCCAATGTTATGCAAGAAAAGTCGACTAGAGCCAAGATCAGAATCAATGCATAATTAACATGTCTCTGCCTTACTCAAACTCTGCTTTATGTGCAAAACCCTTATGACAAAATGAACTCCCTTACATTATAAACAGCCTTATATTCAGGCATTCTATTGAAATGTATGAAAATTAGATTAAATTGAGATTTAGATTGAATCTAATCGGATCTAATCTAATCTAGATTACCCATCCAAATTCCATTGTTTACCATTTGGTTTACCTTTAAAAGTAAATAAAAAAAAATGATTCGCTTAATATTATTAATAAAACAATTATTTGTATTACACTAGACAATCATGTGATGGGGAAATCTCTGAAATTGTATAAATCATATAAGTGCTACTTATTAATTTTAATTTTAGGATGATCTTGATACTTGATGCTTTCAATTGGTATTTGAAAACAAAAGTGAAAGGTCAAATAATGAATGAGCAATCGGAAGCTTACAAAAGGCCATCACTTGAGCATGTTTAGCTAAGTGCTGAGCTACTCCAAGGAACAGAGGGATTTGAGCTTGTAAAAGAGTAACAATGACAATTAGATCCAAAGCCAAGAGCCTTGAACCCTGTCAGAGAAGTGACTAAAGTCCTCTAATCCTATTATAACTGTTTGACACTAAACCTCTGCCTTTTATTGGTAAATACCCATATCAACCTTGCTGTTTTTGTTACTCTATTGAACTGAACATGTCTTTCATATGACTGGAAAACATAAAAACACACTTGAATAAACAAATGTGGCTCATCAAAAAAGAAGTTGAATGCTGCAAAAATGCTTGTGTATGAGTTTAATCCCTGTAACCACTTTTATTCTCACCAAAAAAAATCTGATAGCATGTCCTTGTTAAAAGGAGCTGAGCCTTTTGTTCCTGAAAAGCTGTGGTATCTTTAATCCTTTTTTTTTTTTTTAAATACTCATTAAGGGCTCAGACGCGTTGATCAAACTTAGATTGGTTTTTAATTGCTTAGGCTAATAACTTTATCCCATAGGGCTCGGATATTGCTTAATATGCCTTGATCAAGATAATGCTACATCTTAGTTAAATAGATCGATTCGTTACCCCCCATTCATCCAGGAATAATATACTAATGTCAAACAGAAATAGTAAGGTAACGGGATGGTGCCTTTGTGCTATATCACTATTAAAATCTTTTAATTTGGGGCTGATGATTAGATTCCCTGGCATCTCTGATCTCAGCACAGTAAATCATCCAGAACCTACCAATTGATCTCAGACAGCACCTATTAATTTGACATTTGATTTATTTCAATTCGATGCAGAATACACTACAGATTTTTTTAAAAGATAAAGCCTACTGTTTGATTTATTATGCTTCCAAGAAGTCTCATTTGATCCTATCAAGCAAACTGACACTGTAATGCATAATACGCTAGACCTCTGGTTGAGGTTGTCATCAAAGATCAAAATAGTAATGGAAGCAACATCATAGGATTAGCAAAGCAACTAAAACTCTTTTATTCAGAATATATATATATATATATATATATATATATATATATACATACATACACACACACACACACACACACACACACACACACACACACACACACAGACAGAGCAAGAGAGAGAGAGAGAGAGAGAGAGAGAGAGAGAGAGAGAGAGAAAAAAATAGAATACAAAAAGAATACAAGGACAGCAAGAATAAAGTGTGATTGTAATAGAGTGGACTAGAAAAAATTACTTTTAAATTATATATGTTTAAATGTTAAATAAATGTTTGTTCAAAGTATAATTGTGTGTTTCCTTCTCCTCAAAACCTTAAGTGACATTCTCTGCATCTACATTTCTACATCTTATGATCAATGGCTGCTGCAGCCCGCCCAGCATTAACTATTTTGATGCTTTTGATTTTGGCTTGGAGGAGTTCGAAGATCTAAAAATTACATTTTCCAGGTGCTAGTGCATTAGCTAAAAATAACACAACTTGACTTACCAGTCAAGCCCTTTTTCTGCCTGGCATGCAGTTATGTGACAGAGGGGCGCTCTCACTTTTTATCTTTCTCACTAATCACATCTACCTACTTCACCTAGCACTCTCTGTCTCTGTCTCTCTCTCTCTCTCTCTCTCTCTCTCTCTCTCTCTCTCTCTCTCTCTCTCTCTCTCCTTAATGTGTGCTGCTTGTGAAGCCACACTGGTGATGTCTTTACTCTGTTAAAGTCTCACTTTTGTGAGTATATTTTTTTGATGTGTGAATTAGACAGCAAATGGGAAATGTAGCAGAGACACCTCTGCCGAGTCTAGTTATCAAGCTGTCACCGAGCTGAAAGGCACTGAAGCTTTGCTGGAGAAGAGATGGAATTAGCATCAGGATCACACAGCACCAATTCACATGTGCTGAGCACAATGTGTGAGTGGTAAAATTCCAAAGCAACTAACACACACACTGAGGCTCATATTTAAAGCTGTGATATGACTCTTTCATCCACTCTAAAGGGGCTCCAGTGAAAAGGAAAAAAAAATCTGTGCAATCACACCATGATAAAAAAGAAGGAAAAATGGATAGGGCTTAAATGAACAAAAGAAAAAGGAAAATGTAAAAGAGCAGGAAGTGAATGCTGATAGTATAGCCCCATCTCCAAAGCCGAATAACAGCCCAGTAAGGTGCACCACCACAGCCTGCTTTATTTTTAATAGGCACTCCATCATCCTGCCCACCGCCCGCTCCTTTCCCCCCTCCACTGGGTCGCTCAAACAGATGGGCTTTGTAAGGCTCAATGGCACATTCCGGCACTGCAATCTGTCTCAGCGAGCCCCTGATCAAATCTGAAGAAAAGCTGCATCTTGTGCACATTGCAGCACATATGTACTGCCTTAGCTTGTGCCTATGTCAGTGAAATTAAAATTACTGGAACATTCTGAAAGACTGACAGAATGGCAACAAAAAAAATACAAGGAGGAATATTGGAGAGTCACCCAGGAATGCTACTTCCTACCCTCACAAGCATGAACATATAAAAGAGTGGGAAAAGACTTTGGCAATGGTTGGATATTAAATATATACCATTACAAACATGTTTATCTAAATCCCTCAGTTCCTGCTTATGGCGTAATCCTCTGTGACCCAAGTTCAAAGCACTGTAACATTCACCATTCAGTATCTTCATCCAAGAAGATTTCTTTTTATTGTCTGACAGTATACAAAATTTAACTGGAAGAAAAGTATTTGAAAATAAAAGTAAAAGTATGAAGTGTGAAAATGTCCCTTCTTTTTGTGAATACTTATGTGCTGATGCTTTTTTATTCCTTTTTCCTGATTGGAAATTCACAATTGGCATTTAAAAAATTAAGCTTGCTCTCATTTTATTTACAGTTCTTTTTCGTTTCTTTTCTTTTTTCTGCCTGACTGTTTATCCTTTTTTTGTAACACTGAAGTATAGAGGCATGTAAAGGAATTGACCCTGACTGTTACTGAGTGGTAGGGAAAGAAATTAACACTGCCTTTCTGCATTCTTCATCTCTCCCACACACTCAAGGTGAAATAAGTGAGGTAGGGCAGCACCATGATGTGTAAAATGTGTTTGGATCTGACTGCGTACACGGTTGAGGAAGTCATGAAAGATGCATGATGCCACTGGAAATGTATAAAGAATTTAGAGATATAAAGGATATATGACAAATAAATCATGATGCAAATCTCACTGGGTGCCACTGGGAGTTCTCCAATGAAAAACGAATCAATTATTAATGAAGAAGAAGAAACATTTTATCAATGAGTACAGGAGTGGAAGGAGTATTTCCTCAGTTCCACTTTAGCTGAGGACAAATTGAGAAAGTTACTCTTCTTTTACTAAAATGATAAAACCAATAGACTGTATCTGTCACTTGCCCAGGTTTGCACCAGCTATACTACCAGTATATTATGCTCCTGTTTGCCATTTAGTGCTATTAAATAATGGCAATAATCCAAGACTGTTCATCTGGCTCTGGCAAGGTGTTACATTAGCATACAGTGGGGGAAATAATTATTTGATCCCCTGCTGATTTTGTAAGTTTTTCCCCCTTAAAAAGAAAAGAACAGTCTATAATTTAAATGGTAGGTTGATTTTGAGATACAGAGAGATACAGAATATAAAAGAAAGAAAACCAGAAAAAAAAAACATTAAAAGAAGGTTATAACTTAATTTGTATTTGATCGAGTGATATAAGTATTTGATCTCCTACCAAACAGCAAGAATTCTGACTCTCACAGAATCAAATTAGTCCAGTTCTTTTAAGAAAGTTCTCCTGATATCAACTTGTTATGTGTATAAAAGACACTTGTCACAGAATCAACCTCTTCTCTTCATCACCATGGGATAGACAAAAGAGCTGTCAAAGGACTTCAGGGACAAGATTGTAGACCTACACAAGGCTGAAATAGGCTACAAGACTATCAGATTGTTGCCTTGTTCGTATGTTTTGGGTCATTGTCATGCTGGAAGACCAATCCATGACCCATCTTCAGTGTTCTGGCTGAGGTAGAGAGGTTCTCATCCAAGATTCTACAGCAGCAGTCCCCAACCATTTTTGCACCACGGAAAGGTTTAATGTCAGACAATATTTTCATAGACCGGCTTTTAAGGTGCGGCGGATAAATAAAACAAAATAAAATGAAACAACTGGCATAAAAAAACTGGTATTTTCTAAATATAATAATAAACGTGAATCCACTGAGTTGTTTTTTGTTCATTTTGCTAGCTTGGGGGTTTCAATTTAGCGGTAATGTATTATGTGTTATCGGCCAAAGCAGCCCCTTCAAGAAGGTAGCGGATGTAGGTAAGACATGTGACTGAGGCAAGCATCTTGACATGCATCAAGATTGACTGAAGAGACAGATGTGGCAGAGAGAATCCAGTAATTTTCCAAAATAAAACATTGTTTAGATTCAGATAATAAATAAAATGGAAATAATGTAAGTTATGTATTCTTTCTGTGCGGCCCGGTAACAATTAACCCACGGACTGGTGCCGGTCCGCAGCCCGGGGTTGGGGACCACTGTTCTACAGTAAATGGCCCAGTTCATGTGATGAAGTCTGTGATGAAGTTTCCTTCTCCATGTTTGGCAGTGGAGATGGGTTTGTTAGGGTCATATTCAGCATTTCCTTTCTCCAAACACAGCGAGACGAGTTGATGCCAAAAAGCTAAATTTTGTCTCATCTGACCACATCTGTTAATTGGCAAACTTCAGACAGGCCTGTTCATGTGCATTTTTGGACAGAGGGACCTCTGTGTGTTACCAATGGTTTTCTTGGTGACTGTGGTCCCAGCTCCCTTGAGATTATTAATAAGCTTCTCCTGTGTAATTCTGGGCTGATTTCTTGCCCCACAAGGTGAGATTTTGCATGGAGCTCTAGAGTGAGGGCAAGTGATTTATCATGTATTTCTACCATTTTTTAATTATCGCACCAACAGTGGTTTCTTTCTCATCAAGCTTCTCACTAATGGTCTTGAAGCCCAATCCAGCCTTGTGCAGGTCTACAATCTTGTCCCTGACATCCTTTGACAGCTCTTTGGTCTTGCCCATGGTGGTAAAGAGGTTTGAATGGAAAAGGTTAATTCTGTGAGGGGTGTCTTTTATACAAATAATGAGTTGATTTTATGAGTACTTTCCTAAAAGGATAGTACTAATTTGGGTGTGTGAGAGAATTCTTACTGGTTGGTAGGGGATCAAATACTTACTTCACTCAATCCAATACAAAATAATTTATAACCTTCTGTTAATGCTTTGTTTCTGGATTTTTTATATTCTGTCTCTTTCTGTTAAAATAAACCTACTATAAAAATTCTAGACTGTTCATTTCTTTGTAAGGGGTACATTTACTACATCAACAGGGGATCAAATAATTATCAACTTTATCAATCAATTATCAACCTAATGAATCAACTATGTACAAATATAAATGAAAGGAAACTATTTGTGGCCCTGTAATGCCGCAAGGTCAGTTCTCTGACATGGGTTGATTAACTTGTATACCTAGAAGAAAAGGTCACTGCAAATCAATGCTAAGCAATTATGACTAATCACCTGTATCCTATGATTAAACAATCAAACAGCTTTATCCTGATAGGTCTATTCTATGATGTTATGTAAATCGCATGATATGACCATTCCTGAGATCTCAACCCATTACAAGGCCTGAGGGAGTTTTTGGTCTTACAGATGTTAGATAGCACTCTCCAATACCATCATCAACACTTCAAATGAGGGAATATCTTTTGCATGAGTGGTGTTCATTCTACCGGTACAAACTTGGCAGCTCCTAGTGTCTTATTGCTATGCTACTGTTAGCGTTATTTCCATTATTATTATTATTATTATTTTTCTTTTTTTTATGCAGCCTACATTAGGAACAGGAATAAATGTTTTTTATTAGATTTATTTACTTTTTCCATTGTCTATTTTCTTTTTCCCAAACTAAAAAGAGCTTTTGCAAAAAAAATGCCAACAGCTCCAAAGAATCATACCGAACTACCCTTGACATTACGACCATCTCCAGAACAGCTGCAAAAAGCTTGAGTTGTAACAACATTGTTCTTTTTCCATTAAAGTCATTTATTCCAGCAGTTCCCAAATAGATAAGAATACTGGAGGAGTAGAAACTTGATGCTCTCTACAGAGGCCCCTACTGGTGGTTCACTGAGAAATAATGTCTCAAAAGCATTTTATGCAAGTCTTTATGATCAGCAACTGTGGCTTAGACCTTATGGAATTTGATGAGCTGTTTTCCCACAGCTGCACTTCTAAGACACCCTGATCCATCCAACCCCATTTGTCATAAAGGTCATGTAGCAGTGAGAACACTGAATTAAAATTCACTTTTTTTTTTTTTTTTTTACTTCTTAAAAGCTTGGATAAAAAAAAAAAAAAAGAATCTAATACAAATGTTCAAATCATATATGCACAACAATCTTCAGTACCAGTTTTACTATCTTTTTAGATAATCCTTATGTCTGGGACAGAGACATTTTGCAGGATAGCATTTATGAAAGGCTCATTTTGACTGTTTATTCTGACTTTTCATTCTGACTTTTCCACCTAAGAGACACATGAAGCCTTTGCACCAGGGTCAGAAAAGATTTTTCAAGATCTAAACACAGATACCACAGCGACATTATATCCCTTGTCTCCCCAACCAGGTTTGATTTCACAAAAAACTGGGAATTACTTTTATTGTTTAATACTTCTCTATGTTGTACAGACTCATACAGATGTCAAGGCCTAATCTTGGTCATTCTACAAAAGTAGTGCAACATAATGTCACTCTTAATTTGTACATATTTTTATTTTTATACATAATTTGTACAGATCAACTGGCATTAAACTGGCATTACTAACTAATTCATAATTAGTATTTAAGTCAGTGCTTAATTTAGTGCTTTAAAGGAACTCTTAAAACTCTCCAATAATCAGTTTTTGTCATTACCAATATAATCTAGAATTTATCAGTAGTGCAGCATAAATGCAAATTTGATAGATTATAAACTTTAACATTTGATAAAAAATAGTTGACAGATTTTTTGTTAGTTATTATGATAAAAGATGATTTAACCAAGAAAATTAATTTGTTCAAATAAACATGGTTATTATCCTTTTTACATTTTTATTCTATTAATTATAGCAAAGGATTTTATTTATTTTAAGGAAGTTTTCAATTTTAAATCAGAAATGCAAATGACTTTGTACCATAAAAGAATGGAAAAGAGAAAAAAAAGTTATCACCTAAAACTTAAAGAAACAGAATAAAATAAAATAAATAAAATAAACAAACCAGTGAAAGCACTGAAATATTTGTGAAATAAAGTTCCTAAACCTTGATGGTGAACGTGAATGTAGGATTTGTTCTTCGATTTATGATTGAGTACTATTAACTTAGTTTGTCTGTTTAATACTGTAACTTATGATAAGATTAGCATTAGGCATGTTTGCAGTTGTTAACATGTAATTAAACAATGTATAACAGTCATAAACAGTTCTTATATGATTCATATTGTATTTATATAGCCAGAATTGTTTTGTTACCACAGGCATCAAAAGAGTTCATGCAGGGATCAATTCCTTGACCAATTTTCTTTCATCTCTAAATGCTGTATATTTAATTACTTATGGTAGACACAATCTAATATAATAACATTTTAATTAAATATATAGTTACAGTTCTACAGTCTGAATTATTTAAGATCATTACCTCATATCCTTTGGAATTCAAAGTATATATACTTTGTCATATTACAATGTAAAACGTACATTCACATAAGCTACTGCAACAAGTTTTTTTGTAATAACCTTCCAGAGTTATTGACAATGATTAGATCATGTTGTTGACACAGCTCGAGCTCCTGAAAGGGAACTCACCATTTACAGCCAGAGGGCGCAGTTTCACCTCTCTTCCTCTGAGGAGGGGAAGGGGATGGATGTTGGTGAACTTTCAGATACAACCCTCAGCCAGCCAACTTTCAGTGCTACAAGGCATGGCCAGCTCCAGTGAACACCCCCCTTTGGTTACACCCAGTACCGTAGCAGACTTGGAGGTTTCGCCGCCTTGCAGGAGGCCTCTAGAGCTGCACCAGGGTGTAAGCTCCGGCTCTAGGTATACCAGAGGTCAGTCTCAAGCAGGCTCTGGTCATGGAACAAGAAGTAGATACTCTCTTGAGGAAGGAGGCCATTGAGGTGGTCTCACTGTCAGACAGAGAGCACTGTTTCTACAGCCGGTACTGCATAGTTCCCAGATAGAAAAGAGGGTTTCATCCTATACTAATCTACGTCAGCTGAACCACTCACTTTTGAGACTCAAGATGCTTTTGAGGCTCAAGATGCTGACCCTGAATCAGGTCGTGTTCCAAATCAGGTCCGAGGACTGGTTTGTAATGATAGATATGAAGGATGCATACTTTTATGCATCCATCCTTCTAGCGAGCTGGTCTGTCAACCCTGCCACATACAGTGCTTTAGGGCATGGCCAGCTCCAGCGAATGCCCTCCCCATTTTTACCTGGTACCACAGCGGACTTGGAGGGTTTGCAGCCTCTCAGGAGGCCAATAGAGCTGCACCAGTGTGTAGCTCCAGCTCTAGACACACTAGAGGTCAGTCTTGAGAGACTGATTCCTTTAAGAAACTATCTAGCAATCTGCCAGATGTGTCTTGATGGGTCCTGTGCACTGTAGTTGCAAGTCTCGTCCGTCCCACTTCAACGTGGTGTGCCATACCTTGATGAGGCCTGAGCAGGCTCTGATCATGGAACATAGGAAGTTCCTGGGGTTTGCTTTTGGGGCCGAAGCTTTCAATACCAGCTCCTTCTGTTTTATCTTGCCTTCTCACCCCGCATCTTTACTGAGTGTGGGTGCAGCACTGACCCTGATGAGACTTCAGGTTGTCCACATTCTAAATTATATCAACAATTGTTTGATACTGGCTTAAGTGGAGAAGCTGGCAGTCTGGGATCGAGATGTCATTCTTGCCCACATGAAGGAGCTGGGGTTAAGGCTGAACACCATAAAGAGTGTGCTTTCTGCATTACTGAGAAACATCTAGGCATATCTAGGCATAGTATGGGATTCGACCATTATGGGGGCACAGTTGTCACCCGCTCGTGTCGAATCCATCATTACGGCCGTCAAGATAGTGAGAGAAGGCCAATCACTCCCTGGGAAGCAGTTTCAGGCCTTACGTGCCTTAAATGTGTGAAGAGATCCCGGGATCCAGTCTCAGGGCCGCGTGCTGGGAGTTTGTGGTCGTCACGTAACTCTTACGACATATGCATCCCTCACGGGCTATAGAGCAGTCATGAGTGCACGCACCACCCAAGGTCTCTGCGTAGGGCCCCATCACACATGGCATATCAATTGCCTAGAGATGCTGGCCGTGATTCAAGCATTGAAGCATTTCTTTCAAGACCTCAAGGGCCACCATGTGTTGGTCCATATGAACAACACGTTGGTGGCTTCCTACATCAACCACCATTGGAGTCTGGGATCTTGCCTCCTGTACAAGCTGGTACATCAGATCCTTCTGTGGGCCCAGGGGGAGCTGCTCTCCTTGAGGGCAGCGTATATCTTCTTCCTCTCCATCTTCTTCTTTCGGCTTCTCCAATTAGCGGTTGCCACAGTGGATCATCATTCTCCATACCCCCTCTACATCTGCCTCTTTCAACCCAACTACCTGCATGTCTTCCCTTACCACATCCCTAAACTTCCTCTTTGGTCTTCCTCTTTTCCTTCTTCCTGGTGACTTCATTCTCAGCATTCTCCTACCGATATACCACATGTCCCTCCTCTGCACATGTCCAAACCATGTGGGCAGCATATATCCCAGGCCACTTAAACGAGGGAGCAGATGCCTTCTTGAGACAAGGGCCGAGGCCTGAGGAATGGCAACTCCACCCTGAGGTGGTGGAGCAAATTTGCAGGAGATTTTACAGAGCACAAGTGGATCCGTTTGCGACTCAAGAGATAACGCACTGCCCCCTTTGTTTTTTCCTCACTCAGGGGAGTTCCCGAGAGAGTTTGCTGGGACAGAGTCCGTCTCCTCCTGGTGGCCCTTCTTTAGCCGGGCAGACCAAAAGGTGCAGGCTATTTGTATCTAACAAAGCCCTATATTTATGGAACAGCCTTTGAATTAGTGTTCGTTACTCAGACACAGTCTCACTGTTGTCTGGATTAAAAACTTATTTGTGTGTCAACCCATTTGCCAGTAGTATTTTCTGAGGTAAAAAAAAACAGACCTAGGGGGATCATGGATATAGAGTGTTTTGGTGAGCTGGGATGTTGGGATGCTGTCATCCACTAACTATTTCACTCAAGTTTGTTGTGGTGGGCTGTCTCTTATCCCAGAGATCCTTCATGTCGGTGCTACCTTCTGGCTCTCCCTTTTTGTTATGCTGCCATAGCTAGTTTTGTTAAAGCCCCTATTTACATCCTGTTAACAGTGTACAGTATCTTTATCTTTTATGTAACAATAAGGATACCTCATAATTCATGTTTTTTCATGTTGTCACCCCTTTACACCTCTCTCTCTATCTTTCTCTCTCTCTCTCTTACTTTCTCTCTCTATTTATATATATTAAGTCAAACAGTACCATTTACCAGTGATCCTGTCTCATTCTTCTCTCCGGATCCGCCTGATTCATCCATTCGGTGGAGTTTTCTTAATTTGGAGTTCACTCTGTGTAGCTGAGGATGGTTCCACATGAACAGTCTAAAGATCCATGAAGTTACTGAGCAACTCAAGAACTACAGTATGAAGATGGATTTGGACTGTAATTAAAATTAGCAGTCTGCTACAATGCTTAGGTCTACAATTGCTTTAAACAGTTCTGCATTTAAGCACCCATCAGTAAACAGTTAATTAAACAGTTAATTAAATCTCAAAAATAAAAAACTATAATGAATGGACATTAGGTGGCAGCCAGTTGAGGGTGAATTTCTTTCTGAGTCTGGTACTTCTCAAAGTTTCTTTCTAATACCATCTCAGTGAATTTTTCCTTGTGACAATGTCCATTGTTAAAAGTGCTATACAAATAAATATAAGATAAGATAAGATAAGATATACCTTTATTCGTCCCACAGTGGGGAAATTTCTCTGTTTCAGCAGCAAAAAATAAATAAATGCAAATATTTAAAAGAATAGGCACATACTATAGTATATACACAATACAATGTATAAATACAACTAATGAAAAAATATGAATTGAATAGAAGTGAATTTAATTGAATTAAATTAAATTGGATTGGACAGAACTGAACTGAATTCAATGTAATTTCATTGGAACAATGACCATTGTTGAAAGTACTACACAAATAAATATGAATTGAATTGAATTGAATTGAATTGAATTGAATTGAATTGAATTGAATTGAATTGAATTGAAATGGCCTGAACTTAACTGAACTGAGTGGAACTGAACTGAAATGTACTGAATTCAATTGTATTGAATATGCTCCCATTGGGTCATATAGAATTTTAACACTGCTTACCATAATTATGCAGATACTCAAATATATGTAGTTACTTCACCAAAAGATTGCAAACCAATAGATTAGCTGTATTTATTTATATGGAGCAGATAAATGGTTGGATTAGTCAAAATCTCTCTGAATTAAATACAGACAAATCCAAGGTTATTGTGTTTGGCAGGAAAGAGAACAAAGACTCAGAAACAGTCTACATGTCAGCCCAAGGGGGCTAAAAACCAAAGACCATGGTGTAACAATAAACTCAGATCTGACTTTTACTGGCCATTATTCGTCAAATTCTGTAACAGCTTACTGACTGAACTACCAAAAAAAAAAAAAAAACACTATTAAACAGTTGCAATTTAAATGCTAGAGTTCCAACCAAGACCATGGGTATATTACACATTATTCTAGCTATGAAATCATTCAGGGTGTCAGTGACTTTTGTGTAGACTAAACCTGGTTTTAATTTATTTTATGTAATTTATTTTAGTAAAGCACAGGAACGGTCTTATATATGAAATGAGCTTTATAAATGAACCTTGAATGAATGAATGTCTTGAATGAATATGGGGTTGCAAGGGTATTTTATATAATACTATATGTAAAATGTGAATACTTGACATGTATACAGTGGACATTAATTCTTGTTATTCTTATTATGAGTAACTGTACATCTGAAGTCTTTATAATTCTGTTGCTATATAAATAGTTATAAATGCAGCACAGTATATAATTTGAATTGAATAGCTTGCTCAGGACTTCTAGATCTTTGTTTATTAAGAGAATGGTCAATTTTTCCAACAAGTATAATCAATAAAAGATCAACAGACTTTTATACACATTACAATCTTCCCAAACACAAAGTAGTGAACACTATGGTTTCTTCGTAGCTATAATGAGGGGGGTCCTCATTATAGCTACTAAGAAACCATAGACCCACCAACCTAAGACCCTGTTGCATGTTATCTTTGGTATCTATCATGACCACAGATGGCATCCTCAGGAAACATTAATAGAAAGGTTGGGTATAATGTGAAATTTGTTGATTAGTATCTGGTAAGGCGATTGAATTATACTAAATAATATGTGCTCAACTAATGTAATAATAGACTGAGACCCATAAAGACATGGTTTGTCATGGATGGTGTGGAAAAAAAATGTAATGGCCTGCACAGAGCCCTGATCTCAACCCCAATGAACACTTTTGGGATAAATTGGAACGCTGACTTCCCCACAAACCTTCTCAACCAACATCAGTGCCTGAACTCACTAATGCTTTTGTGGTTGAATAGAAATCCCTGCAGTCATGCTTCAAAGTCCATAGTGGAAAGAGTGGAAGTTATTAGAACAGATATTGTAACAGCAAAGAGGGACTAAATATAGAATGTGATGCTCAAAAAGCACATGGTTGTGATGATCAAGTGTCTACAAACCTTTGGCTATCTAATGTATATAAAAATACTATTTCAAATTCTTTTGAGGTATTTCATAATGTTTTAGATTTTTGCTGTAAGCTTTTCTTTGCTTTAGCTTTGCAGGTTAAGCTGATGTCATATTGATAGACCTATTTATTGACAATATTTTGTTAAGGTTTATGAAAAGTAAAAAAAAAAATTTAGCATGACGTGATTCATGTGGCTAACATGCTAACATGCTCACTACCACTGACCAGAATTTTCCATATACAAAACCAGAGCCAGAAACATGAAAGTAATCATCCCTTAACAAACTGGGCAAGGAGTACCATGTCTGAATCCCATGCAGTGCAGTTTATGGATTGTAACACGTTCTCTGAAGATTGTTATAAGTATTATATGAGTTTTGAGTTATAGGTCATGGAAAATGTTCTTGAATATATTTTTGATAAATGAGGTGGACTGCATTTGTGAAATTTTATGGCTTGTTGTAGCTGGTTACATTGAAAATGATCTTGTATACTATATTTTTCCTTCAGGAACTTTACTGCATTATCCAAATTAATATCCATTTATATTTGTTTTAGATTTTTGTGTGATATTTATAGATATGGTATGGCCTGTAAGGATAGCAAATGTGAAGTACTAGAACAAAATTCACAAGAACTATGCATTCAGAGTCTTTTAGATAACCTTAATTACAATCTTTATGTAATGTAAACAGCAAAAAAAATAAATAATATGAAATAAATATTTTAAAAAACTTCAATATTCATGTCAGGGATTCCCCTGCCACGCCCCCCTCGGCCACTGTCAGAGATTCCCCTGCCACGCCCCTCTTGGCCGCTGTCAGAGATGCACCCTGCCACGCCCCCCTCAGTAGCTCTCATGGTTCCTCATTATCCCGTGCCTGCCTGAACACCGACAGCTGTGACTCGTTATGGTTCAGACTATATAGACTCACGTTCTCGAGTCACAGGCTGTCGGTTCTTGTATTGTCATGCTGGTGGTACCCGTGCCTGCTCGACCGCCAGCATTCCCCGCTGGTTCCGTATCCTGGTTCTGTTTCTTATGGATTACTGTTAGCCGTTGCCGTTTACTTTCGTTTTGGACTCTAGGTTTCCTTTTGGATTACTCGTCTCGAGAGGATATTCTTTGTTTGTTTTCTCGCCTCGGCAGCAGTGAGTGTTTCTTTGTGGAACTGAATAAATAAACTATGATTGACTTGCTTCCGCTTCCGCGTCCTGTCCATCAGCCTGACAGAAGAACCGACCGAAACCGAAAGCGGAATCGCCCACCCGTGATTTCGGCCGCGATGGATCGGCAGCCGAACCCGGCTTCGGATTTTCACAGAGAGTTCCATGCTGCTCCTCGCGGCTCAAAGCCACACACGCTGGATCATGAAAGCGCGGCTGCGCCACGCCCCTCCGCGAGCGCGAGGGGATTTCCGTCTCGCTTCTTTGGGAAAGGAGAAGAATTGGGCGGGTTTCTAAGGAGCATCGGTGAGTATGTGGAGGAGAATTTTTCGCAGTTTTCCTCCGAACGGGCCAAGATCGCCTTCTGCGTTTCTCTCCTGGCTGGTGACGCTCTCGCAAAAACCAGCAGATTATGGAGCGCCAAAGGGGGCAATTTTGGCTCACTCGCCGAATTCTGCAAACTTCTTCTGGGGATGTGTGGGATGGAGGTGGTGGATGTCCATGACAGTCCCCTTAAAGATGAAGAAGCTTCGTTCCATGGGTCCTCAGAACGCGCCGCTTCGTTCCATGATTCTCCAAGGTGCTCGGCTTAGTTCCATGGGTCTTCAGAGCGCGCCACTTCGTTCCAGGATTATCAATGGTGCTCGGTTCCATCCCTGGGCATCCAAGAACGCGAGGCTCAGTTCCCGGGTTTCCACGGACACATGGCCCTGCCCCTGGGTCAGTACAAGCGCGCTGCTGTGTTCCGGGGTTCTCGTGGACGCTCTACACCATCTCCGAGCGTCTGCGAGCGCGCCCTGGCATCCCAGCACTCCCATGAGCAGTCCGTGCCGGCACCGAACATCTACAAGTGTGCTGCCCTGTTTCGATGTTCCCGTGGGCGTGCCTCTTTGCCACAGTGTCTCCAGGAGCGCGCCTCTTCGCCACAGTGTCTCCAGGAGCGCGCCTCTTTGCCACAGTGTCTCCAGGAGCGCGCCTCTTCGCCACAGTGTCTCCAGGAGCGCGCCTCTTCGCCACAGACCCGTCACGAGAGCGCCGGGCCGCCACAGACCCGTCACGAGAGCGCCATGCCACCACAGAGTCGTCACGAGAGCGCCGGGCCGCCACAGAGTCGTCACGAGAGCGCCGGGCCGCCACAGAGTCGTCACGAGAGCGCCGGGCCACCACAGAGTACCGCCGAGGGTGCCGCTCAGCCACAGAGTTCCGCCGAGGGTGCCGCTCAGCCACAGAGTTCCGCCGAGGGTGGCGCTCAGCCACAGAGTTCCGCCGAGGGTGGCGCTCAGCCACAGAGTCCCGCCAAGGGTGCCGCTCAGCCACAGAGTTCCGCCGAGGGTGCCGCTCAGCCACAGAGTCCCCCTGAGAGTTCAGGCCGCGAAGGGGACGTCGTACCGCCGCCTGGCCGCGTAGAGGTCGTCGTACTGCCGCCTGGCCGCGAAAGGGTCGTCGTACCGCCGCCTGGCCGCGTAGAGGTCGTCGTACCGCCGCCTGGCCGCGTAGAGGTCGACGTACCGCCGCCTGGCCGCGTAGAGGTCGTCGTACCGCCGCCTGGCCGCGTAGAGGTCGTCGTACCGCCGCCTGGCCGCGTAGAGGTCGTCGTACAGCCGCCGGGCCGCGAAGAAGGCGACGGCTCGCCCCCAGGCTCCACAGAAGGCAACGGCTCGCCCCCAGGTCCTCCTCAGGTCGACGGTTCGCATCCAGGGCCTCCTCAGGTCGACGGCTCGCATCCAGGGCCTCCTCAGGTCGACGTCGGGCCTCCAGGTTCCCCGCAGGGCGACGTCGGGCCTCCAGGTCCCCCTGACGACGGCAGAGCTCTCCAGAGGCCCTCCGAGGGTGTCGTTACAGTTCAACGTCCTGCCGAGGGTGCCTCTGTGTTCCTGGTCTCCGTCGAGGACGTCGCTTCGCTCCAGGTCTCCAGGGAAGTCGTCTCTCTACCTCCTGTTTCCGCTGAGGTCGTCGCTTTGTTCCTGGTCTCCAGGGAGGTCGTCTCTCCGCCTCCTGTCTCCGCCGTGGACGTCGCTCCGCTCCAGGTCTCCAGGGGAGTCGTCTCTCCGCCTCCTGTCTCCGCCGTGGACTTTGCTCGGCCTCCGGTCTCCGCCGTGGACGTTGCTCGACCTCCGGTCTCCGCCGTGGACGTCGCTCGGCCTCCGGTCTCCGCCCTGGACGTCGCTCGGCCTCAGGTCTCTGCCGTGGACGTCGCTCGGCCTCCGGTCTCCGCCGTGGACGTCGCTCGGCCTCCGGCCTTCGTCGTGGACAGCGTACGGTTCCGGGTCCACGCCGTGGAGATCGCGCCACCGCTGGTCTCCGCCAAGAGCTTGGCTCAGCTTCCGGTCTTCTCGAGGGCCGCTGACCCGTTCCTGATCCCGACCGAGGACACCGTTTTGCCTTGGGCCCCTTCCGATCCTCCCCTGTTCTGCTGCGATGCTCACAGGGCCTCCTTTGTCCCGGGTCGGTTGGGGAGGCCTTCCTCAGAGTGCCCCGGCCCGCCTGGCGTTGGTGGGTTTTTGGGGCGTCGGGTGCCGCCCCTGGAGGGGGGGGTACTGTCAGCGATTCCCCTGCCACGCCCCCCTCGGCCGCTGTCAGAGATTCCCCTGCCACGCCCCCCTCGGCCGCTGTCAGAGATGCACCCTGCCACGCCCCCCTCAGTAGCTCTCATGGTTCCTCATTATCCCGTGCCTGCCTGAACACCGACAGCTGTGACTCGTTATGGTTCAGACTATATAGACTCACGTTCTCGAGTCACAGGCTGTCGGTTCTTGTATTGTCATGCTGGTGGTACCCGTGGCTGCTCGACCGCCAGCATTCCATGCTGGTTCCGTATCCTGGTTCTGTTTCTTATGGATTACTGTTAGCCGTTGCCGTTTACTTTCGTTTCGGACTCTAGGTTTCCTTTTGGATTACTCGTCTCGAGAGGATATTCTTTGTTTGTTTTCTCGCCTCGGCAGCAGTGAGTGTTTCTTTGTGGAACTGAATAAATAAACTATGATTGACTTGCTTCCGCTTCCGCGTCCTGTCCGTCAGCCTGACAATTCAATACTTATTCCAGGATTAATAACAGGTAAATTACACAAATGAACACAACCTGTATTATATTGTAAACATGTCTCTTTTTTAAATATTCATATCTTTAAGAATTTAACAGATGTAATACTCTGGCCAAAATGTTCTCGCCTCTTACCTGATGGAAGTTCTCATAGCTGAAAAAAAAGCCAGAATTTCTGTAAGGAGATTTATAAAATGGTTATATGCATCCCAAGCCAGACATTTAACATTGGAAAAAGACTTATTCCATTGGGAGTTCACTATGGTGATCTCAAGTAGCTGTACAGTACTGTCTTGGCCACAATGCCTGTGGAGCTGGCTTCCTGACCAAAGAGCTCAGTGCTGGAACACAACAGAGGTTTGGAAGCTTTTGTAGACATTAAACCTAACTAGTAATTATTAAGGAATTTTTTGTCATTTTTTCCTGGCTACTATAAAGAAGCTTTTGTATAGTCTTGCACATAGGTCTTGTTTAAATAAAAGTAAATTTATCACAGATGCATCATTTGATAATACTACAAAAATACTGCATTAATGTATATGTTCCAAGTTTCGAACCAGATAATATGCAATATAAACTCTGAAGTTTTAGATAATTATTTTGCCATTTAAAGAAATCACAAAGATAGATGTCATTGTTGCCACTAGCTTGCTCACTTGGGATACTCTTAGAAGGGGTAAATTTATAATCACTGAGTTACAGGCACCCATATATAAATTCATATTCATCTCTGTAAATCTGCCACTGGACTGACAATGATGAAAAAATGCTATACAAATTAAAGCTGAATTGATTTGAATCGATTAATGAAAGGACTGAGTGTAATTTAAGTTCTTGTTTTAAGCCAGTAAACACTACTGAACTGGTACATAATGTTTTTGTTTAAAAAGTTAGTGAAATGTAATCTTACAGATTATTGAGAGCATTTAAAAGATGTCCTTCAAAATGTGAAATGTATTGTAGTTTCCAACCAACCCAGCCATTAGGGAGGCACAAGCCAGTGCATTCTTAGTGCCGGTCCCAAGCCCGGGTAAATGGGGAGGGTTGCGTTAGGAAGGGCATCCAGCGTAAAACATGTGCCAAATCAAATATGCGGATCACAAATGAGAATTTCATACCGGATCGGTCGAGGCCCGGGTTAACAACGACCGCCACAGGTATCGTTAGCCGACAGGGTACCGGTGGAAATTGGGCTACTGTTGGCCGAAGGAGGAAAAGGAGAGGAGGAAGACGTCTACAGAGACGGCAGGGAAAGGAGCAGTGTAGGAGAGTGGAGGTTAGGGTTGGTACTTTAAATGTTGGTACTATGACGGGTAAAGGGAGAGAAGTAGCTGATATGATGGAGAGGAGAAAGGTAGATATGCTGTGTGTTCAGGAGACCAAGTGGAAAGGGAGTAAGGCCAGGAACATTGGAGGTGGATTTAAACTGTTTTATCATGGTGTGGATGGAAAGAGAAATGGTGTAGGGGTGATTCTGAAGGAAGAGTACAGTAAGAGTGTAGTGGAGGTGAAGAGAGTTTCTGATAGGGTGATGATCGTGAAGGTGGAAGTTGAAGGGATGATGATAAATGTCATCAGTGCCTATGCTCCACAAGTTGGCTGTGAGATGGAGGAGAAGGAAAGATTCTGGAGTGAATTAGATGAAGTGGTAGATGGTGTACCTAGGAAAGAACGATTGGTGATTGGGGCGGACTTTAATGGGCATGTAGGTGAAGGGAACAGAGGTGACGAGGAGGTGATGGGTAGGTATGGTTTTAAGGAGAGGAATGTGGAAGGGCAGATGGTGGTAGATTTTGCTAAAAGGATGGAAATGGCAGTGGTGAACACTTATTTTAAGAAGAAGGAGGATCATAGGGTGACGTATAAGAGTGGAGGAAGGTGCACACAGGTGGACTATGTGCTATGCAGGAGATGCAACCTGAAGGAGATTGGCGACTGTAAGGTGTTGGCAGGGGACAGTGTAGCTAGACAGCATAGGATGGTGGTCTGTAGGATGGTTTTGGAGGCGAAGAAGAAGAGGAGGAGAGTGAGGACTGAAAGAATAATAAGATGGTGGAAACTGAAGGAGGAAGAGTGTAGTGTGAGGTTCAGGGAAGAGGTCAGAGAGAGGCTCAGTGGTGTTAAGGAGGTGTTGGATGATTGGGCAACTACTGCAGGAGTGATGAGGGAGGCAGCTAGAAAAGTACTTGGTGTGACATCTGGAAATAGAAAGGAAGACAAGGAGACGTGGTGGTGGAATGAGGAAGTGCAGAAGAGCATAAGGAGAAAGAGGTTGGCAAAACAGAAGTGGGATAGACAGAGTGATGAGAAAAGTAGGCAGGAGTACAAGGAGACGCGGCAGCAGGTTAAGAGGGATGTGGCGAAAGCCAAGGAAAAGGCATATGAGGAGCTGTATGAGAGGTTGGACACTAAGGAAGGAGAAAAGGATTTGTACCGATTGGCCAGGCAGAGGGACCGAGCTGGAAAAGATGTACTGCAAGTTAGAGCAGTAAAGGATGGAGAGGGAAATGTGTTGACTAGTGAGGAGAGTGTGTTGAGAAGGTGGAGGGAGTATTTTGAGCAGCTGATGAATGAGGAAAATCAGAGAGAGAGAAGGTTGGATGATGTGGAGTTGGTGAAGCAGGATGTAGATAGGATTAGTAAGGAGGAAGTGAGAGCAGCAATTAAGAGGATGAAGAGTGGAAAGTCGGTTGGACCAGATGACATACCGGTAGAAGCGTGGAGATGTTTAGGAGAGATGGCAGTGGAGTTTTTGACCAGATTGTTTAACAGGATTTTGGAAGGTGAGAAGATGCCTGAGGAATGGAGAAGAAGTGTGCTGGTACCGATCTTTAAGCATAAAGGAGATGTGCAGACCCGCAGTAACTACAGAGGTATTAAGTTGATCAGTCACACCATGAAGTTATGGGAAAGAGTAGTGGAAGCCAGGCTGAGAGAAGAGGTGACAATCTGTGAGCAACAGTATGGTTTCATGCCGAGGAAGAGCACCACAGATGCCTTATTTGCTTTGAGAATGTTGATGGAGAAGTATAGAGAAGGACAGAAGGAATTGCATTGTGTATTTGTGGATTTAGAGAAGGCGTACGACAGGGTGCCAAGAGAGGAGTTGTGGTATTGTATGAGGAAGTCAGGTGTGTCAGAGAAGTATGTGAGGGTGGTGCAGGACATGTATGAGGACAGTGTGACGGCAGTGAAGTGTGCAGTAGGTACGACAGACTGGTTTAGAGTGAAGGTTGGACTGCATCAAGGATCGGCCCTGAGCCCTTTCCTGTTTGCAGTGGTGATGGACAGGTTGACGGACGAGGTCAGACAGGAGTCTCCCTGGACTATGATGTTTGCGGATGATATTGTGATTTGTTGTGAGAGTAGGAAGCAGGTTGAGAAGAGCCTGGAGAGGTGGAGATATGCGCTGGAGAGAAGGGGAATGAAACTCAGTAGGAGTAAGACAGAATACATGTGTGTGAATGAGAGGGAGGGCAGTGGAGTGGTGCGGTTGCAGGGAGAAGAGCTTCAGAAGGTGGAGGAATTCAGGTACCTGGGGTCAACAGTGCAAAGTAATGGAGAGTGTGTTAGAGAAGTGAAGAAAAGAGTGCAGGCAGGGTGGAGTGGGTGGAGAAGAGTGACAGGAGTGATTTGTGATAGTAGGGTATCTGCAAAATTGAAAGGAAAAGTTTATAGGACTGTGGTGAGACCTGCGATGTTGTATGGTTTAGAGACAGTGGCATTGAGTAAAAGACAGGAGGTGGAGCTGGAGGTAGCAGAGCTGAAGATGTTGAGGTTTTCGTTGGGAGTGACGAGGATGGATAAGATTAGAAATGAGTTTATTAGAGGGACAGCGCATGTAGGATGTTTTGGTGACAAGGTGAGGGAGGCGAGATTAAGATGGTTTGGACATGTGCAGAGGAGGGACATGAATTATATTGGTAGAAGAATGCTGAGGATGGAGCCACCAGGAAGGAGGAAAAGAGGAAGGCCAAGGAGGAGGTTCATGGATGTGGTGAGGGAAGACATGCAGGTAGTTGGTGTAAAAGAGGCAGATGTAGAGGACAGGGTGGTATGGAGACGGATGATTCGCTGTGGCGACCCCTAATGGGAGCAGCCGAAAGAAGAAGAAGAAGATTGTAGTTTCCAACCAAATCATATCCTCGTGCTTGTACAAATATTTGAGGGTCTATCTGGCAAAAATCCCTGTAAGAACGTATCAAGATAGTAGTACAAGGTAAAATACACAAAATTTGTTTATTAGTCTGTAGTCTGATTAGTCTTATTAGGCAGTGGAGTGGTGTGGTTGCAGGAAGAAGAGGTGGTGAAGGTGGATAAGTTTAGGTACCTGGGGTCAACAGTGCAATGTAATGGAGAGTGTGTTAGAGAAGTGAAGAAAAGAGTGCAGGCAGGGTGGAGTGGGTGAAGAAGAGTGGCGGGAGTGATTTGTGATAGAAGGGTATCTGCAAGAGTGAAAGGTAAAGTGTATAGGACTGTGGTGAGACCTGAGATGTTGTATGGTTCAGAGACAGTGGCATTGACTAAAAGACAGGAGGTGGAGCTGGAGGTAGCAGAGTTGAAGATGAAATTTTCATTAGGAGTGATGAGGATGGACAAGATTAGAAATTAGATTATTAGAGGGACAGCACATGTAGGACATTTTGGAGACAAGGTAAGGGAGGCTAGATTGAGATGGTTTTAACATGTGCAGAGGAGGGACATGGGGTATATCAGTAGGAGAATGCTGAGGATGGAGACGCCAGTAGGAAAAGAGGAAGGCCAAGGAGGTGGTTTATGAATGTGTTAAGGGAAGACATGCAGGTAGTTGCTTTGAAAGAGGCAGATGTAGAGGACAGGGCAGTATGGAGACGGATGATCCAATGTGGCGACCCGAAATGGGAGCAGCCAAAAGAAGAAGAAGAAGACATTTTATGCATTGTCAAATTGTGTGATCTGAGTTCTCCAGGATGAGCATAAAACCTTGACATGGGCATGCATCTCCAGAGATATCATAGCAGTTTCACCTTGTGGTGATTTAGTTTCAGATGATCAGCTGCAATTCATGGACAGACAAGCAGATAATTATTCAGAAGCATGATAGTCTGAGGGAGGAACATGAGAGAATGAGTGTCTTCAAAATAGCAGAGCAGGAAAAATGTGATGATATTACCTCACTGACAGAGTGAGAATATAGGGAATATAGTAGAGGACCAGGTACTGAGCAAAGTGAGACACCATTGTTCTTCTACGTAGGAAGCAAACCACTGCCAGACTGCACCAACAGATCCAAGGCTTGTAAGAATGGACAGTAAAGTCTTCTGATTAAGTATAATCAAGGCTGCTGGGAGATCCAGGAAGATGAGAGCCAATGTTAGTTTGGCTGATTAAGTGTGTCTTATGGAGTTGTGAGGTACAACCCATGCTGTATTGATGGCAGTACATGACCAGATGTTATAGAGTCATTAAAGATGGAGGATTTATGAGAATGTCTGGAGCACTGTGTAAAGGATAGAATTCTTCAGGAAGCAGCTAGGATTGCAGGAAAATATAAACTTCCAAATCTCTACTGCAGAAAATTCTGAAAGGTTTGCAAGAGGACTTGTATTATCTAACAGGTTCTTGTAATTAAAAAGAAATAAAATTAAATGTATTATTTAAATTAATTAAACAAAAATGAATTGCTTCATAATTAGACATTTATTTGACAAAACACCAAACATTTACACTGATTTTCACCATAATGCCACGTAAATGTTTTAAAGGAAGAAATTAACTGACAAATAAGTTTAAAAATAAAGTCTCTTTTGTTTGTGGACAGCTTACTATAGGATTTTTGAACATCCTATTCCATATTCAGTCTCCAGTCTAGGATGTTCCACTGTTCAACTTTGGAGTGTGGTTCTGGAGATTTGTGCTCATTCAGCCAACAAGTGTGTTAATAAACACAGGTATTTATGTAGGTGAGGTAACGAGAACACGGGTGCAGTCAGAGGTTACATGCATACATGAAAATGTTCATTAGGGTTGAGGTCAGAGCTCTACAGCAGGCCAATCAAGATCTCCAATTCCAAATCATTTTAAGCATATCTTCATGGAGCTGGCTTTGTGCACAAGGGCACTGTCATGCTGGAACAGGTTTGAATCTCCTCGTTCAAGTGAGGGGGAAAATTTAATTCTAGCACATTAAATGACATCCTATGCAATCGTGTAAGATCTTTGTGGTAACAGCTTTAGGGAAGAATCACATATGGCTGGAAAAGTCAGCTGCCAACACTTTTGTTCATATAGTTATTTTTATAACTTTAAACAGTTATATATCTCAGTAAATGTGTTTGAGTATTAGTCCAGACCTCATTGTTGCAAATTTACTGTTTGAACAATTTAGATCAAATAACTCTGGAAAAAGACATCTACAATTAAGAAAGAAATTGTTACCAAAATCACATGTGAGGATTTCTGTTGCGGAACACTGCTAATGATTAATGAAGGCTAGCAGGTGCAAGTTAGAGTTATTTAAATGCGATCATGTTACATGGTCCGTGGGACCTTGCGTTCACTTTTAACTACATAAGCTTATTTGGATTTCTTTTAACCAACTGCCTGGGTCTCATCCGATGCTCAGGGCTAAGCTCTTTTACACATTGACATACTGATGTCCTCTGGCTTGTGTGAAAGGCAAGGCTGTGAACAAACCAGACACTTCCTCCACTTAGAGGTGGCTGGGCACTGTGCGTAGAACAGCAGAGCTGGAACTTTTGTGCTGTCTCCAAGGCCAGCCCGACACATGGCAGCTCCCAAAATAACAGCTTTGTCTAACCTTGGAAAGATGCCATAATCGTGGCTCATAGGTTGTGATGACAACAATTTCCCTGAGGTACCATTGCAGGGCAACAAGCCACCTGCCATTAAACTTGGTAAGATTACATAGTCATTCTGCTATCCAGCACCATCTTAGAATATGACACACTAATCATATTACTCTGCTCATAATGCTGTAATCTGATTGCAAACATTGGCTAATAACATTAAAACAGTGCTCCCATTATTCTATGATTTACTGTGGTTTGCTTTTAGACATTAAAGCTGTTTGTTCAATCAGAACTCAATGATATACTAATCATAGGATCAGGTCATGGATTCTTTGGCTAAATTTTCTTGTATTGCCATAGGAGATTTCAATTCATCAAATGCTTATCTGTGATAACTAAGGATTATGAGCTCAGCAGGTTTCTTGTAGATTTATTTTTGCAAGTAGATAGTGGAAAAGAGAACAGAGCATTCTTTAATAACACAGGCTTCACTCTCCTCACTGTTAAAGGAATGCTTGGAATGCAAAGACTGGTTTCCAACTGGGTCCCAAGGACTAGTAGCACTTCATTATCAGTCCAACAGAGCTAATTGTGGGGTAATATTTGACAGTGTGATTTCCTTTATTTTTAAAACAGATTTTACATGAACAAGCAACAATAGAGTGGTAAATCCATTACCAATTCAAAACAAAGGAGAGCAAAAAACGTTACTGTTTAAAATCACTGCTCGGAACATTAAAAGTACATCAAAACCTACTGTACCTTCAAACAGGTCCTCTCTGGTGAATCAGATTTAAAATGTTCAGAATAGTAAGTTTACCTGTAATACTCTGAAGTTTTTGTTTGGTATATTATACTAAGTTTGTTTAGTATATTATACTAAAGGGAACTGGTTACTCTTATATTGAAAATTATATTAATGCATCTTTGATATGCTAAATTAAAGAAACATAAGAGAGAGGTACACCTAATCATAACAAACCAGCCAGCACAACTTAAGATTTGTGGACTGCAAAATTGAGAGGATGCCAATGTTGTGACTAGATGTGTGAGAGTTGAGATGGTCACACGTTTTTAAGCCAAAACATTTAGATGAGCGTAACGACTGACTGAGTCACTAAAACATGCTGGCCAATTCAAATAATCGAATCCACAGTATGCAAAAAGCATGACATATTTAGGCAAACATTTAAGCACCTAATTCACAGTTATAATACATAAATAAGTTAATTAATTAAGTAAGTAAGTAAGTAATATGTTAATTAATTAGTTAATTGGTTACTTGATTGATTAATTACTTAATAAGCAAGCATATTTTTTATATTGAAACATATTATCTCTTTCTGAATCCAAGTATTTAGACTACTGTTAAGTAATGTGTATGGCAGGATGCAGAGGGTGGATTTGTACTAATGACCCCTTCTATATTAACTAGTATAATGATCTTTCTACACCTAGCATGAAAAGATTAAATACAGCATAGAATAAACTGAAAGGGATGTAATTATATTGTAAAGATACAGACATGTAAAGAATAAAATTAAAATCAAGGCATGCCATTATATAAAAATATATATAATTGACTGGGTGGTGTGTTAGCCTGAAGCAAAGCACACAGATGGCACATTATATATGAAAAGGTAATTGTATTGTTGTGGAATGTCTGCAAAATTATTTATTTTTTGTTCATTTGTATTAAAGTAGTTTTATATATAGCTTCCTTCTCAGCCTCACACATTACCAAGAACATCTTTGAAATCCTAAAACAGCCTTAGATTTGGCCATTCCAATGCTTAGCATTCCAAAGCTCTCCTTAAAGACTTGTTATAATTGTCCCTTCTCTAATGATTTAATCTTTTATCCGAATATGCACACAGTGCAAAAATAAAAGTCAATTATTATTAAGTTTAGATTAATTAGGTTGGGCATCTGCCATTCCAAGTACATGCTATGTTGTGTTGTAAAATATAGAACAAAAAGCCTTTATTTGTCAGATATACTTTATAATGTTTTCTCAGGTGCCCTCAGGGTTAAAATATGGTTAAGGGCCTTGCTCAAGGGCCCAACAGTGACTGCCTGGCAGTGCTGTAATTTCACCAAACATTCTGATCAGATTTGTAATATAAGGAACAAATAATAAATATGCTGAATGTTTGTTAATGATTTGATAAATTATATTCTTTTTTAATAATGGTAATAGTGATAGCAATAAATTTACTACACACATTTAGGAGAACTGTAATGTGTTCTAAAGGTTTCCTCAAAAGCAATAAGCAGGATTGGACTTTGTGGAATGCACAGCAAGACAACATTTCTTTATTTTCATTTTGAATTTGAATTAAGTGCTTTTAAATTCTCATTAAGATTCAAAGCAATAAATTTTTTTTAATACATTTATGTTTAAATAGCGCATTTTGTCATTAGGCAATACATACTTATTACAAAGCAACAAGTATGCAATATTAAAAGATTAAAAACACATCTTCCATTCTTGTTTCTTGTGTAAAGCAAATGAAGTGAAATTACAATATTAATTGCAGTTATTTTTGAAACAACAATATGAGCTTGATTTCATTCAGTTCACAATTATCCATTCAGCACACTAATAGTTAAGTCCAATAATAGCGTAATAGCATTCACTCTGAAAGAACACCCAGCATTCTAAAATAAAATTATATATTATGATTATCTTATGTAAAAAAAAAAAAAAAAAGTCCCTTTTCCAGGTTACTTAAAAATCAAGGATCAGGTTCAGGATTCCTATTGCAAATGCTATATAATTAGTAAAGTAGAGATACAGACATATCAGTAACATTAAGCTCCTTTGTTTTATTTATAAAAATTATGGTAAGGTATTTCAGAAAACACTTGACTAGCTCGAACCATAAATTTTCTTTTGTGCTTGTTATACCATGTTAATTTGGTTTCTGGTTTTAATTGGTTTCCAAATGATAGTTCGGGTTTATTTAGAATGGTCAAATTTAAATTTGATTCTCTCCCTCTCAGTGAATCTTGTTCATAAGCCCTTGCTTAAATTAAAATAAAAGAAAATTTAATCTTCACCTGTAATTGAATAAATCCCCCCAAAATCACGTTCTAACTTAAAGGATTTATCTTTTTGTAAGAATTTTTCAATTCTGTTAATTAGCTTTAAACATTTATTCATTTGCATGTTTCTATTATTATTATATTGCCTATGAATGTAACATCTGTTAAAACACTTTAAAGATGATTCCATGGTTAATGTTCGTTCTATGGCCAAGATTAAATTATAAAAATCATTGTAAATAAATAAATTAATTAATTAAATTCTGTGAAATGCAAAAATAATATGCACAATCATACACAATTTAGTGTACAGGCAATTTAGGTTAAATTTGCTCAAGCTACAGGGATGCCCTGATCACCTTTTATTTATTGTTTTTTGGTAATGTTGTGTTGGGAGGCCCATGGTTTCCTTTATGAGGTTTGTTCACAAGTTGTTTAGGAACTGATTAGTCATAGCAGTTCACCAAGAGACTCCTCAGATACTGTGAAGATACAGTACAGATAGCACTATCTCGGACAGTATATCTCAGAAAAAAGCCTGTATGTAGCATGTATTTACACTATATTTTAGCTTACTTTTTTCTTCATTTAATTCAATTCAATTTAATCCAGAATTGCCTGAGATGTTCTGAAACACTGAGTGAGCCTTAGTTTAGCATTGTTGGGGTTATCAACTGTTCACTGATGGACACTTAAATGAAAAACTGTGTGTGTCAGTTGTAGCCCAGAGCAATCATCCAACTCATGTATCATTAGGCAGTTCATATGGGACCAGTAGAAGCAGCAGGGTATGTTTTACAAGTGGAAGAGAACTTTTTTCCAGAATTTGGGCATCAGAATGTATAAGGCAGATCCAGAGAACAGAAGGATTGACTGTTATGACATTATTATGACACTTTTATATTTTAAACATCTTAGATAAATTGTCCAACATGCCAATGTTTCTTTTCCTATTTATAAGAAGAAAATACAACTGAAAGTCTGTCATTGACATTTGGTTCAGAATAATTTGAGACAAATAAAAAAAGATAAAAAAAAAAGAAAATCTGCAAATTCTGAAGTTAAATAGACTCTGGGAGAAAATTTTAAATATTCTTATATGTCCTTCCATAGTTACATTTGCCACTCAGCTCCACAACAGCAGGTAATGTGGTATTAATTTATATGCTTCTGTCTGTCGTACTGCAAAGAAAAAATAGACTTCTGTGTGGTCTAGATTCAGGTCATCACTTAGCACTAATTCTCCCATCATTAAGGAGAGTTTTGTACGTGGGCTGTAACATTGCACCACTCTTTGATTGTGATTGATCCCAGCAGAAGTATCTACTCCACACTGAGGCTTGGGATGATGAACTGCAATTACTGTACTTTAAATAATTCTTCCAAAGTACAGCTATACCATTAAATAATTTGCAGACTTGTCAAGAGTTTGTGGAAAAATATGCTGAAGACAAATGTATGCAGATAAGAGATGTTGAAGATGGTCATTGTTGTCTTTATATATATATATATATATATATATATATATATATATATATATATATATATAATATATATATATATATATATATACACGCATATACGTATATATATAAATATATACACACACAAGTCTTTATATAAATAAGCTTTTTTCTAGCAACTTTTGCAAGAAAGAAAACCACACAACAGTAGAAGAATAATGCCTGTAGATTGTGTTAGACACTAGGCAAGCTTTTTGTTGTGTTGCACATTAGATTGAAATGAAAACACAGAACAGGGATAGACATTTTGCCATATACAGTATATGCTTACTTATTTTTATAATTACTGCCTGTGCTAAACCTCTGACTAAAAGGTAAGATCCATTGAGCAGGCCATATTATCAAGAACTAAATGTAATGGCCCATATAACATTTTAAGCACTGTATAAATAGGCCAGAAAGGAGAGTAAAGAGCTGTAAAGACTGGCTCTTAGAGTGACCATTTTTTGTAATACTAAATTATTATATAGGATGCACTACACCTGCCATTTGACACAACTTACGCATCTTAAAAAGGCATTTGTAGCACAAGAAGTGGCTTCACATTTAAATATTCTATTTGCCTCTGACATACTTTCAAAGATAATGTGTATGTGGATGTACTGATCAATGAATCATGTTCTGATCAAACCCTATAACTTATCAAGAATGTTGTATTATAACTATATAGATTAACAGGGAAACAAGAGCAGAGAAAAAATAGAGAAACGTTTTTATTTTAGCACTCACATGTATAAGCAGAAATTATGACAATTATCTACAGGACAGCTAATTTTTTGTATTAATTTAATGAATTAATTCAACACTGTATATGATCATGTTACAGCACAGGAAAATATTAAATACATTTAATTTGTATTTAGAAAGCATTTAGATAGATAGATAGATAGATAGATAGATAGATAGATAGATAGATAGATAGATAGATAGATAGATAGATAGATAGATAGATATGTATAGGGTGGTATGATATACATATATTATATGTATATCTTATGACCCAGTTCATAGGGAATACAACAGCATGAGTCTTTTGAATAACAATCTGGCACATTTTGTGTGGCATTAGGTTGTCTGTAACGAATCCAGCTAATGTAGCTAAGTATAATAAAACTGCAGAGCAAAAATAAGAACAGTCGTGTCTATCTGTAAGTTGAGTTCATTCCTACGTGTGTCTAGGCAGAACAAGTGCATATATTAGCGCACATTCTGCCTCTGGATATGCACCTATTTGGTTTTCCTGCGATATACAAGTACAGCCAAGGGACAGTGTTCAGTATGTACAGCATGCGATGCCAGTAAATCCATTTCACAGCTTGGCATAGTGCTATAACCTTTCTAACTATCAAGTTATCTTTCTCTCTCTCTCTCTCTCTCTCTCTCTCTCTCTCTCTCTCTCTCTCTCTCTCTCTCTCTTTCTCTTTCTCTATTGCTGTCACTCACCATACCTCGTAGGCTTCTGCTCAATCACATAGATATACAGTAATATATGTACTCTGCCACATACAATCAGAAATTATGTCCTACATTTGTTGAATGTATTAAACAATGCAGGTTAAAGATGCAATATAATAAAAAACACATTTGCACTTAGTTGCAGTTTGATAGTGGAGGTGTTTGAAACCACAAAGCACAAATTCCACATGACATGTGAAATGGTTAGGTGAATTAATCTAGAGCAGTGGTGTCTCAAGGGAGATTTAGCAGGAGCGAGATACTGCAGGATGCTTTGGGCTGTTTGGAGGATCTGCAGTTTATTCAGGGAATGAACAGGCCACTCCAGAAATAATTGGCAACATTTAAACAAGTGGACAAAAATGATTGTATAAAATAAAATAATACATTGGTTCACATTTTACAAACAATTCGAGAAACTTCAGATTTGTTCTTTACTATGGTGAAATTATAGGTACCTCAAGGATTTTTTTTTTTTGATAAAAGCAAGTAAATTGGCATAATAAAAAATATTCATTTGTTTGCTTAATGATGGTCAGGATTACAGGATTAAATAATAAAAAGATAATAAAAAAACTTTGCTAACCAGAGGAAACATGATCATAAAGAAAATGAGGAAAATATTTTGGACAAATGTTGTTTATCTCTCCAGTGTAGTTCCTGGGAATTGCTAAATATGCACCGATTAGTTCAATATGAAGACAGTTTAGTTTAGCTCTGTTCATTTCATGAATATTGATTAATGTGTTTGTTTGTTTTATTTTTCATACATCTGTACTCATGTACTGCAAATGAGTGCCCATGCCTACATGCATTCTAAATAGAAAATTATTTATTTATTTATTATAATTATTACACACTTTAATACACTATATATACATATATATATATATATATATATATATATATATATATATATATATATATATATATATATATATATATATATATATATATATATATAAACATTTAAGAATAGGGCAACTGCTAATGTACAATTCATATGTATATCTATTCAGTAGTGGATACATATAGACTACTGAGAATAAAACTTGTTTCAGAATTTCTATGCAGCTAGTCAAAAGGTAGCGTATTTAACACATGAATTTTTGATGAAAAATCCATTCATTTGGTTGTATCATGCTTTATGTATACCTTGCTTTTTATAACCCAACTCTATAATGCTTTACTCTGCATTTCCTCAACATTCACTGCATTGCTTAGAATAAAATGCACTTAAACTGGGGGCAACCTCATCTGCTATTCAGATTTCTGTGTTGCATAGCCATGCTTCATGTGGATAAAGTACTTGTCTTTTCCAGTATTTGCTTTCCATTTCTTCCACTTTCTCCAGAGACCTTTGTTGTTCATGTTCAATATTTATTACACATAATGAGGAAACCTTATAGTTATAAAAATCCAAGTCAGATTTCCATATGAGCAAGTTCATTCCTGAAGAAACAGCCAGAATCCAACCTTATAGTAAGACAGTGCTACAAACCAACAGTATCAGCCATTTTCTTATGAACGTTAAGGATAATCTGAATTAAAATATATGGCAGATTGGTGGTAATGGGATTTGAATTTACAACCTTTTGAGACCAGTCCAGGATCATAACCACTAAGCTACTACTTCCTGCAATGCATGTCTCTTCTGAGTGTACAGTATTGCGACATCTGGGCATGACTTATGCTGAGGTCACCATCTTAGTTCAGCCATTTAAACATTGAAGGGGAATTCTTTATAAAAATTAATCTATTCTATCGAGGTATTATTCTGGCTGCCTAAATAATTTCAAAAGCCATTTTGTTTAAGCTGTTAGACTGCCCAGTTATTTATTTCCTATTTTTTTTTTTTATTATTTTATTGCCATTTTTTTATAAAGATATTGGTTAAAATATAAGCACTTGTCTCTTCAGCACTTTTTAAAATATAAAATGAGGACTGGGATTATACAGCAGCTGCATTTGTGCAACATTTACCCAGCACACAGCAGTGACAGCATGTTTCAGTGTGTGCTGTATGCAGTATGATTAGGCTGCAGCTTCATCCCCAGGCCCTGGGGCAGCCTGTTCAGTGTGAGTTGGAAAAGTGGATTATCAGGTGGCAGAAGGGTGAATGGGACAGTGGAGCTGCTTCGGGCAGCCTTCTCACCACTCAGGGAGCAGACCACCCCAGAAGACACGCAACACACACTTGGTTCCTGCTTTAATGCTCACTTTGTCACCCAAACAGGCCAGGAAGGATAATCAATATCCTTTGATAGCCACCATTAGGATTTTAACAAGCTTTTCCTCACGGTGTTCTGCTCCCAAGGAAAGAAAAGAGCACCTGGCAGCCCCTCTTTTCGTCATTCACTTTCTCTGTCCTTTCTTTCTCCTTCTCTCTCTTCCAGTATGTGTTTTATGTACCTTTAAAATCCCTAACAAAAACAACAGCCAACACCGAAATATTTACACCAAAGCACTTTACTCACTTGCTTAGCCAATGTACCCTGGTAATGTTTGCAAGGTGTTTATATGTTTTCCACAGTTTACTTGCACCCAACTGTTTTATTGGGGAAACTGCGGTCTCGCCTAAGAGCAATTCTCTTCACTAAAGCTCTATGTGGTACTTTTAGCTCCTTAACAGCTTTGTGTTGCAGAGGTAATTTGCCTCTTTGTAAATTCAATCCAGTAGCGCTTACTCCTTTAGTGCAAATTTGTTATATAATAATACGTTAGTCAAGTGGCAAAATTCTGTGAAGCTCATTTTTCTGCTTTACATTGAAACCACAGATCTGGGCTTCACAATATGGACATTTTCTAATAAACTCACTACATATTACTAACTATAAATAATATGTAACACGGTTAAGATATAAGATGTTTAAGGATCTTTGAAACTTATAGTCAACACATATACATATACACCTACAGTGCCCTCCACAATTATTGGCACCCCTGTTTAAGATGTGGTCGTGGACTTCTAAAAATTCTCCTAATTTTTAAAACAACATAGAACCCAAATGCAAAAAAAGAGAAAAATCCAACCTTTCATTTAAGTACATTACTTTGGTGGTAAAAAAATCACACATTTAGAAAAAAAAAAAAAACTTGAAATCATGTGTGCCACAATTATTGGCACCCCTGATGTTAATACTTTGTACAACCTCCTTTTGCCAACAAGACAGCACTTAATCTCCTCCTATAACATTTCACAAGATTGGAGAACACAGAGAGAGGGATTTTTGACCATTCTTCTTTGCACAATCTTTCTAGATCATCCAGTGTCCTGGGTCCTCTCTTATGCACTCTTCTCTTTAGCTCGCCCCACAGGTTTTCGATTGGGTTGAGGTCTGGGGACTGAGATGGCCATGGGAGGACCTTGAGTTTGTGACTGCTGAACCACTTTTGTGTAGATTTTGCCACATGTTTTGGATCATTATCCTGCTGAAAGACCCAATGACGACCCATCTTCAGCTTTCTGGCAGAGGCCATCAGGTTTTTATTTAAAATATCCTGGTACTTCAAAGCGTTCATAATGCCATGCACCCTAACAAGGTTCCCAGGGCCTTTGGAAGAGAAACAGGCCCACAGCATCACAGATCCTCCACCATACTTCACGGTGGGCATGAGGTGCTTTTCGGCATACTCATCTTTTGTTTTACGCCAGACCCACTTAGAGTGTTTGTTGCCAAAAAGCTCAATCTTAGTCTCATCTGACCAAAGCACACGATCCCAGTTGAAGTCCCAGTACCGCTTAGCAAACTCCAGACGTTTACGTTTGTGAGTGTTAGTGAGAAAAGGCTTTTTCCTTGCATGCCTCCCAAACAGCTTGTTGGCATGTAGAGAGCGTCTGATGGTTGTTTTGGAGACTCTGTGACCCCAAGATGCCACTCTTTGATGCAATTCTGTAACGGTGAGCTTGGGAAATTTTTTTACTTCTCTTACCATCCTCCTCACTGTGCGTTGTGGCAAGATAAACTTGGGACCTCTTCCAGCCTTGTTTGTCACTGTTCCAGTTGTTTTAAACTTCTTAATGATTCCTCTGACTGTAGATACCGGCAAGTTAAGGCGAGTGGCTATTTTCTTGTAGCCATTGCCTGACTTATGAAGGTCGACACACATCTGCCTTACTTGAATGGTGTGTTCTCTTGTCTTTGCCATGTTGACAAATGGGTAAGAGAATTAGGCCTCTGTGTCACGTCATATTTATACCCCAGGGAAACAGGAAATCATGAATTACTAATTAAAAGTCCCTAGATACCCTGACCAACCTTAGCAACTACAGAAAAATATATTAAAAAAAAACAATTACATTTTTCAGAGGAATTGTTAGGGGTGCCAATAATTGTGGCACACATGATTTCAAGTTTTTTTTTTTTTTCTAAATGTGTGATTTTTTTACCACCAAAGTAATGTACTTAAATGAAAGGTTGGATTTTTCTCTTTTTTTGCATTTGGGTTCTATGTTGTTTTTAAAAAAAGGAGAATTTTTAGAAGTCCACGACCACATCTTAAACAGGGGTGCCAATAATTGTGGAGGGCACTGTATGAGGCATAACTTTATGGTCACCGATCGGGCATAACATTGTTATGACTGGCTAAATTTGTGTTTACTTTTGCTGTCAAAACAGTTTTGACCCGTCGAGCATTAACAGCATTAATTTCTTCAGCAATTAGAGCTACAGGAGCTCGTCTGTTGGATCGGACGACACAGGCCATCCTTTGCTCCTCACGTGTATCAATGAGCCTCGGCCGCCCATTACCCTGTCATTGGTTTACCACTGGTCCTTCCTTGGACCACTTTTTATACATACTGACCACTGCAGACCGGAAACATCCCACAAGTGCTGCAGTTTTGGAAAAGCTCTGACCCAGTCATCTAGACATCACAATTTGGCCCATGCCAATCTCACTTCCTAACACATCAACTTTGAGGGCAAAATGTTCACTTCCTGCCTAATATCCCACCCACTATCAGGTGCCATGATGAAGCAACACATTCTCACCCCACATCGTCACATATGGACGCTGTGGATGTTGCATCCGACGGCGTCCACATCCGACGCCGAGGGTACCCCCTTCGCGTCGCTTTTCGATGTAGAGGGACAGGAAACCCTTCGCGTCGCTTTTCGACGCAGATGGACAGGACCCCATTTGCGGGTTACGGTTAGGGTTTGGGTTAGGGTTCAGGTTAGGGTTTGGGTTAGGGTTAGGGTTAGGGTTAGGATTACGGTCATCTTCAGGATTTTTCGAAATTTTAAAATTAATCCTTTACACTTATTATGACAGATATTACATTATTACGTGTATAGGACAGCGATCTGCATTGAAAAGCGAAGCACACGGGCTCCCATCCATCTGCGTCGAAAATGGACGCGAAGGGAGGGACCGTCTCTCTACGTCGAAAAGCGACGCGAAGGGGGTACCTTCGGCGTTGGGTGTGGACACCGTCGGACGAAACGTCCTCAGCGTCGATATGTGACGATGTGGGGTGAGAATGTGCTGGATGAAGAGATAATCAGTGTTATTCACTTCACTGCTCATAATGTTATAATATTATGCCTGATCAGTGTAGCTTATATGAACAATATAATGGATGGACTCGTGCAAGCATGAGCAATCCAACTTTCATTCTGAGTACAAACTGCATCTTGTTACCATTTACCTCCTTAATCAAGCCAGTTAATTTGACCAAAACTATAAAATATATATTCTTTGGCAGTCACATTATATATATAGTATCAGATGTCATCAATCAACATAAATAAAGGTTTCAAGTAGAGGTAGGTCATAATACAACTATAAATTTCATTAAATTATTTACTTTGCATCTTTCAAAGTTTTACATGTAAAGTTTAAAAAACACTAGTTTGCTCTTGATACAAATGTCTCAGTCTCTGAGCCTCAGTGTGCCTCTGTACACAGCGTCACTTACAATCAGTAGGCGAGCAGCAAACTAAATCTAATTTACAACATCTGCATTTCTAAGATCATTAAAATAATTGTTCCCTTTTCAGCTGTTTTCCTGGCTGTTTTTTACCACTTCACCAAAAACCAAATGTTCCTTTTCATCTTAAAAGCTCATCTGAGATTTTTTTCCCCAACTAAATTATGCACTCACTTAGAACATATAATGCTAATGACAATAATTAACTAAAAATGGAGTCTAAATAATTACAGGCAGAGATGGGACTGCTCATCCACAGGTTGATAAATTCATCTTTCATTTAGAAGCATGATCAAGGTGTATTGTGTTTTATTGCTAGCGCATCTCACTAGCTTCAACACACTTTCCCAGGGGTTAAATTTGATAGCAGTGAGGGCACTGCAAAAAGTGAAACAGAGTACAGGCAAACTTGTGTTGTCTCTTCTTATTTTGTAAAAGATCTAGTACACTTGATAGTGTTTTACAGTGTAAGCTCTGCAGTATGACCTTGCCTTTGTACAATCTGGGTGTTGGTTTCTGGTGGGTAATGGGGCAGTGCCAGGGCTGAGAGGAATCTTGTCGCAGAGACCAGGTGGGCTTAATCTGCCCCACACTGAGATTCAATAAGGCCTCATTACAGCAGCATGGCTCTGGATTCATTTGACAATGTCATGGCTAACAATGTTAACATGCCCAGATGAAGAGCTTTAGCATCTACAGCTTCCACTGCCATTCATCACCTGAAATCTCAAAGCATGTTTTTATATTGTTGAGTTTTGTGTTAGGAGAAAATAAAGAGAATATTCTCTAATAATTTTCATGCTCACCTGTTTCCTTTAGAGCTACCTTCAACATCTTCCTGTCCACTGAGAAGCTCCCGGAATGTTTCAGACACTTTTGATTTATTTTTAACACGACACAATTATATTATTTGTCGACAAACTGTAATACAGGCGGCCCATTTGCTTTTTTTCCCCAATTCCAAATGCAGCATTCTGCAAAGGTTTGTTCTCAACTGTACACAGCAGTTCTGCTTTCACCATTTCTGTGTTTAAAGATGGCTAAGCATCATTTTGATGTTATGTCTTCAGAGTCATGCTGTGTAGTCAAGATATGGAAGCCATGTCTTCACTGTTCACAGGCAAGCCTCTGATGTTCATCTTTTCTTATAATGGCCTTGGGGAAATGGTCATCACCACATGCTGAAAGAGAGGAAGAAAAACAGACAGGCATTAATGGAATATTCCTACTCGTTCCATCTCCGCCTGCTCTCCATCTTCCTCATCTTGTACTTCCTCCCTGATCTCAATCTTATCTCACAACAATAAAAACCTGTAGCAGTGATGGGAGGGTGCTGGTCAAGATTTTATGGAGTTTACTGTAATGTACTGGGGGGGTGAAATTATTCCAAGCCAAGTATAATTATTTCCTCCTATCAATAAAGCCAGCCTACGTAACATCCTTGTTGATCTGATTAGCAAAATATTAAATTTTGTGGAGCCCAAGCAAATTGACTTTTAGTGGCAAGGTCTTGACAAGAAGCAGACGTGGAGCTTCATGCATCAGTAGGAGTATAACAGCATTACGCATGCACATTGCTTCCTTTTTCCAAAGAGCTATGAGTGGGCTGCTCTCCATAAACACTAACAGATGAAACAGAGGAAGACATGCAGGTAGACACTTTAATTGTAGCCATCTTGCAGTCTTAATCTTTTTACCCTCCATACAAGTACGCAAAAGGAGGCCTGAGATAAACAATGGATGGGGGAGGAGAGAGGAGGTAGGACAGTTATATGGCACAGCTAATAAATAAAGGAAATAAAGCAGCACATTGCAAACTATTCATAGCTAAAAGAGTTCACCTGTAGTCAGGAACAGGTGTTTTCTGGGGTACATGCTGCCATGTTTAAAAGTCACCACGCTTGTGTGCACTTCATCAGGTCGAAAGATTAGTTACATTCAGGCCGGGATGCAAATGATGAGACAGTTCAGAAGATAGGTATTAGTATGAGGTTAGCAAAACTACAGATTGCTTTATCATGCTTGTCCTGTATGGTAAGACAACACCCAAGCAAGGCAAATAGTTTCTGTAGAAAAAGGGCATAACATTTCCATTACCTACATTCACAGATACATTCATTTAAAACTGACACAACAGAGACAAAAATCCACTAAGCATTTGAAAGGTTTTCTAAAGACCAGCTTGAAAATGTGTATTTACAGACGTGATTATTTTATGTATTTACACTTTTTTTTTTGATAACCACATCAGATGATTTGCATTTTACAAATGATTTTGATAACCACATCAGATGATTTGCAAATTACAGGTTTTCTTTTACTGAAGCTATCACTGCTAAACCAACTTGGGGATTTCTGATATATAATGTGTGGAAAGTGAAATCTCAACTTCAGAGTTTTAATGATTATCCAGTGGTATGTAAAGCTAAGCTGTGTATAAGGCTAGGTAAGAGGGTTGATATATAATGTTTCCACCCTGGATTTAACCTGTTCATACACAGGGAAACAATTGTTGGAGGAACATTCACTAATGAGAGCCAGCTGCCCAGGCAGAGACCCAGAAGAGGCACACAGCCATCATTCCCAGCCTTGAACACTGCTCTCTCTCTCTCTCTCTCTCTCTCTCTCTCTCTCTCTCTCTCTCTCTCTCTCTCTCTCTTTCTATTTCTCACACACACACACACACACACACACACACACACACACACACACACACACACACACACACACACACAGGTGTTGAGTCATGCAAACATCTCTTAGATCTGTGGGTCGAAGACAAAATGCTGCAATCAGGACTGGCACATGGAAATGAACTCCAGTGGAACCCCATAAGAGAGGTATGATTTACCATTGCAATTAAGTTTTATGTTTTTGCAAATGTTCTCTTTATTGTTTGAACTGGCTTTTGCAGCATGCAATCTTAAAAAGCCTTCATAAAAGAAGATGATACAATGAGATGACCAGAGGGTCTTTCTGGAACTAGTTCACAGAGAAAGAAGGGGGGGATGCTGAGAGGCAGACAGAGGCAGATGAAGAGATAGCAAGAATGAGAGAAGAGAAGAGCACAAGGGACATTCTGAGTGAGACAAGGAGGAATGCAGAAAGACAGAGAGGGGGGGGGGAGGTAATTTGAGAAACTTGGCATGTCAGTGTCTCTGAAGATGGCTTTCTCTGCTCATCTCTCTGCACTATAGAACAACAACTCATACTGGCACACACAAACACACGCAATTTGCCCTCCAGCTGCAAGCACCACTGCAGCCTAATTAAGAGTACAATTACACCAAGGCAATCAGTGGTTTACCCTATAGACGCTTTCTATGCTTAGAGCAATGCCGTGCCCCAGTGGACCAAGGCCTACTCATTCATTTATTGTATGGTAAGATGAAACTCATGCTTTATATCCCCACAGGAATGAAGGGGGAAAAAGCCTGGCTGTGTTTTAATAAATGCTATGTGCAAAGGGGACTGTGATAACACTGCCAAAGCTAAATTCTGGACATAATACAACATTCAGTAGAAACAGAGGTAATATTAGAATCCATGTGTGAAATCATGCATGCAAAACACTCGCACAAGGAAGGCAGTGTATATCTTATCAACACCTTAATTACAGCAGCTGAAGTCTAACTTCTCACTACTGTGAAATAATACATCCTTTAATGCATTTATAAAAGGTAGTTGTCAATCTTTCAATAAATGCTATTAACAAATTAGAAATCTAAATGGCAAGAGATTTCTGTTCCAACACATGCAAAACAGAAGTAAAAAAAAATCACTGGCCCATGCTGACTATCCATCCGCCCACCTCTTTGACCCAGTGGAGACTGTGCATTCCCACACTAAAGTATCCTGTAACCAGGCTTTAGTGGGAATAACCAAGCAAAGTAAATTTGGTCTACATTGCCTGCCTGCAGAAGATACCGAACAACACCTTGACAGACAAAGGGATAACTTTCTCAGTTTGAAAAGTGAGAGAATAGAGAGTGCATATAATTAGAAGAAACCATATAATTAGCATTGCAGATCAGAAAGCATCCACCCCTCCGTCAGAATGTTTGCAATAATTTGCTCAATCCCCTTATACATGGTCTCAAGTCTGTAACATCTGGCCACCCAGTTGGGTGTCATGTGCAAGGTGCCAAAGCTGCTTTAGAGACGTTAAGCTCTAATGGAAACCACTGACAGCAAGGGGTTCTGCCAAACCTCTGGGACATACATGAGTTCTAAAAATAAGCAAGACAGCTAATGCTGCACCCTGTGCAATCAGAGTTCCCATGACATGTGCCAAAAGCTTATTTTCATGCCACATGTTCTTACTGACAGAATGAATTATTATTGAAATTTATCTCTGGAATATGTATATAAAAATGTAGAATCGTATTGTGATAGGAAGAGATGCTCATTTATACATTGATCTTGAGCATGTAATTTTTCCACAATTAATGTTTTTATGTGCAATCACATGCACATAGATTTCCAACAAAACCTTCTTACCTGCACATCTCACTTTTTTAGCTAGGTAATGTTCACAAATTTTTCAAGACTGAGTTACTGTAGAGAAATTAAGCACAAATGTTTGTTCTAATAATAGTTGCTTCACCAGAGCGTAAATCACAGAGTTGGTACAGAGAGTTCCGAGCTGTGCTCACAGGGAGGCATCCGATTATGTTCATTAAGACATGATTGAGGAGGAGGATAGTCTCAGTGAACAATACCCCCCTCTCAGGACTACATGCATATAAGATTAGACATTAGGTGGATGAGGAGAAGGAAAAGGAGATGGAGGAGGAGGAGGAGAAGAAGGGTGGCAGAATTTTTAGCTAAATATGAACGGTGTGTCTCTGCTCATGGGTCATTTGTCTTTGGTATCGCTCTGAATGCCTCATTGGAAGGAGCGAGGACTTTCATCTGTCACCATCACACAGACCTCAGTGCATGGCCCTATGACAGCTGACCCATGACTCAGTTCAGGATCATGTTAATGGTGTTGACTTGTCCGTGGTAATGGAACTGTGTAGGTCTAAATGTTAGCCAAACCCTGTGTACAATGTAGACAATTAAGCCTTTATTTAAAAAATGTACATGTCCTAGTCAACATGTTGTTATTCTACTAAAAAAAATACAGTTTTTATGTCTAAATTACTTTTAAAGATCAGCACTTGATTGCTCTGAAAAGAGACAAATCACCCCACACACTGCAACTCTGTCAGTGTATGTGATGCTGAGAGTCAGCATTCTGTGTGTTTCCTGTGATACTAAATAGCACGTCTCCAACATAATTAGATCAATTGCACACCTATTTATCTTAAGGGTCAAGCCTTTGTTTAGCTCCACTCTCCTGCATCAGTGCTAATTGAGGTGTCAAGGGGTGTTGAATGTAACATACTGCATCAACTCAAACGGACTGTGCGTATATCCAATACCCCACCAATCAATTTTTCATTATAGTGCTCAGCAAACCTCTCCAAATGACCAGTACAGATGGAAAGAGCAGCACTAATGAGCCATATTCATTATTATATACGATTGTGTATTGCGGCTGAAGAAATTGTTTTTGATACAACGTACTAGAGAGTAAGAAAATAAAGCATGGCTGGTGTGATGTCTGGAACACAAGTGCACCTCAGACAAAGGCAATTGGAGCGAATTTGTTTTTCACTGGAAGGGCTAGGTTGTTCCTTGTAATTTTTTTGACCAAAATAGGATCTCTGCATGCTCTGAAAGTTACATGAAATAAAAATAATTGTTTTTACTAGCCACAGCATGACAGAAGCTGTCATCATATGAAGACTCACGGTGTAGCCATGTCATGGTCTTCGTTATGTGGATTTAAGTGTTACCCCTAGTTAGGATGTAATGCTAGAGCCTACCACAATCAGTGTAACAAAGCTAAATTAAAAAAGCTGAAATATTAAATTAAATTATGCATTTAAGGAAACTCTCTTTGGTTTTAGAAAACCATTAATGATTTGGGATTTTGTCCAGGACTTCTTTGAGCAGTATAAATACAGAA